>OZ024814.1:5591011-6791011 GCA_964017055.1 Chloromyia formosa | reverse complement strand
AACAAATTTATTTGAATTGCCATTTTTTTCCTGTAGAGACAGAGCTGCCTCTTATTGTTGCAACTATTCGATATTTTCCTAATTGAATCCCTCCCGGGGCTTTCTGCGATATGTTGTTCTAGCAAGCCGCTAATAGCAATTCAAATAAAAAAGTGGAGGTCTTAACATCCGACTCCTCTAACAGTACTACGCTTTAAGAATAAAAGTGCCATTCCCATGGTGCGAGGCGCGAGGTGTGGGCGTACCTGATGAGTTCGTACCTTGCACCGTGGTACGAAACCAGACTCAGGCCGATTTTCGGGGATTTTTATTCTTGAAGAGTAGAGTACTATAAGGAGAGTCGGATGTTAAGACCCATATAAATGGTATGGGTTCGATGCAAGCTCCCCGCAAACACTTTTTATTTGAATTGCTGTGGCATGCTAGAACAACACGCAGAAAGCCCAGGTGTGTTTTTCGTAGAGATATGGTACGTACCCGTGTCGTGTTGTTGAGTGTATATAAGGTGAAATGAAATCTAACCAATCATCACTGATCTGGTTGCGCCTCTCACATGGTGCGAGGTACGAGGTATGGAGGCGCCTGATAAGTTCGTGCCTTGTGTTATATGTTTAATCAAAAAGACAAAGGTTTCTAAAATAAATCCATATAATTCAAATCTTGCGGCTATGTCTTTAGATTACAGAGGTTAAATACAGAGTGAAAGTAATGATTTAATATAGCTAACAAACTACTAGTACATACTAATATATTTATGAAAATGCAACACCTTGCACCGTGGTACGAAACCAGACTCAGGCCGATTTTTGGGGATTTTTATTCTTAAAGAGTAGTACTATAAGGGGAGTCAGATGTTAAGACCCATATAAGTGAAATGGGTTCAACACCAGCTCCCCGCAAACAATTTTTTATTTGAACTATTAAACTACCACCGGAAAAGGTCAATGCCATAATTCTAGCGTGTTAATATTTGCACCATTTATTAAGAATATATTCCAGTAATTATGTTAATAATCAACCACCGATTTGTTATGGAAATTCCCTCGACATGGAGTCTTCCTCAACACCTCCAAATAGTGGACGTCTACTTGGTATGAGAAGTGGCAGCTGTTCATCTTCTTCTCGATCGGCCAAAGAAATTCGTGACACTTTCTGTAGTTACTTTAACGATGAAGGAAAAGTCGAGTGGCAAGAGAATAGGGTTTGAAATTATTTTGGAGTAACTATACAAAAATACAGTATTATCATAATGTTATAATAAATTATTACACGTTTCCTTTCCGAATCATCATTGTTCTCATTGTCCAATTGTATTATTGAATCACTCATATTTGAAGTTTCCTGTCGTCAGTTGGGAGAAATATCACATAACATAAACATAAACATTGCCTTCCAACAAATTACCGACCAATAAGCCTACTCCCTACGCTGAGTAAAATCTTTGAGAAGGTAATATTGTCCCGACTTCAACAATCAATTGAAGATAATTCAATAATTCCCAACTTCCAATTCGGATTCAGACCCGGACTTTCGACAATCCACCAACTACATAGAGTCGTCAATCACATAGAGCAGGGCTTTAACTCTAAACAATCTACCGGGTTGATTGCTTTGGATATTGAGAAAGCCTTTGACACAGTGTGTCATGATGGTCTTACCCACAAATTAGTCCAGTTTGGAATTCCAATTTACCTTTGTAAAATCATCCAATCATTTTTATCTTCAAGATCTTTCCGTGTCAAAGTACGTAGTCTATCTAATGCTCGTAACGTCCCCGCCGGTGTCCCCCAAGGTTCGGTTCTAAGTCCCACATTGTATAATCTATACATGTCCGACCTTCCTTTAGTTAACGACTGCCACATCGCCATGTATGCGGACGACACAGCAATTTACGCCAGCAGTGACAATCCAGATACCATCGTCAACATCCTGCAACTCCAGCTAAGACAATTAAAAAAATTCTGTTATAAATGGAAAATCCAAGTCAACAGCGAGAAAACCCAAGCAACTTTCTTCTCTAAAAGACGAGCTAGGAGACACCTACCGACCCCTTTAATAAATGTTTTAGGTTCAGCAATTGCCTGGGCTAAAGATCTAAAATACCTAGGTCTCCACCTTGACTCGAATAGTATTCGTGCTAACTACGCTTTTATTAACAGAAAATCCAAACTTTCCACCTCTAACAAACTCCTAATTTACAAATCAGTAATGCAACCCATCATATTATATAGCTGCTCTGTTTGGAACACGTGTGCGCTCACTCACAAACGCAAATTGCAAATTTTGCAAAATAAATGCCTGAAGATTATTTTAAAGAAACCCTTTTACTACTCCACCCACTCTCTACACTTATTATCAAATATTGATCAAATCTATACCACTTGCAACATAATTCATTCTAAATTTCTAAATCGCCTTGCGGCCTCAGACAACCCCCTGATTGCTCCTTTGGCTGTCAGTTCTTAAATACTGATCCCTTTGCGCTAGGTTCATAAATGTAAGGTAGTTGTAAGTTATTTTAAGTTAGTATGTAAATTCTCTATTTCTACCATAGGTTTTAAGCTATTTTTTCCTAAATATCTTCTTCCAATTTGATTTAAAAATCCATCTTTTCTTTGTAATAACTCTCCCTACCATAGATGTACAGACTTTGTCTAAACTCTTAAATTAAGATCCTCCTGTTTTTATACATTGTTTTCTATCAGTCAATAAAGCTATTATCTAATCTAATCTAAACATAAACATCATCTGTTGAAGCTCTAGATTTCTTCGATTCTTGCACCTTTTTCATCTCTTTCCGAAAAACGGACCTCATATTTTTAATTTTTTTGACAACACTATCACTAGTGGCGTCAGGCTCTAGAGGTTTTAACTTATGAATTTATAAATTGTATGCGGGCGCTTTTTTTAAGCGGTTGGAATATGCATCTTATAGCCCAAAGCTCGGAGAGCGACCGGTAGCACTCGATAAAGGCCAAAAGCGTATCTTTTTAAGCGGATGCCATGGTAAGGTTTGGAGGAGAACTGATCAAACTATATGATAAACGTGATGGTAGCAATGAGAGAACCAAACTATGTACGTAGATGTGCCCTGTGCGGTACCGCTTGGTGGTCATGGTGAAATTTGGTCGAAAACTGATAAAACTGAACGATAAACTGTGTAATCTGCGCAAATTTTCGTTGCAAAACAGGGTCCGAATGCACAGATCAGATTTGCATAATAATCTGCCAAAAGTGCGCAGTTCAAACAGATTATCGTTCAGAAATGATGTCACACGTCATAAACTCAGCGATAAACTGAAGGTAATAATAGTATGTACCTACTGAGTGAAGCATATGTACAAACGGAAAAGCTGTGTTTTTTTTATTCCCACAACCAAACCTTCCCACATAATTCTACAATGAGAATAGAACACCATGACAAGACCACTTCATCGCAAATATATATTTCGGGTTTTTATTCAAATATAAACACAGGAGAAAAAAAAATCCGACGAAACTAATTAACGCCAGTTCGAAAGCCCATCAAATCTATAAAAACAAATGCGAACAAATACCAAATAAAACAAAACACTATAGACCACCTAAAAAAACCGACTGTCCATATTAACCGAAAAAAGATACTTTTCAAAATTTGTTTTCATCTCGAAAAGTTCAAATTTCTAATGACTCTTTACCAACTAAAAAATTATTTATTCATGAGAGATGACGAGATACATATTTATATTTATTTAGTTTTCAAGTTTTTTAGTTGGTTCTCATCATCAGGTTTCATGCGGTGTTTATTTATCTGTTTCTTGTGTTTTTTTAATTTGTCATTCACCCATTTGCAGAGATACGCATTACGGGAATATGTATCTTCATATCTAAGTTAGATGTGTATAAGTTTTCAAGCTCAAATTTAAATACTTATATGTGAAGTATATGTATATAAAATCGTTAAACAAATTCGTTATGTTCAGGAAACGAAACATGAAGGAACGTTGCATCGCGTCGCAAAAAAAAGATTCAAGTATATCTTGTTGTGTCGGCCTTTTTTATACCCTGAATTTATATTTTAACTCTACGGACATTTCCAGGTTTTTTGCTTCAAAAATCTGTTTGTAAATTTGAAATGAGTTGTGTAACATGAGACAGACATAAAAAACCAGAAAACTAATTGGAACTTACTTAATTGAATTATGTAGAGAAGTGGTTATAGTATCTAATTTCTAGAAATTAATTGATTGGAATGTTGAATGTGTTAATGAATTGGTTGAATTTAATATTTTATTGAATGTTAACGTTGTTTTGGGAAAATTTGTCAGTTGATTGGATGGTGCTTGAATTTGTCGAGTTTGAGTTAGTTTCAAATTTAAATATTCATCATCGATTGAATTTCATTCCCACAAGGAGCAATTGATTGAAATTTCTACCCAGAAGCATGTCTTCCAGTGGACAAATACGATTTCAAAAAACATTTCTTCGTACAAATGCCAATTACTTACTTCCCGTTCTATTTATAGCGAACTGAATAATGCACTTAATCAAAAGGTCTGTATATGTAAATGACAGACAACGATGGAAATCCTTGAAATTTATCCAGAATAAGGACAAAAAGTTAAGATGTTCGAAGCCTTTCTACATGTGTACGTACACCTGGCTTTCACCCGTTCACTGTTGTAAAACATGGCAGACATCTCATTAATTTTTCAGAAGTATCCTTTCAAATCGAATGTATAATCATCGTCATATAAAATCTTTCTCCCCAGTGTAGGCAGTGTGCTATTTGCCCTACAATATCTCTTAATCGATTCCCTTTATAGTTGACATACAATTCATATGTACGAGTATGAGCGTATGCACGAGTATCTTTGCTACTATTTTATCGATTAGATCTACACCACCTGAAAGTCATAATCATCATTATGCCCTGTACCTTACATGCATTCTTAATAATGTACGAGTCTATGCATCTGACGATACGGGCATGGTATCTTTTGGAGTAATAATTATGGACGATTACAGTTCGATTTGATTTACATATGTATCATCGATAGTATCTCTCTGGATTTTGATGCAATATACGATACAGCATTGAATAATAATAATCCGTTCAATATCAGTGTAATGTGTGCCGTGCGTGAGTTGTGAGAAATTTATCTAAAAAGCTGAGATGATGATACTGGGGGGGGAAGTCAGTTGTGGTGATTATAAGATGGAGGTTGGGTAATGGAATGGATGCTGAAGAACTTTGTTGTATATTGTTTGTGTGTCATAACAAATAACAGATCAGATAACATTGATAGTGTCAGTAATGATTGACAACTATTTCGCTTCAACAAATTGTGGGATGCTGGTCGGAAAACAAGTCGGCTCTTCGTAGAATGTGAATAGTTCTATCAGAATGAGGTTACCAGCTAATTTGTATTTTAGTTTTCAGATCGCAAGTAGTATTTTGGGCGATTAAATAGATAGTAGTTCTTTGCTGGTCTGGTGGCTGGCGATGCGTATGAAATACAACACTGACCTGCTAAACAAGGTGGAAAGGACTGCTTGTATCAGAGTCACAGGTGCTCTGCAATCTTGTCCAGGGGACGTACTAAATGCTATCTCATGCCTAGTATGCATTTGATTTCAATTGAATCTATTTATATTGAAGACTCAACGAGTCATATCGGATGGGATTTTTTAGATGCAGAAAATATGTATTGTTCAGTAAATGAACTCTTAAAAGAGGGGTCTAGGTTACGGTGACCATACGTACAGCATTTCGCTGTACATTACAGCATTTTGACCTGCTGTACAGCATGAAGAAATGTACAGCATTTACGACTTTTTCTCGTTTCTGCTTCTCGACCTACTTAAATCGCCATGAAATCCTTTGCAGCCGCACCTGCTAGAACTACGCTGCGAAAAATCAACGAAGGTGATTAGGAGGAGTAGAGAAGTGAGTGGGACATACCGAGTTTATGTCACAATGTCGTCAATTTCCGTATGAAATTCGCGTTTTGGTCATAATTATTAGAATGCAATTCTCTTGTCTATGATCGTCGTATCGTCTATAGCCGGTGCACACACTTTCCCTTTTGAAGCTTTTAAAGAACTTTGTTGGTGCTTACTGCTTAAGAATGTCAGCCGATATTCCGACAAAAAATCAATGCGTCTGAAAACGGTACAACGCGTGTGCGTGTGTGTAGTTTTAGTCTAATTCTGTGCTGTGAATCTGATGGAACAAATAGCCAAGATCAAGGACAAGAAAAGTTTGTTTCTAATTATCAATACTAAAACTAGGTAAGTTCGGAAGATATGATTGGTAGATTAGTACATTTAGCCCTCTAGGGCCGCCAAACCCACCCTCGGAGGCTTGCCAGACTTCTCATTTTCGTATTCCTGCATTACAAAGAAACGATCGTGAAAGTTTTAGCCCTGGTACTTATAACGTAACCAAACGGTCACTAGCTCCCCAGCTATTGCATGTTTACTGTAATTTTGCTTATAGTAAGTTGTGTGAAGTGAATCGCGTGTCATTTTGTTCAATCTTAATTATATGTGCGCAGTTTAATTATGTTTGTTTTTAATTAGTTTGCTTCGAGTCAGATGTGCCGATTGAACCCCAGGTTGGCTCTCCACCTAGGGCGGTTCCGAGGATGGTTAGCTATCATGGGATGGCTCTCCTCCCTAATCATAATCAAGTAAATTATTTTTGCCTGAGCCCAAGGATGGCTCTGCTTCTTGTGCGGTTCCGAGGATGGTTAGTCCTCGTAGGGGCGGTGCTCCTCCCTAGTCAATTGGTGTTCTTGAGGATGGCTCTCCTCTTCATAATGGTTGGTGTTGGTGCTTTTCCCCAATCCAGACCTTTGTTTTTATCTGACTTGCATACTTTTTAAAATTGGTTCATCGTTCTGAAATAGCAGTTCACCTTGACAACTTAGTTTGCTATTAGTGCTGTGATGTACAGTGCAGTAATTGGTATTTTAAATTCATTCATTCATTCAGACCCGTTGCCCGAACGTTCATCAATAATTCAATACAATTATTGTTATTACTTTATTAAAATAATAATAATAATAAGAACTTTTATAGTAAGTTTGACTCTTATAGTATTTAGTAGTTATTAATTAAGTTAGTGGTGAATACTACTCTACTTCTATTATGTACTTTTTAAGATTGCAAAATGTCGAACAAACGGAGAGCAAATAAATTTACTGAAGAGCTGCAGAGAGAATTTAGTTACATAAAAAAATCAAAACAGAAGGAAGTGTAGAATGCCAAGTTTGTCAAAGTATTTTTTCCATCACATCTGGAGGGAGACGCTATATAACACGGCACAGTGAGTTTGAAAAACATAAACGAATGTTGACAAGTGCAGCTACCTCTAGTAAACTTTCTACATATTTCCGAAAAGAAGAATTTGGCGATAAGGAAAAAGAGTTAGCGATTTCGGAAGCAGTTTTTTCCTATCATACCATTATACACAACAAATTATAAACAACCACAAGGACCTAAAACTTTTTTCTTTCTTGATTAGATATTTTGACTTTAACTCAGGAATTAAGATTAAGTTACTCGAATTTATTTCATTGCTGGGAGAAACCGCCGAGTTAATTTCTAATTCAGTGTTAGATATTTTAACAAAATTTCAATTAACTGAAAAACTATAGGTAGTTGCATACAGTGCAGATAACGCAAATACAAATTTTGGCGGAGTTGCAAAAAAAGGTAGAAAAACATATTTACCAAACTGCAAAATTCTTTAAACCAAAAATTACACACACACACATTGTGCATAATGCTATACAAACAGCAGCAGATTTGCTTCCAATTGATATTGAGCATGCTGTTATAAAAATATGTGGATATTTTCATATATACACAGTTAGAGTTGAATCCTTTAAAGAATTTTGTATGGAGGCTGATGATGTTTTATAAAAAAAATACTAGGGTACAGCAAAACCCGATGGCTAGCCTTAATGCCTGCGGTGGAAAGGATTTCACAGTTATATGTACCGCTAAAATCGTATTTTTTGTCAATAGAAAAATGCATATATGTAAAACAACATTATCTTAAATACAGCTAAGCTAGATGATGGGTGTTTTTTAGGCAGTGCGTACAGCATTGGTTGCTCAGGAATCTGGTCACCTTAGTCTAGGTAGAAATGTCAGTAACACAACAATAGAATTTGGGGTTTTGTTTGGACTATTTAAGAGGTAAACATACTAAAAGTCCCCGAACCTACGAGGTGTGAAAAGGGGAGGGGGACGAACAAGGTGCCTTTTTTTAGGTATAGAGTGGGCCAAAAAAAGGTTAGGGGTCTGAACAACTGCTCAGCGAGCCAATATAGTAGAAATTTATACGCGAAACAATAATTCGATTATTCGGACGCAGCGCGAATATCGTCGTTATTTGGAACTACGAGAAGCTCCCTTGCAAACAACAATAAGCAATACAGTCCGCCGTTTTCAAGAACAGGAGTCCGTAAGTGACCGTCAACCAATTGGTAGACCAAGAACTAGGACAGAAGAAGCCACTGAGCGCGTGCGAGCTAGCGACGAGGCAGACTCATTAACCCGGGAATACTAACACTACGCAGGACCGGTCAAAGTCTAACTTAAGGCACAGGCAAGGATATTTTTATCGCATTTGATCTGAGCTGCTCTGTTCTATCCAGAGCAGGTGGATAATGTGCAAGTGCAAGAATGCTGCTCCATTGATATTTCCACGTTTTGAAATGCAGGTGTCGAAGTTTTCGGGAAGTTTATAGTGTGGGAAGCACATAAAATGCATTTCCTGTCAATAATATATGTTCGTTTTGTTAATTATATCGAGTAGTAAACATACAAAATAATTCCACTCAATTGCCCTAACCCCTTGTGAGGCATAGCGCGTCAACTGTTCCATGTGACCCAGTTGACGTTTCGTTGGCATAAACTGGTGTCGAGGAATGCAGTTGCCAGCATGCACCTCCTGCACATCCATGGCCACGAACGTCGTCGTGGACGGGATTCGAACCCGAAACACCGGTAGTTAAACATGAGACTGATGCTTCAACACTCTGCGCTACCCGTCGCCCCACAGGAGATTTGTCCGATTGTGTAGGATTTAAATTTTCTCTTGAAATTTGGGTTGACGTTTGAATGCTTACTAAACCAAGACACACTCCCAGCAAAGACATGCCCCGTTTTCGTATTTGCCGCTTATTCTGCTCTACTCTACACTGTACAAAAAGAAAACGCTTGTATTGAGTGCACTCATTGGGATTTGAACGGTTCACGCTTTAGACGCTTCTTGTTCTGGATGTGGTCTGTGTTGCTTCTTTGTTATTCTACTATGTTCTGGTCTGCTCTAGAGCAAAAAAAAACACGCGGATTTTTTTGCATTTTTTTTAAACGCCACTTTTATCCAAGTAGTTACGCTTCATACTAACATCGACGTCGCGTCGCTTGGAGAAACGTGGTTGTGAGATCACCACTTATGTCCGGGCGGTTTTGTTTGGCACTAAATACCGTCGATAATGGTCGCAACAAACGGTTTACGATCATATCAACTTCAAAAAGTGTGGAAAAAAATTTCTCCTCATTTACACCGCGTTCCGCGAACCTTTAGGCTAGGAGTGCGTGTCGAGCTTAAGTCTTGCCACATATTAATCCCAGCCAACGGGCAACCCGGACCCAAGCCACGCGTGGGTCATTTTGTGTTTCACTGTTACTCATTAATCACCGCATATTGGACTTAGCCCACTCAGTCATCACCCATGCGTGGGAAAGTTTGTCCTTGTCGGACAGTTTTGTGTGCATGGATCAGCTGAATGGATGCGAATCCATACATGGTATGGAAACGACTGGGTTGTGTTCCCATGCGTGGGCGTAGGGCCGTTCTGAGTTGACCGTGGGTTCGGAGCAATATGCGGCGCACCCAAGTTACTCTCACTGGAGAATGAAGCCACTGCCATTTAAATATACGTCTGATTTCGTCAATGACGTCATAAAGTCAGACTTACTATGTGTGCGTTTCTGTCAAAACTAGCCAGTGGCTGATGACTGGTGGCAGCGAGTCCGATTTTCGTGTGTCTCGTGGAGATTTCCCACAACAGTGTGGATACTTTTGTCTGTATATGGGATTTTAGTGCAAAGAACTGAGTACCGAGAAGAGCGAAAATTTTCGTAAGAACCGAATTTTTGACAGTTTCTGTTTAAGATTTCGTACGAAAAACAGAGGTTAATTCCTTTCTTAAAGCTGAGGAATTTTCGCCCGATGTCGTAGCCGGACCTTCACGGTCATTTCGGCAACTATTCACTCCGTCCCCATGAACATTTCGGTGTCTTTTAACACCTGCCTTATACATAGTACCGATAGTCAGTTTTTTTGTATATTTCTCTGGATGTGTTCATTCGATCACAGCTCTACGATACTGAGCTGTCAGCGCAAGAACACGGCTACCGAGCACGTCGTCAAAGTCGGTGTCCCTCGATAGTCGACAAAAGGTGACCCTGCATTGGGCAACTGATATAAAAGTAGGATAAGAAGTCACAAAAGGCAGACTGAAGTCTAAGGGACGAGGCGCTTTGGAATCATGTATCTGGTCACTATGCGGACTTGACGAAACGTGTTTTTAGTACTTGTTGTCCCTTAACAAGTACTAAAAACACGGTACGATGACAAATAGGAGCCCAGTGATCAGAGTTGTTGCGATTACAGCCCAAAAAAAAACCTTTTGCTCTACCCATGTACTGCGACATAGGCAGAGCCAAAGGATACGTTCTTTAGACGTAGGATTGTACTGCATAAAGTTTTTCACTAATTCCCGAGGAAGGACAGCCGTTTCTTTGGCCGTACATGTAGAAGTAATCCTCTACAACTTTTATACGACACAGCAACGCAGAGATGTTTGTTCTTTGTCTGCGGTTTCATTTTTCATAAGTTTACGCTAAATCATTGATTTATTCTCACAAAATGATTCAAAACGCAGAGGTTCAATATTTTCTAGAAAAAAAAAATTAAGGATGAAGCTCTCTACTACACCCTATAAATGAGGTTAACTAATTGGCTTCCACCTAACCTATACTTAAAAACCATTTGACATTTGAAAACTGACCTAGTAAAAACTATGACATTAAATGTCACTCCTTACGTCATATGCGTGATATGCGTCAAAATATTTTCCATATTATCGTTCATTTATTCATAGCCGGATCGATATGTATTATACGTTACAGCAAATAAATTTTCAAATAACTATTAGGGTTATTGCAACGTAGAGTCACGCTATTGAATCAACCCTAATTCGTGGTTTCCATGATTTAAAGTTCGATTTAAATTTCGAAAAGGCGGAGATATAATTAAATTTTCATATTTTTTTATACGTTGATGCTCAGGTTTTGAATAACTTTATCACACACGCACGAAAAATTGTCGAAAAACCCGAAAATATTCGGGGCTGAATCAGGGATCAGTGTGATCTTATATGGTCGACGAAACTAAAGTAGACGATTTTGTGATTCTATATAAATTTGCATTGACATGGATTCACAAAAAGGCATAAGGTAATTTAAGGTCTGGATGAACATATACGTCAAACTCTTCTGAAGAGAAATCCTCTTCATGTTAGACAGTTCGCCTACCAAGCAGGGAAATCTACAGAGTCCGCTCTCCACTGTCTGGTCAGGGAGATTGAGGCAACAATGGAAATTAAAGGAACGGCTCTTTCAGCTTTCCTTGATATAGAAGGGGCTTTCGACAACACAACATTTACTGCCATTAATAGGGCACTTAAGGGGAAGAATGCGGACACAACAACAATAGATTGGATAGGACATATGCTTTCTTCCAGAAGAGTCACCACCAACATTGAAGGCGTTACCCTCCTTGCTAATGTTACCCGTGGCTGCCTACAGGGAGGAGTTCTGTCTCCTTTACCGTGGTGCATAGTGGTTGATAGCCTGCTGTGGAAACTCTCGACGATGGGCTACTCAGCACAGTGCTATGCCGATGACTTAGTTATTTTGATTAAAGGAAAGTTCGAGGGGGTTTAACCCGACATTCTTGAAGCAGCTCTTGCCATTGTACAAGAATGGTGCAACGACAACGGACTTCGAGTCAACCCATCCAAGGCAGTTGTCATTCCATTCTCTAGAAAAAGAAACCTCAGTCGCACCAGATGCCCTCTAATGTACGACTCACCACTTCCCATGGAGAAACACACCAAATACCTGGGTATCATTCTCGACAGCAAGCTACTCTGGCAAGAACACCTCAGGGTAGTGGCGGATAAGGCCACTAAGGCTTTGTGGATATGTGGGCAATATGTAGGTAAGACGTGGGGAATAAAGCCCTCAATCGCCCTCTGGATTTACAAGGCTATCGTCAGACCTATATTAGAATATAGTGCAGTGGTCTGGTGGAAAAGTGCATTCACTGTTGCTGGTAATATCACCTTAGGCAAGCTGCGGAGACTTGCATGCCTAATGGTGATAGGGGCTATCCGCTCCTGTCCATCAAGTGCTCTTGATGTACTGCTCGACCTACAGCCAATACACATCCACATAAAAGCACAAGCCAAAATGGGAACCGCCAGACTTGCAGCATGCGACGCGAATGTAAAACAAAATCCAGCACAAATTAGCTGACTTTATGAAAGTATTCTCACAAGTATGCCATCTGATCATCTTGTGAGGGAAAGCTCATGGAAGAAGCGATTCACCGTCGTTATATGGGACAGAGAACACTGGCAGAAGAAATATGCCAATCTCCCCCCTCATACTATCAAGTGGTTCACGGATGGCTCGAAAACCAATGAAGGTACCCGGGCGGGCATTGTGGGTCCCAACCATCGGACTTTCATACCCATGGGGAAGTTTGCCACCGTCTTCCAGGCGGAGGTACACGCCATCGAGCCATATGCTGAGTTATGCCTGAAGATCGGCTACGAGAACAAGAACGTGGCTATATTCTCTGACAGCCAGGCGGCCATCAAAGCGCTATCAAAAAGCACAGTTACATCTAAGATCGTATATAGTAGCCTAAAAGCATTACATAACGTTGGCTGTCGGAGCAGAGTAACTCTATTTTGGGTCCCTGGCCATGCCGATATCATTGGCAATGAACAGGCCGACGAAATGGCCAGAACAACTTCGGCCACTCCCTTCTGCGGACCGGAGCCCTTTTGCGACATTCGAACCTGTACAATCATGAATCTCATCAGGGATTTGGAACGCGATGAGGCTACCGCCTATTGGGATAATCAACCAGGGTTGAGGCAGGCAAAGCTTTTCATCTCGGGCTACTCGCGTAGCAAGTCGACTGAATTGCTAAAGTTAAACCGGAACAAGGTTAGAACAATCTGTGGTCTCCTGACTGGACACTGAAGCCTGAGTGACCACTTGCGAACTATGGGGATTGTTCTGGACTCGAGCTGTCGCTTTTGCGGCGAAGACAACGAGACTTCGACCCATATTTTTTGCGACTGCGACGCCTTAGCCCGGCGACGTAGAGACTGCTTCGGAGCAGCCTACCCGGAGCCTGATGATATCGACTCGGCTTCAATAATCCTCCTGAGCAAATTTATTAGCTCGATCAAGCTTGATCGACAGGTCTAGGCGTGTTACCAGACCCAGGAGTTTAGCACAATGGGCCACTCGGCCTCTGTGCTCTGAACCCTTAAGGGTTCTACGCCTACCCTTCAATCTAATCTTATCCAAGGTCTAAAAAGGTAGAAAATAGTGGAGAAATGGTAAAAAATGTCCGTAGATATTCAGCGTCCAATGTGGGATCGATGGGATTCTATCCAACTAAAGTAAAATAAGCAACGGAATTATCACCTTAAGGCTGTCTTAGGGCATCTTTAAGCTTTTTAGAGGGTATCTTAAATTACCTTATGGCTTCTTTCAGTCCTGCGTAATTAAAAACAGAAGAAATTAATCGAAAAAGTGCCGAAAAGACGGAACGTGCTCAGCGATCAATGTATGTTGTTTTATCTCGCCGCCGAAAAAAAAAAGAAAACGCAATCTATAGGTATTTTGGCCTTTACCTTACCTTACCTTTTTTATCTAAGTCAATACAAATGAACGGTAGATTTCGGCGCCCAGTGTGGGGTCAGTAGGATTTTAGCCAGTCATTAAAACCGAAATAGCAATCGAATAAGCGCGTGGTGCAGTTAGTGACACGGAACAAAACCGAAACTTTCTTAAATCTAATGATGCCAATTGATTTTTGGGGTCATAAAGTAACGAAAACTAATTCCGAGGTCAGAATTCGTTATCAAACGAGGGTCGAATAACTGATTTTTTCTCAAAAATCAGTTAAAAAGCTGTTGAATTTTCACCGAAATCGGTAGAGTGGTTTAGGTTCCTATTGAGGACATTTGTACGAGACACATCTATTTCTATATACGTATAGATAGACGGAATTGCCGTCGATTGTAAGGAGAGACGGATGATCATGATATAAGATCCACATAATTAATCATGACCACATCATATCGACATCGTGAAATTTTTACGGGAATGAAGATTAAGTGAGTCACTCTTAATCTTCATTCCTGTGAAAACTATACAACTGCCCGTGCGAAACCATGATTAATCCGTCTCATGATTCTCGCCGATTACTACAATTTTCACAGAATATTTATTCGCATAACTAAATATAACTTTTCTAAATAATTTCAATTGCAAAAATTTCCCAAGATTCTCACAACTAACCTACTTGATGGCCTGCGGCTCGTTCAAAAGCTATAATCAATTCGATCCATTTGAATCATCCGCATGGCTCAACTGTTCCAGCGTTCTTGAAAAATTGCACTAGAGTCCACAACGACACAGGCTCTCTATAGTTTGACCCGACCACAAGCGGATCTTAGAAAATCACAGTGTTGGCCCTTAAATTTATTTGCCATCCCGGAGTCATATGTATCTGGGTTGTTAATTGTTCCGGTTTCGTCGCTACGGGGGCATAAAATTACGATGACGCGATCCTTTATAAAATGTATGCTCGTGAGTTGCCTGGTTTCTTAAACCGTTTCGGGCAATCTAGAAGAGATTAGTTATTTGTTGCTTGTTGGTATGGATTAAAAGAAAACAAGGAAGGAATGAATTTTGCTAGTGCACTACATGACAAGGCTAGTGTCGTTTGCTGTAAACATTTCAAAGCGCGTGACGAACTACCGCCAATGGGACCTGCTCGGATCTAGTGATCGTGGTATTTCATGAATCAGGGCTAGCCACTAATCCGTGATATCGAAATGCCATATATGGTCGGTAATCCTACTTTTTCTTTGCTCTAGTCTGCGTTCGCTATTTCTCAACAGCAACCCTGCACTATTCTTGACCATCACATCCAATTTTTTGCAAACACTTCATGCATCCGTTGCCCAGAAGATTGAAAACTCGTTCGACTTCCTTGAAAGATGCAAGCGATATATCGTTCACTTCAAGCCGACCGACCACTTCCATGCTATTATTATCCAATTAAAATTATTATTACAGGTTGTTAGATACATAGCGTAACATCGTCCCAATCTTCTTGAACTTGACTTCTTGGCTGTCTTTTGTAGCCACATCTTCTAAGTATCATACATACTATGGCTACAGGCAGCCAGCCTCTTGGTTTCTATGCGGTGGACGAAAGTGCAGCAGTTTAAGGAAGACGACCATGCAACCGCAACAAAAGAAGAGGCTGAGGTGCACACGGGGAAGATTTGTATTGGCATTTTAATTGGTCGACAAGTGCAAGACGGTCCTTATCTCCAAGTATCCAAGTACATATCTGTATACACAAAGTGCAGTTGGTAGTGAATTCCATTATTACTGGCTGGCTCTATTGTAGATTGTAGCCGAGGCAGTAATTAGAGAGGAGTCGACTGTTTGTGAAGTGAAAAGTAGCATAGTGGCAGCTCGATTCGAACCTACGAACGACGACATGAACACTGGCTGTGATGATGAGATGCATCATCTAATGTTAATGTAATTCCACATCAGATGCATCCACACCGGACTCCACTATCATCATCATCATCAATTGCATATCTAATCCAGGTGACGAGTGCCAATGTTTGGTGATCGAAGAAAAAAATTCAAGAAGTTTTGAAACTTACTTACTTGCCCTAACCCCTGGTGGGGCATAGCACGTCAACTATTCCACGAGGCTTAGCCGACATTTCATTGGCATAAACCAGTTTCGAATGATGCACGTTGCCAGCATGCACCATGTAATGAACCACCTGTAATGAACCATATTATGGTCTGGTAGTGCTGCTCCCACCGCCAGATCGAAGCAGCACCTGATGAGTAGTGATCTATTGGTGGTACGAAACCAGAGGCCGAGGGTCCCATTACACCCGGACCCAGGTGCGACCGCGTGGGCGTCTGATCCGTCCGCCAACCATTCCATCCTTATCGACTGTTTTTTTTTTATTCCCCATTTTTACCTCCCCTGTTTGTGTTGTCTTCCCCAGGCCTATGAATTTTTGTCAATACGTAAAGGAAAGGTGCAACGAGCAGCAAAAACCCCGCCCACATCTCCCGAACTGAGCTACAGCAAGCATAGGCCGCTGCTTAGCTCGTTGAGGAGCCTTTTTCTGCGCCATGGTACATGGTACAGCCCGACCTTCACGGTCAATTAAGCTACCTTAGGCTCCGTCCCCACGGGCATCTTCGGATGTCCACCAAAACGTCCGTTACAACCTTCTGCTGACAATTAGCCGCCATTTTACCTGATATAAGTCGGGAGATGTGGCTAATTATTACGCCCCGCACCAGAGTGAAAGACAGCATAAACATTCATGGCCACGAACGCCGTGGACGGGACTTGAGCCCGTAACGACTGTAGGCAGACATGAGATTCACACCTCTACTCACTGAGCTACCGGTCGCACCTGTTCGCTCGAACAAACGGCCAACGAGCAACTGCAGAGGGTTTTTCAAGTTTGATTGTCAGAAAACCATTAAAGCTACGGAAAAGTGGTTCGAAATTTTTTATGTATTTTTTTTTTTTTTGTGTTCTTTAACCTTATCTTATAACATTTTTTTCTAGGATTAATAGTTACGGAGTTAAAAGCAAAAAACCAAAAAACTAATCTTCAATACCCTCCCTGCTTCTAGTACCTACCAACAAATCGCGCCATTTTTAAAACTCCATGAACTTTTTCCCTCGATTTTTACTCGTCACCTGGGGTAATCATAGCAGTCGATTAGATTGCATCGTATCGTTGCGCTATGAAGCACTGCATCTGAAGATTTTGACCAGATTGTTATTAGATGGTGCCGTCTTGAATGCATTGGAGTCCGAGCCGGGTTTCAAATGTCATTAGGCCGATAACATCGGTTCCAATTTAACTATATGTCTTCGCTATCGAGCCGAGTCAAATGGTAATGATCGTGCGGCGAGTGACTGAAAGGAATAACAACCGTAGGATTTGTATCTGAATTTATTGATTTGATTAAGAAGTGGACGGTTAAGATAAAAAGTGTTTTCGATAAGGATAAGGTGGAAAAGTTGTTGTGAGCACTTTCGGCTGCATTTTCCGCTTAGCTTCCATTTGCATTGCACAATTTTTGATTTACCATTCTGATATGACTGGGGCCAATAATATTCTAGATATGACAGATTGAAGAGCATCGAAGCAATTTGCGGTCGTAATTTGGTCGATCAGAAAGTGTGCCAAGATGGAATTTAGATGGGGAAGATGGACCCTAGCCATGGTTGTTCAAAATCGGATCTACTCTTCTGAACCTAGGTCACACATCCAGACCTAGGTCTAGTAGGTTCGATTTAAAAAATATCTAGGTGCAAGTAGGTCCGCTGATCCGAATAGTTCTACTGATCTTGTTGCTGTTGTGGTAGCGACGCGCTGATATCCGATCAATGTGTGTGCCATAAAGCTTGGTTGTCCATGTTTTCCTCAATGTCCAGAAGTAGAAACGCAGCTGCATTTTGGTCAGGAAAAACCAACTTTCTTGGGCATGAAGTGGAACCTCGGGAGCATGTGTTGTCGTGTTCAGTTAGGCGTGACAGAGACGATCAAAAATAGTTTGATTTTCGTTCTCCATTAGGTGCTTCGATCCTTCACTTTGAAAGGAGCCTGAAGACATTGTCAGAAAATGCCGTCCGCAGTTTATCCAGTAAGTATTCTAATAAGCGTCTCTTCTTCGATTCTGAATAACACTCCAATAGGCTAAACATCCAGATTCAATATTGTTTCAGTGCTCCAAACCTAATTAATTTCCTTACCAAAGTCCCATCCCCACCTCACCGCTCAATCAACCGGCACATTCCCACGAAACCTACTTAGTCCTGTCAATTGTTCGCTCCATATTGTCATTGCCCTTGAACCTCTTCGAAATATTCTACTACGGCACCATTTCCATTCTCCGATCCTTTTGCCTTCCGCCGCCGCGCCGTTGCACCAATTCAACTTTCGCCTACTTTATTCGGCACGGCAAACAACAACAGCCAATTGTTTAGTTTAATGATACTTTTGTTGAACACATTTGTTACGCCATTGAATCCTGTTGAATCCGAAGATGGTTTTTATTTTATTGAACACGAGAGTCCATAGACAATAACCCCACGAGCGTACACAATAAGGACACTTAAAGGAAATGGCTTTTGTTTTGACACGCCGAGATACATGCGAATTGTGTGATGACGTCCTTACAAGACGTTCACTTCAGTTTTATTCAGTTCGTCAGTGTGGAATATTTCATTTTATTTAATTGGCGAAATTTTGCTAAAATTTTCGCAGCAATTTCCGAGAATAAATGTTGCGGATTGCGGCAGAAACTTTGTTGTCTCTGGATGGTTCGTGGGTGTCCATGATGGTAGGGAAGATGTCAAGGATTCGGTGAACAATTGCGTCGGATTGAGCCATGTTGCGAGAAAGTCAGGAGTAGAATTCAGTAGAAATACGGTTGACATTTTAGGGTTCCAAGGGCCGAATTGACCTAGCCAGTCCAATCGCTGTATATGTAGAACTTGGTAATTGATCGATAATAATTTCAATCTAATAAATGCGTGGTTCGATAATCCATTTGAAGACCTGCTGAAAATGAAGGTTTCAGCGGACTTGGAAGGATCATTAAGGTTCATCTTAGGTATTCCGACACCGGTGTCCTAAGGTAATTGGAAGTTTAACTTGGCCAGATTCCGGCATCTGGGAAAATTTCCCGAGACGGAGAAGACAGAGCTGACTATAGGCCCGTGTCAAAACCGGTGAAGCCAGTAAAAACTGAAAACTATGAAAGCGATATAACGCTGAAAACACTCTGTGTCTGATAAAGAAGAAGAATTTTAAATCAAATGGACAACCCTTCAACCTAGCCTATCCCCTTAACCATTTTCGTACCAAACTACATCCCGAATCCGAAGAATCCTTCTGCTCTACAATTTTCATTTAATATAAGCCTCTTCTCTGGAATGCGGGTGTCTCTTGTGAGAAGTAATGGTGCTGGATGATGATGTTGCAAGCGGTTTGGGTCTAAAGTTTTAACTTTCCATTGCTCCACAATGCGCCCTAAGTACTAAAGTACGTACGTTGAATCCAGGCAGATACACACATCCTTTCATACTTTGTACGTGCAATGATTCCCATGGTGACACTTGAATTTTAAATCATATTCGCTAAATGGAAACATACTACACAATGGATTTATATGATTCTCGCTCGACTCACTACATTCGAGCCGGTGAAGTGTGCTACAACAATTCATGGAAATTTTCGGATTGAAGGAAGGCACAAGTTCCAGTTGTTGCGATTCGTGTGTGTGTGCTATACGAGTAAGAGTTCGAAGCCCATTGGGAAATATGAGTTTGAACCTGGAGTTAATGTGGCAACGTGTCATGGACGTCGGCCTTGATGAGGGTCATAAGTCCTTGACAGTTCCATGGTTATTCCTTAGTAAGGGATAATTTGACCTTAAGAATTTCGTAAGCCTTGATCAGGGACGCGGTTTCCCAATGGTACCGAAAAACAACAAAAAGTTTCAGTAACATATCCTTGCTATCATGAAGTACTTTGCCTTGCTTCCTATTGTCTTGAAATAAGACGAAACCGTTTTACTAAAATGCATCAAAATCATGTTATCAAGGAGATATACAACTTACTTATGCATAAAATAAGTTTTTGTATATTGCCAGAGTTGTAGTAGCGAGAGATAGTCAGTTCTATAATACAGCAGCAATAGCGTGCCTGCTGTACTTCTGCGAATGAACAAAACTTTTAGATTTCAGATAGTCCTTTTATTTTAAAATAGGACGGGGAAAAGCGAACTCGGAACAGTGAAAATGAATTCCTCGTACTCATGTACCCATTTTCGTGGTGAATTATCAAGACGAAGTATTGTTTTCGATACTGAGAAAAGCACTACCTGTTGAAAGTACTCGTGCCAATTGATGTAAAGGAATTCTGGTACTTAGGTTTATTGTCTACAGACTTAAAAATACAGTTTCTTTTCCTTTCTTTTTAATGTGAAGAAATATTGTAGAGAAAGATGGATTTCATTGATGATATTTAAACAGTCTTTCCCGAATATTATTGGTCGTTTTGTCTAAAACCAGTAAAAAGTGACACAAAAAGATGCGTTGGCCTGTAGGTTTCAGGAAAGTCACGCCCACATCTCTCGAACTGAGCTAGGCCGTTGCTTAGCTCATTGAGGGGCCTCTTGCTTCGCCAGATGGCACGGCCCGAGCTTCACGGTCATTATGCCACCTTAGGCTTCGTCCCCACGTACATCGTAGGATGCCCATCAACCCGTCCGTTACATATTTGTCGCCCCACGTTGGGCGTTAAGCTAAGCCGCGGCCTATGCTTGCTGTAGCTCAATTCGGGAGATGTAGGCGGAGTTTTTGCGGCTCGTTGCCCCTGTCCCTTGAGTATTAATAAAAATCTATAGGCCTGGGGAAGAAAACACAAACAGGGGAGGCAATGAGACCCTCGGCCTATGGTTTCGTACTACCGACAAGTCACTACTCTTCAGGTGATGCTTTCGATCTGTCGATGGAAGCAGCACGACTAGTCCAGAATATAGTTCATTACAGGACAGCTTCAACTACAAGGCCTGCCAAGAAGTGGAAGCTAGGGACAAAGTGTGCTGCAAAAATTAAAAAAAAAAACTGGGCTCCTGAGCCAACCGGTAACCATTGTAGAGGGGAAAAATTAGTTAAGAGAAAGAAAAAAATTACTATTCTGACTATCAACCGAGTTCAAAGAATCTGTGGCAGTGGCGCCACACTCTATTCCTTGCAATAATTCAATCATGATCTCAGTAATAGAAACCAATGCAATAATGCTCACAATATTCATGGAAGTGAAGAGACAATCTTGGCAACAGAAAGATACCCAAGGCTCTTCCGCGCTTTGTCCGGACACCGAAGAAGCTTCAAATGCCGGTAGTTTAAAGCATTTATAGAGGCCTTAGGTACGTGGCTAAACCACAAAAGACAAACACAACACCGCAGGATTGCCTTGTTGAACTGACTCCAAGTGGATACTCTACCCTGTAGGAAGGATGGGGTGCTACAGAGGAAAGCAGAGCTATTTGAGGGGAAAATAAGTAAAGTAAAGTGGCCAAGTCCTAAGACTTAGAGCAAGTAGCTTTCATGTTACTGTGGGGATGTAAATCAAATACGAAAAGTAAAGTGCTTAAGTCCTAGAACTTAGACCCAGTAGCTTTAGTGCTCTTGTGGGGATGGGAATCGGTGGAAGGACTAAAAAGCACCCGATGAGGTCCTTTTTAGTTCAATTTTTTTTTTACCAGAAATGGGCCCGCGTTGGACGCCAATTGTGTGAGAAATTCTCGTTTAACCATACGGAGGCCGGAAGTGTCAGCGACCGACGATGACCGCTGGTGCGATGCGCGAAGCAGAGACGTCTGATGAGACGCGCTTCACACCAGCGGTCGAAACCGGCGAATCACGTATTTTGGGCCCCCTTCGAGGGGGAAATTATTCGTAAAAACTATTTTTATAACGTGTAGTCACACTAGTGGCTACTAAGAGCGACGGTATGCGGAGCATCATTCACGTTGTATTATAGTAGATGGCCGTCGCCCGGCAAAAAAACTTGTTTGTAAATTGCCACTGGCGCAAGCCAGAACATTGCACTGAATTCCATACCTGCAAGCTGCACGTTGCAATTTGCATTCGGTATGAACTCACACCCATGTCGTGTTGGTCGGCCTATATAAGGTAAAACAACATCTGTCTTGGGTCATTCCCGATCTCGCCTCTCCCACTGGTGCGATGCGCGAAGCAGAGGCGTCTGATGAGCCGCGCTTCACACTAGCGATCGAAATACGTTTTTTGGGCCCCCTTCGAGGGGGAAATTATTCTTAAAAACTCTTTTTATGCGAAATGTTTCATCTCAATTTCGTGTTGCTTAAAGAAGTGGGAGTGCTAGCGTGACGTCAAGCTAGCACTCCCATATAAGATACTAAATTGTGGCGATTCAGCTGAAGCACTAAATTTTTGAATTGAGCACCAAATTAGCACCTAATTATGCGATATGCCACGTCTCTATTTTTTGCTGTGGGGTGTCAGCTTAACAGACATTAAGGAAGTAAGAAGTCGGTTCGTGGATTATATGCTCAATTGCCCTAACCCCTTGTGGAGCATAGCGCGTCAACTGTTCCATGTGGCCCAGTTGACGTTTCGTTGGCATAAATTGGTTTCAGAGAATGCAGTTGCCAGCATGCACCTCCTGCACATCCATAGCCACGAACGTCGTCGTGGACGGGATTCGAACCCGAAACGCCGGTAGTCAAACATGAGACTGATACCTCAACACACTGCGCTACCGGTCGCCCAAAGTCCATTAAGTCCAATATTGTTGAGCCTACACTACAAACGACTGCGAAAAAATATATTTAAGATTATTACAATTTTCCGTTCATGGATCATTTCGTTTATTTTCCGATGGACAATTTCGTTTCAAAACGTAAGTGTCTATGTATATGGATTATTTCGGATGGCCATTTTCGCCATGGCTAATTTCGGTGCTCCATTTAGGGTCACCGAAATTTGGTTAGAATCAGACCACGAAAAGTGGCCGGACAAACGAAAGAAAAAATGGACAAACGTAGTTATAGCGTACATCGGACCATCCATTATGGGACATGTCGAAAATTTTAAAACCGCCACAAATTACCACTCTAAAGACCTGCTAGAGAATGATCATCATCGACACTTTTGATACCGCAAATTTCTTTTTTCTCCAAGAAAAAACAAACTTTCGTTCAACAAAATTATCTCCTGAGATACACCCTAATGCTCGTTATCCGACAAGTTTCGCATTAAATCCTTGCGTGCAACATCAAAAGTCGGTTTAACTATTTCGCCCTTCTCGTCGTTCGTTGTTTAAGGATACTTTACCGGCTTCTTTCATTGTGCCCGACATGAAGTTAGCGTCTAATGCACGTAGTTCCCATGTAGTGTGAAGACGAACAAAAAACGTATCCTTTTAAACTTTACCCTTTTGAAAGTGCTCCTGAAACGATGTCTTTCGACATGAAGCTTCCATTACAAGCCAATGTATGACTACGATCCAACGTGAGCTACTCGTATTCCTATGACTAGAACGCCTATATACGAGTACATACGTATTCATGTGTTAATTCTCCCGTCGTTTTAGACGGAGGCTCACATTATCTCCTGTCTGTCTAAAGTTTAACCCACTTAAGTTCAGCCCAATATACCGGTAGACAATTTCGGAAGCCACCTTTGGGATATATCCTGATTACGCCCAAATTTAAACTCAACCGTCCGTCCGCCTCCCCCGTCCCCCCTTCTCGGGCTTTTGTAAGTTCGTCACAACCAGATTGCGCTCAATGTTTTTTCATTATCTCATCCGGTTCATGTGCGATTTTCCCCACTTTTGATAATACTTCGCCCGTGGGGGTGTTGAGTCATGGAGCTATGGAAACCACACAGGTGTACAAGTTCGAAGAATGTATCGGGCCGGGAAGCTCGGCTCCATATTAAACAACAGGTTACTTGACACGAGGTGCCGGAGAATCAGAAACAGAGGATTAGTTAATCTTCCTGTTCATACGTATAACGACGAAAGGCATCACTGCAAGTCATATTAATGTTGAGGCTAAATACACCCCCGTCAGCTACTTTAGCTCGTTTATTATCGCACACACAAGCACACGACATTTGCTCCTCCCGCAGAGCGCCGACCAAAATATATATATATATGTATTACTTGGCTTGTAAATGGGATGAATTTTTTTATTGGCCCCTAGGATACGATAAAAATTTAATAAGCTCTCGGAAGCTAAAAGACCGCCAGATAAGAAGAAACGAGCAGACAGCAAAAATTGGAGGAAATTTATACAATATTTTTCCAGCTTGCTAAAAAACGATATGTTCTACGAGGAAATTTCTTTCACAGGAATATTTCTTTTTTTCAATGTCAAAGGATACAGCCTTGATACGGTAGCAGAAGTTTGCGGGTGAACCGAAAGCCATGGCGAATGAACAAACCCGCGCGACTACGTAAAATGAGAATTTTCTCATGAAAGCCATTTCATAAATGCATTATAATGTTGTAAATGAAAGCCCCCTATTAAGGATATTCATATATTCGGAAGCGGAGGATTCAGAGGATTCAGATGTGTTTACAGAGTGGCTGATGGCTTATGTGCATATATTTGTAGGTATTAACGTAGGACATGATAGGGCCAAGGTGAGCAACATGTTTACGTCGGATACATGGGTAATTGCGTTACTGCATTAGGCAGATTGGAAGTGAGCCAAAAAAATATCTTTTAGGTTGGAAAGCTTGCAATATGGACGGCTCGTTTGTTTCATTGGAAGCAACCTTGGGGCTCCGATTTATCAAAATATGTATTTGTAAAGTTTGTGAGTGCAGTATGCGATACTGCTTTCAGCTTTCAGTAGTCCTGCGCAGTTTTCTCTAGTTACAGCGATACCATATTTTCGATGTTGCAATAATACCTAGAGTTTCAGTAAATTTTGAAAAAGATTCGTTCGTCCTTGTTCCTTTTTTCAAATCAACATAAGGCGTGAGACCTTTGTTAAACCGCTCCGCATTCACTCAGTAGATGTGTTTAGTGACTCGATGTCTCCTTGGACAGATTCATTTTATTGGGGCAACATTTCGCCAAGTGCTTCGAAAGGTACTCAAGGATAAGCCTCCATTCCGCCCTACTCATGCAAGAACGCTCTACGGTTTTTTCTAGTTATAGCTCCCAGCGGCATTTATACAACTAGAAACAATAGTTGATCATACCTGCGTACCTGCTATACGACCAAGTAAGAATCTTCTTCCCTGGAAGTCTTAGGGATAACCCAAGCTATGGCAGCTAAAACAGGTTTGGTACTTAGATGCAACGTTATTGCCCACTTTACTATTAGGGGTGGCTTCGACAGGAATGAAAGAGGTGAGATGCTTTTTGAATACCTTCCATGTACAAACTTACTTCTCTGCAATGTGGGCTTTTCACAATTGCAATTTACAACATAGCTCAAATTTCTGTCATCGGTAGTTTTCCCGTTAGAATCAAAAATGTATAGTATTATCAAAACAGTGTTTCTTTTTTTTTTGTCCTCCTCTCCTCCTCACATCTCCTTTCCACTTTTGCGCAGAGCACTATCTTAATTCAATGTTCATTGGTTCATTCAATGTCGACGTAGTATGAGCGTGCGAGTAAAAAAAAAACCATACGGAAAAAAAACTCAGTGGATGACGTTACTACTATATTCTTATTGATTGCTCATTTTCTATTTAAAATTTTATAGATTCTGGATAGTGCGACTTTCTTTTGTAGATGTTCCTACAGTGCCTCCCAGTCAACTAATTGTTGGTATAAGGGATGGCATTGTAAATTATTTTAATTCCGTTTTCGTGTTATACTTCTTTTAATTTATTTGGTCTGACGTATCAACAAAGTTAAGAGAAATGATTATGGTAATGTACTATATTATCGATGTTTCTCGCAGATGTCCTTTTAACATTTTTTTAAATGCTATTATGTTCGGCGCTGCCTTTATCGTTGTTGGCAATTCGTTGAAATAGGCTATGGATGTATTACGGGATCCGTTCGAAAGCGCTCTGTTCTTGGGGTTGGTGTGACAAAGTTTTCTGCATTTCTAAGTAGGTATGCATGGCTTTGGTTCACCTGCCGTAGTATGACATTCGTCTTTAATTCGTTCATTTTCACTTTGAATACAAATTTTCCTCGCTCCAGTAGTATTAACTGCCTTATTGAAAGAGTGTCAGCGTCCCGGTAGACAGTAATCGATGGTGTCTGTACAGGGATTTTGTGTATTATTTTAATCGCTTTAGTCATAATTCGTCCTATTCTATCTATGTTTCGTTGCGATGTTTGACTCCAAAGAAGAAGGCCATACGTTACTCTGGAGATTATGAAAGCATTGTACAGAAGCATCTTAATTTTTACTGGTAGAAAACTAATTCGTTTTAGCAAACCCACAATCGGTGTGATTTGTTTGGCAAGAGTGTCTATATGTTGATTCCAATTTAGTTTTTTATCCATTACGACTCCTAAGTAGTTCATTTCATCAGTACGCCTTATAAGTTCACCTTTAATATGAAGTTGTAAGTCTATTGGCATTTTGTTTTTCTGGTGATAAATCATATATTTCGTTTCTGATGTATTCATTACAAGCTTGTTATGGAGTAACCAATCTGAATATTTTTCCAAATCACAATTGATCATGTTTTCTAGATTGTTTCCATTATTACAGGAGTACAATTACAAAGTGTCATCAGCAAACATCACAGTTTTAGCAATCAAGCCACAATTTTTAATATTGTTGACGTAGAGTAGAAAAAGTAGGGGTCCCAAAATTGAGCCTTGGGGTACGCCAATGTTCGTTATTTCAGGGTTGCTTAAAATTTGAAAATTTTTTGTGGATAGTGTTCGGTTTTTTAAGTAGTTACTAATTATGCCTTTAGCTTTGCCAGTTATACCATAGGACTGCAAAATCTTCAATAAAATCTCGTGATTCATGGTGTCGAAAGCTTTTTTCAGATCCACAAAAATTGCGACGACATATTCTCCCTTGGCCATTTGTTGGTTAATGAAGTTTATTGCGTCCGTAAGTGCGCTGGTAGTGTTACATTTAGCCTGAAATCCATATTGATTCATATCTAGAAGTTTATTTTCAGTAACGTATTTAGATAAGCGGCTATGGATAACCTTTTCAAAAACTTTGCTGAAAGTATTTAGAAGAGCAATGGGCCTATAATTGTTCATTCATTTTGTTCACCTGTCTTATGAACTGGTATTATTTTGGAAAATTTAAGTTCATCTGGAAACGTGCCAATATTTAAGTGTTTATTTATTCGTTTCATTAGAGGATAGGCAATATGCTCCTTTAAAATTTTTAGATCATCAGAAGTAATACCATCAGGGCCAGGAGCTGTGTGTGACTTCAAATTTGAAATTAGATCTAAAATTTCTATTTCATCCGTAGTAGATAACGAAGTTAGTACTGAAGTTGATTCAGGTATATGTGGTAGAGTGCTTGTTCGAGTTGGTAAATTATTAATTAGTTGTTGACCGATATTAGCAAAGTATTTGTTGAGTTTGTCTGCTATTACTTCCATGTCCGTGAATACTCCGTCTGGTGTTCTTATTTCCGAGACGCCTTTATTTGTGGTACGTGTTTTGCGCATTGAAGCGTTGTTAACTACACGCCAAAGCTCTCGTGTATTTCCTGCAGCATTGGATATCTTTCGATGGTAGTATTTGGCTTTAGCTTCTTTTGAGAGTTTATTGCAGAAGTTTCTTGCACTGGTATAATTTATTTTATACGCAGTATTAGTTGGATCGCTGACAAACAGTTTATAGGCCTTTCGTTTCTTTTTGGATGCATCAATTACACTGTTCGTTATCCATGATTCTTGCCTCACGCGTACTGTCTTTGAAGTGGTGGCACTAATTTTTGCTTCAACAATTAAGTTTGCAATATCCTTGAAATTATGAATGTTGGTTATAGCTAATTCGGCTGCAACACGTTGCTTGAAAAGGTTTTCATTTAGGGAGTGTAAGGTTACTTTAGTTGGTTTAGACTTTTGAGTAGAACATTTTTTAATGGAAATGTTAATAACCTTATGATCCAAGTCTGGCCAGTCCGTGTACGAGTATTTAATTCTATCTTTAAAATTAATGTTATTGTAAGTAATATGGTCTAACAAGGAGCTTCTAGTAGCACAAATTCGGGTTGGAGAATTTTCGTTTACTATTGTTGCACAATTTGATTCTAGCATTTCGTTGTACAAGGAAGTAAAATAGTCATTTGTTAAAAGATCAATATTAGTATCACCAATGGTCACAAGATTAGTGTTTATTGAATACATAGAGTCAAGATGATCAATAAAGTCGATCTCAGACTCAGACGGAGCACGGTAAAAAGTCCCAATTTTTAGTTTTTGATTATCTAAAGTCAACTCTATAATAATCGTACAAAATTTTGAATCAGCTGTTAAAACTTTATGTGCGTGACACGTTTTGATGAAAATTGCTGTCCCACCTCCTCTAGAATGTTGCCTACAGCTGTAAATTGAATTGTAGCCAGTTATATTGAAAAATTGAGTCTCAGAATCCGATAACCATGTTTCACTACATATTAAAATATCAATATCGCCGTGTTGTTTAAGGTATGTCTCAAAATCATGAATTTTATTTCGAATACTGCGCGAGTTAGCATACAAAATATTAAAATTATACGATTGGGAATTCATAGTTCTTTGATGTTATAGTCTGTATTCCTAATTGTAGGTTGTACTCGTTTCATGAATTCTGGACATTCTCTTGAATTAGCTCTGTGACAAATATTTTCATTAGATCCATGTTTTCTAAGGCAATTTGTGCATTTTTCAATCGTAGAATGCCAATCTTTGGTAATGTGGTGCCCAGCACATATGGCGCAGATATCAGAATCGCTGGTGCATTGTGTGGTTTTATGTCCAAATTGCTGGCATTTGTAACACCTAGTTATATTGAAGTCTTCATGAATGTAGTGTGTATTAAAATCTATGTTGATGTAGTTATTTGCCAGTCGTTTGTACATAGAAGCATTGACTTCAATAAATAAAGTCCACTTTCCTCTTATCTGCTTACTGTGCACTACTTGAAGAGAGTCGCTGTCCTTTGTTCCATGATTTAGATTTTTGATTTCATATTCAAGTTCCTCCGTGTTAAAATTTTTTTCCAGACCTTTTATCATGAGTCTAGGTGTTCTGTCCTTTGTTGGTTCCACAGTATAACTTCTTCCAACTGCCAGTTTCAGCTTCGAGGCAAGTGCTGTAAGACTATCGTTGTTATTCGTCTTAACTACAACTCCACCATTTCGTATTTGTTTCATCACTGTAATTGGTATCTTCGCATCTGCCGGCTTGAAACCCTTTTTGATTTTGTTTATGGTTTCTTCAGATGTTTGCGATTTGTTAGGTCTGGCGACTAACCCTTTGCTACTTTCCGACTGTTGAATATTGCCAGAAATTGGTTGTTGTTGCTTTGCAATGGTTGCGTATGTTCTTAAAGGTACAGTAGCTTTCAAGATCGATTCGATTTTCGTATCTAATTTGGCTACTTGTTCCCGATTCACCTTTATTTCATCCAGAAGTTTGTCTCTGGAAGATTTTTTAAAGTTTTTGTCACACTCCCTGCAAAACCATTTGCATTTCGGGCCCAGAGTTTCGAAAAGAGAACGCTCATGAGAAGTTATGAGAGTGCATTTCAAATCGTAGCATCTGCCGCATCCGCCGCCACATTCCATGGCTTGGAATCTGTCGGCGATTTTTGTATTGCAAATGCCACAACAAGCCATAACCGAGGAAAAAGCAAAAAGCAAATTCACACAGCACTCACTCACTCAGCCAAAACAATCACACAAACAACAAACAAAAGCGAAGATCGTATGCAAAACACCGTAAGCCAAATGTCAAAACACAATATGCAAAAGGCGAAATTTCACAAAATTGTGATAGCAATTATTCGTGAAATTTAAGCACAATTCTACTTATCCTTGTTTCTCGAGATGAATAGGTCACAAAATATCACCGAAATATAGTTAACACTTCCACTGTTTAAACTAGAAAATATAATTTTATGAATTTTGTCGTAGCGAATTCTGGAACGTCGTTAGTAAACAAATCTTCTTCTTGATCAACGGGATCTTTATTTTTCTTTTAAATACAATAATTTTTTGAGAGTCACTTCCTCCGTTCTTTAGTTCGTGACACTGACAATCAGTTTTCAGGAATTTGAAACTAAAAAGTAATTGTTACCATGCCAGCCATCCCTACTGACCAATTTATTTCCAATTTCTGACTTTCAAATCGATTCTTTCTGCTCAAACCAAATTCAAACCTTTCCCACAGCATCTCCAAAATTCATTATTGCAAAACCCATCCATTCGATTCTGTCAACAAATACGGTCGATTAATGAGTTTCTCCACCTGATGCCGACCAATTTCCAGAAAAAAAATGTCCCTAATACCAAGTCGAGCTTGACTACGAGTATTACCGCAATCATCAGAACAAAAATAGAGACAATTACATCGAAAGTGTGTCTGCGGTACCGCGGTCACCATTTCCGTCCAGATAATCATGTGTAGTCGTATGGTATCTAAACAATTACTGAAAATCACGATACGATAATTATACAGCCAGTGAATCTTTCAATTCAAGACACAATTTTCTGGAGTCGGTGAAACCGAATCAAAAAAAAAACTGCCAATCAACTGACATGACGAATTCCTCATTTAAACCGAAAACTGTAAAGAAATCGCACGAAATTCAAGAAAATACTCCTCCAATCGAACTCATTCTTCGTCTTGGAGGATTTCACTCTGTTTGGCTCGTACGTAATTTTCAGCCTTGTTACGTGAATGCTCAATGTTCGCGCCTCAATGTTTTTCCAAATCCAATCAGCAAAATTCTTCTAACGATCTGTTGAAATCTTGGCAGGCCCAGGCTATGCCGGCCCACTGCTCTTCTGCTTCAATCCACGACAATCAGACGGAAATATCTTAGTATCTAAGAAGTATCTAACATGCATTGCCGGTCGATATATCGTAACATAATAAATGTTTGTTGATGCAGAACTGATATTTGGATTCAGTGTTGCTGAAACTTTTTCGGTTTCAGTATTGTAAATTAAAATCAGAAGTCGTACTTTTCATCTAATTATCCAACTAGTATGCGACGCTAGAGGCCCTCCTCTTTTGGAGCCTTATTTATTTATATTGAGTTCAAGGCATGCAGTTGCCAGTCATGGTTCACTCAACGCTTTATACGAATTAACACCACCGGTACCTCCAATTGAAACCGAAAAATTATACTAAGCTCTCTGCCTAGTTAGAGATTGCAGTATTCCTTTCAAACCTGACACTAAACTATTGAGATTAACCTTTTTTGATGAGACTTCAAAATTCTATTGTTTTTAGTTTTCTATGCTAGTTAAATGCCGCTTTTCTGAAAATTTTCATATTTCTAAGTATAACGGTCTCGAAATGCAAGGGGGACAAACTCGGATCGCATATCTTCCCCTCTCACTCTTTTCTCCTTTCTTCAAATTTGAAGAAAATTCCAAAAATGGAGTGTACTCGAAGGTACTTTTCTTACGATACCCCACTTGCCTATACCAAACGAAAAAAAAATTTCGACCTTCATTTCCCCTCTATGGGCCTTAAAGTTGACCTATTACAACGCATCGCTTCCTCCAGAGAATTATAGTACTTCTACATATTTCCGCCAAATTTCATGCATATAGCTTTGGAGGTTCGTGAGATATTTCATGAACAGACAGATAGACAGACAGACGCATGACCGATTTCATAAGGGTTTTGTTTTTTGTTTTTACTACAAAACCCTAAAAAAGCTGCTAAAATTTTTCGGTTGTTGGCCTGCATAGCCGCTCTACCGCGGGGTTCAAGGTGGCTCCATCTCTTGAATTGAAAGCATGGGCCCTTCCAGCATTCGCACTAACGGTTTTCAGCATGAAGGATGTGATGCTGATAGGTCTGTAGTCTTGTGCGTTATCATGACTGCTTTTGCGAGCTTTGGGTATGAACACGACACTTGCCTCTCGCCAGGCGTGTGGTACATAGCCCATTCTGATACAGATGGCCACAATCCAGACTGCTATAGAGTCGATAGCTCTTTGCAGCATTGCAGGTACGATCTCATCGAGTCCGGATGATTTGTATGGGTCGAAGGAATTAATGGCCCATTTTACCTTCCTGACCGTGACGAGACCTGGAATATTGCAGCAGCGTGAGTTAGTCATCACCGCTGTTGTCCGCTGTAGGGTAGGTGGTTTTTCATAGTCCGGGAAGTGCGTTGCAAGAAGTAATTTCAGTGTTTCCGCACTTCCTTCTGTCCAACCATTTCCCATGTTGCGTGTAGAGGGCGGCGTTCTTTTCTACCCCAAAGAGTGTGGTGTCGTTTGCGTCGCTTCGATTCACTAGCTTCGATCTCTTCATCGTCGAGTACTCCACTAGCGCCTGTAACTTATATGGGTGTGCAGTTGTGTTGTGGGCCATGCAAGCTGAAGCAATCATAATCGAATCAATGCTTCCGTCCACATGTACCACTGTTAAATCGCTAGTGCTGCTTTCACAGTCGAGTAGTACATTTAGGCTTTTTTTTGCCATTACAGCCGATCACTTTCTGCCTTCCTCCTGAGTGCATATTACACTGTAATTGCTGGTTGAGAGCCCCCTCTCCAGAAATCCAGGGTTCCTGGATGAGTTCTACATCGTAGGGTTCAACTAGCAGTGTTTGTAATAGTTCTGCTGACGCGGAACTACTGTGATGTAGATTAATTTGCAGCACTCTTTTAAGCTTGAGGAAAACGATTCCCACGCCTCATCCCATCTTCTCAAATCTCGGATAAAGTAGATCTTCCGTCTGCTTATTTATTTGCAGAATCGTCGTCTGTTTACGTTCTGCGGGGTGTTCAATAGTGCGACTACTCAGTCCGCAGTGGAGATATCGGAGTTCTGTCTTTGAAAGAGCTTCAACCTTAGCTCATCGGAACAGCTCCTTGGAAGCAGAACTTTTGCTTTGGGTACCATTGAAATTTGGTCCCTCTTGACTATCTCGAGCTGAGCACCCCCCAGAGACCATCTAGCGTGGCTACGTTGTCTTTGCACCACTGAAGCGTCGCCTCGTCGTCACAGTTGATGATCTTCACATAGTTAAACCAACCTGAATCGTCAAAGGATGGCATGTGTTGGTCTTCACAGTTCGCTCTTTCGGCTATTCTATCAAAGAGTAATGTCTCGACCAGATCCCATCTTTCACAGGTTAGTATACCTAGATTCACTTCGGTCAATTAGTGCCCCTATAAGGTGCTTCCTGCCGCATCAGCCATGCTACATTTGGGCTTCCTTTTCTTTTTCGCTTTGTTTCTCCGAGTGGGTGCTTGCGCCTCCGGGTGACATTATCTTTTGCCAGTTGAAGGTTGTGATTCCTCCTCCGACCGTTGCCTTTTGATAGCCATCTTAGTTATTAACACTTTTTTTTCAACCCTGTTGAAGAATTTCGGGTCACTACTGCAAAATCGATCCGAGTAGATGAGTGCTTCCTTCCCAACTCTAGCGTTTCTTCGGCCCATTTCAACCTCTCGGACTCTCTCGGAGCTAGGTGAATTATGGTGCCAAGCTCCTGATTCAACCGAATGACTGTCTTGTAGTTTTTGAGGGGCCTGGGTTCCTCCTTAGTCTTCTTGGGCCTTACGGTCGTGCGCCCTGAAGCACGCTTGCTTGACTGCGGAGAATTAAGCAGGAGTTCCTCTTTTGCTGGTGTTAAATTATTGTATAATCCCTGTTCTGGGCGATCTAGGTCAAGCTAAGCAACGAGGGGGTTTACTGCGTTAGTTTTGTATGGGAACTAGTACCATGACCGTCTGAGTCGCCTGGTTTTGCCGCTGACTCGATTGTTTTTGAATGGTCGCTGGCGACTAAGGAGGTGAGAGCACCTCCCTCGCCGATAGTCGCAGCCATGCCAGCCTATCGACACTTGGGTAGTCATTCCTACCCGCGATTTGTCCTTGTTGCATAGTCGTGTCGTAGTTTGGGCTTTCTTTATTGTCTACCAGCCCGGAAAAGACAAGTATCTAACACTCTGTGCGTTGCTTTCGCAGTCACATTGAACGCAAAGGGAAAAAGTCTTTGCTAGAGTGTATGTTTCTGACTATAAGGATTAGCCTACCACCTCTGGCCAGGAAGCCGTACGAGTTGGCGTTTCTCGATTGGTACCACAGGGAGGTTCCTCATTCGGCCACTTGAGGGTACTCGTCGCATCAAGGTTGCTGCCTCGAACTTTCGTGTATGACCTCTCAACCAATTTTATTGGCATAGACCAGCGATTTAATGTAACCGCAAAGAAAAAAGTCCAATCATAAGGATGCCGCAATTATTCAAAATACATATGTATCAGTTTCCATAAGAACTAAAATATTTTGCAATGAACCACCAGCAATAGACCATATTCTGGTAGTGCTGCTTCCAGCGGTAGATCCATGGCAGCACCTGATGAGTAAGGATCTGTCGGTGGTACGAAACCAGAGGCCGAGAGGCCCATTACGCTGGACGATGCGAGCGCGAGGGAAACTACGCCGTCCTTCAGCCATTCCATCCTTATCGCCCCATTTTTTTCATCATCCCCCATTTTCGCCTCCCATGTTTGTATTGTCTTCCGCAGGCCTATGAATTGTTATTAATACGTAAAGGACAGGGTCAACCAGCGGCGAAAGCCCCGCCTACGTCTTCCGAATTGAGCTACAGCAAGCATAGGCCGATAGCTTAGCTCGTTTTCTTCGCCACATGACACGGCCCGACCTTCACGGTCAACATGCAACCTTAGGCTTCGTCCCCACGGCCAGCTCCGGATGCCCACCAAACCGTCCATTCCAATTTAAAGCCTGAAAGCTCGCCGATCAACTGTTCGGAATCACCCTAACTATTGTACAAATCGATCTTACGATTTCTTCTGATCTATTCAGATGGCTAACGAGCCTTAACTGCAGGTTTGCTGTTCATTCAATTTTCAAAATGTTCCAATTTTAACTATCTTGCGGACGGAGTGAAGACATGAATATACTACCTACGTACTATACGAACCAAATTACTGTACTCCGGTATCTCGCCTTTGTCCACTTCCATTAACCACACGAATTGTATATCTTATTATATGAAGAAAGCGTTGATTCTTGGATCTCTTTTGCTCTTTGTCGTTATTACTTGCACTAATCGGAAACCACGTCGTAACCAAAACCATTGACTCGTGTGTGTATCCGGAGGGGGGAAAGTTTGCACTGATTACAACTAACCATACAAAGGGAAACTGAACAACGGCGAAAACGACGCCCAATACGGAATACCTGCAAGCTTCAATCTCCAATAAAGGTGAAATTCAGATACTTTCCTAAAGATATGTTAGATGCACATACGATTGCGATAGGCACCTGCGGAAAAGTGCCAAAAGAACAGTTAAACCACATGTTACGAGTATCAAATGGACCATTTAGAAAATACGACGCCAAGATACGGATATGTATTGAAACCACTTTTCATGCATTATTGCATTGTGATAGCGCAGATTCGATATGCTCCAATTTTCATGATCATCTCAAGTCAGTGCCAGTATCTACATATCTCTAGGTACAGGTATAGGTCGTCTCTTTCGTATTCCTTCCTATTCCTACATATTTATAATTGAGCGTGGCATTCATGGATCATGGCATTAAAGAAGATCAATTGCAGATTGCAATTGCTATTTCTGGATAGTAACAGCGACTGCCCAACGACGCCGTCCTAAAGTAAATTATACAAATGGTCGCAATGCTAGGCAATCTGTTGTTCCGACTTCAGGAGGAGAGAGATACAGCGAGGAAGATACGAGTAGATACTAAAGTATTTTGATTTAAGTAACTGGGCTACAAAGTGGTTTGATTGCAAATTTATGTCTCTATAACCGTGCAATTTATAGATCGTGGGATTGGGTTGCAAGGATTGGGGTCACAATGAAAAGTTGGAGTTGAGTGTTTTCCCATGTTTGGCATGGTCGCGATGTATTTATTCATTTCCTTGAGATACATAATAATTATGACGTATTTTGCAATTAGATATACATAGCTAGTTGGTTTAAAGTGACGTTTAGACATAAGGCCAATCAGCCCTGAGACATGCTGCAAGATCCAGGATCCAGCAGCGAGACCTGCTGCAAGATCAGCCACGAAACCTGCTGCAAGACCAGCCACGAGGACGGCTGCGAGATCAGCCGCGAGCCCTGCTCAGTGGCGCGGATAAGGGGATTAAGGGGATCATTCCCCTCTCCTTTCTATGTTGTCCTTATCTTGAGTTTGAAAAAAACTGTCTAAAATCCAGATGAAAAGTGAACTCAATCATTTTAATACAAAACACATACAGAAATAGAATATTGATGAAATGCGTACAATCTTCGTCAGTTCGATAACGCTCATGGGCAATCATTTGGAAATTATTGTACTATTCGTCTAAGGGCGCGGTTATGTTGGAGCTTTGACAACGATAAGAGCAGCGCTGATATTGCGGTTTATGTTGGAAGAACGCATTCGTTCTCTCTTTTTCCCGACTTATGATAAGAACTGCTCTCAACGACGCTCTTAACGTTTATCGCAGCTCCAACATAAACAGCTTTATGCAAAAGCACGAATCCATTTCCATCGCTTCACTATCAACAATGCTCCTATCGTTTGTCGAAGCTCCAACATAAACGCACCTTATGAAGCACTTGCTAGACAGGAAAAATTCATATTAGACATATACACGATAAAATCGACCCTAAAATTGAAATTACCGATTTATTTTCAAATAAGCAGTACAGAAAACTGTTATGAAAAAGATGGAGTTTGCAAGAAAACTAGAAATTTACCGGTCCTTGTGATGTTGAAACCTACTGCAGATTTTTAATTTAAAACTCAAAATCAATTTAAACAAAAATTACAAAAGCTTAACTAGAAGTTAATCCATCGACCCCGTTATCAGTTCGAATTGTCGAAGCCACTTTGTTTCACGACATTTCCGCTTTTTCGACTCTTCGTCATTGAAAATTGACAGTAGAACATTTCTTAGATGATTTGGCGCCCAATGGGTAAGAGTGTGGGATATAGTGCACTAAGTGAATCCCCGCCGAATGTGTGGTCAGTGTTATTTGGCCTAATTAATTAATGGGGCGACCGGTAGCGCAGTGTGTTGAGGCATCAGTCTCATGTTTGACTACCGGCGTTTCGGGTTCGAATCCCGTCCACGACGATGTTCGTGGCCATGGATGTGCAGGAGGTGCATGCTGGCAACTGCATTCTCTGAAACCAATTTATGCCAACGAAACGTCAACTGGGCCACATGGAACAGTTGACGCGCTATGCCCCACAAGGGGTTAGGGCAACTGAGTAGTAATTAATTAAAACGAAATGTGCATTCGGCTAGGTGCAGGGTATCGTTATAAATACGAGGGTACGGTGAAAAGTTCTCGGCCTGACAAAGAAAGACTGCGATTTTCAGTTAAAAATTGATTTTATTTTTCTACATAATCTCCCTTGACTTCAACACACTTGGTCCAGCGTTTCTGCAACATCAGTATTCCTTCCCGGAAGTGAGAGTCTGGAAAGCTGTGAAAATATTCATCTACGGCCGTCTAAACGTCTTCATTGGATGCGAACGCTTCCCAACAAACAAATTTCTTCAAGTTTAGGAACAGATGGAAGTCTGAGAGTGCCAAATCAGGAGAATAGGGGGGATGGTCGAGCAAATCGCTCCCCAAATCCCGCAGTTTTCCCATCGCCAACACACACTTGTGTACAGGTGCGTTGTCCTGGTGAAAGACGATCTTTTTTTTCAATTTTGGCATCCGGCTGGTCAAGAACTTTGGAGTAATATTCGCCTGTTATTGTTTCGCCTTTTTCAAGGTAATGAATTAACAAAGGATCCCTTTCACATCCCAAAACAAGCTGGCCATGACCTTTCCGGCAGATGCGATCGACTTCGCTTTCTTTGGTGCTGAACCACCGGCTTCCACCCTCTGCTCCACTGGTTCGACTGCAGTTTCGTTTCTGGCGTCAAGTCAAGCCTCATCTATGGTGACAAATCGCCGCAAAAAATCGGTAGGATCCCGATTGAATCGGTGCGAAAATTGCTGCGAAAATCGTTTGCGTATTTGCTTTTGATCGGCATTCAGCAAATGTGGCACCCATATTACGCAGAGCTTTCGCGTCTCTAATTCTTTGTGCAAGATGTTTCGAACCCTTTATTACGATATCCCCACAGCCTCAGCGATATCACTCACTTTCATTCGCCTATCGTCCAACACGATATCGTGCACTTTTTCGACGGTTTCCGATGTGGTTGCGGTTTTTGGCCTTTCTTCTCATCTTCGAGGGACGTGCGGCCTCGTTTAAATTCAGCTGTCCATTTTTTAACGGTTGACATCGAAGGAGCAGAGTCCCCGTAAACTTTTGTTAGCTTCGGATGAATTTCCATAGGGGTTAATCCATCCAAAACGAAGAATTTTATGACCGCACGATATTCGAGTTTCTCCGTTTTAACGAAAACACACGTAAGACGTCTACTGCAAAAATTCGTGTAGATAAACTACTTGAGAGAACAAGTTGAAACTTGTCATACCAATGGCACGTGTACCCAGGCAGGGAACATAAATTTTTACTGATTGTAACGGTATTTCTGCGATAACTTTTCACCTGACCCTCGTAAATACCATGGACACGATAAACCTCATATTTCATATTCAAATTAATACTCAACAGTCAGCCGCGCCTTGACTCCATCACAACGAAAGTCAAAAATAGAAGAATCTACATAAAAATAAGGGTGGGCATTTACTTACTGACAACCAATAATCCGGAATTTCCCGGGCATTGTATCACCTGTTCCTTCAACTCTACCCGGTTTGACTTTTTTTCGTGTCACTTTAATGTGTACATACTATGCCTGGGCCTTCGTCATACACCTGTCGACTTAAGGTACCTTCAGAAACGTACATATATGACTTCCTACATGAATCCACGCTTTTCGTAACTTGAACACCACCAACTGGGGGTGCCAGAGTGCTCACACTCTTGTCATTCATGTGTGTGAACTTCATGTTCATCGGAGCCAACAGCCAAAGAAAAAAAGAACAGAAGTGTCAGGCAATGTTTCTTAAAGAGCTCCAAGGAATTTCAGTTTCTTTGTTAAGTTGTAAGTAATTTCACACACTTGTGCTGCATCTGGAGCATAGAATGGAGTCGGGTGAAACCAATAGATTGAAATAAAGAAAGGTTCACGTAGTATGTACATTTGGAAGGACGAGGGATTTTGGACGTACTTCTTTTACATTGAAATATGACGGTATGGTGTGTGAATGATTGCGGCGGATGAAATATGGACTGAATGGCATGTGTGTGCGCTATTGAAGTGTCATAAGTCATAGTGGCAAAAAAGGAGTTTGGGCATACAAGCAATTCATTGAATATCGCGGTGGGATTTCTTTATTCAGGTTTGAAAACAGCCCGCTTAAGGGCCCCATTGAGTGAAAGTTTTCAGGATGTAATGAACACCTTCTTTTTTAAACTTCGCGCTCACCATTCACTCGGCGTCAACTTCATGTTGGATGAATGGTTGGTGAGGTGCGTTGACAGGTGTGAACGGACGTCAAAAAGAGGATTTCATCACCCGCCAACGCCTCGATAGAAGCGGACACACATCAGACTAGCCGCCCATCTCCTGCAAATGAGGACATGATCAATTTGGTTGACGATATGTGTGTCTGGAGATTTCCAGGTCTGCTTGTGAATGCGTCGATGCGGGAAACACGTAGAGCTTACGACTAGATTCCTGCTGCAGGCGAAGTCGATAAGTCGCTATACGTTGTTGTTATATTCTTCATGGAGACTGTGGCCTCCAGTGGTCCCCCGGTGCCAACTTTCATTTCCGACTTTCGCGTTAAAGTCTCCCAGCGGCATTTTTACGTCGTTTGTTGGAAGTGAGTCGAAGAGAGTCTCAAAGCGGGCGTAGAGCTCGTCTTTTACTACGTCTTCTTTAACTTCAGTGGGGGCGTGCACATTGATGAGCCAGAGATTGAAGAATCGAGTTTAAATGCGAATCGCACACAGTCGTTCATTTATGGGTTTGAAGTCACTTTGAGGTGATTGTTCACTATAAATGCTACTCCAAACTGTTTGCGACCCGATGGTTTGCCACATGTAAAAATTGTGTGCGTTTTCTTGTTATTGATCTCGCTGCCAAGCCAATTTGTTTCCTGGACTGCAGTAATGCTCAGATTGTACTTTTTGACCTGTTGAAAGACGGCCTTCTCGGCCCCCCGTTTGTTCAGGGAGCGTACATTCCAGGATCCGAAAGAATAATCGTTAAGTCGTTTGCGTGATCGTCGTTGATCCGTCCAATCCGAGGCTTCTTTTCCAGATTTCTTGACGTGGAGTGGTTTTTACAAGGACGAGTTGTCAGCACGTCGCTTAACCCTATTCAGGGGTTGGCCTCGGAGATTAGCTGTTTCAGATGGTTTATAAAACGGGGTAGAGTTCATACAACTATGTTTCAGGTCCAACTACGCAAGTCATTCCATCCTACTAAATCTGAGACACTTAGGTGTTGGTCAGCCACTCAGGCTACAGCTATCTGCCTTTTCCAAACTGTCTTATCGCTAAGGCTTGGCCGTCAGCAGCTTGGCACACTGCAGTTTCCAGGGGACGCCCACGTGGAGGACTATGGAAAAGGTCTTTGACGTCTGGAAGCTGCTTGAATGCTGCCTCCATGGCGTATGTGATTGTCGCTGAATGCTGTTCACTATAACGTGACGGGTCGTACATTTCCAAATGTTATTCCCGACGAGAAGTGGGGTTGATATGGAACTGCCGCCTCGTCTTCTCTCCAGTGCCATGCTACGCTATTTTGAGGATTGGCGTGTCACTTTTGGGGAGTCATCTCCGTTTTTACCGGCCTAGTGCGACTAAGACTTTTTTTTTTCATCGGATGGCTGCTATCTGACATCCTTAGGCTTGCTACCGCGATTTCACTTTCGGGGTCATTATCTACCACCCGACGAGTGTTGCAGTTTCGCTCCATTGAAGGAGTCAGCGTTTGAGCAAGGATAACAACAACGACCATTCTCGCCACAAACTTTTCCAATACCATATACATACCTAGCTGTCAAATGCCAGTACGCCGCGCTAAATAATTATTTCTTTTTTTAATCTAAATTTCGTTTACTTTTGGAGTTGTGTTGTTACTTAAGTTTTTTTTTGCTTCAAATCTTGTTCCACTTTGGGAGGCTCCGACAGTTTTGCCGGCCACGGGAGCTCCATGGTTGGGTTTTATGATTCATGGGTACGGATGCCAAATGTCCGACAAATATAGGCCCGGAGCATATGTGTGTGCATGAACTGGTCGACGGACGTTGCCACAATTTTTTTTGCTAATTTTTTTTTGTGTCGGTGGGACTCAGCCTTAAGTTTGGTGTGATCGTCATCTCCAAGGCACGTGATATATGTTATCTGTGTGATGTGCGGGAGGTGCATGCTGGCAACTGCATTCTCCAAAACCAGTTTATGCCAACGAAACGTCAACTGGGCCACATGGAACAGTTGACACTCTATGCCCCACAAGGGGTTTGGGCAATTGAGTAGTAGTAATAGATCATTTCAATTTTTGTTGGACCATACTATTATCCTCAGCCTATATCATCAGTTTTCATATTCAGCCAACTCTTCCATACATTTTATATAACCACTGTTCACTTGCATAATCCTCCACGTTGTATAAAAAGTAGCAAATTTTCATTGCTATGACAGCCAATAGTAGCGGAATTCTACACACCATTAACTGCTTCCACATTAGCTGCCGCATTCGATTGCATGGTGGAGGTTGATAGCCTCAACTGCTTGTCGTTATCCTGCTGGAATGCCAATAAAAAGCGTTACATTGTCGAGAATTGCCATCGACACTTCACAGAGCAGTAAGTGCTGCAGGCTCTTAGCCTCCTCCCCTGATCCACCATCACTTGAATGGTCAGCACAGCGCTAAATAAATATTCGCCGGCAAACGATATCCACTCGCTGTCCATACTCATAATGTTCGCAATTACGATAATGGCCACGGACTCTGCTGTCATGGCGAAATGCTTATCTTTGGTCATTCCATAAAAAAAAAGTTATTAATTAATAAACATCATTCGCAAATATCGATTTCACATGATTATTTTTTAACACAGTCAATCGTTTGACTGGTTCATTGTAAAGTAATTTACACGGCATGCCCACGAAGTCAGTCCATCCAGAGCCAGACCATCCGCAGGACGATGGAAGGGGTTGGTGTACGAGTACGAGTGGCTCTTATTATGCGAAGAGCTCGCATGTTGTGGAAAAAATAGGAGGTGTTTGGAAACGTTTCCAATTACGTATTTATATGAGGATGATAGCCAGAGTGGATGAATATTTATGTAAAACTCGAATGACTGATCAAGACTTTCCTAACCCAGAGAGAGTATGCAGAGGCAGACACTGTGCTGCCTGAGTTAGGGTTTCGACTAACCGGTCGACATTGTTTTCGCTTAAGGAACCACCCTATATGTACAATACATAAACATGTTATAGGTATACACATCAAGTCATCATCATACAGAAATCATTACCCAAACATCATCGGGAGCGGTACGAATCGTCCACTTTTAAAATATCGATTATCAAAACCGAGATTTTTTTATTTTTTGAAAAAATATTTCAAAATTTCGACTTGAGAAAATCTCGACATTTTGTAGTCGAGATTTTCTCAAGTCGAAATCTCGACTGATGAAAATAACGACAGAAAAAAATCTCGATAATCTCGACAAATTTAAAATGAATTCAATGTTGAGGTGTAATAATCCATCTCAAAAGTGAAAATATAAATTGACTTTATTTCGCTTTTGAGAAAAAAATAAGGTCAGTTGATTGAATTGATAGTTCGGCCCCATTGGGGTAAATTTCGGCTTGAGTAATATGGACTAATTTGAAATTTTTACTGGAGAACGAGCATTCTAGGACTATTTTCTGAGGGTCAAGAAAGGTATCTTAAGAGTGTAGCCCATTCATGAGACTGCTGTACCCAGAGTGAGCGAAGCAAGCGTTTATCTTTGTGCGATACGGTGGGTTGCGATCCCTTAAGCGCAGAGCGAGCGGATCCCACACAAGAGACTGTTGATTCACAATAGTCTCTTGTGTGTGCTTTGAAAATTTAGGAGAAAATTATGAATAGCGCCAAATAAAAATGTACGACGATTTCTTCACTCGAGGATAGCTTTACTCTGCGGATAGCGCCATGTGACTTCGCATCCATTCTGCCCAGAGACAAGCTTCTGTAGACAATCTCCAGTTTCGAACCATTCACATCTGCTAGACTCGATGGCATAGTTCCAGCGGATCTACAGCATTCTTTACACATTGTGTATCCATGGTTAGAAGCCATCCCAACGGCCTGCCTAGAGCTAGTTCTTGTTGCTCGGACCTGGACGGAAGCCTTGGTCGTGTTGCTCCCGAAAGCGGGTAGGAGTTCACACACGCACCCAAATTACTTCAGATCCATTAATCTTTCTTTCAGTTTCAGTATACTTAAATTACCTGAGAGACTGACTGATATCTGTTCTCGAAGCCCCATTCCGTCGCGTCGTCTTCCCGCTATGCAACACGCCTATCGGAAAGGCGGATCAGCGGAAATGGCTCTACACTCTCTGGTCAGCCCTATTGAAAAATCTCTCAATCACAAGGATATCGAGGGCGCCTTCAACAATGTCCAATCCTGCGTGATTGTTGAGGCCATCTTGAGAATACATGCCCACGAGCTTCTCTGTTAACTTTTTAATAAGTTGCTAGTACCGAGGCAAATCAGCTGTGAGTAGACGCGTTTGTAGGGGGACCACCCAAGGTGGTATATTGGCTCGACTTCTTTGGAATTTGTTCGTCAATAAACTACTTCCGGACCTGGAAAAGATGAGGTACAATATCACTGCCCATGTGAATATGAACGGTGATTGCAACAACCGTTTTTGGTAAATTTGCTAGCATCCTCAGTGGTGCAAAGATTTTCTGCGTTGGCCGTAAAAGGGGCGTTTAGAACCTCAACTTACTCCCGCTTGATATTTTCGTTGAAACAAATAACGGCCAACACGGCTCTACGCTTTCGTGAAACTAGCCAGTGGCGTGCGCAGAGCTCTGGGCACACAACTATTCTGCACAATCTGGATCTCCCTTCGCAGACTGACCACAAGTCCCCAAAACAAGTTTTTGATTGGAACTATATCAGCTTTATTTTCTCTAGTAAGGTAGGTAGATGGGCTGCTGTGACAAAACACAGCTCACTTAGACCTCAAATAGGTCCGTTGTGATACCACTAACACACATCCTCTCTCAATATTTCTGATAGTTAGAACCATCCAGAGCCAACAATAAAACTCTGGAGTTTTCCAACATCCGCGCTTTCTAGCTCTTCCAAGTCAGTGAAGAAGTAGGATCCAAGTAACGACCTCCTTCTAACTGCAAAAGCTGGACAGGAGGCGAGAAGGTGGAAACTACTTTCCTCCTCGTTCACGTCCCCACAGCTCCTGCAAAAGTCATTGTAGGGAACCCGAAGTCTCCTGGCATGTTCCCCAATGCCTTCTGTTTAGCGACAGTAAATTTTCAGATCGGGTAGCGTCCAGTATGGGCCACAGCGATCGAGTTGTGCCGCAGGTATTGCCATCAATCCATCTTGCATTGGCTCTGTTAATCGCCTCAGATTTGACAATCAGTATGCAAAAAGCAATGGGAGGATAGATATCACCATATAGTTGGGGTTCCCCATTCAAACAGTCCAGTCTGGCAAGCTCATCAGCCTGACAGTTACCTTCTAGGCTACTGTGGCCAGGGACCCAGCACAGGACAATGTTAAAATAGCTCCCCAATTCAGAGAGGGATGATCGACAATAATCCACAGTACTGAATCCAGCGATCTGATTGCAGCCTGGCTGTCCATATAGATGACAGTGTCTCTACCAGCTATAACATGTCGTCCTAAAAAGATAAGAGCTTCCGAAATTGCCGTGATCTCCGCCTTCAAAACACTACAGTGAGATGGTAGACGGAAAGTCAGGCTTAGATTTAACCTGTCGCAATAGACACCCGCTCCTATCCCTCCGTCTGTTTTAGATCCGTCCGTATATATGCCGATAGAGTCAGCAGTTGGAAATTCGCCTTCCTTCCACTGATCCCGACTTGGGATGACGGATGTGAAGTTCTTGCTGAACAGATGTTTATTAGCGGAATAGTCAGTTGCTGTAGAAATATCTAAACCATTTAAAATCGATGAGTGGTCGAAGGCAGACGAGATCCACAGTCCCGTTTCACGATGGCGTATGGCAGTGATTGCAGCAGTTTGTTCGCCCATGATATCCAGAGGAAGCAGGTTGAGCAACACGTCCAAGGCTGCAGACGGAGTTGACCTCTCAGTGCTCGCTAATGCGGACGCAGGTAGGACTCTAGTAATCTTTGGGCTGATAATGTAGCTTTAGGTGGCTTTCACACAGAACACACGATACACGAGATTCTAGCAGAAAGCACCAGTGCGACGATTGATTTAAAATTGCACTCGTATAGAAAGCTCACTCGCCACTAGTGTTTTCTACTCGAATCTCATGTACCGTGCGTTCCGTGTGAAAGCCGCCTTAATGTCTGACTCCATGGTCATCTACACGGTTGGCTTTAAGACGCACGATGGAGTTGGGGTCGGTATTTACTCAGAGAGGTTCGGTGTTAATTTGTCCTTCCATCTTCCTGACTTTTCTAGCGTCCTCCAGGCCGAGGTTTCGGCGATTTCGGATGCTCTGACCTGGTTGGGAAGTTAAATGATGACTGCCGCAGGCATCACTGATTTCATGGACATTCAAGTTGCAATACGTTCACTTGAATCGGTTCTTACTACAACCAAAACAACTGCGGATTGTCACTTAGCTGGGTCACCTCGATGTCGAGAAGAGTCTGATTCAAGGTCAAACCGACCGGTAAGTGGACACTCTTATACTCGTATATAATACGTAACGTAGTAAATCCACTTTTCAAGTATCCCCGTGGGAACGGGGAGCCTGGAGCCAATAATTGCTGGCAGCAATTTAGCAATCACTGCAATCTTATCGCGAAATTCTCAGATGAGTCAACGCGAATTGTTTACAGACGGACTTTGTTTCTTGTTTATTCCCATAGGCATAGTCGTCGGCCGATATGAGAAAATATCTGCAGGGTCGAATTGCACAGAATACAAGTATTCTCGAGGTGCTGGGAATTCTGGTCAGTTTTCAGGAAGTTCGCGCGATATGCTCTAGGATTTAGGAGGAAGTTTTGGTGAGAGTTGTCCACAGTTGGCTGCAAATCCACAGTCTTAGTTTCCATACATCGTTCTCTAGTGCACACTACACTGCACATTCTGTAGTACTCGTAAAATGTTATCCCAGCAACTTCCCCATCACTATACCGATATTGGCATAACAAACATTTTTATTGAATGGAAATTGAGGCCAGCAATTTGCAGTGCTCAGGCTCGGATTACACTTGTCCGTGTGTACACGAAAGTAAAAACTCGCCAGCTTACTAGCCTCCGCGACCAACAAATGAATGGATGAAATATAGTCAGCCAGCATGGTATGTACTTCTTGCACCTTTGTAATCCGATCTGGAGACTTGGGTCCGAAACTGACTGCGGTGACGCAATAATTCCATACCACGCAAAGTACTTTGGCTACTGCACAAGTGTTGTATCTATGGAGAGCAACGTGCAAATTTATTGGCACTTTGATATTTGAAATCCAAAAGGTTCAATGAATGCTTGTGCCTATAGCACCATTGAGTAGCAGCATATTTTGTTCGCTACTCTTTGAATACCTGTACACCTGACTGCCTTTGGATTTTGGACCCACCACCGGACAAGTCAACATGTCCGTACGATAGTTATCGGAATCGAACGCAATACGTGTAACGTGTGTAGTAAGTGTGAACGCGAGTATCTGATTTGCAACAAGCACTTAGATGAATACTGCCTGCGGCTTGCTTAAAAGTATCCATCGGTCGAGTATCTTTGACTGATTAAGCGCTAGACAGAGTGATATGTCGGTGTAATCCAATGGTGATTAGGAAAAAAATGAGCGTTGGAGTGTTACACGCTTTGCTGTCGGAGGGAGATGCGAAAAGTACCCTTGGAGTTGACGTTTACATGTGAAAGACATTTGAAGGCAACCGTCATAATGTAGTCATTAGAGAACCTTGCGCTATTGTGCGTCAAAACTATTAAAAACGCTCTATAGAACGCTGACCCGCTTTGAATATGAATATGAAAGGCCATTCTAGTCGGTTGTCATGGTGAAGATGGAAGTGTGAAGAGGGTCGTCGTTTGATTTTGCTATATGAATAGGCCCTCTTTGTTTTAGCATTCAAATTGGTTTGATTAGACAGCAATTATTTGATTCAAATTTGTTTATAAAAACACTGGACAGATATTTCTTATTTGGGAGTTTTTCAAATTTCGGGGAATTTTGACAACTAGTGGCTCAAAGATAGCCAATTGCGACTCGGACCACTTTATTGTCTAAGCCAAGTATCGGTGTCGTATAGTTAATACCAGCCCTACATAAATGAACACGACTCCTAAGCCGAAAGGTAAGTTCACACTTCGCAAATATTTGTGCAAATATTTTTGAGGAAATATTTGTCCAAAGAGATCTATTTGGCAAAGTAGTTTTCTCGCGTGGCGGAAAATATTTCCTACACAGTTGTTTTATCCAAGCTATGGCATAAATATGACCTAGGGCCGTTTTTACAATGCCTGGTTAAAGTTTATCCTAGAACCTAAAATAGATAAACGTTAACGGGCCCCATCCTCCAGTTAACAATTTATCGGACGATAATTTAAAACAAGTGAAACGCGCTACCTGGAGCACGTTCCATAACATAGCTACAGTCAGAGCTGTAGTCAACTCTGGCTACTGTCATAGTCAGCTACAGCTCTGTGTGTATTAGAACGACAATAGCCGTAAAATAGCACAAACTCCGCCATATTTTTTGACTACACTTAGATTTGCAACGGTATTTCATATTTCACGCTAAAAAAAATTTTTTCGTTGTGTCGCTCTTATCTTGAATCGGATCGATGATACTATTTTGCAAATACTCTTCGGTGAATGTAATTTTTATCTTCGACCAAGAAAAAGTGAAGTGGATCAACTCTGATCGCAACTTAGCAGAGCTCAGATTTCAAAATATCTCCAGAAGCTGTGAAAAGTTTGCAAGAGCGTTTTCGGAAATCAACTTTTCCAATAAATGTGGAAAATTGTTGAAGTAAAACATAAGAAACGGCAGCAAGTTTACCATGGTCTGAAAATTGATCCTTAAAAGCGTTCATACAAGTATCCAATACGACGCTATATACGTCAGTCTCGATTTTTTTTTAAATTTATTATGGGTTCACCTTGAGGTTTTTCTCCCGACTTTCGATGAAGGTAATCGAGATTCAATGATTATTTTCGAGTTATTTTCTTCTAATATCCTGTTTGCTCAATCCATAAGCTAGTGGGGACACTAAGCGACAAATCGCAATCTTGAAAAATATGGTAAAGAGAAGCGGTTTGGTCTGAATGTTGGTGGGATCCATACCTTAAATTTAAGAGATGGAGCCATTTTGAACCCATCGGCAGAGCAGGCGAAAATCCGAGAAATTTGAGCCCTTTTTTCAATATTTTCCTTATAAACTCTACACGGTGCGTCGTATCTAACGTCCCCAATATTTTTCAAATCGACCTATTTTTATTGTAGTTGCGAGACCAAAAATGCAGGGGCCGTCACATAATACGTCACGAGATTTTTGTCAATTTTTGACTCCCCCTAATTCAATGTATTCCACTACAGTTTATCCCGCATTGGTTTTTTGAACAGGCACTGGTGGGTGCAAAAAACCATCAGGGAGAAGGTTCCAGAGAGTTGATCGTCGAACACAGCATTTCACTAAATTACGTTTGACGATTTGGAGAAAATACTGAGACTCTCTGACGTCTTTTGAGTACCATACTTAATCAACGGGTAATGTAGCTTTTGTATGAACCTCTGGATCGATATATACAGTGTTTGCCACTACGAATTGCGATGTAGGTGGTTTCCGAGTACGAGACAGCAGCAGGTTACCCTTCTCCATCTCGTTTAATTTCGATGTCAGCATACAACGAAGGAATTAGTTTGTGGCGCTCTGCCACAACAAAATCACGGTCAGGTAAATGAACTCGGTAATCAACGTGCATCAATATTGGCGACTGTTTATTTGCTGCCGTGATGCCCAGTAGAACCCTAGCCTTGTCGTCTTATGAAAAAAGATACTTGTTCTGGACCAAGTACCGATGCTACAGACTTAAGAGCCCGCATAATTGCGGTGCAGAACTTGGCGTCCGGATGCTTAGCGTGTTGATTTGCTTCCGGTCTAATTAGTTTTACTGGAACAGTATCGATGTGGCGTCTTCCTTCTGCTGTTATCGAACGTTTCGGAAGAAGCCTGAGCTATAGTCCAGAGCGGCTTATACTAAAACCTTTTTTCTGTAGCTCCTCGTGACGATCGTTTAAAGTGTGACAGCTACGAATTAAGCCGGATTGACGACGACCATCTGCGGCTCCCCCGAATATTGCTATTTGCGATATAACCTGAAATAATTATATTATTGTATGTATGTTATTAGTATATAAAATATCACATATTAAAGGAACCTTCAAAAGATCGGGTTGACTGTTTTCAATTCTCGTCTTCCCTTTCTTGCTTTGAATTTTCATCTCGGCGGCCAAATCCGGATTTTTCTCTAAAATCTCCATTTTTTGTTTCTTTGTTGTATCGCGCTGCTTTTTTTTTGCCGTTCAGCAGCATCTCGTTTGCGTGTCAATGTCTTTTTCTAATCTTCCAAAGCATTTTGCGTGCTTTCAATTTTCTTTAATAAATCAGCATACATACCATCAAGCCTGAGTCTCGGACTAAGATTAAATTGATCAACTGACTCTGGATAAGATTTATTTTTTGTTTGCGATAAATCTTGAGCTGGCTTTTCACGTGGTATTTTTGATAAGGAAATATGGACATTATTATCTCTTACAGTGTCATCCTGGAAAATCGTTCAAATTCAAACTCCAAATAAACTTTAATTTCATCAAATTCCGCCGTGATTTAAAAAAAAAAAACTTCACAAAAAATATAGCACATCAAAATTGTTATTTCGCAAATGAAATTTGAAAAATATGATCTACCTAAATATCTGCACCGTCTGTAGGTTTTGACGGGGTCTTTTCCTGCTAAACTGGAGAACTTTTAGTTCCACTTGACGCAAAACTTTTTGTCGTAGATGTGAAAAAAAATTCAGATACTTTGCTTTCTGTTCAGTTTTTTCACTTCCTCTTCAGTATCTTTCCCAACATGTTCACTTTTCCTCAGTTTAGCCCATAGAGACGACTGTACGCGTTAACGAAGCTACTCATGATACATAAGCAATCGAGTCGATGAATTGTACGCGATTGTGCGGAAACAAACAAACTTCCTAAGTGGAGGGGCATTAAGTAAAAGCTTTTCGGGAAAACATTCCAATCAATGAATTGTGTCAACGGGAAAGATCATTATGTTTATGGATGTGGGACGTTGCGAAGTATGCTTCTTCCTCGCGAGGCAACATTTCAGAGCTTTGTGCTTGCATTAACCACCCACAGATGAGAAACTCAATGTTCGCCATGGGAAAATAGATCATCGTTGTATATATCTAGTATAAATTATGCATACATACATCGTGTTCGTCGATTTTCTTCGTAAAGCAATGAAATTTGTAAGCTTTTGTTTGCAAACACTAGCCAGCTCTTTTCTGCATATGGTTGTAAGGGAGATGTTATGAAATTTGGGTAATTTGAGAAAAAGATCAAATAAAATGAAATTTTCCGAGAGAAAAGAAGCTTGCTCAATTTTGAAGTCTGAGGGTAATGAGACGACTTCTCTCTCTTACCAATGGATTGACATTACAGTTAAAACATATTCATTTGACAGCAGAGCTCGAATGTTAACTTGCGTATGCGCAAATGTTCCAGGTGAACTGAGTTTGGCAGCAGAGCTCACATTAAAGGGCGTGTATAGAGATCTATAAAAGGAGATTAAACCACCATATACTGTACATTAAATTCTGGGACGCAATTCAACCACATACGAGCTGGTAAGAACTAAAGAAAGAGACACACGCCCTCTACTCCGGAGCACCCGCGTATCGTGTCATTCGATTAAGCTAAGTTAGCTGCTCTGTAGGTTATGTTTTCTGTCCAGTTGGGTATTTGTTTGTTAGTCATAAAATTGTGTAAGGGCCGGGTGTACAAATGTCGTTTAAACGGCATCTGTTCCTTAAACTACCGTTTAACCAACTGACTCCGATTAGGTCTGATGTACAAATAGCTAAACCACTGTTTAAATCTATCGATTAAATGTAAACGCCGTTTAAAGTTAAACAGTTGACGGTGGCCGTTTAATCAATGGATTAGCCAATTGTCATTCTATCGTCTTGCGACTGAAGTGAAGAGTTTTAGTTTTCATTAAAAAACTCTAAAAAACACAAACACCTGTATACGGCAATACCGGCTGTGTAATGAGAGTTACGGTGACAGTCGAATACTGCCAATTTGAAGTACAGAGCAGGCGGCGGCATGTGCTGGACGGAGCTCGTATTCGGTAGCTAGTGGGCGGGGTTGGTGCCTGTCTGCATCTCCAATACCCATTACAACTTGTTTTTCACATGCCTAAAAAAAAATCAATACAATTACCACCAAAGATGAAAGAAAGAACGAAGCTACATATGTGTCGAAGGAAGAACAACTACTAAATTACACCGGTTGTACTGTCTCATGCTCTTGAGGACGCGATCAGTCCAGATGGTAAGGACTGAGACCTACTTCACCCATCCACCCACTGGTTCCAAGGCCAAATCGAGTTGGGAACCACCCATAAATCCTCAAGAAGTTACTACCACTTAATTATTTCATGGCTACTTCGAGCCGACACGCACGAAGGGAGGGGAGAGGCATTCCAATCAGGAAAATCGAAGCTTTTTAAACGAACATGATGCTAAATTATTTATTTATGGATTTAAGAAAGAATTAACACTTCACGGTTCTATTAACCTGATACAATTTACATTAGGGTGAAAAACATAACATTAACATTACTTTAATTCAAATAAAATTCAATTCAATGTCTATATTGTTCAGAAAGCCGGTCACGAGAGACTCAAAAATTTAGTTTAGAAATAATCAAACAATAATAATACTTTACTCACCCCAATTCGACGTCCGGAACGGCCGTTGCGTACGTGGTTGGGTCCGACTGAAAAAAAAGTTTAGCAAATTTCGGGTGTTTCGCAGACCAGGCCATCAACATACATTTTTTTTTTTATAAACCTATCATTTTTAAATCTCAACAATCAAAAAAAAAAGAAAACTCTGAATTATTCGTACACAAAACCTAAGACTTTTACATTTTTTCCTGACGCACAAAATTGCTTATTAGCACAGCGGCTCCATATACTCGCTTGGGCTCATGATATGGTCGGTGGCTCTTCACACGGGAGCCCCGAGTTCAATCCCCGTCTGTGACGAGGTGAAAAATATCTTTTGTTTGAAAACTATCTGCAGCTAATTTCTAGTTTTAGTTTAAATTTACAGTTACCGACACAAGATGCACTAAACAATATAGTGTTTGGCACTTGGTTGGCTTATACACGGTGATGGCACTGGCAAAAATGCGGAATTCACACAGATGGCGACGTTGGCGTGGAATTCGTGTTTCTGAGATTGCGTTATAAACTCGCACCACAACGATTAAATGCCGGAGATCACCAAGCCGAGAAATTTCGAACCGCGCGTCGGACTTAGCGTTGATGGCAAGGAAAGTTGAAATCACAGCGTGGGAATTATCAACCATAAAAGTGGTCCTGCACTGACCGGCCGACGGAACGGCCGCTTCGTTGCACTTCTTCGCTGTGGAGTTTACTCTATAGAAAATGCCCGAAACGCCGTATTAGAAACTTGGCATAAAAAAAAATAGGTTGACTAAAATACTCACATTTGTTGAATCAAAAGATTAAATAAATCGCCATATTTTTTTCACTATTCCAATTCCGCACAGAATATACTCGTATGTATAATTTTATTTCAAAACCTTCTCACCGGTAACTACTCTGAAAATTCGGGTTGGAACCAATTTATGAGGAAATACTACACTAGAAAAGGACTAACACTCACATCTTACTTGAAACTTTATAATTTACATTTTATTTTAAATTTATGATGACGGCAGGGTGACACGATTTGAACACCTCGAATGATTCTTTTGAACTTGCCGTTTTTTTTAGTACCCACACCTCCCAATCCATGTTAAAACTTATCATAGTCCCACCCTTCTCTTTTTTTTGCGAAAACTGGAAGTTTTCCCGCCAAAATAGCGATCCTATACCTGTTTCATTTCAACATCATTAAATCTAGCAACAAAGATATCTGATTCAGCAATTATAGCCCTTGATATCGTATCATACTATGGTATGCCCTCCCGATGTACACTGTATGTACATGGTTGCGGTACAAACTAGACAACGACACGATACACACTTAGTCGAATGTACAGCGCCATAACTACCCTGTTCCGGCAACGCATACATCCATGATCTAATAGTTCATCAGGCCAACACAGTCTATGCTAATAACATTTGCGATTGAACGGAACGCTGAAATGACTGTCTGATGAAGGCTTGTTATTGAAGGCGCTGTTGAAAGGCTTGACAGGGTGTGTATGTAAGTCTAGTTTAAAGAAGTAGCAATATTACTTGTTATGAAAACAAGACAAATATTACAGCTGCGATGCAAAATTGTATTTCTGCAATTTCGCGGCTTCTCCGTCTGATTTAAGTGCTCCCATATCCCCAATGTAAATGGGTACCGCGTTGATTTGAAGGAACCTGTGAATGCTGTGCGCTTTTATCCTTTTGTTTCAACTGGCTTCGATGGCAGTCATTTGCCGGCAAATGCGTCGTGTTTGTTGTTATTGCTTTTTATTAAATGCGTCCGAATATGTTCATGTAGAAATTAAGCATTACAACATCGAAAACAAACAAAAATCACACACGCAATTAAATTGTCCTTTGGTTTGTCGTGGTTGTCAAACTTTGTTAGACTGCTCTTTAATCACCAACAATTCGTTAAACGGCTGTTTAGCTAAACGTTCGTTGGAATGTATTGTGCAACAGGCTAAACACGAATCGTTGGTTAAACGGAGATTCAAGTTAAACTACGTTTAACTAATTCTCTGTTTAAACTATGAATTGTACACCCGGCCCTAAGTCAATTTTCTCAGATTTCTTTTAAAGCGAAGGTATATTTTGTACTCCTTAAATTTGTTTTCTGAAATGTGCCGCCCCTTGAATTTGCTTGGTAAATCCGCCACTGGTTACAGGCAAAGAAGTGAAAAAAGAGCATTTTTCCAGCATTTTCGGGCAGTTTTTTCGGAACTCACAATTTTTTCTAGGTGGCAAATTCGGATTCAGCACCCAAAATGACATACGAGAAACCAAACCATAATTAAGAAAAAAATAAACTATTGTATTTTTTTCTCCGCCATAACGGGAATACAACGCATAGAAATGCATGAGATGTTTACGCGCCCATCCCCCGGAGGGGTCAAGGCACATACATCTTCCATCTCTACTGTTATGAAAAATTCAAGTCAACAACATAAATTTCGATTCACTTCAAATTCATAAAAATAAACGCCAAATTCTTCAGTAAACATTTCAAATGTAATTTTCTTGATTAAAAAGCTTCTGAGTAAATAACGTTTGACTGCATTTAAACATAATCACATATATCCAAAAAGCATCACTCATTTCGCTCGGTCGTATCTCATAAAAATAAGCCATAATAAACCTCTTTATTTGCAAGGACCATAAGGCAACATAATGACCTCTTTTCAGGGAGCTCAAGAAACGCATTTATTGATATCGCAGTCAGCCATAATAAAATTCTTCATATCTTCACTCACAACGTTATTTTCCCCGAAAAGACGCAAACCCGAGAAAGAAAGATATAAAGAGGGCCGGCCAAGAAGCCACTTAAAGAAGAGTCCTTCTCCCTCTCGGAGTCCTTCAACTCCTTCGAATATTTCATATTTTTCTGTCGTTCGGTACACGAACGCAAGAAAAAAAAGAAGGCCTGGGAGTCAACCAGGAGCTGGGAGAAGACAGATATTTGAAGTGCATGTTTACGACAATCATAACATTTTCAAAATTCAAAAAATAAAAAAAAAGTTTAAAAGAAGGGAAAAAGAATACGACACAACGACATGACAGACGATGAGAACAAAAACAAACCTGAAATGTTATTTCGTTTGAAGACATGAATTATTATTTATTTTTTATTCTTATTCCACTAGGGACGACTTGTGCCCATCGCAATCCGTTTTTCAAAGAGGCATGATTGCAAACAGCGAATATCTAGACGGTATTCCAGTCGCACAAAACAAATTTCAATAACGCGAATATTCTTTCGAGAATGGGGAGCTACTATATGGCCCTAGAATACTGCGACCTATTCTAGGCCACGTCTAACAGACATTTCTTTCAACCGACCGCTTCGCCATTACGATTGGCCCTCCAGACTTAGTCTGTGGGTACTCTTAAGAGACTTGTTCGGTTCTATTGTTCAACTACCCCCCGAGGTTCACTCCAACCCCTACTGTCTTTTCGCTAGCCGTGCGGCCTTGCCAAATCGGCGAATACTCGCTTTCGCTGAATAAATAAACAAAAGAATGGGCCTGGGAACATGTCGGAATACGTCTGACAAAAATACTAAAGAAATAATGTAGGAAATATGAAAAATGTATTTCACATATGCATGTGCGTTTGCTTCTTCAAGGACAAACGTCGACCGAACCTTCACAAGACAATGAATATATCAGCGACGATTTGCATTCCAAAGGGACAAATTCAGGACCAAAATATTGTTTGCCAGAAGAAGGAAATTAACTTGTCTTCCAATTGGGCGGAAGGATGTGATTCTCAAGAGGCAAAGTATACCTAGAACAGATATTAAAAGCAATTTAATCAGATATGTTATTGGAGAATTCAATACGGCATTGGGGAATAATTTTCCTTGAAAAACGTCTCTATAAAATTGCGTACAAACAGGCCACGGCCAAGGTCGAGAAGTAGAATAAATGTGGAGAAAATATAAAACGCTTGTAGAGCGAGGTGCAAGCTGGCAACGTGCATCGCCCGAAACTGGTTTATGCCAACCAAATGTCAGTTAAGCCGCAGCAAATAGTAGATGCGTTATGTCCCACTAGGGGTTTGGAAGAATTTACTATAGAAAACAATAAATTTCTGTTCTATTTCTGTTGCTGTCCCGAATTCTGTTGCATGCGAAATCGCCGCTTAATCAAGGCTGGGTTGGAGTCTCAGACAATAGCCGTGTTTCTTTCACTGGATCAAGATCAATTCCAACCCACCCACCGTCAATGATCCAGCTCTCGTATTTGACCGCATCTGGATCAGAGTTGAAAGTCATTAAGTTGATCGTCAACTTGCTTGCAGAACTCACATCTGCACTTTCTTTTACCATCAAGTACCCAGTACCCTTTTTGATGTGTAAACATCTTATCGTTCGATACCGGGTAAGACCATAGAAGCTGCGGAATGCATAACTTTTGTGTATGTACATGTGAATTCTTTGAATTCTCGACTTTATGTATTCCGTACTTAAGTTCAGTGTTTATTGCGGTCGCCACGAGGCGCCGGGCGTGACGTCGTGTGTGCTGTCGAGAGTGCCGTTGTGATGTGCGAGTGGGCCGCTATGTGTGTTGCTGGGACGCTGTGGGCTGTCGAGGCGTCGTATGTGCCGGGGCGCAGTGTGTCGCTGGGTGGCTCGTTGCGCGGTGGGTGTCGTCAGGCGGAGCACCGTGAGTGGCGAGGCACAGTTGCTAAGGCGCCGCTGTTGTCGTGGCGCGACGCCGAAGTGGTTGTAGCTTCGCAGCCGATCTGCTTAACTACTGTCGCTGAAAAAGTACCGAAACGGCATGATGGTCGGCTCCGTTACCGGACACTGCCCTATCGGTGAGCATGTCAGGAGGTTTCGGCTTTCTTTCAATGATTTCTGCAGGATTTGTGGGGAAGAGGAGGAGGAGGGAAACATTTTGTCATCTGATTTGCAAATGGCTTGCTCTGACACGGTTGGGGAAATCAACTCTTGGCAAATGGTTTCACAACCATCTTGGGGCGAGAGTCAGAGGTGGAGGTGGGACAACTTCTTCGTTTCGTGACTTATTCCGGTTGGTTATAATACTAGGGACTGGTGCTATTTGGTCTACCTGGGGTATCGCAATGGATCTTTGTTTAAAGTTCTAAATGTGCTCCTAAAGCAACCCCGCCACCTAACCTATTCTTACCTAATCGAACTATTTATGCATCTCCCAGGGTCATCAATACGAGTCAATCATCTCAAAATGCAGCTCCGTAAACAATACAAGCTACTCAAATACTCTATGGCTGTCTTTTACTATACTACCAACTGACAGCGGACCAAGATTCACACATTTGTGATAAATGTCCCTCAGTTAAACTTTCGCGTCGTCCTGCAAAAAAAAAAGGAAATGATCACTTACAGCTTTCTTACATTTTTGTCGACTCTTATTAATGGAGCCTTACCTTAATACAGCTCAACACTGCTCCTTTCAACTATTCTCTACTTCATATTTTTCTTCCCGACAGCTACGGCAATCCTTCTTCTGTCCACCCCGGGGTTTCGCCAACTGCACCATCATCGTCCCTGACACCGTTGCAATGCAAAAATGTTCAAATAAATTTTAATCGTTTTCTCCGAAGGGAACATAAAATTCCAGTGAACATTGTTTCAACTTTCGCAAACCAGTGCACCAGAGTCCTGGCCGTGGTATTCGAAGTGTGTTAGAAGCAAGGACACTGTGAGATTCACCAATCCGTTAATGTGTGGTGGAGAATGAAAAATGAGAAAGTTGGCGATTTCAAGTGCAGTATTGGAGATTTTGTGAGTTCACTAGCCTTGCAACGGAACAGGATAATGTGTGGTGAACTTCGGGATAGTCCCGATGGGGAAACGGACTTGCGGTAGTATCAGGATAAGTAAGCTGTAAGTTCAATATGAAATAAACTCCGAAAACCGCGATGGAGTAGAAGAGAGTCGGTCAGAAGTGCCAGGGGTGGATAGATTTCTGTGTGCCGTGATTTAGGATACAATTAGATTAGATTGAGGTGCTGCCAAATTTTTTCCTTACTACTTGCAAAGTCCGACCGCCATAGAAGAGCTTAATAGTAGAGCAGCACTATACGCATATCCACTATTCCCAGGATATTTTATTATATAAACTATTTGAATATTCATGAATGTTGACAGACACAAAACAAGTACATACTATCTAAGTACCTTTGTATTTACACCTACAAAGATTCCGCTCAATCACTCCTCTTCCAGATTGTCTACATTAGCACTCATATCTGACTGGCATCATAACATTTGGTGAAACATGAAAATCATCCCCGGCAATGTCACCGAACTGTCTGACAGACAGACAGATGATGTCGTTTCCTATCAAACGCAAAACAACATGTTGCAAAGGAGGAAATCGTTAAAATTGAAATATTCCTCGGATGTAGCGAATAGCGAAACTACGACTCCGGCAGACAAGTATGTGAAACATTTTATGAGTTATGGAAATTGCAAACAGTTTATTGATAGTGCCATATGGGAATTGACTCGGCGATGTCAACATGTGCGGTGAATTTTTCACGATATCCTGGAATGGAAATATGGATATATGTATGTATGTTCATATTTGTATTTAGGAATTTTGTGCAGAATTTTTTGTTTGTCTAGTCCTGGGTAAAATAGAATTGCCGAAATATTTAACCTTATCAAGCGATGCAGAAATCCGATGTTCACTTTCTCTGGGGAAATGTCTGCTATGTTTCCGAAAATAACGTATCCTCAATGATTATTCACAGAATTAATTGACTGGGACAAGCTTTGACGATGAGCCTTTTTTGGTTAACCAATTTGCTCATGGAAATGCCTTCTGTAAGTCTGGATGAAAAAACATTTTCAACAAGACTTTGCAGTCGGACGACAGAGTTTGGTCTGGGTCAGTACTCTGTCGCTCGACTCTGAGCAGCCCGATATCATGTGATTTTCGACCAATAAAATTCGGCCTCGTACGTGATTTGAAACCAATAAAATGAGATGATGGAACTGCGACTGTTATCTGTAATAGTGTGTGCGCACATTTTGTGCAATTATATGAGAAATACGTTGTTAGGTTTGGTTAGGTAGGAAGAGTTGTCATAAATGACACAGCACACTTAGACCACATATACAGTGACTCCCAAAAAGATCCGCACAAGCTTGAAATTTCCCTTCTTTCTCAAATTATGCTTTCATCAATGACACGAAAAGAAAACTAAAAACTGTTTATGGTACAAGACATCTACGCGATCATTTAACACAAAAAATAGCAAATGTATCGCAAAACGAGAAGGAATAGGAAGGATAAAACAAAAAAACTTAAAAATCAGACGCCCCAAAAAGATCCGCATATCGATGAAACTTGGGCAAACGCATGCATGTTTATGCAATATAAACGCGTGTGAGTGACTTGTTTACCTAATACTGCCTTCAGTGATAAAGTCGTCATAAATCCGGGCGCATCATATCTAATATTTTTTTGAAACCACGCGTTTTTGGTAGCTTCATAAAACTTTGTGCTTGCATTAATGCAAAATGGGCAAATACACGTCCCCAGACAAGATCCAGTTGGTGGTTTTTAATCATGAGGAAGATAAAACTGTGGCAGAAATATGTTCGGTCCTCAACATGAAACGTAGAACTGTTTACGTTATTCTCCGGAGGTATAAAGAGGAAGGCAGAATAAACTTGAAGCATAGTCCTGGCGTCCAAAGGTTCTAACGACGCTTGAAGAACGCGCTATCGTCCGGAAAATCAAGAAAACCCTAAATTGAGTGCTCCAAAAATTGTAAGTGAAGTTTTCGCAGACTTTAAAAAAAAAGTGGGATGCGAAACAGTGCGCCGAGTTTTGAGAAATGCTCAATATAATGGTCGTGTTGCACGTAAAAAACCATTCATCAGTGAAGTGAATAGAAAAAAACGATTCAATTTCGCTAAGGAATATGTTTTGAAGAATGCTGATTATTGGGATGACGTTGTTTTTGCCGTTAAAGCAAATTCAATGTCTCTGGCTCGGATGGACGTGTTATGGTGTGGCGCAAGCCCAACGACGAATTGAGTCCGAAGAACCTCAGGCCTACAGTGAAGCACGGGGGCGGCAGTTTAATGGTTTGGGGATGCATGTCTACTCGCGGTGTTGGATTCCCGTCGATACTTACAACTCTCGAAAAACAATTTGCGAAAAAGTGCCGCGAAAATGGGTATTTTAGATACATTTATATACTACGAAGACAATGACCCCAAACATAAGGCTCGCATTGTTCAAGAATGGAAGCTGCGTAATTGTCCAAAATTGCTTCATCCTCCTCCCCAGTCACCAGATTGTAATCCCATTGAAAACCTCTGGGATGAATTGGACCGTAGAATTCATACCAAGCCGATTTCTTCTAAGGGGGAGCTCGAAACAAGGCTTCACGAAGAATGGGTGAAAATGGATGTAGAATACTTGCGAAAAATCATCTCCAGTATGCCAAATCGTTTAAAATGTTATTGAACAAAAAGGACATGCAACAAAATACTAGTTTTATATAATTTATGTTTATTTCTACAATATATTTTAGCCTATGTGCGGATCTTTTTGAGAGGTGAAATTTTTTGTTTCTTTTACAAAATTTCCTATTTTTTGGTATTTCTAAAATGAATTTTTTTTTGTATTTATGTGATATGTAAGGCTATTATGTTCTGCTCATAATATATACTTTTTTAAATTTTTTCCCGCTTTTTATTGACTTATAAAATTAGAAAGAAGGAACATTTCTTACTTGTGCGGATCTTTTTGGGAGTCACTGTATGGGTCCTTTGTGATTCCCCAGGCATTTGCCAACCTGTATATTAGAGTTTAATCATTGAACCAGCCGGAGCTGACAATGAAATTAAGGAGCTTATTGGCATCCATGTCTTTAAGGTCATCCAAATCTCCGAAAAAGAAGGACCCAAGAATCTCATGCCTTCTTACGGCTGAGGCAGGGCAGGCACAAAGAAGATGGAAAGTACTCTCCTCCTCATCGTCATCGTAACTCCTACAAAAATCTTTGTAAGAAAGTTGGAGTCTTCGGGCGTGTTTCCCTATCAGACAGTGTCCAGTTATAACTCCCACCAACATGCTGATGTGCTTTCTTCCCATTGACCGAAGTATGAAAGACCGGCCAGGATCGATGTAAGGACACATCAGTTTTGTTATTTGGCATGTGCTGATACTCCATCTAGTATTAGCCCTGCTAAACACATCCGCCATCATAAACATTTTACAAGCAGCAGGCATTCTAACTAAACGGAATCGATAGACCTTCTTGCTGCCTGACTATCTGTGTACAATATATAACGATGTCACTAGAGGTTACGATCTTCCGTTCCAACCATGTCAGAACCTCTAATATCGCTGAGACCTCCGCCCAGAAAACGCTGCAGCGATCCGGTACACGAAGTAAAATATACACTTTCAGGCTTTCGGAGTATACACCGGCACCTACTCCTTCGTCACTCCTAGAGCCATCCGTATAGAAGTCAATAGAATCCCGTCCTGCGGGAACGATATCTACCCAGTGGCTCCGCAAAGTAATCAGACTTGTAAAGTACTTTTCGAAAGCAAGCTTAGGAGACGTGTAGTCGGTCGTTATAGGAATATCGAGGTTGCCGAGAATCGTTGAGTGGCCGGTACTTAACGTTGCCCAGTGACCAATCTCACGAAGGCGAATGACCGTATTTGCAGCTACTTGTTCAGTAAAAATATCAAGTTGCAGTATGTATAACAGCACATTGAGAGCAGCGGATGGTGTGGTTCTAAGAGCCCCAGTTATTGTTATGCAAGTTAAACGTTGGACCTACGTTGTAGCAAAGTGAGGAGTTCAATTGTGTGTCTCAAATATTTAGAGTTCGTTTTCTATACCCAACGTGTCGAGTTCAAGGAATATGGCCACCTCAATGGGGTCTTGCCAGAGCGCTAATGGTGTTAGTTGCGTTGGTACTGATGGGCAATTAAAAAAGATACAAAGTATCTACACTGCATGCAGATACATCGGAACATGGATATGTCTGTGACTACCGACTGCGTGGAACCTGTTTTGTTGAAGATATCGACGTAAGTTTTGTAAAGATCCCAGTATAGTTATACTGGATGAAATCATTCGAGAAAACACGTCCCACGCTTTCGGTAGGCATAAGACATATCCATGTACCCATGTATCTGGTGGCAGTGTAGATACTCGTCATAAATTCTGCTTTGCTTTGTCCTGTCCGCTTGGGCTCCTTTCTCTCGCGGGATCGTTTCGTTTTCGTTTGCATCGCGTGTGTGCAATATTCACCTCCTCTCGTGCACCCTGTTCCATCTACCCGTTCAGTACAGTTTGCAGACTGCAGCCTATCAACATTTCGCTGAGTACGTTTCTGCTAATCGCAATCACGCTTCCCACCATCTTTTCCCAATCGGACGTGTATTGTGTTTGTGTATCTATTGCAAAATCGCTCCCACACTATCCGCCTCATCCCGCCCCTTTCATCAACAGTCCGGGTCCGGCACACACAATCCGTTTCTCAAGTAACGCGTGCCACTCTATGCGATTGTGTCCAGCAAACAGAAAGAGAAACTAACAAAAGTAAACAAAACATTCCAACACACGCACAAAGAGAATGCACAAGAAAAATTTTGTAATTTTTGCAGAAGGGGGAGGGGGGGGGCATTTGATCTTCTGCTGACCTCTGAATGTACATCATGTCACGATGAGCTGCTTGGAACTATAACATCCTGCGACGAATATTTCTCTATTTCGGGGCTTGGGAGATTTTAACTCGCGCAGTACGAATCCGCCATTTTGTTTTATGATACGTTTATTGCATGTATGGTGGAGGCCACATTGTGGTCCAGTCAGACCTCAAATCGCCGCCATTGCAAATGTACAACCATTTGGATAGAATGAACTTCATCCGCGATGGCTCTCGCTCTATCTCTATCTTCGGGGGGCGGGAGCTATGTAATGTACACACTCTCAAATTGCGTCTGCGCATGTCCAAATGTTAGTCGAACTGACTACTTGCTACCTTTTCTGGGACCCTATTGATTCAGATATGTAGTACGTGCGCTATTTTATTTGTTTGGATTCCATCCATTTTGAACATTTTGGAATTTTTGCGGAAGGGGGGCATTTGATCTTCTGCAGACCTCTGAATGTACATCATAACATATAACATCCTGCGACGAATATTTCTTTATTTCGGGACTTGAGAGATTCTAACTCGCCTAGTATAAATCCGCCATTTTGTTCAATATGTTTATTACACGTGGGGTGGGGGCCCACATTGTGGACCAGTCAGACCTCAAATCGCCGCCATTGCAAATGCACAAACACAGTCGCTGGATCACCCGATTTGGCTCGAATGAACTTCATCCGCTCATCTGGGGGGGGGGGGGGGGCGGGAACTATGTACACTCTCTCAAATTGCGTCTGCGCATGTCCAAATGTTAGTCGAACTGACTACTTACTTGCTACCTTTTCTGGGACCCTAGTGATTCAGATAGTACAACACGGGCTATTTTATTAAATGATGAATGGGAATTGGCGAAAATTGAAGGTCATTGAAAGTCCGCCCGTTCACCCGTACACTATGTTATTTCTTGCCGTCCACAACGTCAACCATTATCGCTATCAAATCAACATCCCAACATGTACACACAGGATCCCTGCAAGTGCACCGCCCGCGCGGATCTACAAGCAACAGCCATGCACAATGACCACTTCACTCAAACGACATGCACAACCAGAAAAGAAAAATTTTCGATGGGCTTGTTTTCTCTTCTGACCCCCGAGTAGAAAAACAGACATTTCGTGTGACGGACTGATTTTTAGGATGACCCCCAGCTATAAGACATATCCATGTCAATATGTTCCACATTGTGAGGAGTACCATCATATGCTGGGCAATTGTTTCGTACTGTTGGGTCAATTGAGGACAACTACGAGTTTAAGCGAGAACACCAACCTGAGCGGAGTTGAGCAAGTATCGTCCTAGATACCCTTGATAGTCTTTCTTCATTCGCTGATAAGGATGGTGGTTGCTCTACGTAGTGCTGAATTTTGACAGGTCTGAATTTGGTTCCACTGCGTGTCACATACATTTTGAGACTAGATGGGAGCTACATAATTGGCCACAGATCTACCGATGGCTTTGTATGATAGAAGTATCCTTATCTTTAGCCAAGAAATTTTCAATGACGCAGAGGATTTTCGGGTGGTTTACGGTAGGGATAAGTTGATCACCTACTGATATGTTTATATGCTGTAGCCCTGTCAAAGAACAACGACAACAACGAGAATATATATCAACATGTCTCAGGTGTTTTTGGTCGTATCGACATCCAAACTTCCTAGGACGACCCGAGAGAATGACTACCAAATTTGAACCCCCACGATCACCCGGGGCCGGAACTACAGAGGTCCGAAAACTCGCTCTTGCTGTGTCGTGTAAACATAGCCCTGGTCACTTTTTCTCGTTTTCGTTTTTTTTTTGCTTTTCATTGGCGGGATATTGGCAAATATCTACACAAATCAAACCCAATTTGTTGTTAATATTGAAGACCAGAAACTTTGACCCTGCTGATATTTTGTTGTGGACCCCACACATGGCGCCGTTCTAGAAGATTGAGCAGTGATTGACGTTTGATGTGAGCTATTTTGATGATTGACGCAACGGCAAACGCGTGGGTAGCCGTCTACCCCAAGGCGGGCGGCACATTTCAAAAACCGTGTTCAGTACTTTCTTAAGCCAGTGCCTAAATGGCCAAAACCCGTATCCCTTTCGTGCCTTTGTGGGGAGGAGACCAAAACCTTTTTTGTCAGCATTTGTCGTCTAAAATGGCAAAAGCCGTATTCAGTACGTCCCTAAAATGGGGAACTAACTCATTTTGTATGAATCAATTCTAATGATGAACTCAGGGTGTATTTGTGGTCCCTAATGCGGAAATTCCTTGAATGTGGGTTCTCAGCCCAATTCCGCTTCAGGTAGTAAGAAAGAATATAAAACCCATACATGGTGATATGTAGTGACTTCAACGTTTCTGGGGTTTTCGTCGCTCGTTGCCTCTGCTCTTTACGTTTTAACAAAAATGCATAGACTAGGGGAAAACAACACAAATATGGGGGGAAAAATGGTGAATAATAAAAAATGGGGCGACAAGGATGGAATGGTTGGCGGACGGCGCAGATGCCCTCGCGCTCATATCGGATTTCGAGGTTTCGTACCACCGACAGATCACTACTCATTAGGTGCTGTCTTCGATCTGCCGGTGGAAGCAGCACAGCCAGACCAGAATATGAGTGAAGTCCATTTTTTAAGAAATTATTTACACAGACTTGGATTTTATACTACTCCACCGACCTATACAGCATACCAAAAATTCAGAACTACCTTTTGCAGAGTAAAAACTCCCTGTCTCTGGACTAGAATGTGAAGGGCCTATTTAGATATAAAACTTCAGATAATCGAATTTTACACTTTATTATTAACTATAACTCCTTCGAATCAGATCAGCGACAAACGAAGACAATCCGAGCAAGAAAAAGATACAAAGTATCTACACTGCATGCAGATACATCGGAACATGGATATGTCTATGACTACCGACCAGCGTTGCCAATTTAGCCGTTTTCCGGCTAAATTTAGCCGGAAATCACTTTTTTTAGCCGGCACAAAAATCAAAAACCGGCCAGCCGGATTTTTAGCCGGATTTAATTTTTCACGGCCGATTTTCCTGCCCAAGGTTATTCTCTATGCATGTTCGGACAATTCACGTTTTTAACCCTTCACGGATGTGATAGGGTGTATTAACTTTTTCATGAAATTTGCAACGCACAGAAGGAAGCATCTCCGACCATATAAACTATATATAGTCTTGGTCAGTATGATGAGACGAGTCAATTAAGATTTGTCCGTCTGTCTGTCAGTCCGTCCGTTTCTATGCAAACTTGTCCATCAGTTTTAAAGCTATCGAACTAAAATTTTGTACAGAGCCTTCTTTCTTTTGCACGCAGTATATATGTCGGAACCAGCGGAATTGGACCACTACGTCATATAGCTGCCATAGGAACGACCGGTCCAAAAATTCGTCTTTGTGAGAACAACTTTTTTATTTCTAAAGACATTGTTTTCAAAATTCACAATAATCAATAGTATCTTTAATAAAATCATATTTCCGAATTTGGTTAAAATCGGACAACTCTATCATTTAGCTGTCATAGGAACGACCGTCCCAAAAGCAAGTTTTTGTCAGAAAAACTTTTTTTATTTCTGAAGATATCTTTACGAAATTGCATATTATTCAATCGTATTGACTGCTTAGCCACGTTTTTACATTTGGTTGAAATCGGCCCACTATTTCATATACCTCTTATAGGAAAAGTGAAATCGGAACAAGTTTTATTTTACTACTAATTTCAAAAAGGCAAATATACCACAAAACACAACTTCGCGTGAAGGGTATCATACCTTAAGGCTAGCTTGTTTCTTTTGAAATATATTATATTTAAATATTATTGGTTTTAAACTTTACTTTTAAAACATGGAGTTAGGTGTTTTCGGTGGGGCTACTTCTCCAACCGTTTTTTTAGCCGTTTCCAAATAGGAAATTTTTCCGGCCGGATTTTTAGCCGTTTTTAGAAAAATATTTCCGGCTTTACCGGCTAAATTTAGCCGTTTTGATGATAAGATTTTGGCAACACTGCTACCGACTGCGAGGAACCTGTTGTGTTGAAGATATCGACGTAAGTTTTGTAAAGATCCCAGTATAGTTATACTGGATGAAATCATTCGAAAAAAACACGTCCCACGCTTTCGGTAGGCATAAGACATATCCATGTACCCATGTATGTATCTGGTGGCAGTGTAGATACTCGTCATAAATTCTGCTTTGCTGTGTCCTGTCCGCTTGGGCTCCTTTCGCTCGCGGGATCGTTTCGTTTTCGTTTGCATCGCGTGTGTGCAATATTCACCTCCTCTCGTGCACCATGTTCCATCTACCTGTTCCATCTACCCGTTCGGTACAGTTTGCAGACTGCAGCCTATCGACATTTCTCTGAGTACGTTTCTGCTAATCGCAATCACGCTTCCCACCATCTTTTCCCAATCGGACGTGTATTGTGTTTGTGTATCTATTGCAAAATCGCTCCCACACTATCCGTCTCATCCCGCCCCTTTAATCAACAGTCCGGGTCCGGCACACACAATCCGTTTCTCAAGTAACGCGTGCGACTCTATGCGATTGTGTCCGGCAAACAGAAAGGGAAACTAACAAAAGTAAACAAAACATTCCAACACACGCACAAAGAGAATGCACAAGAAAAATTTTGCAATTTTTGCAGGATGGGGGGGGGGGGGCATTTGATCTTCTGCAGACCTCTGAATATACATCATGTCACGATGAGCTGCCCGGAACTATAACATCCTGCGACGAATATTTCTCTATTTCGGGGCTTGGGAGATTTTAACTCGCGCAGTACGAATCCGCCATTTTGTTTTATGATACGTTTATTGCATGTGTGGTGGGGGGCACATTGTGGGCCAGTCAGACCTCAAATCGCCGCCATTGCAAATGCACAACCATTTGGATAGAATGAACTTCATCCGCGATGGCTCTCGCTCTCTATCTTCGGGGGGCGGGAACTATGTAATGTACACACTCTCAAATTGCGTCTGCGTATGTCCAAATGTTAGTCGAACTGACTACTTGCTACTTTTTCTGGGACCCTATTGATTCAGATATGTAGTACAACGCGCGCTATTTTATTTGTTTGGATTCCAGCCATTTTGAACATTTTGAAATTTTTGCGGAAGGGGGGCATTTGATCTTCTGCAGACCTCTGAATGTACACCATAACATATAACATCCTGCGACGAATATTTCTTTATTTCGGGACTTGAGAGATTCTAACTCGCCTAGTATAAATCCGCCATTTTGTTCTATATGTTTATTGCACGTGTGGTGGGGGCCCACATTGTGGACCAGTCAGGCCTCAAATCGCCGCCATTGCAAATGCACAAACACAGTCGCTGGATCACCCGATTTGGCGCGAATGAACTTCATCCGCTCTCGCTCATCTTCGGGGGGCGGGAACTATGTACACTCTCTCAAATTGCGTCTGCGCATGTCCAAATGTTAGTCGAACTGACTACTTGCTACCTTTTCTGGGACCCTAGTGATTCAGATAGTACAACACGGGCTATTTTATTAAATGATCAATGGGAATTGGCGGAAATTGAAGGTTATTGAAAGTCCGCCCGTTCACCCGTACACTATGTTATTTCTTGCCGTCCACAACGTCAACCTTTATCGCTATCAAATCAACATCCCAACATGTACACACAGGATCCCCGCGAGCGCACCGCCCGCGCGGATCTACAAGCAACAGCCATTCACAATGACCACTTCACTCAAACGACATGCACAACCAGAAAAGAAAAATTTTCAATGGGCTTGTTTCCTCTTCTGACCCCCGGGTAGAAAAACAGACATTTCGTGTGACGGACAGATTTTTAGGATGACCCCCAGCTATAAGACATATCCATGTCAAAAAGAAGAATCTCAGAAAAGCCAAACAAAGAAACCGATCTCACGATTTGAACATCAAGAAAACTTGAAGATCGTGTCGATCTATTCCGCGAAGTTTTATTATTGTTAGATTATGTCCAGGTTAGTACTCGTACACGTTGTACAAAGATACTCTTCGTAAATCTACTTACAGTACATTACATTCGTTCTACGTACGTATACGATATTGTGTACACTCCACTTCTACTTGAACGGAATGAAATGGTTTTACGGGCTTCGGCGGTAATTGTCTCAGAGTCAGAGTTGTTATCGCTTCACAAGATAAATGTTTTGGCCACTTACTCGTACGTAGATACTTCACATTCATCGAGCAGCGATCGTGCTTACACTTGGGTTCTTTCCGCAGTGCTGAGATAGTGCTGTGTAAAAGAACGTTGTCGGCAAACGGAAAAGTTAGTTACAGATGAAAATAACAAAACTACACTCGCAGTGCATTCTTTTTGATTGCCTGTTAAGATACCGAATAAAAGATACGCTGCAATATAACGATCGATCGATAACGTCATAAAACCCTAGTTCTTAGTTCTCCACAGGTTTAGTTGGATAGTTTAAATAATAATAATAACGATCTCATTGCAACGAGGATGATGATGATCTATGGAGTCAACTATTGTGTGTTTTGTGTGCATTCGGAGTTTTTCTCATGGTTTTGTCAAGATCGAGAATCGTGATCGTGCCGTGATGGAAGGTGACCTCCCCTTTGTATAGAAGACGAGCACGATGGGTATTGATCCAAAAATGTCAAATGTATCTATCGGTGTGATATTCGAAGATAGGCTGTGTCCGGTGCAGACTTTCTAAATATTTTGACTTTGATTGAAGTCAAAACGAGCATGACGCGCCCTAGATCATGACCTTGTTGGAGGTAATAATGGGAAATTTTCTATTGGATTTTAACAATTTCGTGGTTGGTTGACTGACATTGCAAGAAATGAAGAATACACATTTTCAGAATATTCGATGGGCACCAAGTGAGTATAATGTTGTTTCTCACTTGTGAAGCCAACAGTATCCAACACACATCAATTTTTGTTGGACTTAATGTGGGCATATACTCGTAGGTAGATGGTTATGCTAGGTTGAAGGGGCTGCTCTGACATATAGAGCACAGTTAGGCCACCATAGGGTCCGTTGTGATACCACCATGAACTTATCATCGACCGACCGAAAACCTACTCCGCAAGCTAGCTGGAGTTGACAATGAAACCGTATACCCGACTCTCCTTCAGATCATCCTAATCGGTGAAGTAGTGAACCCAAGTGTAGCACAGAGCAAATGAAAACATCTCTGCTCCTTATCCTTGTCATCGCAACTTCTTCAATAGTCATCGTGCGGGACTTGAAGTCTCCTGGTGCCGCCACAAAATCTCGAATCCAATCATCTAAACCTTATTTTTCTTTGCAGTTCAAACCACTAGGATGTAAACGCACTATGTCTTATTCGTATCCATACCAAGGTGCAAGGTCTTCTTCCCTGTCAGCCTAATCGTCCCCAGTAAAGCGTAATCCTAGACTCTTTTTTTTCGCGAAATCCCACACAAATACTGATAAAAGTTTCGTTCGCGCGAAATATTTTTGCTACCTCGGTACTATAATATATTTCGAATGCAACCACTTACACATACGAACATCTTTAAAACCGTTGTGCAATTTCGCTGTGAAACGAATTTTGAAAATTTTAAATTTTATTTCGCTTCAAAACCCTTCATCGAAGCTGTGATCGTTATCATTTTCATTAAGAAGGGGAAGTTTCAAGTTCCTTAGTCGTGTAAAGAGGGAAGTTTCAAGTGTCGTATAAAACATTGTATCCGTAGATATCATCCAATGAAAAGTCAATGTCTTTATTCACGCATAAGCGCATTTTAATGTTTTTAAGAATAAAGTGCAGTGAGCCATTGCGAGTCTAAGCCAAAAATGACTCAAACTCGCTCTCCACTACCGCACAAAAATTATCAGCTTAAAGCCAATTCATCCTCCTGTCACTTGGTTTCGTTCACACCATGGATTCACTCTTCAGGAGCTGCCTTAATCCATGGGGGAAGCAGCTCGACCAAGCCAGGGGTTTGTTTTCCGACCTAAATTGGAATACGTCAGCTTGGTCGAGCTGCTTCCCCCATGGACTAAGGCAGCTCCTGAAGAGTGAATCCATGGTGTGGACGAAACCAAGTGACAGGAGGATGAATTGGCTTTAAGCTGATAATTTTTGTGTGGTAGTGTGGAGCGAGTTTGAGTCATTTTTGACTTAGACTCGCAATTACCCACTCTACTTTATTCTTAAAAAAATTGTAGATATCTGCTGTATCAAATTTTCCACTGTCTCATTTTCGTGGGAGAGACAAGTACAACATTCCTGCACGAAAATCTAATGCGCCAGCCTTAAGATATAACTTTTGTGATTCATCACCCTATTTATCTCAATGGGTTTGATTTTCAACCCATCTTTTTTCAGAACATGCCCTTCCAAAGGGAATTTCACCTAATTATTTGAACTTCAATGCGTTTATTAAAAAAAAACACCCAATTCATTTGGTACAATGTGGAGCAAAAAGAACCTGATCTGTTTTTTTTTCTTAGCGAAATTCAGAAGAATTCAGAGCATTCTTATTCAATTTTGCAGAAAAATTCGAAGAATAGGTTGAGTTTTTTTTAGTGCACCTTATATCACCTTTACCTATTGCGCTGTCGAATCAAGAGATCTCTCGTCTGCACGCAACACGGTTTGAGTGACCATTGTTGATGGCTTTTGTTGTTAATTTTTATTGATTGATGGTTGATTCTGATGCTGATGATGACGACAAAGGACTACTTCGTGGTAACAATGACATTCTTTTTGTAGATGAGTGATTTTTTATTACATATCATGAATTGTGTGTGTGGTGAAGGCTCTTTTGAGTTGGACGCGACTTTATTTCTGGATGGTCTCGACATTGAAATATGCACCCAATTGCATTCAGATGCGTTGTAAATCTTTACAAACTTGGAAAGAGTTGGGATTTTTATGGTACTAAAAAAATCCTTCAGACCATAAATAAAAAAAAAATTAAAAAATCGGCCTGCTTCCCACAAAACGAATTGCAGGGGGTAAATTGACGGGAAAAAGTTGACATTTGACATACACTTTCAACTCTGATCCCAATGTTATCCCATACGAGACTGGATCACAGATCCGTTATTTTCTTTTATGAAAATTAATCTGGTCCAAATGAATCGAACGGGGCTGTTGTCTCTCACCTCTCATGCAATAGAATAGAACCAATGTTTCTTAAATTATTGAAAACACCAGGGACCTAGAAGATGCAATACAAAGAATGACTTCCACGATTCTTGTGGCAAAAGAGTTCAATATGACTCAATCTCCGTTAAGGTTGAAAAATCCCTACGAACTCCCGAAGAATATTAAAGACTTAATAATAACGATGAATAGTATATGGGAAAGGGCTAGGCGAACCGGCGACCCTGGGCTGCGCCAAATGGAAACTAACCAATCAAATTTAAATGCAGATCGATGAACATTGTAACGAAAAATGGGAAGAGTTCTTAGAGAGTATGGAACCGGGAGACAATAGCTTCTGAAGGATTAATCCCAAAAAATGATTCCTCCAATGCACGGCCCTAACGGCCTGAAGAATGATGACTTGCGGAAGGCGGAGGTCTTCGCTGACACGATGGAACTTCAGTTCCGTGAAAACGAACCCCCCGACGGCAACTTGGACGAGGAGGATGAGATTAATGATAGAGCCGAGAGATACTTTCCAGAGCCGAAACTCGGGAAGTAGAGGCAATTAGGCAGACTAACCTAGATGAGGTTAGAAGTCCCGCCAGCTCCCTAAACAAAAAGAAATCGCCTGAGATGGACACTATAGCCAATATATTTCTTACTAACGTACCGGACAATTTACTCAAGGCAATCACGGACATAATTACCGTAATCTTCCATCTCTGGTGGTACCCAGAAGTATGGAAAAAAAAGCGGTAATCATAATGATCCCTAAGCCTGCAAAGACTAACTTTTCCTCAAGATTGGAGACCCATAACTCACCTTTCTTGGATCGCCAAGACAACAAAACGACTCCGCTCCTCTGTCGACTGCTCGATCAGGCTAACGAGAGAAACTTTATCCCATAAGAACAATACGGTTTTAGGTCCGAACACTCTTGCGAGCTCCAGTTAGCAAGAATCACCCGACACAACCGCACAGGGTTTAACCACCGCACGTCAACAGGCCTAGTTATGTTTGACGTAGCGAAATCCTGTGACAAAGTCTGGCATGCAGGACTTATCGTCAAATTGCATGATTTCGAGATTCCGCTTCCTTTATTCAGCTAATAGAATCGTTTCTGGAAGGTAGAACTTTTAGAGTTAGAGTTAACTCTACACTTTCCTCGGAAAGACCCATCGAAGCTGGAGTCCTACAGGGATCATCAGCAGGCGAAAGAATTACTTCAATACTCCAGGAGCCCATACACATACTTTTGGAATACTTCCGGAAATGGAAGATTCAAGTAAACGCGGACAAAACCCAGGCGATCTTCATCATGAGACGCCGTAACTAAAAGCCAGACTCACTGACAGTAGACGGGCTGGAGATAGACTGACCGGAGACTGCCATCTATCTGGAACTGATATTCGACAAACCAGTGACGTGGACAGAACACATTTGGCGCCGTCGACAAAAAACCAACGGACAGTCAAGCTTCTCATACGAAAACTGAACAGCCGCAAATTTGCCAAAACCTAGCTCTGCGAAGAATCTTTAATTGGATTGGCATATAGTGAATGATGGCGGCCGTCATGGTCACCCATGTACTATACTAGGCCATTGCCTGTAGCAGGCAGAAATGCAAAATATCAGTCTGCGTCAAGTTCACTGTTCGCTACTTGTAACTAAATACCCCGGGAAAGTCAAGAAAATTAATTATACACACCGGGAAAAAGATATGTACGCGTACAATTTATTTATCGTTTCTTCGATTTTCCATCTCAGTTGACCAGAAAATAAGTAACAATCATTGTACGCCGTTTTAATATTTTATGCCCTTCTCGAGGTACGCTCTTACCGCCGACATCACCTTTTGCTGCAATTCATGTTTGATTTGCAGGCTTTAAAAAAACCACAAAATGCCATTGCAATAATATCTGATTTCAATCTGCAGGAGAGAAATAATATTTTTCACAGGCCGACATGTCGAACAAACTACAATAAAATGCAACCGCCATCAGGCGTATGTTTTAGTGCCATCTATTCGATGGAGCAAAAGGCCAAAGTACTCGTGTGCATTGCATATTATACGAGTTCACTGCTCACTGTATTTTGTATTCGCTATAAAATAAAATAGCCACAGTGCTGCTGCAGCGAACTTTGTCAACAACAAAAGCAGATTGGCAAACATTCATCAAACATTTGAGTTTGCTAAACCTCAATTTCGCATTACGACTATGCCACTGCTATATATTGTATTGGAAACAGTAGTACCTAAGTACGTACTACAAAGTCGATAGTACGTACTACGACTCTTTCAGGCAGGCATACAGTTCAGATTGTGGTCTTTACTTTGTCGAGTAGAAAATTTAGTTGTAGCGCATAAAAATGTTAGGTTTGTAGGTCATGTTTTGGTATTTGGCAAGAATTTTACGGGGAATTTGAGAGTTTGCCCTATTGGAAGACTTTTAAAGCTTTTTTCAGCTGCGACCTTATTTTAGCATGGAAAATTTTCGGAGACCCTAAAAATTAAAGTCATATTCAAAGTTAAGATTTTTCATGAACCTTCGTGATTGAGCGAAGCGGCTACAAACGTTTACTTGCGGCAGGCGATTCAGGTGCCAGATAAAAAAAAATAAGAGTCTGAAGCGTATATACCCTAGACTTCTACACACCTAGTGGTGATACCAAATGTACCAATTGGCAACGACCATATGCATTAAAAGTGAGTTTCCCCTATGGCCAGTTTATAGGGGAGGTTGACGATCATTCAGAAGGTTCTTGACCATTCTCAGAATCAACTAACTAACCCACCTTCAAATATTCGCCGAATTTTTCAAGTCACTAGCTTCATTCTATCTAAAGTTATCGCTTATTTGAAGAGTCACTCATAGGAAAGGTAGAGGTTCCTTTTGCCGGATCTTGCGCATTTTCAACAACAACTTGATCCTAGGACAAACATACGACCAAAATTTCAGGTCACTAGCTTCATTTTGTCGAAAGTTATCACTTATTTGAAGTTTCATTTTTAGGGGAAGTAGGGGTTTCGTTGGTCGGACTTTACGTATTTTCAATATCAGCCAACTGGATCCTACTTCAAACATTTGGCCAAAATTTCAAGTCGCTGGCTTCATTCTATCAAAAGTTATCTCTTATTTTAAGATTCATTTGTAGGGGAGGTAGGGGTTCCTTGGATCGGATCTTGCCCATTTTCAGTAACAATTAACTAGATTTTACTATCAACATCCGACCAACTTTTCAACTCGCTATCTTTGTTCTGTCGAAAGTGATCGTAGTTCAATAATATTTAAATGTTCGCCATTTGTAGGGGAGGTAGGCGTTCCTTTGGCCTGATTATGCTCATCTTACTAGAACTTAAGTGATTTCTCATCTGAAGTTTACGTACCAAAAATCAGCTCCCTGCGTCAATTGGTTCAAGAGTTATAAACAAAAACCCTGGAAAGCAGGGTAATGCGGGGCTCTTTGTAAGGAAAGTACCGTTATTTTCAATCTGATCAATCTCATTTTTACAGGGAAGTACAAGATGACCCTTTCGAGTCATCTGCCAAAGTTACAGCTCTTCACGTTTATTCGATCGGGAGTTATAGATACATTTAATTACTTTGAATATGTAGGGGAGGTAGGCGCTCTGTTAGCCGGTTCGGTCAGGACTGATGGCATTTTGAGTTTTTTGGTGAGGAAAAAAAGGCAATCTTTGCAATGAAATGACATCTAGGCAAGATGGGTATCATATAACTGAGAGTGTTGAGGCGAATGCACTGGACTACTTTTGAAGGCATTTGGAGCTGTGGTGTGGAAAAAGGACATTATTGGCAGTGAAGTGATGTCGTGGCAAGATGGATGTCGTGTGACTGTGCGTGATGCGGCGAATGCAGCAAACTACTAATGATGGATTTTTTTTTTGAGTTTTTTGGTCAGGAAACTGCAAATTTTGTGGAAATGAATTAAAACCGAAATCAAGCCTAGCAAAAATTGGTAATTTTTGGATGGGGTTGTGATACCAATTATCTCGACTTAAGGGTCATATAGGATATAAAGGGCATGACGGACATAAATGACCGAAATGCATAATGTCCTCGAGGTCAACGCAAAGTTTTTTCAAAGGCACATTGTCTTTTAGTACTTTGGGGACAACATTTTCAAAGCGAATCATAGACAACTTGAAAGCATGTGGATCAAAATGAAAATGTTTTTGTAGGGAACGAGTGTTAAGTGCCTATGAACATCGCTCTTTTTGTGTCTTCTGGTATTAATAAAGGATGGCGCTAAAGTTAAAATGGGCAGACAATTTTGAAGTTACTCACGGCAGAAAATACTCTCAATTGCCCTAACCCCTTGTGGGGCAATGCGCGTCAACTGTTACACGTGGCCCAGTTGACGTTTCGACGGTATAAACTGGTTTCGGAGAATGCAGTTGCCAGCATGCACCTCCTGCACATCCATGGCCACGAACGTCGTCGTGGACGGGATTCGAACCCGAAACGGCGGTAGTCAAACATAAAACTGATGCCTCAACACACTGCGCTACCGGTCGCCCCAGAAAATATTACATACATACGTATGTATATTGTTTCTTTTATAAAATACAGATACTCTCGTCAGTGATACCCCTCAGGTTCTCGTGGTATTACGACATCCTCAGGCGATCGTTCAAACCTGTGACAATCCTTTCAGCCTTACCGTAGCGGCGCATTTGTCACTAGCTCCGCACCATGAATCAGAACTGTTAATGTTCTTTCCGCAACATTAATATTTTATAAATAGGAGCGTCAAAAAGTCTTGTTCGATAGATTCCGTGCATCGTATCTAAACTATCCTCAAGAACCTCCCCACGACCCGAAGCTTAAAACAATTTTTCTCCATTGCTCCACTCCACCACTCTGGACACCGATCAAATGATCTGTTCGAAGCTACACGATTTTCTTAGTTCACATTTTCACTCTGTCTCGCTGATTTATGATCTGGAAATGATCGCCATTACATGCTAAGAAACTGGACGTATTTTCTTGAGATGCAACTAAAGTGCTTAGGTTGTTGCATAACCGCCAAGATAGATAGATACTCCAGCTATGTATCAACATGTTGAAGAACCAAAGATATGTACTCAATGCAATTCACATTGCATCCACGGTGAAGCGGTACAAGAAGACTGCTGGCTGCTGCGCAATCGATCGTGTCGGCTACATGCAACTTTTTAGATCCATTTTGTTACATTCTCGTACATACGAGAAAACAAGAAATTCACACAGTGCCCAGATTAAAGTTTGGCGGTTGGAAAAGGATATAAAACAGATCGAGGCCACAGATTTTTATTGTGGTGATCTGGTTTTGTTCGTGGAGCAGTGCGATCTTGTCTAAAGGCCACATACATTGAGCGATTAATCGGCCGATCGATCGGCCAATATTTTGATCGCCCGATGAATCGCACCGTGTATGTACCTATTGTCGACGACTTTACTGACAAAGTTCCCGTATTATTTTGATCGGCCGATATTTTATGACGATCCGTTGACCGATCAATCGCCCGATAAATCGCTCAGTGTATGTGGCTTTTTAGTTGTTCGATGGTATTTGCTTCCGCTCTGCACACTTAATCCTCGATCGTGAAGATTTTTTGTAAATGCTTGGATTGTCTTATTTCGATCAAGCGTAAAGTCAATCGAAGCGGAAAGGAATTGTCTGCAGATTCGAGGAGGAAGAAGAGAATCCTTTTTTCGTTATAGCAGAATGGCAGATGTTTTTTTCAGTGTAGTGTGTATCTTTTTAATTCTCGTAATGATAGATGGGTTGCTTTGATATATGACCATGTAATTGAAGGTTGAGGAGTTGGACCCAATAGAGTTTGTGGTGTGTGCTTTTTAATTTAATTCAGGTTTGGCCTGAAAAAAACATTTTAATTTGTGGATTCAATAATTTGCAAAATATTATAAAATTTCTTCCAAATTTAGGCAAACGCCTTAGTGTTTCATGTTGAAAGATGACTTTCACCCTACTGAATATTTATGCAGGTAGCTCCTCACACCATGATGAGCATTTCAAATCCTTAGCACAGATGATTCCACTCAACCGCTTTGGGCAAATTATGACGTTGTTTTCCTGGACACACTCAGCAGCATCCTGGACACAAAAAATTTGTTCTCCTACGTTTTATCGGTAACTTTCAAAGCGGAACAAAGAACATACAGAAAAGAAATATTCAATGGACATGAATTTGCATCTGCCACGACCAGCGTTTCCATAAAATCCACTTTGCAGCTTTTATGAATGCATCTCAGCGTGAAAATATATATACTAAAAAAGATCGCTAAAATATTTCCATTGAGGTCAGATCCATAAGAAGCGAATTATTGTGGCTAGTGGTTACACGGTGATAATTTTCAATCTTTTATATTGCACGTCGTACTTGCATATTCATTTTATCTGCCCTTAACCGATCCTTCCTTCTCATCATGATCGATTCGATCCAATCTTATAATTGGTTCGGGAGGTTTTTTCCCTAGCAATTTTAAATCAACACTCAAACCGTACCGTATCTCAATTTAACGTTTTTATTGGAATCTCTACATCAATCGTAATGCAAAATGCATGTTGGCGATCATGATGCAAGATGCAAACTGCACTCATGCTCGTATCTGTGATGCAAAAGATGACCAGGAAGCAACCGATTAATAATTGCATAAAAATTACACCACCAAATGCATCAAAGAGTGGCATCATGGCATCACCGTTAATGAATCAAGAGTGAATAAATACGACGTGGAAGAGAATTGAAAGATACAGTCGTAATCGCAATCAGAATTGGTGATTATGATCACATGCTGAATCGACGTTTATCATAAGTTGGATGACATCAAATGGATCAACTGCTGTGATTCTGTGCGATACGAATGCTAATGGAGAGCAATTGATTTCGATTAATTGGGGAACAAAAAGATGCGTGTGGGTATCACTGCAAAAGATACACCACACGTACTTTGTGGGAGCATCGTACTTTGCAAGTGTGGCGCATAAGTAATAAACAGTTCGTTAACTCGATTAAGATTGACAGATGTGTTTCAGTTTTAATGATATTTAATTCATTTGATTATATGGTAAAGAGTGAACAGGATGACTGCGTATAAGGAAATTAAACTAGCTTGAGACCTGAAGATGAAATAATGTAGAATTTGGTTGCTTTTCGCAACTGATCAGGATGAGGTGGATACCGCACATTTGAATTTAGAGATCTTGCTGCAACATTAGGCACTACTCACACGGGGACACTCAAGACCCCGAGCAACTGGGCTAACCGGCGACTAAGAGATCTGGCATGTGTAATCAGACGGTGGCCGACCGGAGGCTAGAAGATTTGACATGCTAGTCTCCGTGCCGAGTAGTCGCCCAGTCACCTGGTCGTGCATGTCAGCTGACATATTTTTCGTTCATAGTCTGGACTAATATCCGACAGCGACATTACAACCCCAAGCAAGTCGACCCCGCACATCCATAGCAATAGCCGTGTACATTGACCACTTCAGTTAGCCGGCATGCACAACTCGCAACTTTAGTAGCGGCCGTGTGAACATGATGAGCGACCATAGTCTCGAGACTCCAAGTCTCCGTCTCTCGGTCGCCGAGTATTGGAGACTTGAGTATCCCCGTGTGAGCAGTGCCTTAGTCGACATACCAACTATAAACGGGTGTCAAAAGGTAGTAGTAGCATCCGCCTACTTTTCTTCTGACAGCGAAGTGATACCATCTTTTGAGGTGCAGCCGTTCTTCGAAGCACAAACCGATAATTTGTGATCGGTTGCGATGCGAATGCGCACCACATGGGGCAGTAGCAACGACAATGACAGAGGTAAGCGCCTTCTACAATATCTACTGTGCAAACATGTGTACAAACAAGTGTAAGCCTACCTTCATCAAGAAGGAAGGAAGTACTTGACATTATCCTTGCTAGCAGTCTCTTAAGCTAGTTCGTCTCTAATTGAAATGTATCTGGTGAAGAGTCATTGTCGGATCATAGACATATCTGATTTGACATGCGAAGTAGTTCCGAACTTTCCTATTGGTTCATCAGACGATGCTTGAGCTGGCTGCTGCTCAACTTAACGATGTATTGACTTCATCCTACATGGGCAGTACCATCGTATGCAATATCAGGGCAGGACGGAAAGTGCTCTGGTGAAACGAAGAACTCGGCCGCCAACGTCTTCATGTAAGGAAGAAGTTTAACAGAGCAAAGTGCTTCAATCTGTGGGACGAGTACAGAGTTATTCTCACTGAGTATAATAAACTCATTAGGCAATCCAAACGGAAATACTGGAAGAAACACTGTGAAAACATTCAGTCTGTGCCAGAAGTGGCACGTCTTCACAAATCTCTTTCCAAGAACTCCACAAATGGGGACGGTCTGCTTAAAAGACCGAATGGGTTTTATACTGTTGGCCCAGTCAAAATTTTAGAGCTTCTACTTCATACCCATTTTCCCGGATCTGTCCTTTCCCGCTACACTCCGATTCCCACAACTGATAACTATCGACGCTCGACTAAGCAGTTAAACAGCCTATCAGGAATGATCTTCGATAAAAATAGGGTTAAATTGGCAGTAGAGTCCTTTGACGACCGATAGCGCAGTATGTTGAGGCATCAGTCTCATGTTTGACTACCGGCGTTTTGGGTTCGAATCCCTTCCACGACGACGTTCGTGGCCATGGATGTGCAGGAGGTGCATGCTGGCAACTGCATTCTCCAAAACCAGTTTATGCCGACGAAACGTCAACTGGGCCACTTGGAACAGTTGACACGCTATGCCCCACAAGGGGTTAGGGCAATTGAGAGAGAGAGTCCCTTGAGACTTTTAAGGCTCCTGAAGCGGATGCTACTTTTCCTGCTCTTTTATAGAAATGTCTAGATACTATCATGACTCCGTCAGTCAGCCTTTTAAGGCAAGTTACACTTTGGGTTGAATACCTAGACTATGGAGGAGCCTTTTTCTGGAGCCGAGATCCAATCCAATTTTCCACAGCAACAAATATCGTATCATTAAGCCTTTTTAAGGCTGGTGATAGAATCCTAGATTCGTTTTTATGCATACCTTTTCATTTCAGAATCACTTAGTCCATAATGTAGTGTAATAGTACTCGCACTCGCACGTAGTGGTAGGCACTACGTTTTGACCTATTGTACCATACCTTTTGCTAATCCAAAAGACCCTCAACCAACTAGATATAACCAATAGGTAATTTTTAGCAGCATTCTTAATGACAGCGAAGCTCACGGTGGAATTTACAAGAAGCAGTCACAGAAGAAGTGTTTGATTGACTCATTGTCCTCCAGGCAAAGCCGGTATTCCATCTTAGTGGGCACACCCATTTTGTTTAGGTGATATCACACTTAGTGGTGTCCCGTGAGGTAACCTACGACTAACCTCAAGTCTGGTCTACAAAGGCGTTTTGATTTTTTGTGATCCTAGGGGTTGATAAGATCTTTGGATTGCCAGATTGGCGATTATTTCAGTGCCGCAGCCTTACATCGCCAGACCATTCCCTCACCAGCGACCTGGCTGTGGCCCAACTGAGACCGCAGTAGGGATCAGGTCCGAACAATTGTTCCGATGAGCCTTGTCTAGCAAGTTCATCTGCAGCTTCGTTGTCTTAAAGCCCTGGTGTCCTGATACTCAACTTAAAGTGACCTAATTGGTGTTTGTGAGACACTGAAGGGTATCCAAAACACTATTTCACTAATTTCGATTGAAACATAGGTGAAAAAAGAGCTATCCGTGCAGGTAGCGATGTTAGCGCCATTGAAATTCTTGTACTGAGTTTTTCTAACGTAGTACACAATGGCATAAATCTCTCTTTCGAAAACGCTGGGCCAAACGACAATAGCAATTGAGATACTGATGTTCGGCCCAAAGATCCCAGCACCAACTCCTGTCCCGTTTTTTACCTGTCGCATCGTCGGTTTAGCAGTTCGATTGATATCCTATAAGCTTGGTATTATAACAAGTAACGTCATCAGTCCATCTAGGGAGGGATTCCCTGACCGCAGCTGATTTTATGCTGGATATAACCAGGGAAATTGATGTTGCGATATCGCTGCAAAGCCACATCGTTGGCTCTCCCCAGGCGAACTCTTAAGCCCTGCAATTGCGAAAAAAAGCCAGGGTGGCCAGGTATCCAGCACAGGATAATATCAAAGAAGTCGCACCCATCTCCGCTAGCCATTCCCTACACTCCGATAGGCTTTCCGATGTACAGAACCCTGATTCGTGGGATTTTACTGCGGTTTGATAATCCGTAAAAAAAGTAATTTTCGTCGTGGAAACCGCTTCCTTAATCGCAAAAATTTCCACTGGGAAAGCACTACAGGATTCCGGGGGACGGAAGGAAAGGTAAGGTTTCAGCTAATCAGAGAATACTCTAGTACCCACGCCTTCGGCAGTCTTTTCTTTCCATCACCTCCGTGACGGTTGTTTGATGTAGACGCATTTACTTATGTCTGTAGGAGAATATATGTAATTGGGACCATAACTCCTATTATTAGAGCGTCTTTTCAATGAAGCTGTAGTAGAAAAAAGCTTCCCTGATCGCATCTCTTCTACATCATGGAAAACGTGTCGTAGCTTCAGAAAAGCTTAGTCTGAAACACATGGGATACATAGATCGAAAATATTGCGCAGTAGATTCGAAAACGTCGTAGGCACACCTCTTTCGTCACAGCGGTGCATGGTGACAGCGATCGTTTGTCTTAACACGAGACAGTGAATGGGTAATAGGAAAATGTTTGCGGGGAACTGGCATCGAATCCATACCACTAGTATGGGTCTTAGCTTCCGACTCCACTTTTATTCTTAAAGAGTAGTTAGCACTTTAAGATTAAAAGTCTCCAAAAGTCGGTCTAAGCCTGGTTTCGTACCATGGTGCGCCATGATACGAAACCAGTGAATTGGTATTGTGCGCTCTTATTATAATGAAGAAGTGCGGCTACTGACCCTAGTGTTGGGCACTGTGACGAAAGGTGCTCTATTGTGCGCTCTTATTAAATGGACTGCGGTATTTTATTTGCTAGCAGAAAATGCTAAAAAATTAGAAAACTTTACAGATTTTGCCCTTAAAACCCTCATCATTTCTTCTTTAATTTTATGTACTGAAAAACCAACTTCTTCTCTTTCTACTATTCATTCGTATCTCCCATGGTACATAGATGGGTCACATACTTTTCTCATGCTATTGCATATAGAATACATAGGAATCCTTGCGGACGATGACTGCAATCTGACTCGATAAAACATCATAAGAAGTCGGAAGAAATATCCTAAGCGCTCCTTAAGAAACTCTTCTCCATGGATTATGAAAATTCAGGGTAAGAGGCAAAGTCATATCATCCGTTCTCATATTCTTACGAAAAAGATTGCTATTCCGCCAGCCATCATAAGGCAAGGGAAGCGCTCTCCTCGCTGTCCATTCTGCTTGGCTTTTATAGAGCGCTTTTTAGTGCGATGAAATCATCATTTTCATTTCTATGTCAAGTCCAGTCTAATGCAAGTTGAAATGTTATCGTTGAAGAACGGATACGGCTACTGTGACAAGAAAAAAGGAAGGAAGGAAGAAAGCATCAACTTTGTCAGTTCAATGTGCAGTTTTATGACCCACCCGGGTTAGGGTAGTGTAGGGTAGGCTGACTCGTCCGGCAGTCACATTAGACGGAAATAAGTTTGAACCGACTTTAGGGCTTAGATAGATTTCTTGTTTTTTGGCCATCTCATCCAGCACTTTGTGTAATTACTCGTTCCAGAGGATTCTCTTCAGATAGTCATTAAAAACTTGGTCTACCCTTCAATTCTCCCATGTGGCCGGGCCACCTTGACGCGTCCTTTTCCTACCAACTTTTCCCCCAATACACCCAATTTGAAGACCGGACGACGACGGTTGAAAACGCTTCCAAGTTTTGATCCTCTGTTCAGCGTTCGTTGCCTTCATTGTCGTCTGCTCCTTTTTTTCTTTCTATTTCTTAGATTTGTTCTTCACATCTTGCAGCAATTTTTTCAGCATCACCCGCTGTTGATGTCGCCCTCGTGTATTTTCCTACTTTGGCAAAAGTTGCCGAGTAAAGTTCGCCCGACTGTCTGTCGGGTCTTGTCCCTGCACGTCGTCTGTAGAATTTTTCGTCTGGTATTTGGTATTGAATTTTTACGCGGCAACTGTACATAGTACAGACCAAGAACTATTCACGTCATTTCTTTCTCTTTGAATTTGGGACTTTGTGGTGGTCTTTTTTTTCGGTTAGTAAGTTTTCCATTTCCATTCAGAAACTTTCCTTTTGAAATGGCCACCGCGGTGAAAAAACCGAGTCCTGGGAAAAAACGGATTGAGGAAAAACTGCTATGGGGCTATAGTGTTCACCACAGCTGTAAGTAGTGGTCAGGGTGGGAAAATATTGAAAATTCGAGTAGTTGGCAACAACAAGCCATGGAAATGAGTGCTGGAGAATCGATAGAGTGGTCCTTGAGAGCAAGGTCAGTTTCGTCGTATTGTAACTGACCTCAGACAAAGTTCGACTCGTTCTTTGGAAGATACTGCAAGAAGGAATTGAAATTGACAGTGAACAGGTATTGGTGGTATTTGAGGGTGGAATTGTAATTGAGATTAAGTAAGTTTTGGATTTGTATTATTTTTTGGAACAGTCATTGCAACTCGTATGAATGTGGACACTGCATGGACATTGTTGTAAGAGATCTCTGGGATTCACGATTTCCCTTATTTAAACAAAGTCAACAAACACCAAAATAGCACAGCTTTGCTTTATTGCCTAAGTTTGCATTTTTCTGGTGTACTGCCGAGATATCCGAGCTAAGGGTCACGTGCAGGAAATCATCCAGGCTTGAATCTGATTGAGTTTTCTACAAGAAGTCTCTTAGTTCACATCACAAAGAACTGAGAAAGGCTAAACCTAGATCAAAGGGGGTTTTCTGTGGACTTATCAAGGATTCGAGCGAGACATTCAGACTTCGTAAAATTCTCTTTACTAATCCCTCCGCATCAAGCTACCTAAGGAAGCAGGACGGGTCGTGGACTTTCTCTAGCAAGGAAACCATTGAGGTTCTGTTCGATGCACACTTATCTTTTAGCTTACCTTATAAATCGAGTGGGCTTTTACCGGCTGCTAACAGTGCTCCATGCGACCCTGCTAGAATTATATCTGAGGAAAGCCTATCTGGGCTATTCCAAGCTTTGAAGCTTATAAATCTACTGGGACGGACGGAATTGTTCCACACCGACCTCCAGCAATCATCGGACATTTTGACACCATGGATTGAGACCACTTTCACTGCCTGCTTAGATGAGATGGGAGATGCTTGAGCAACCGTCTAGCGTCAGACTGGGCACGTGACTGTCATGTCTCAAACGAACCCTCCCTATCCGACCACAAGCATAGATTCCCGCAGCGAACTGATCGGGCAAACTACACTATCTCCTTACAGGAAAAGCTGGTATCAATCGATGATATTCACTTATAATAAGGTGAAATGGGCCATGATTACTCTCGGAGTCCTTTTACAGCAAAGGCAGCAAGTGCTGATACCTTATTTCTTAAGAATCTCCAGGGGTAGCTTTGCACACATTTCAGACTCGTGGGAAAAAGTGAGGGTGGTCTTCATTTCTAAGACAGGGAACCACCCCAAAGATGATCCGAAGTCCTAGAGGCCAATTAGCATGACTTCTTTTTTGCAGAAAGCGATGGAAATTGTTTGGACTGCCACATTCGGATTACACACCTTAGTGGCAGTCCACTGCATAAGAGGCAGTTTGCGTACCAACCGGGTAAATTAACTGAGACTCTGCACAGTATTGTGAGGGATATTGAGCTGCCAATTTCAGTGAAGGAAACTGCTCTAAGTGCCTTCTTTGATATAGAGGGTGCTTCTGACACAACTTGTTCTCAGCCATCGATAAAGCCCTAAGGTCTATAGCTGTGGATACTACCACTACAGATTGGGTGAGAGAAATAACTTCTTCCAGATTAGTAAAAACTACAATATTGGAGACTGTACCTTCACCGCTAATATCACATGTGGTTGCCCGCAAGGAGGTGTCTAATCTCCCTTCTTAAGGTGCATATTGGCGGTTGAGTTGTTGTGGGAACTTACAACAAAAGGATTCTCTGTTAAAGCAAACGCCGACGATGATCACGGTTAGAACCCAATTTGAAGAGTTCCCACCCTTGAATCTGCGTTGTGGATTGTGCAAAACTAGTTCAACGCCAACGGTCTTCGAGTCAACCCATCCAAGATTGCTGTCATTCCATTCTCTAATAAAAGATATATCAGATATATCAGGTGCCTTATAATGTACAACTCTAAAGTATTCTTGGCTGAAAAGGCCAAATACCTTTGTGTCATCCTCGACAAAAAACTTCTTTGGAAGAATCATCTTAAGGCAATCTCTGATAATGCATTGTGAGTATGTAGACTATCTTTAGGTAAAACTTAGGGATGCAGTCCTACCATTGCAATCTGGATTTATTTAGCCACTGTAAGACCTATAGTAGAGTACGGCGCTGTGACCAGGGTTACTCTAACTTGCCCCACTGCGGCTTTAGAGGTTTTGATGGATTTGCCCCCATTGCACATCCCTATCTTGGCGGAAGCAATAATAGCAACTGCAACATCAACTCAGGAACTTTGGTGCAGTGAGAGTATTAAAGAGAGAGAGAGAGAGATTGGCCGTGAAGACCTTCTTACACCCAAGGTGCATTAAAACCCTCTCTTGAGATCACCAGATGACATGTTTGGGCAGACCAGCCCAGTGATCGGGAGTACCGGAGTGGCTTATCTTGGCGGTTCTGGCCTCCTCCATTGGCGTACAACCAGATAACACGTTTACCGGTTACCAAAACTATATAAACTAAAACCTGCGATAAACTACAACGACGAGACCAAGAAAGCAGAAAACTGCAAGTGATAACGAAATTTTAACTCAAAAAAAAAAGAAAAAAAAAACGCTGAAATACAAAAGTCCCGTGAAGGGGCACAAAGTACAAAATTTGGCACAATGGCCAAACAAATATATAAAACTATGGCAAAACCGTCCAATCAGGACAGGTATCCTTTTCCACTCCAGGTCAGTGAGTCTTACAGAGGTGAACGGCTCTATAGGGATCCTAGATGTTGTGGACCCAGCGCGCCCTTGCCCTCCCTACCATGGTTATTTATCCTCAGCATATAATTTGGAGGCAGGTCGATCCGCTGATTCAACGGCAGTAGATTCCCATACTGCCCCGGATCGCCTATCCTCCCTAACACTCAATACTTTCCTACGGAGGACCTGATACTGCGATTTGGCGAAGCCTGTGCACGGAAACGGCAGTTCCCAAACTGCTCCCGGTGTACTTCGGACTCCCCCTCTCCACCACTCTAAAGTCGTCACATGGCGGACTCAGTAAACATTTAGAAAGATGTGAAATAAGTTGACGTGAAACCAATTGATCTTCAACTTTGATCAAATGAGATCCCTTACGAGCCCCGGATAAAAACCGGTCTGTGGTTTTGCATGAATATGGTTTAAGATCCGGTGAATTGAAAGCGGCTATCATCAGCTCTGGTTGGTTCAATGAGCATGCTGGTATGGTGGGGAGTCTCCTGAGGTATCACAACGCGGACCTTATCGCGGCTCAAGAGTATTCTAGTCAATGCAGCAACCTTTGTGCTTAACCTAAGTTTGCATTTTAAAATTCCCACGAAATATCAGTGAAACTAATGTTTGGCATCAACGGATGGCTCGCGCCCTATCATTGGAGAACTTCCTCCCCTAAAGGCACTGAAATAGTTAATAAAACTGGGAGTCCATAATTAGTCGAATAAAGTGTCGGCATTCGGTGGAGTTTAATTTCAAATCAAATGAAAGGCGCAACGGACCGACACCCACATTGTTTCAATTATTAACTGCCATTATTTATCGTAGTCTGTATTTATTCTTGCCTATTATTTCTCTTTTATTCCTCAAATTATCCATCCGCACACCCGGTAAACAAAATTTCCTAATATTTAAACAATTACATAATTACCAGCAACTAAACATCTAGCAATTTTCGATCTGCTGTTTTTTCCGTATCTTCTGCGAGTGCCGAAGAACAAAGTTCCGAAAACTCATCAATCTTCTGAAGTCATCAATGCATTGGACAGAGAACAAAACGCCACTTAATAAAAACCATTACATTCCAAATATTGAACCAATTCGTTAAGGTTACAGCCGAACCGTTAGAAGTCGCCTCAAATTTGTTCTTCAGAAACGCGGGCAAGAAACACAAGAGTCGTGACGCTGGACAGATAGATACACGACCAAAAAATAATGATGATCTCGCGAGTATCTGGCAAGATCCATCATTTGAGCTTTGGGGCGACTCAAGCCTAAAATCCAGAAATTGACCATGGAATGGTGTAGCGCTAATGACTGACCTCCTCCGGGCAAGAAGATTTCTTCACCTCAGAAACCTAAAGAAAATTAGGTACTCGTATACCCTGCTTGGACCTGGACCATCCAAGACCATGATGAAGAAATTGGGAAAGTGCGGCTGGATGTCGTTGTACCGAAATTCGATTTGACGGCAGGCGACGTGACGTAGGTACAGTCCCAATCCCTATATAAAACATAAAAGAACTACGATTGGGGTAAACCCCAATCATGCAATACTCTAGATGAATTTGAACCTGGTTAAAGCCAATAAATAATTTTGGTTGCAATCTCGGATGCATCGTTAAGACGTAAGACGTAAGTCGTTAAGACGTTAAGACGTTTTTCATGAAATAGTGCAGTTTGTATGGGAGGGGGTAGAAGGAGGGCGAGGATTACAATAAATTTTATAATATAGGTTACAATTATCATAAAAGTGATATATTCAAAATTTCAAAGCAATATGTTTTATAGTTTCTGAGAAAATCTGATTATTGTAAATTTTCAAAAATGTGTCATTTTGTATGGGAGGGGGTAGAAGGGGTGGAGCGATTTAGCCCGTTCACGAACTTAGCCTTCATTTTTTGTCAAAAATAACGTGTGCAAAATTTGAACTTCATAGCTCAACGCGTTCTCGAGCTAGAGAGGTCACGGACGGACGGACGGACAGACGGACAGACGGACATCCGGTTTTGAGATATTCGAGTGATAATATGAACTTCTGTATCATTCATTTTTTTCTGCGAGTCTTATTTCTTAGCGTTACAAACTTTGTTGCAAACTTATAATACTCTCAGATTTCATCTAGAGTATAAAAATGCTGATCAAATCGATCGATTAGAAAGATGTAATTTCGTCAATTTTGCGGAAGAGATGGAGGAAGTTCACCTACACGATCGTTCCATATCTGGAAATTAATTTCATTTACAGACTAATTTAAGTCATTATTTGATTGATCGGTGAATGGAAAATAGGGAGCGGGACAGTCACGTGTTGGTGAAAGACTTCGAGATAGGTCAATTTGACGGGGATTATTAGAGTGAAATGATATGTCGATTGACTATTGTAGGCGGTAGATGGATCGATTCCAATCTGGGTCAAATGTACAAAGAAAGAAATGCGGCGTATCACTGGGCGAATCATTGGGCGATCCAGGTGCCACAGGTTTCCACCAATTGGAAAGAAGGTGACAGAAATACGGAATGAACTCATTTTCTTAGTCGTATTTATTCGTATCAGTAAAAGGATCTCCGCAACTCGTTTTTAAACCCAAAGTAGCCCATTAGCCGGACATACACACACTTTCTATCATCTGCAAACCTGTGGCACCTGGATCGCCCAATGATTCGCCCAGTGATACGCCGCGTTTCTTTCCCTGGAAAATCGCGGAACCTAGAAACGGGAGATGATACGCCAAATGATCTTTCCCCTGGAAAATTGCGGCACCTGGAGACAGGAGATGATAGAACGAATAGTGATGTTAGGTAACTTTGTGCGACCAGATGATTTATACCGTGATACGTGGCGTTTTCGGTTTTCAGATGAAAGACCCACAACAATTTGTATGAAGACGGAGTTTAGTTGGGTAGATAAGAGTTCCAGTTAACTGGCGTTTGGTGGTAATCACTTCTTTGGCGATCGCCCCTTTGGTGAGGCCCCACATGTTCTCTATAGGGTTCATGTCTGGTGAGTTTCCTAGCCAGGGTAAAACGGCTATATTTTTTTAGACCAGGAATGTAGAAACTTTATGACACGGAGCTTTGTTTTTTGTATCTCGGAACCATTTTTTGAGCTATGGGGCCAATCGTTTCTGGGACACGCTTGCATTGATCCTGCCTCATGGTTCTCTCCAGGATGTAAAGGCGCACCACAACCTTGACCTAGATAAGAGACCACACCATAACACTAAAAGTTTTCGGTCGGGGGCGACCGGTAGCGCAGTGTGTTTGACTACCGGCGTTTCGGGTTCGAATCCCGTCCACGACGACGTTCGTGGCCATGGATGTGCAGGAGGTGCATGCTGGCAACTGCATTCTCTGAAACCAGTTTACGCCGAGGAAACGTCAACTGGGCCACATGGAACAGTTGACGCGCTAAGCCCCACAAGGGGTTAGGGCAATTGAGAGTCTGAATGGAACTGCTCACCAGAGCGTCGTTGGACAAATGAGCTTTTGTCGGCTAAAATCTGGAAGGTCGATTCATCGGAGAAGCATACCTTAAAAATATTACAATAATATCAAAAAACCATTATCGACTATTAAAAAAAAAATAGTTTTTAGTCGACTCCAGTCTGTAACATTCATATGCCAGTGTTGTTTGGCCCATTGCAGTGGCCTCATGGCCTCGGTGAGCAGCGGTTTTCTCATAGGACGACGACCGACCAGATTTGCTTCAGTCAACCGCCTTTGGACTGTTCTTTTCAAAACTCCAATTCCCTCATTATTTATCAATGTCGTCAAACGAGCCACACTTTTCTTACGACTTTGAATGCAGACATTTCTGATTTCTCTATCAGTACGAGGAGTGGTGTTACTTTTCCTGTCATACTCGTATTTTGCTGCACGGTTTGCCTTCAGGGACTTCTTTTGATCCGTTTTTATTTTAACTGTGTTGACGACCGACTTCGAAATACCCGTTACAGCTGCTAAATCCCACTGAGAATGTTAAGAGTGCAATAACAATATCTGAATCTCTCGACATTTGCGTGGAGACGTCTCTGACGTCTTACCCATAATAGAAAGTAACGATTTTGAGGTTACCATTAATAATGGATAACAGAAATGAAATTCTTTCATAAAGTTTCAAAAAAGTTATTCAATACGAGACGTTACTCACGTTTTAACAATTGTGGAAAAGAAAAACTTGCGAAAAGATGATTTAAAACTCTTTTAGGCGAAGTCATTGCACAGGACTTGTCAAAAAACGACAATCAAATGAGCACTTACCTCACTAATTTAATTGAAGACACTAACTTCCAGTGTTAGAACTTTGAAACTACTTGTCAAATATAAAGGGTGTTCCATTAAGATGTGTGGTACTTTGATTTTTAATAAAACGCAAACGGTTCGGAATTTTTCCAATTATTTTATTTCATTCGAAAGGCCATACAATTGGATTATGTGTGGAAAATTATTTTGGGGATATGCTCACCGCGACTATTCCGAAGATATCTCACTCTTTCGGCCATATTTTCGATGACATTTTGCAGTATGACCTCCGGAATGGCCCGAATCGCCGATGTAATATTGCGTTTCAAGTCTGGAATTGTCATCGGATCATTCACATAGACCTTATCCTAGTCTAACGGCTTCATATCGCATGATCTGGGCGGCCAATTTACATCACCGCAACGAGAAATTACACGGTTTGGGAATTTGCGACGCAAAAAGTCCAAATTGAGGCGAGTTGTGTGTGGTGTGGCGCCGTCCTGTTGAAATCACATAGCGTCCAGAGCCTGAGCTTCAACCTCCGGCATAAAATAGTCCTCCAACATAGTGTGGTACCGCTCAGAGTTGACATTTTCGGTGTTTCCGTCCTCTTTATAAAAATACGGCCCGATGATGCCTCCGACCCATAAACCGCACCAAACCGTGACTCGCGGTGGATACTGCCGTATCCACCGCGAGTCCCAGATACGGCAGTTTTGCTGGTTAACATAGCATTGAATCGATCGTAGCGTTTGCACCATCGACTTGGAATTTAAGATCCAAAATTCGACGATTTTAATGCGTTGTTCTTTCGTGTAGCGATCCCTAATTAAAATCATATATGTACATACTGTCACGATTGTTAAGTACAAATGTACAAACATGCACTATGTGCATTTAGTACTAGACTTAAGTGAAGTTGTCAAAGTATAGTATGTTAAATAAAGACAGTCCAATACTGAACATGGCGCAGTCGGTAGGATATAAAATATAATCGCAGTTATGAATTAATTAAAAGCAAAATTAAAAGTATAAAAAGCTATAGTGAAAAAAGATTCGGGCGACGTTCTACGATTAAAATCTTGCCACGTGATAGTTCACAAAACGTACATATACATTTTGAGGTTGAGGTGCTAAAAAAAATCAATACGAGATGGAATTTAAAAGACCACCGCCTCTAATACTATCGGGCAACATAAGTGAAGCGTGGAAAAATTTTAGGCAATTATATGAAATATATGCCATTGCCACGAAAACAGATAAAGAAGATGATCGAGTTCAGGTAGCGAGATTTCTCAGCTGTGCAGGCGAAGAAGCCGTGCATTTATACAATAACCTGAAAATAAAAACCGAGGAGCAAAACAAAATCAAAATAGTACTCCAGAAATTTGAAGAGTATTGCAATCCTCGTAAAAATATAATTTTTGAGAGGTTCAAGTTTTACACTCGCAAACAAAGCGAAAATGAACCCTTTGACCACTTTATGGCCGACATCGTTAAATTGGCGAAAAATTGCGAGTTCGGAAGTACAGAAGATGACATGATTAGAGATCGCATCGTACTGGGGATTTCGGATCAAAATCTACAATCACAGCTGGTAAAAATGGACAGTCTAGATCAAGCCAAAGCAGTGGAAATGTGCCGCATAGCAGAAATTACGTCGACTCAAACGAAAGAGATGCAGGGACAACAACAAAACATTTTAAGTATCAATAACAAATCACAAAAGAACAATATATTTAGTAGTCAAAATTCCAGGTCAAACAATAATTCGAAATTCAGCTGTTAAAAATTTGGCAACAAGCACGGAAAGAAGAGCTGTCCTGCATTTGGAAAAAAGTGCAATAAATGCGGGAAATCCAATCATTTTGCAGCACAATGTAGAAGTCAATCGCAAAATACTAAAAACGTGAGTAATATTGCATCCAAATCTGATAGTGATATTAGTTTAAACCAGTTTTATATAGATGGCATTAAAAGTGGAAAAAACGTAGACTCGTGGTTCGAAGAAATAAAAATAAAAAACGAATGGGTTAGGTTTAAATTAGATACAGGAGCAGAAATAAACACATTGCCCGTAGATATTTGCCAAAAAATTAACGTGTGCTGGAGGCCTATGGGGGATACCCAGTAAGAAGCTTGGGTGTCGTGAAAATTAACATTGATTATAAAGGTATAGAGAAAAATATTGAGTTCGTGGTAGTTGAAGAAGGTTCTAAGCCTATCTTGGGCCTTTGGAGTTGTGTTAGCCTAGGACTAATAGCTAGAGTGGAAGAAATTAGCATATCGGACAAGGAAGAGTTCGTGAAAATATACAAAGACGTGTTTACTGGTAAGGGGAGTTTTCCCGAAAAGTGTACTCTCAAATTAGTTGAGAATGCAGTGCCATCTCACAAACCCCCACGACGTATCCCATTAGCTTTGAGGGATACTGTAAACAAAACGCTAGATGATATGGAAAAAAGAAGCATTATTTCAAAGCAAACAACTCCTACCTCGTGGACTCATAATATGGTAGTCATAGAGAAGCCAAACAAAACTTTACGTATTTGTTTGGAACCACGAGATCTGAATCGATATATCCAATATGAACATTACCAAATTCCTAAAATAGCTGATTTCATGCTTGCAATGAATGGATTTGAATACTTTACAGTTCTCGATTTAAAGGAGGGATTTTGGCAAATGGAATTAAGTGAGGAGAGCAAGGATTTATCGACTTTTAGCACACCTTGGGGAACATATCGATTTAATGTTTTACCGTTTGGCATAAACATTGCACCTGAGCGATTTCAAAAGCTCAATTCAAAGTATTTCGGTAACTTGCCGGGTACATTTGTCTATATTGACGACATTATTGTAGGAGGCAGCACTTTGGAAGAGCATAATAAGAATTTGAGTAATATTATCAATCGGGCAAGAGAGATCAACGTTAAATTCAATCCAGACAAACTCCAATATTGCGTGAAAAAAGTTAGATACTTAGGACATATTGTCACTAAATCAGGAATAGAGCCAGATCCGGATCGAGTTAAGGATATAGAGGGTATTAAAAATCCAAAAGATAGAAAAGATCTTGAGAAGATTTTAGGGACAATAAACTATTTAAGAGCTTTCATACCTAATTTATCAAGCTTAAATGCACCCTTACGGGCACTATTAAGAAAAAATGTGGAATTTGTATGGACTCCATCACATACTGAAATTTTAAATAATATAAAGCATAAAATAAAAGATAATACTGTACTACACGCTTTCGATCCAGAGAAAGAAATCGTAGTTCAGACCGATGCCTCTAAAGATGGGCTAGGATGTTGTCTATTACAAGAAAATAAACCTATCTGCTATGCATCGAAAAGCCTCACGAGTAGTGAAACTAATTACTCTCAAATAGAGAAGGAGCTGCTTGGTATTGTATATGCATACAACAAATTCCATAACTATATTTACGGTCAAGTTGTGACTATCCATACGGATCACAAGCCCCTGGTTTCTTTAATCGAAAAGGAGATATCACAAGTTCATTCAAATAGGTTACAACGAATGAAAATAAAACTACTTAAGTACAAACTTAAAAATAAATAATATACCAGGTAAAGATCTGCATATAGCTGACCTTCTATCTAGAAATGCTACTATTGATAATACAGTGAGTACAGAATCACTTGGTACAGATGTGATTCATGAGATTAGCATGAATGCAGAGAAAAAGCAACAGCTTCAAGATGCTACAAAAATGATGTCGATTACCAAGAGATACGTAGATATATTCAAAATGGTTGGCCGAATTCTAAAAATAAAATATCGGATCCAGTCAAATCGTATTGGTTCATTCGAGATAAACTTTTCTTTGAAGATGGATTGTTGTTTTGTGACAACAGACTCTGTGTTTCTAAACGTTTAAGGTATATGACGCTTAAATTATTACATAGAGTTCATTTGGGTATTACAAAAACCAAAGCGAGGGCTAAAATACTATTTTATTGGCCTAAAATGAACAATGACATTGAGCTCATTATAAGTAAGTGTAGAACTTGTGAGAAATTCATGGCAGCAAATCGCCATCATACAATGGTTAAGTATCCAATACCGAAATATCCCTTTCAAAGAGTCGCTTGCGATATTGCTGCGTTTGGTGGAAAATCATACTTAGTGCTTCAAGACTACTATTCGAAATGGATTGAATTGGAACTAATACCAGGTAAAACAGCTCATAATGTCATAAAAGCGCTAAAAAACATTTTTAGTGTCCATGGAATACCAGAAATGGTAGTTTCAGATAATCAACCATTCAACTGCTTTGAATGCAAAAACTTTGCAAAAGAGTGGAATTTCACATTTGTATACACAAGTTCTAGATATCCTCAAGCAAATGGATTGGCAGAAAAAGCTGTTCATATAGTTAAAACATTAATGAAAAAAGCTAGAGAAGAAAATCGTAGTATTGAACTTATGCTTATGGAATATCGAGCAACACCAATTATTGGACTCGGTTATTCACCAGCACAACTCGCAATGAGTAGAAATATTAGGACATACCTTCCAATCAATTCTGATTTACTTTTACCGAAATGTTGTGAAGATGTTGAAAACAAGCTGAGGGATAGGCAAAATCAAATAAAAAATTTATATGATCAAAGAGCCAAAAGGAAGGAATTAAATTTAAAAATAGGTCAAAATGTAGTATACAGACATAATAATAAATGGGAACCAGCACAGATAGTAGGCGAGCATAGCAATCCTAGATCTTATTTAATTAGAAATGAATTTAATAATATCCTCCGACGAAATACAACACATTTAAGGCCATCATATAATAAAGCTAATATCAATATTCAATCAGATGACAATATTTTGCGACAGACTCCAATTGAAAATAGTCAGAACAATAATAATGAAAATGTAAATAATTCAATGAGAAATCGTAGTGAAAATTACGTGACTAGATATGGTCGTAAAGTAAAGCCACCAGAATATTTTAGAAGTGATAAGAACTAATACAAAAGCACAGTTCTTCTTTCAAGCTTGCTAGGCCTTTTATTTTATTTTATTTTATTTTTTTTTTTTATTGTATTTTTTCCTTTTGAAAAGAGAGATAGTAAATGAATTATATATTCCGAAAAATTATTACAGTTTTCAAATATTTAAATTAAATAAAAAGAGTTGTTATACATTTTCGAATCAACAATATAATTACGAATATATACTAGAATACATGAACTAAATAAATATAATAAAGCATCGAATCATTGTATTCAGGTTGAATCATAATAACACAAATGAATTTTAATAAACATATAAAGAATTGTAAAACTATCGAAGTAGAATAATAATAGATGATAATGTTAAAATGTAAAAGAATTATAAATATGTAGATATTATTTTGTATATTATTTTACACTTGATATTAAACTAATTTAAGTTCCTTTGGAAAGGGAAGATGTTAAGTACAAATGTACAAACATGCACTATGTGCATTTAGTACTAGACTTAAGTGAAGTTGTCAAAGTATAGTATGTTAAATAAAGACAGTCCAATACTGAACAACGATGACAATGATACAAAATATAGCGGAAAAGGGTCGATAATGCTGATTTTAATCGATAACAAAGTACCACACCTACTATTGAAACACCCCTTATTCTTGTAATAATGGTACAGCAAACTTATGAAAGATTTTTTTTACTCAAAATAAGATTTATAATTGAAAAATACATTATTGTGTGTACTATCCCTAATAATATGGCAACCCACTGTACACTAAATTGTTCCGAAAAAATCAATAAAAATATAACCGACTTCCATTCATTCCACTCTAATGCAAATTGTTCTAAACAATGTTCAACAAGCATGAATTTCTCTTCGTAGAAAAACTCGACAACAAAAGCATCCAAACAAACATTCCTGCACTATAGAATACACGAATTAAAATTTCGTAGTATTTGAATGCAAAAGCCCATCCCGAGAGCTACCGTGAACCACATATGTATATAACCCAATGGCTGGCCAGAATTCGGAGCCACCTGTATTCAGGATCAACTCTCCTCCCACCCAAAAACCGAATAAAATTTTGACGGTACATTTGAATGATCCGATCCGTATATGCATTTTCATGATATGTGTGTGTACAAGAGATTCTTTATCGAATGGTTTTCTATTCATCAAACACCATGTTCTGGTTTTGCCCCAGAAACTAAATACTATATGGTCGAGAGGTCGAGAGTCGTGTATATTCACATACATACGAGAACGAGTACATACATTTATGTATGTGAATATTTGCCACAAATGCCAACGCAAATATATTGGAATATAAATTACTTCACCCGAAAGCAGGTGTCCATATAGCGAAGGCAAAAATTCAAATGAATCACAATGTGCATACTCTCGCAAAACAATTGGATCAAAGTCACACAATTTGGGGCAGAACTGGAATTATTGATTTTGGGGTATTGGGAAAAACATTAAATTGGGGGAAAACTATTTTGGTGGTATTTGCTAGTGAGTGTATTCGTATATTTTTAGTTTATCTGGAATATTTGAATTTATTTATTACTTTAATTTACATGAAGTATTTTGAAAAAAAAGGAAGTCAATGCGTCCTTTAAGTGAAGTGAACAATAAATGTAATTTACAAAAAAAAAAAAAATAAATAGGGTGCAGAAAGTCAAACCTACGTCAGCTCAACTAGCCACGTGCATCCCGGTCAACATTATAAAACGGCTAACAGGACTCTGAAAATTCGATAAGAGAGAAAAGAAAAGTCGCACTGCCCCACACTTGATCGCCCCGCAACGTCGGCGTTGTAGCATATCTAGTTGTAGACATCTTTACCAACGAGAGGAAGTAACAGTAGACTTATCCAGCCTATTCAGTACGTCTAGAACAAGTATATATATATATATATAAAATCTATTTATAAAGTACGTCTATTTAACTCTCCCTATACAAGATGGGGTCTGACAGATTGCAGCCATCGAAAATATGCTACTATTACTAAATTATATACGTCCGGTAGCTTTATTACTCAATAGCTGGAAATAAAACGTTTCCTTTTTAGATCGGAACTATTTAATCCGTTTGACTTTGGATACCAAGTTTATTACACGCCTTCAACGTGCAATAGGTATGACAAACTTCATATAAATCGGACGAAAAAAAATGCATTTTCTATGACATATGTCAGACCCCACCTTCTACGGGGTGAGACCAAATAGTATAGATTCCACAAGAGTTATCACTCCATAGAAATTTCGCCTATGCCAGGAGATTTGTATGTATTAACAAATTGTATAAACATAAAATAGCATAAACTACACAGTATAGATACACAAGAGAATCAATACATACAAATTTACCTCTGGAGGTGGAGTCAGCTTTCTTGTGAAGTCTATACAATTTGTCAATACATACAAATCCCCTGGCAGAGGGGAGAGTTATATGGAGTGATAACTCTTGTAGAATTATCAATCCTCTTTGGTGAGACTTTTAGTCACCTTTTATGCGGAGAGTTAAAGGAACACTTTAAAGTAAGCAACACATGGAAACAAGAAGAATGGCAGGAAGAAGAAGGGCAGAGATAGAAGTGTCGAAGACCACAGCTCCGGGCTCACATAGCCAACGGATGAAATAAACAGAGGTAATTCAACTTTTTATCATCCATGCGAACTTAGATATCGATTCTTCGCAAGGGATAACTTTATATCGTGCCTTGCTTCACCAGAGGTTCATCGAGCGATTTCCGCAATACGCGCATGTGTCAACGCTGCGGGTTTCAGATCAGCACCGCTTCATTGTACGAAGGAATACCATACCGGCGACGACACGAGAAGAATTCGGGTGGAGGTTATGGGGACAACTCGAAACCAAGGGTCGGCAGGGTCGGATGTGGCATCCCCCCACGTCACGTCATATTGCTTCGCAGATGAATACCTACAAAACCAGACGAAGTGCACTACTCTACCGGCATGTGCAAGTCTCTCTTGAATTTCATGACAAATATGAAGGAGCTTACTTGCAATATCAGGAATAGATCCCTTACACACACCTGGCATTCCCAGGTCACATACAGTCGCCGCTGCATCTGATATTCTTTCTCAAATTGACCGCGGAATCGCATCCAGACTTAGCTGTCTTAACAACATAGCCTTCCTTCCATTTAGGAAATATACGCCATCAAAATTTGTGCTAGGCTGTGCCAAACCGCCGGTAATTTACCCTCTATCAATTCAAAGCTGGTGACATGAAGGCATCAAAGGCAATGAGCTGGCAGATAGGCTAGCAAACCGAGCCTTCGCCGTCCCCATCTACGGCCTAAAACCGTTTTTCGAGATAACACTCTGCTACGGCAGAAACCATATAAGAGATTCGGAAATTGCACGTGTCTCATCCCAATGGGAGGCACTCGCACACCTGAGGAAGACGAAGGTGTTTGTTTCAGGGCAGTCACGCGTTCGTACCTCGGAATTGCTACGGTTGAGCAAGAACAGGGTCAGAAGAGTTTCTGGAGAGAGGGGTTCACTTGCGTCTGAAGGGTGACCTTGAAAACATACGTAGCCGCTTTTGCGAGGCTGATGATGAGATCTCACAGCACATCCTATGCAAATGTGAAGGTCTTGCTCAAAAACGTACCGGATGCTTCGGCGTATCATTTCTTTTAGCCGAGGATATCTCCTCTATAAAATCTTGCAAGATCAGACAATTTATCGAGAAGAGCCGCCTGAATCATTTGATCTAGCCTAGCTTCTCGGTAAAAAGGGCAATAGCACTGGACTTTGGGCGACCGGTAGCGCAGTGTGCTGAGGCATCAGTCTCATGTTTGACTACCGGCGTTTCGGGTTCGAATCCCGTCCACGACGATGTTCGTGGCCATGGATGTGGAGGAGGTGCATGCTGGCAACTGCATTCTCCGAAACCAGTATGCCAACGAAACGTCAACTGGGCCACATGGAACAGTTGACGCGCTATGCCCCACAAGGGGTTAGGGCACTTGAGTAATACGGCCCAAAGTCCACCTCCTTTATCCATCTATCTATCTAGCTCAGATACGACGTTACTAGAATTTCAATCCATTGTGAATTGTGGTGCAGTGGCGGCTATCAGATTGCATGGTCAGAGGATCCGTGATAGCGAATCCAACCGCTCAACAAACCGCAGCGGCTTCCACGACGGATGCTGCAGTTTGTTCCATTTTAGTTTAATTTAAATTTCTAAACCGCAGGTGCTCCGCAGCTTAAGCTTAAGCTCCGTCTAAACTTACATTATTTATTCATTAAGCAAAGCCACAAAATTGTATTTATTAGAAAAAAAAAGTGAAAAGTTCGACACGATGGGAGTTGAACCCGGAACCGGACGATCATGGGTCTGTTACGATTTCGATGGGCTATCCTTTGTTTTGGCGAAAACCATTCATTGCGCACGCTATACAGTGTACATAAAGTGAAACACGGAATACATTCAGTCGGGAATTCACATGTAAACTCACTAATGAAAAGATAATTCACTTGTGCACATACCAAAGTTGTTTACGCATGCCATGCATGTTTACAGTGCACGGCACGAAAAGATGTTTACACATAAAAAGCCCGAAAATATTCGGCCCCCAGTGTGGGGTTAGTGTGGTTTTATCTAACCAATGCAACCAAAATAGGCAATCGAATAGGCACGCGGTACGAATATACAAAAACCTAAACCTTTTTAGAACTTACCATAAGGCTATCTTTATACCAGTCTGGTGCCTTGAGCAAGCTGTTTATACTACATCAGCGTACGATTGCATATGTATAAAGTAGAAAATAGTTGAAAAATGATTGAATAGTCCGAAAATGCCTGGCGCCCAATATGGGGTTAGTGTGATTTTATGTAGGTAGTTAATGAATCCGGAATTGTTGAAACTTGCAGCGAATGGTTCTTTGGTTTGAAGTGTGAGTTACTCGACGAACGCGACGATTAAATAAAAGCCAGAACACCAGGAGCGCGAAAATATGATGTGTGATCGACATAGCACCCTCAGCAGGTTTTCCGCTACAATCAGTACCAAATCAAAGGTCTCAACCTCTTCTTTCCGAAAAACGAATTCTGCCTAGCACAATCTTGCCGGAAACAGGTGGCAGGAACGCGTAAAGTTCTGCTTCAGGTGGACGAACAATCTCCATTGCGTTTTCTGCTAAATTCGATGTCAAATCAAAGGCCTTGTCATCCTCTTTGCGAAAAATCAACCCTGCCTAGTCTAATCCTGCCGGAGGTAGTAGCAGCCCGCAAGGTTATGTCCGAGATCAACAAACTACACCTACCGAAGTTTGCGTGAAATTAGGAGTCAAGTCAAAGGACTAGATACCCTTTTTTCTAAAAGCCCAATTCCGCAACACCGAAACTTTCCGGAAGTGAAACAATACCCAATCTGGAAGATTCGTCTGAAGCGAAAGAGAGACTCCTAACGACAGGGCATTGACTCAATCTGTCGTCGGCAATACCTAGTGGTGATTGAACAAAAAGGCGGAGAATCTCCTCCGTAAGTTTTCCACTTCTTTCGGAACTCCTTTGGTGGAAGTACTGGACAAGAAAGAAGCTGGATAATAATAATAATCTGGACAAGAAAGAAGCTTGCATTCATTGCAAATCGTCTCCGACGATATATGCTCAGCCTCTCCAGACGTGTTCAGAACGCTGCTTTCACCAAGAGCGAGAGTAACTTTCAAATTTATCATCGAGGAATAACAGGCCAGCCCCACTATTAACTTTTCGGTGGCTGACGCGGAACCGTACTGGGATGGACTTAGACAAACTCCCACTCAGCACTCCAAACATTTTGAGTAGATCACTGCAGAAACCACCGATTAAACAAGGAAACTCTGAAAATGAGGTTAATACCGGCACGCTTCTACCTCTGTATAGACTGCTTCCTAAAAAACATACCTTCCGCATAAATTCGCTCTACTGAAGTTCAGGCCAATCATTTTTCCTAATCAACGGCAAAAGGGTAATCCATTCCAATCTGCATTTACTGAAAAACCTATTTAGTCGAGCATAACAAACCAAACCGTAGTTACAGTCAAAGGAATTGCAAAAACACTCAAGATCACTCGACCGAAAGACACCTCGACATTCTATAACTGGAATAACCTAAGATTCATCTCGATCATCTCTCGGAAGACTTAGCTCACAAACAAAACAAAAGATTGAAAAAAAATCATATAATATAATTACGGAATTAACTCTGCAGAACAAGCGGAGATCGCTCGACTAGGTTGCACCATGCCGAACGAAGCTGCGCATGAAGATTCTGATCTTGCTTATAAAAATAATAATAACGTTGTGGCCGTAATCAAAGTGTAACAGTAAAATCGAGTCTTAGAACAAGGTCGGTTCCGAAAGATCACATAGCCTAAGGCTAGCCTAACCAGCATAGAAAAGGTAGTTTAGCCAACGTTCCTCCCAGGTATCCACGGTATCCAATCCACAAATGCACGTACTTTGCCAACTAGATGGAAAAATACGCTCGCGAAAAATTAAATGATCATCCGGTTTCGGATATGATCTTAATACCACACGATGGAATGGGGAAATGGGCAAATGAAGTTGTGCTTGATGTGAAAACATGAGATATTTTTTCGTGGACAGTGTGTGTTGTGAGAGCACGCTAGGCTGAGTTTTATTTTCCAACTGTCGATGCTGACGGCTATCAATTCTCTCATCAGGCGTGGCGATAGGACTGATAGCAGGACTTACGACAGGTTCGATAGCAAGTGTAATGGTAGGCCTGACAAAAGATTGAAAGATTTTAATGTATGAGCGACAGAATGAAGAAGCCGAGAAACTAATTCCAGAGGGCGTCGACTCCTCGACTTTTTTGGCAACACCTTTAGGAAAGGCCGAACATTCTCTGTCATCGATCTCCCGCTTGTTAGCAGTTCCTTGGCAACGAGCGTGGAGCGGCGCCTTAGTGAGGACTTTTTCTTTACGGTATCGATGGCCGTTGACCGGAGATGCCAAGCGGGTAAAACAATGACCCACGGTTGGTCCGTTAAGACATTTATGGAGGCCTTGCCTTAAAAAGATCCCATCAAAAAACCAGTAAAGGAGAGGACACCGCAGATTGCGAAGCTGATAGTGGAAGTTTCCGATGGCTCTATGCCAAAACAAAAGTCCTCATACGAGCGGTAGAAAAACTGTTGGTGGAATGAAGAAATTGCAAGACTGCAACTTAGGTACCTGAGAGCACGTCGTCTCAGCTAACGATCAAGGTATACCGAGTCTGTGCAATCTTATAAGACTGCATGCAAACTCTCGTTGCTTGCGATCAAGAGTAGTAAACGAAACTGCTTCGAAGAGCTCTGCAAAGACGTAGACATTAACCCATGACGAATAGCATATGGAGCTGTAATTAAAAAAAAATAGTAGCCAAAAACAGCCCAAATGAAGTGTCTCGTTCTACTGAAAAATATTGTTTCAGCGACATTTCCTCAATGTGAACTAGAGATCATGGGCCAGGAAGCAACTTCCCGTCATATCGAAAAATGAGATCCTCCAAATTACCGGACCGGATGCGGCTCCAACAAGGCGTCAAAAGTTGCGTACCAGTGAGTTCATTGGGATGTTTGACGGGAAAAATCTATATAGAGGCTTGGAAAGGACTGGACTGGAAACTGGCTTTGCGGACAAATCGGGAAAAGATGCCCCAACCCAATTTCGACCGCCCAAAAAAATGTTGGAGCGGGTAATCTTCAACTCTCTATCCCAAATCGTGGAGGAAAACGGAGGTCTGGTGGATCGACCGACAATAGTCGCTTCTTCTATGAAGAAAACTGCTCCTGCAAGTAATCAAGGATAGTATAGGAGTTACCTGGTGGAACTCCGAACTATTTGTTTAAGAAAATTTACAAGAAGCCTCGTTAACAGAGCAAAAAAAAAACGGGGATAGGAAGCATATCGAACCTCATTCTCTGAAAATAACAATAAGATCAAGTCTTCCAAAAGATGATCATGGTACAGGTCTTGCGAGAACGCTGACTGCTGCTTCGGGTTTTGGCTAAGAAGGGAGCTGATCATGTAAGCACTTACAAAAATACGGACGATGGTATAACTGCTGATGCCGGAGATATTGACAAACTTCTCTTGTGTACCCACTTCCTTGGAAGTAAGATGCTAGAGGAAACGACATTTTTTTTTTTGATTCAAAAAAATTAAAAATTTTGATCCCACATTGGGCGCCACAATATACACCCTCATAACGATAATATTTAATTTAAATTGCCCGGCCCGTTAGCCCATTGTAAGCTTGTTGGCCCAGTAAAATTTTTTGGCTGTCCACCCTTGCCAAAAAAGTTATTAGCAGACTAATTTTTTTTTAGGTTGGGAATACTTATATCTAATATAATACTTTTTCCTGGGCAAACGATAATCCTCGATGGGCAGCCGAAATGCTCAGTTGGCACTACCAAATTATCCTTTAAGGAGCCAAATTAAGGATATAAGTATTCCCAACCTAAAAAATTAGTCTGCTAATAACTTTTTCTGGAAGGGTGGACAACCAAAAATTTTTACTGGGAAACAAGGGCTTATAATAGGCTAACGGGCTAGACAATCAAAATTAAATATTATCGTTGTGAGGGTGTATATTGTGGCGCCCAATGTGGGATCATATTTTTTTTTTTTTGTGGGATCATATTTTTAAATTTTTTCTGGGCAAACGAACTGCACAATTCAAATTTAAAAAATCGAATGTGACGGTGCCAGCTTCACAGAACTCTGTATTCCACACGCAAAGAGCAGCAGCACAAAGTCACTTAAGGACAACGAAGATGTAACATAGAAGGTAACACACAGTAGGATCATAGTGAGCGAAATCCTCAAATTCCAATCTAGTATGACGTTTGTGAATAACTTCATTGGATACACTATGTACATATGTACATATATCGTTTAATTTTACTCCATCATTTACTTCAACATTTCTCTATCAACAGATTGTAACCACAACACCATTCTTCATCATTCGCGTGAACCATGAAGACGTTTTCGGTCTATCATCTCAACGTTATGGTTTAATAAATGCGGAGGAGTATAAAAGAAGTCGGCCGAGCCGAATACAACTAACCAGAAAATTACAAACGGTCAAGAAAGCTATTCCAGAAAATGGCCAAAACAATGACCTGCGCTCGAGCGACTTCAGCCGTCTGCGTCTTAATAAGTAGGAACTACGGCAATAAGACTATAACAAATGCCATTGCATTACATATAATAAATATCTACGGAACGAAATTACTACTGCCAACTCGTAGTATCTTTTCCTCAAACCTCTTTCGTCGTTTTCTTCGGAAATAGTTCATAAGCATCAATTCACGCTTGCCCGTTGCCATCTTCTAATCTTTTTCGTGCGACAGAAATAATTAGTGAGCACAGAGTTGAAGCAAGAGCCCAAGAATTAAACAGAAGTAGAAAAAAAAAGATAGTTACGAGTAGATTCATTTGAAAAACTACGGAAATTAGTGGATTTAATTCCCATGACTTGGAACTAGCTAGTATTATGGATGGCCAGGCGGAATGCCTTGATGAAGAGGATCTTTACTTACGACCTGCCCTGCTGTATGTATGTAGGTTGGCGGGTATTGTTTACGTTCAAATAGGTCTTTTTCGTGATCAATTTCAGTTAGTGTGACTCTAAACAGGAAATTTCGAATGGAATTAACAGTTGTAGTAGACAATGCAAGATTAAAAGATGTGGCTAATTGTCATGCATTCGTACATATGTATGAGGCGGGTTAGGTTTAATTCGCCCGGAGAAAACAATTATGATTTTTGCAGTGGTCGTTGGAGTAGCTTAAACCTGAACCATAATTCCACAATCCATCCAATCTAGCATGAAAAAAAAATGGAATTTATTTAAAATTTTAAAATTCCAGTTGGGCATTGCTCGCACAATGCAATTGCAATCGGCTTATGATGAATATGTACCACCGACAGCGAGAACGAATTAAATTCACCACCACCCCCAAAATTATAAATCATTCTAGTAGTGCCCATGCCCACTATGGCTCATGCTCCAATGAACGAAGTATAGCGCGCGGGTGTTTGGTTGATTCGCGATGCATTTTTGGGGAGCGAGCGGGACTTAATCCGACTGGAAATGTGTTCTACAACATAAATTCTTGTACATTTGCATGATTGTAAATCAACCTAAAAATATTTCCATCGACAAGTACATAGTATCTATACATACTTTATTATCCATTCCATATTCAGTTTTTTTTTTTTCGTCGGGGTTTACTGTAGAGACACGCCGATTTAACCAAATGGACGCTATCATCAATTCATCGAACCGTACATTTATATCTATACTCATCCATTGAGTATATTCAAATCTTTGTAATATTCATAAATCAGATGGATTCGAATCAGTACAAGTAGTGCAGGCGTCAATGATTTTTAACAGAGGTTCGATTGACTGGAAAATCAGTTGGGAAAAAAGGGATGTTTTTTTTTATAGAAAATGGGAATATTACAAATATTACCTTCTTGTACGAGTGTTTGTAAGTGCTGTCCGTAGCAATTGATCCTAGTTGTTGTGTCCACGATTTTGCTATTACACGGTTTTAGTAACGAACCTATCCCCCCGATTGAAAAGGCACTTTAAATGCAGAATTTGCGTTTTCACGATTTTTTCAAAAACTGAATTCAATATTCATATTCATTTTCAACAAGGGCTTACCAGCCTTATTTTATTGTATATTATTATTATAATACATAAAAATGATTATGGGGGATCTCAATGCCAAAATCGGGTCCGACAACCTTGGATTGGAACACCTAATGGGCAATCATGGTCTAGGCAACAGGAACAAAAATGGCGAGATGTTGGTGGAGTTTTGCAACTCTCGTCAACTCGTCATCGGCGGTACCCTGTTCAAAAACAAACGATGCCATTTAACAACCTGGCAGAACAGAGAACTAGGTTGACCATATAGCCATTTCCCAGACATGGAGGAATTGTCTCTTAGATGTCAAGTCGAAGCGGGGTGCTGATATCGGCAGCGATCACCAACTTGTTGTCGCATAAATGGGCTTACGAACGGCAGCAATCCATCGCCCTCAAAATGAAGGAATCTTTCCACCTTTTAATGTGCAAAAGCTTAAAGATCCATCTATAAGACGAGCTTATTCCACCGTCTTGCACGGAAGAGCTAATGCACCATCACCTTATGGGACTCCTACAATTGACGATAGATGGAACGTCGCTGAGGACTCATTTATTTCGTGTGGTGAAACTTTTGTGGGCAGATTGGAGCGCGGTAGAAGACCATTCATCAGTACCACTACATGGTCTCTAATCTCGGCACACAAGATAGTTGAAGAACAACCTAACTCAGCTACTGACGGGCGACTCAGCCAAAAACCAACTCAGAGCTGAATATCATTTTCTTCAGAAAGGCGTGCAAAGGAGCGTAAGACGGGACAAACGCAACAACATCCATGCATTAGCGGTGAAGGCAGAGGAAGCGGCTTACCGTGGTGACAGTGGAACCCTTTAAAAACTTATCAATCCATTAACTGGCAAATCTTTTACAATTGAACATCTCGTAAAAGATAAAGACGGGTCTCTACTGGTCACTGCTGAACACCAACTGCGACGGTGGAGAGAGCACTTCATTGAGGTCCTCAACAACACCTTTGGACATTTGAGCTCATCTTCACTAGAAGTAGAAAATATTCCACAAATTAATAGCCAGAGTTTTCACCAGTCCACTATCTAAGCTGGAAGTAACCACGGCTATTAAATCGATGTAAGCAGTAAAACCCCGAGAATCGATGGAATTCCGGCGGTACTCTTTAAGGTGGATTTCAACGCTACCGCGGATATTCTTCTCCCCCTTATCCAAGAGTGTTGGGAAATCGAAACTCTCCCCAAAGAATGGAAGAAGGGCGTCATTGTTAAGATCGCGAAGAAAGGTAATCTGAAGGATTGTAATCATTAACGTGGAATTCGCCTCCTCCCCGCAGTCTGCAAGCTGATGGCAAAAGTAATCCTGAACCGGATCAAGCATACTGTTGACCGCACACTGAACGATGAACAGGCTGGTTTTCGAGAGCGACCACATCAACACCCTCCGAATTATTATTGAACAATCCGCAGAGTGGAGATCCCCATTACATCTCATGTTCATCGATTTTGAGAAGGCGTTTGACAGCGTTGACCGGGAATACTTCTGGAAGGCTTTACGTAGAAGAAGTATACCAGATAAAATCATATCCATCATCAAGGAGTCCTACAGGGGAGCCCAATGACACGTCTTAGATACGGGTTATCTATGAGATCCCATCGAGGTACATAGCGGAGTGAGTCAAGACTGCATTTTGTCACCTATATTGTTTTTGATTGGCATTAGCGACGCACACTGCAGCGCGCTTCATGAACACCAGAGCAAATGTATTAGATGGAAGCTGTTTGAATACCTTTAAAATCTGGATTATGCGAACAATATTTGTCTTCTTTCAAATAGCTCAGATAAGTTCAAATGACGGATGCTCTTCTCTGCGAAAGTGGCAATGCGGCGCTTAAAATCAATGCTGCCAAAACTAAATCCTTGAGCTTGGATCCAGGAAGACAGAGCGAAATTTGTGTTTCGAGGCTGACGGTGGAAAAAGTGGACAATTTTTACTACCTCGGAAGTGTAGTTACAGCAGATGGTGGAGCGGATGCTGATGTACTGTCTCGCATCATTAAGCCTCGGGCAGCTTTTTCAATTTGGGAAGGCCCTTCAACATTTCCCTGTACAGGGTGCCAGGGCATAGTGGCTATGTTGGTAACTGCAAGGCTGATGAACTGGCTTGAGCGGGTACGATCAATGAGATTGGCGGACCGTTACATAGCACCAGGATGCCGCAAGCTGCTTGTAAATTGGCTATCAAAGATGCGGCGTTTGTTAGGGCCTGAATCAGGTGGAGCAATAACAATCCATGTCGTGCAGCTAGACAGACGTAGCTCAAACTGGATCCCAAATATTCTTCTGGCTTGCCAATGCTAAACAGAAATAATGTAAGAACTGTCGTTGGAGTGTTAACTGGACATAATTGCCTAATTGGGGAGCATGGCAGGAGACTTCGTATTCCATTTAATGATTTTTGTAGGAGCTGTGGGGACGAGGAAGAGGAAGAAAGTGCGTCTCATCTTCTGTGTACTGTCTGGCCCCTACTTCACCGATCTGGATGACCTGAAAAAGGTAAATGTTGGTCGGCCACATCGCTTCATTATGAGCTCTGGCTGGTTTAACGATTAAGGTGGTCTCAAATGCTGAGTCCAGGGGTATCATAACAGACCCAGTGATGGTCTAAGTGTGCTCAAGCAACCGTTTTCACTTAACCTAACCTAACATATGGCGGCATAAATAGTGAAGTTTTCCTTTTATTGGATGATTTCACTCTTGACCAACTGAAATATTCAGCTTTTCACTATTTACGTATGCTACTGTGAGTGGAATGTTCCACAAATAAATAACCGCCATATAATATATGTGACAATGTGACTTTTTAGAAACTCGTCAAGGAGCGGGAAAGTGCAGAAAACTGCACTGGGAAACTATAGATCTTGCAGAGTTAGAAAAAGGTGAAAGAGTTTTACAGTCAGGTTTTCCTCGAAACATTCATTCAAATTCCAACCGCAAAATCTGATCAGAAGTTTCCACACTTGGCCTTAGATCTTCAACCTCGGGTGAAGATTTAAGGTTTTGATACACAGGACGCGTATACGCGATCAAGTAATATTTACCCGAGTAGCCTAAACGCGACTAGTGTTTACACGTACGTCGGGCTAACGTGTAGGAAACGTGTGTGTGTGTGTTCATGTGTTTGTGGTTGCATTTATCGACTGGTCAACGGCGGATGAGTACCCGTCGGGACCCGTTGTCAGCTAAAAAGTTACGCGTAAACCCGTTTGCTGTTTATGCGGAACGGGTGTCGTTAATTTGACGCGCCCGACGGGCTTACGCGTCTTGTATATTGGAACTTTTAAGATCAAATAGAGTCACAAGACGCATGTTTCCACTAGACATAAATTACAACGCCTTTACCAGAAAAAAAAAACTTGAAAGAATTTTAACATCTTGGCAATCTCGTCGACTCGTTCAATTGTTTTTTCAACAAGCTATTTTTATGTGCAATTTATATTACATTGTCATGCATTAACCGATTGGAAACAATAATTTAAATAATTATATTTACTTTAACCAGGTATAATAGGGCGAAAAAAAATCGTTCTTTTTATTATGTTCCGTGAAGAATTTTTTTGATCCATGGTGTAATTGTAAATATATGTGTGGAAAAACGATTTAATTAATTGATACAATTCGCGGCTGGCTCCAACATATCAAATTGATAAAGATACGAGTATATCGCCAAGCTATTAGTATAGCAGTATCGCAAGATCGAACCAGTTGAAAACACAAAATATCTGAAAATGTTGTCTGTGAAATACGTTGGAGTGCTGTTGGTTGTTGCTTTGTACAACTTTCTAGAGTTCGCTGCAGGCAAGACTCAGATACATTTTGCTTAAAAACTTTTTAATTATTATCAAAATAATGAAAATTATTACAATATCCAAAATTATTTATTTAATTTCAGCCCAAGGGAATAAAATAGTTCCACCACCGCATGTTCCTCCTTAATAAAATTGGAGTGACAACTTAAATTGTGAATAAATCGATAAAATAATAATGATATTAATTGGAATATTTTTAGAGCTTTAATTTCTCTTCATTTGTGGATTTCAGGTTGTGTATTTAAAGTTTAGTTTCTGCGTTTCTTCACACAGAGCGAAAACTACCACATATTTTATTTGCCCTGACCACAAGTGGGCAGCGCGTCAATTATTCCCATGTGGCTTAGTTGACGTTTTGTTTGCATAAACCAGTTTCGGATGATGCACGTTGCTAGCATGTACCCTCTGCTCATTTAGCCGCATACCTACCCGCAACAGTTCGGAAGATGTTGTGGCTTATGAGGCCCCATACCACCGGGGAAATGCAGCACAAACATCCATGACCACGACGTGGACAGGATTCGAACAAGTAGCTGAAAGGTAACATGACACATCAGACTGACGCCTTAACGCACTGAGCTACCGGCTACCCCTACCACATAATTTGAAAAAATAATAATAAGAAATCCCTTTGGTTTTCATCCAAGAGACTTAATAAATTCATAGAGAAAATCTTCTCAACACTTTAAATGGCAGACACATAATTTTATGAAGAAGTGTTGCAATTTTTCAATCTGATTTCTTTTTGAATCAATGTAAAAGTTGTAACGGACGGTTTGATGGGCATCCGAAGATGCCCGTGGGGACGGAGCCTGAGGTAGCATAATAGCCGCGAAGGTCGGGCCGTGCCATCTGACAAAGAAAAAGGCCCCTCAACGAGCTAAGCAGCGGCCTGTGCTTGTTGTAACTCAGTTCGGAGACATGGGCGGGGTTTTCGCTGCTTGTTGCCCCTGTCCTTTACGTATTAACAAAAATTCATAGGCCTGGGGAAGAGAAGACAAACATGGGAGCCAAAAATGGGGAATAATAAGAAAAAGGCGATAAGGATGGAATGGTTGGCGGACGGCTTACTTGCCACCGCTCTCGTATCGGTGTCCAGGTGTAATGGGACTCTCGGCCTCTGGTTTCGTACCACCGACAGATCATTACTCATCAGGTGCTGCTATCGATCTACCGGTGGAAGCAGCACAACCACACCAAAATATGGTTCATTACAGGACAGCTTCTACTACTAGGCATGCAAACTATTAGTGGTTGAGGACAGAGTGTGCTGCAAAAAGGAATTAAAACAATCTGGGTTCCTGGGCTAGCCGGCAATCATTGCAGAGGAGAGAAATACCAGAGAAAAATGAAAGAAATACTGCATCTCCCATCATCCAGATGATCAACAGGTTACGGAGAATCCTAAGACTAGCAGAGGCGCAACACTGCATTCCTTGCCGTAATTCACTCATAAACCTTGTAAGCTGCTGAGAATTCAATACTAGGCAATCAACAATTTTAATCTGACGTGAAAGAACAATCCTGGCAAACCTCCGCACTTTGTCCGGACACCGAAGATGCTGCAAATGCCGAAAATTCAAAGCATTTATGGAGGTCCTAGGTACGTGTCTATACCACAAAAGGCAAACGCAACACCAAAATTGCCTTGTTGAACTGAAACTAAAAGGGTAAACTACTCTATAGGGAGGATCGGGTGCTACAGAGGAAAGCATGGCTACTTGAGGGGAAAATATGTACGTTCAGTAAAAATGGCTAAGTCCTAAGACTCAGAGCAAGTCGCCTTAATGTGCTTGTGGAGATGCATACCGGTGGAACGATCGAAAAGGAACCCGATGAGATCTTTTTAGTCCGGTTCTTGAACAGTAATGGCCCCCACGTTGGTCGCGAATCTATTTAATTTGCAAAGGTGGTGTTTTGGGGATGGAGCCGAAAGTTTGCCGAAGTTGGACGTAAAGGTCCGGCAATGAAAGAAGCGAATGGTCCACAACGAGTTGAGGGACAGCACATGCTTGTTCCACCTCATTTGGGTACATGTGGGGGAACATTCCTGTTTCGCAAAAATTAGGAGAACTCTCAACTACAGAGAATTTTCACAAAACCCAAGAAATTTCCGCTTTAGGACCTACAAATCCCCCCGAGTGGGTTCTAGGTTCTTACCACCTACAGCGGAAATGGACTACCTAAAACGGAAATTCCGGAAATTAGGGATTTTGAAAATTCTCTCTAAATGCAATAGAGAGAATTCTCCTAATATTCACGAAACTGGAATGTTCCGATGTGGGTGGGGTTTATACTCGTTCGTTGCCCCAGCCATTACACAGATAACATTTATCGTGTGCCTTAGGGGTAGACAAAACAACAATGAGAAAGCTGGGTCCCACCGGATCAGGCAGTGGCTCGAATTTAACTTCTGATAACGAAATCTACCCATTCGTAGCAATTATTACAATTTTATTAGCACACCCCGGCGATGGCATTGCCAATGTAACGCTTTGACGGGTGAAAGTCAACACTTGAGTCGGTCACCCTTTCGACCGGTCGCGACCCCCGATACAGCGCAGACATCGGTCGAATTTTCTCGTTCTCGAACATTGCTACCCTGTTGTCTTTTCTATCCCATTGTCCGGTTGATGACATACGATCAAACAGCATATTGTGATAGAATGGCAGAATTGTCTTTCATGAAAATGATAGATAATTCGAATTGGAATGTGACAAATATTTGAAGTAAAATATTTGACAGTTAACAATCTGAATAGGCCCTCAAGAAAGTCATTCATTGCAGACTTCAGTCTAACAGCCTCACCTTTCTCCTCCTCATAGAATTTAGAGCCGCTTGAAAAGGCAATAGAGGGTGTGGAGCACGACATGCTACCGGCTGACTGTATCCTCGCCGAAACAGACTTCGAGAAACACTTCGCTACTGGCTATCCAACTGAAGCGGAATGGTACGACGAAGATGTGAGTAGGCCTGTTCCTAAAACCGGTCCACCGGTTTAACACCTTCTGTTAGTACCGGTCCCGAGATTCCCAAGTACCGGTTTCGAAAAAAAACTAATCATTAAAAAAAACCGGCCTATGGTCATAAAAACCAACTCGTGGCCAGCGAAAACCCCGCTTGGGGTTTTTTTAATGAGTCGGTTTTTAGCTCGGTGTTTTTTTTTAACCATGAGCCGGCTTTTTAATGATCCGGTTAACAGCTAGGAAAAGCGGTTTTCATAAAAACCTAAAACCTTGAAATCTTAGAATCGAACAGGTCCAGATGCGTGGTCGAGATTTGACCTGAGGATTCTCCCCGATGGCTCGAAAGTGCCTTGTGGAGTCGGTGCAAGCCTCACAGTCTCTTAGTCGTTCCGCTAAGAGACTGTGAGGTTTGCACCGACTCCACAAGCAAACCTCACAGTCTCTTAGTCGTTCCGCGCTTGTGCGCCTTCATTGACATCGAGGGAGCTTTCGACAATACTGGCTACAGCTGCATATCTGTGTAGAGCACTTGAGCTCAGAGATATACCCACAGCCACTATTATGTGGATCGATGCCATGCTTCGCGGGCGCGAGATCTACTCAACGTTGAGTGGCGCCTTCTCCTGTGTTAATGCTGTTAAAGGTTGCCCTCAGGGAGGAGTTCTTTCCCCACTTCTCTGGTCACTAGTCGTAGACGAGTTACTAGCTAGGCTATGTGATTATGGTTATCATGCTATTGGATATGCCGATGATATAACTATTATAATCAGAGGAAAGTTTGAAACGACCGTCACTGAGGTGATGGGTGCTGCACTTGACTTAGTCCTTCGTTGGTGCACTGAAGTTGGCCTGAGTGTTAACCCTCAAAAGACCGTCTTGGTCCCATTCACACGGAGGAGAATTCTTAACTTAAGCTCGGTCAGTCTAGGCAGGACGGTACTTCAGTTCTCCACTGAAGTCAAGTGTCTGGGCATTACGTTCGACTGGAGGCTCAACTGGAGCAATCACGTCGAGACTGTCATTAATAAGGCCACTCGAATCATGTGGGCTTGCAGATCGCTCTTTGGTAAAACCTGGGGCCTCACCCCTAAAATGACTAAGTGGCTATATTTGATGCTGGTACGACCAGTCGTGACATATGCTGCGCTAGTATGGTGGCCCAAAACGCAGCAGCGTTGCACCATACAGTTGTGTACCAAACTACAACGTCTTGCATGCCTTGGTATTGCAGGATCCATCCGTACATGTCCGACATCGGCCATTGAGGCGATTGTTGGTCTTACTCCGCTGCATATTTTTATACAGGAATCTGCGGCTCTTAGCGCTCTTCGAGTGCGTTTAACTTATGATGCTCATGTGTACAATCAGGGCCACATGAGCATCCTGGAGCGGATTCCGGGTTTGCAGATCTGTTCGAGATCAGATTACATGACTACGGAATTTTGCTTCGATAGAAAATTCTCGGTCTCAATTCCATGCCGCTCGAAATGGGATAGTGCCAACCTCTGTCCTGACCCTAGCTGTACCATGTGGTTTACGGATGGGTCAAAGACTGATCAGGGAGTTGATGCTGGGGTCTTTGGACCGAGCACCAGGATTTCAATCGCCATGGGCGTCTGACCCAGCATATTTCAAGCAGAGATCCTTGCCATTGAGACCTGCGCCAGAGAAATTCTGCACAAGAAACTTAATGGCGCAAACATTGCTATCTGCACGGACAGCCAGGCAGCTATTAAGGCTCTTTCTTCATACAAATTTTCTTCAAAATTAGTGAAAGAGTGTTTTGATACCCTTCAGTGTCTCACAAACACCAATCGGGTAACTCTATGTTGGGTACCAGGCCATCAGGGCATTCAAGGTAACGAAGCTGCGGATGAACTCGCTAGGCAAAGCTCATCTGTGAAATTTATCGGGCCTGATCCGTACTGTGGTCTGAGCTGGGCTACAACCAGACAGCTGGTTAAGCAATGGTCCGCAAATGAAAGGTTGCGTCACTGGAATGATCTCGCTGGTCTTCGTCAGTCGAAGGATCTTATAAACCCATACGGTATCAAAGAAACTAGCCGCCTGGGCAGAGCGGACCTGAGGTTAATCGTTGGTTACCTCACGGGACACCACTGGGTAAGATATCACCTCAACAAAATGGGTCTGGCTACTGAAACGGAATGCAGACTTTGCCTGGAGGACACTGAGTCAACCAAACACCTTCTCTGCGAATGCCCGGCGGTTGCTCGTTCGAGGTTCTTGTTTCTTGGAGATTCCATCGTGAGCTCCGCGGTCGTTAAGAGCGCTCCTACAAAGGACCTACTGGCCTTCATCAGGCTGATTGAGAGTCTTTTGGATTAGTTTAAGGCTATAAGGCACAATAGATCTCATGGTCGCAGTGCCCACCTTTGGGTACCTTAGCCTGTCCTTATTTATTTATAGTCGTTCCGCTTCGCTGATTTTGCTAGTTATTTCAGACGTAAGTGGCTGACAATAAGGGAGCCCTCTGGTTCACAGGTGTATAGCAGGAAATAAGCATGCCGATCAACTGGCTTGGTTGGGCTCTTCTCTCGACAGATTCTACGCAGTGTCTGTTAATGCGCCACTTAGTGCCAATAAGTGGGAAGTACATAGCTCCTATATAAACTTAACAAACAATAGACGGAGCGCACTAAGGATGTGGATCACCTCTAGGAAATATGGCCATCCTATTATACACAAAGAACTAATGGCCTTCTGAATAGGCCCCATCCAGGGGTGGCCAGGATTGTTGCAGTCACGACGAATAACTCGCCAGTGGGAGAGCACACGCAGCCAGATTTGGTACTCCCTTTAACGAGTGCTGCCGTGGCAAGGATAGTGCGGAGAAGATGAATCTGATTCAATTTTTTCGTAAATGTTCAGCACTAGCTAGGGCGCGACACCGAGCTTTGGGCAGTACCTTTCTCACAGACATAATCGAGATCTCCTCTAAGGAAGTAGGCGAGATACTTCATTTCCTAAATTTCACAGGGTGGATCTAAGGAAGTAGTGCCCCGGTTAATCCCCTAGACATACCTCATTTCAGCGGTTTTTCTCTTACGAGGCTTTTACTATCGAAACGGCGCACACCAGCGTTAATTGGGTGTTTTCCTCCCAACCAACCATAGCAACTTTGCCATTTCTTTCGATGCTTTGAGCAACACTATTGAACAAAAATCTTTCAAATTTCTTCTAATCGACTTGAGATATGAGTCACACAAGTACTTAACCCTCACCCCACTTGAACCTACACTTGCCTCTCCCAACCCAAATCTCTTCCAATATGCATATCTTACTGTATCATCAATGACTAGACGGGACCTTTCATCCGAATACGTTCTAATATTTACAAAGCATTCATCCTGAAACTTGTGAAAGTTTAATGAAGCATTCAGCTAAAGAAGTCAACACGAATTAATCCTGAAATTACACACTGTTTCTATTAATCGTTCAAATAATGTACAATATCATGAATATGAATACATACGTAACCGTGTCCATACGTTTTAATGGAAATTCAACCCCCTCTCGAGCAGTTGAGTGGCATTCATTTCGGAGTTCATGAATTTATGACAAACAGTCCTCGAGATTAGACCGAGACGTACAAAAATGAGAGTGCCGTCGGCAACCCAGGGTGACATTAGAGAATGGTGCTAAACATCCCTTCTAAGTGGAGATTTTAAGACTCCGACTACTTCACCCTCTGATTACTTCAATTACGCACTCTTTATGGTGACTCCGTCCCGCAATCTAAGCACGGAGCTCTTTTCAACTGTTCAACGGTTCAGTAGCAGAGCCGGTAATAGAAAAGGATTTTCAGCTCCCCAAAAAAACTCGTGCATAATGAAAAAGAACTTCCTCCTTTTTTCGGCCGACAATCGTACTTTGTAAGTACCTATCCATAGTATTCCTCCGATAGGGATGTGATGCGAAAAGTAAATGTGGAATAGAAGTGACGAAGATATCTAACCGGGGGAGCAAAAGTTTGTCAAATCCATTGTATTGTGTGTGTACTCGTATGTCATCAAATGGCAAGAAAAGTGGAAGCCCTCCTTGGTGCCATTGAAATAAAAGAAGGGGTTGTATTGCTAAACATGTCCTTGAACAGAAAAGTCTGGTTTTAACTGAATTGCTGGATTCACGTCTCCCCTTCTAGTACGAAGCATAGAATTCGCGACCTTTCAGCTAAGCTACTCTTGCGACACAAAAAGAAACATTTCTATATATACGAGTATGTACATATTCAGATGTTCCACGTACGAAGAGATCATTAAATGGAAGCAGCAGTGTTAGAAAAATGGCTGCAGAAGGATACGAAACGTATTATAACAGAGTAGAGTGGCGGAATCGAAAATCCATTCTTACGAAGCGATCGAAATCCAACTGAACTTAAGACGAGAGAATTATGCACTCTTGTATAGTCGACAAGGATGCTTCGGTACAATTGTTGGGAACAAACACTGGGCGGATGGGAAACCGAAATCGAACATACACGTCGCAGCTCCTGGTTGCTCTTGAAGGGGCTATGATGATATGATACTATACGGAGGGTTGCGCTCCCCTTTGCCACGGTCACATCGGGAGCATAAAAGAATTATTATTTGAATTGGATTTTTTTTTCGTTCAAGGGGGAGACAGTGAGCGGATAAGTGTCGAAAATAATGGTGATGGGTATGTACTGTTTACATCCTTCCTTCTAACATTTGTCAAGAGGATTTCCAGACCATAAATTGCAATATTTTCGGTATTACTCGTTTGCTCCCTGGTCTCCTTGTTATAATGCCGGCGTGATGTGATGCAATTTAATGTATGGATTAGGGGCGGTGCAGCGTTGACGTTGAGACGTTTTGTAAGGGATCTTTGGAAATATTTTTTGATATGAATTACCAGAGGGAAATGAGGTAGCGAGCTGCATATTTTTCATTTCGCTATTGAGTTGAGCAGTAGTAAAATAGTTCTCAAATCAGCTTGAAATGATTAGGATCAGGGGGTGGGGCATGGGTGGGGCAAATTCTCTCGATAAGAAGGGTCACTACTACGATTTAAGATGGCTCCTTAGCGGCTATTGTCACCTGTGGATGATTGTGTTGTAAATGCTCTTGGACAGCTTGCTTTAGAAGCAAACATCGCTGAGCTTATCCGAACAAAGTTACGCGGAACGTATCGGACGAAGTGCCCAATTCCGACCATTTGTACATTCGTTTTGATATTTCTGGTGGTTCTGATCTCCGCGTTGCATCCTTTTGTCCTAAGAAGACGAATTGGAAACTTTTTCGTCAACTAGTTTGTTCCAAAGATGATGAACTTCTTAATTCGATCAGTACGACTGGTGAGTTGAATTTAGCTGCAGAGTAGCTGAGCGATGTCCCTTTAACCTCCTACGAAGATAGTACTGTTGCACGTGGCTTTAGTATGGTGCGTAAGGCTCCTTGGTAGATCAAAGAACTGGCGCGTAAGGGAGCCCAGGTTAGGAGAAATTTCAATGGGGCTAAACGTAATAATGACTGTGGTTTCCAGAAACCAAGGAACAAGATTAGTAGCTCATCAACAAGGAATGAAACTGTATTCCTACGTCTTTGTTAGGGAAGGGCTGGCTGCAAGAAAGCGTCTCAGGACACCAAACTAAGGAATGACTTGTAATGAACCACCTGTAATGAACCATATTATGGTCTGGTAGTGCTGCTCCCACCGGCAGATCGAAGCAGCACCTGATGAGTAGTGGTCTGTTGGTGGTACGAAACCAGAGGCTGAGATTCCCATTACACCTGGACCCAGATTCGACCGCTTGGGCATCTGATCCGTCCGCCAACCATTCCATACTTATCGACTATTTTTTTTTCATTCCCCATTTTTAATTCCCCTGTCTGTGTTGTCTTCCCCAGGCCTTTGAATTTATGTTAATACGTAAAGGACAGGGGCAACGAGCGGCAAAAACCCCGCCCACGTCTCCCGAACTGAGCTACAGCAAGCATAGGCCGCTGATTAGCTCGTTGAGGGGCCTTTTCATTCGCCAGATGGCACGGCCCGACCTTCACGGTCACTATGCTACCTTAAGCTCCGTCCCCACGGGCATCTTCAGATGCCCGCCAAATCGTCCGTTACATATTTGGCGCCCAACGTGGGGCCCCGAATGTAATGGAACTCGGAACCAAAAACTAAAAATACCACGCCGGACAAAAACTGCGAAAATCCCCGAAAATTTCATGGCAAAATAACCCTTCGATCGCCAAATATAAAAGTGCCTGTAACTTCGTTATAACAGCAGCAAGAGGGGTCAAACTTGCACTTTTTCAAAAGCCTCTATCTCCAAAACCACGGCAGCTACAGAGTTGGATTTTAACTTAAAATGCAGCTTGAACCCTGCCCAAAAAACTAAAAATATCATTCCAGACGAAAAACTCCGAAAAACCCCGAAAATTTCATGGCAAAGTGACCCCTCGAACGCCAAATATGTATGATCAGGGAACAACACGGTAACGAGACACTAATTAGTGTATTGCTGAAATTCAGTTTTGATTCTGATTCTCATTATTTCGCTATGGATACAAGCGGTCTATGCGGAGCGCATAGGCGGCCACTCAGCCTAGGCTAGGAGAACGTCGAATTCCAGAAGCATCTTTGTTACATCTTCATTTGAGCCACGGCCTCAGGATGAGTTAGCATCATCTCATTTTCTAGATCGTGACGGTTTTTGTGCAGAGGTATGTGATCAGCAACACGCTCAACCGAGTTATTTACCCCATAATGGGTACTCATTTAACAGCTGAGTGGGCTCATAGTCCGACACGTAAATCCCCGGAATCGAACCGGGGCCCAGTGCGTTGAAGGCGAACGTGCTAACCGTTGCGCCATCCGGACAACTACATATTCAGCTTTAGAAGAAACTTTTCGATTTCGGTTATATCCGGTGTATGTTATGCTACTACAGGCGACTAAAACCGAACCAGTAGGTATCTTCCGTTTTCACAATGGCGTCTTTCTTTTAATCAATCTTTCAAATATTCAACAATGACTGTAAATCCTCTGCTACCTCATAATATAAATCGATTCCAAATATATGCACACATAATTCCGAATAATAGAGAATTCTATTCACGCATCTCCTCTCTACTTGTCGTCCTACACTTCCTTTCGTCCGTGGGGACGAACTTTGACTCTGCGACGAGCGCTATATGCGTTGTCACCACAATATGATGAAATATTGCCAGCGCACTTTTTACACACAGGATATAAGGTCCTTGCATAATTCTTTAAACACGTATATTGGAGACGAAATGAAATGGAAAATTCTTTTTTGTGGAATGGAAATGCGCTAGAAAGCTTGTGAAGTTTTTTAAGTGATCCTTTGTTTCAGGCAGTCGTCGACGATATAATTGTTGTTCGATGAGAATGGGCTCAAGTCCTTTACTTTGTCGCATTTTGAAAACAATAAAACGAAAATAAATGTTTATGTGTTGGTATGATGCTTTTAGTATAGATTTTGTGAACGGATTTGGGAAGGAGAATGTCAACGGATCGATTAAAGGAAAGTAATGAGAAGTACGGGAATCTGTTAGGGCAGAACCCTATCGGTATGATGTTCGCTATATCATAATTGCATCAGTCCCTTTCTCTTCTGTAGGAGGCCTGTCAGCCATGTAAGCAGACGTATCCAGACTTAGGAACAAGAGACAGGCGCCTTTGTATTTAATTCTCTCCCAAGTCTGGTGTAGGTTAGAATATTCATGGCAGGACACGCGCGTAATCGCACCCTCGATCTGCTTAATCTGAGTACGTATAGGCTAAGAATTATGTGTGAACTACTCGCAGGTCACTATCGTCTTCGGGGTCATCTGAAATTCTATAGCAAATATTTTGTGTTGGGACGACCGATAGCGCAGTGTGTTGAGGCATCAGTCTCATGTTTGACTACCGGCGTTTCGGGTTCGAATCTCGTCCACGACGACGTTTGTTGCCATGGATGTGCAGGAGCTGCATGCTGGAAACTGCATTCTCCGAAACCAGTTGATGCCGACGAAACGTCAACTGGGCCACATGGAACAGTTGACGCGCTATGTCCCACAAGGGGTTAGGGCAATTGAGTAAGTAATATTTTGTGGGTGTAATGCTATTGCCCGTCACCGAATCTAGTATTTCGATATGGTTTTCCTTATGGCGGGTTGTAGTCACCGGTCACCGCTGTGGTTGATTGCTTACTATCGTTGATAGTTGACAATATTCTAAAAGAAGCATCCTCGCACTCGTCCCGCCTTCATTCCCTTAATTTGTGACACATGGACGACAAATGCTTAATCTAGCTATGAAAAACAGCAACAGCAGAACAAGGCTGAAATGAATGCCGAGAGCTGGATGGAAAAGCTCAATTTATGCGGACGCAGAACAACTATCGGGCTTTCGAAATTAGAGGACGCGGTCATTTGACCGAGACTATTACAGGAAAACTATCCAGACGGCCGAGGTCCGACAACGGATCATCGACGCGCCAGAATGATGATGATTCGCAGCTGAGTCGACTGAACGCCGTGAGAGCGAGAAAGCAACTGTTCGAATACATTCGGGGCAGGAATCCAACCTGTGACCTCTCACTTGGTAAATCGACGCTCTACCTATCGAGCTACTGCGAATGAAATGTAAAGCGAGTGATTTTGTATTCGAAACTTCCCCTTGTCACTGTCGACTTTCATTTTGAACGCAGCTTTACGCTGAACTCGCAGAGGAAGCGGAGAGTTTCAACTTGGAATGTGTCTAGATCTGCATGCGAAAAATGTTGGAAGCGAAAAACTAAAGCAATAAAATATTTTAACTCGATTTGTTATTTTTATTTTATCTATTTATTCACAAGAGTGTTTTTCTGATTTTATCGTTCAACAAAATATTCTCCTCGGGAATAAAAGGTGGTGGATCCCATTTGAACCTTTCGGCTGGAAAAAATAAATGATTTTCAATATTTCAATATTTTTTTGTTTAATTTTCAAATTATTTAAAAACTTTTATAATAATATATCTGAAAACTTTCCTGCCGCGAACTGTAGAAAGGTGTACAAAACAACAACCAGCAGCACTCCAACGTATTTCACAGACAACATTTTGTAATGTTTTGCGTTTGCCTATTGCTTGGACCTCGCGATACTTTAACTGATGGCCTGACGACATATTTTTATCATTTTTATATGATGTAGTCAACCGCGAATCGAATCATTTAGTTGAATCGATTTTTCACAATTGCACCATCAATTAAAAAGATTAAGGTAAAGAATACAATGAGAAAATATTTTTCTTGCCCCATTATCTGGCTGAAGCCAATAAAGTTAAATTATTGTTTTTATTCAGTTAATGGAAGGAAAAACAATGCGAATTGCACCTAGAAATAATCAAAAACAAAGTTGAACGGGTTCACGAGGTTGCCAAAGTGTTCCGACCAGTGGCGCCGGAATCATTATTTTTTTGGCAAACAATTTTGGGTTCAGTTTAATTATCAATATTTATATATTATACATATTTGGTCTGGCAATTTCTATGAGAATTGCATTTGCATAGAACTCTACGCAGAAAGGAAGACAACGTAAGTTCTTTCGAGGGTCAGATGAAGCTTAATATATTTCTTCAGGCCAAACCATTACGAGAACTAAAAAAGATACAAGCTACACTAAAAAAACAACTGCTATTCTGCTATAACGAAAAAAGGATTCTCTTCTTCTTCCTCGAATCTGCAGACAATTCTTGTTCGCTTCGACTGACTTTACGCTTGATCGAAATACGACAATCCAAGCAGTTAAAAAAAATCTTCACGATCGAGGATTAAGTGTGCAGAGCACAAGCAAATACCATAGAACAACTAAGAGGCCACATACACTGAGCGATTTATTGGGCGATCGATCGGTCAACGGATCGTCCTAAAATATCGGCCGATCAAAATTATACGGGAACTTCTATTCGTCAGTGCTATGGGATATCCGCTGTACTTCGCTTCCAGTTCAAGCTACCAACTGGATCGTAAACTACTTTGCTGGCACAGTCGTTCAAAGAGTTTAAAAATAAGAAGTCCAAACTCAGAAGCGTTAAACAGGGCGTTCCGCAAAGAGACGTTTTATCACCTACCCTGTTTAACCTCTCTCTGTCTAGGCTCCCAATGCCACCAGAAGGACTTCAAATTATTAGCTATGCGGACGATTGTTCTATTCTGGATTCGGGTGATGGTGTGCAACTTAATCAACCAGTATCTTGAAAAGCTCAACACCTTCTTCGTTAAATAGAACCTGCACATACAGCTCGGAAGTCTTCAGGCACGCTTTTCACCTGCTGGACCAAAGGAGTCAGAATGCAACTGAACATATCAGTAGTGGATCAACTTATCCCAACGATAAACTTGCCAAAAATCCTGGGTGTCACCCTTGATATCATGGCCACATCTTCTATGCATCAGCAGTCTGTGACAAAATGAAAAGCAGGAACGAACTTCTTAAAGCTATTGCTAGCGGCTCCTGGGGTAAGGATAAGGAGGCCCTACTGGTAGCTATCGATAGATCAGTGGAAAGCTATGCAGCACCTATATAGTCTCAAAATCAGAGCGATACACAATGGCATAATATCCAGTCTTGTCAAAATGCTGCACTACTTTCTGTGTACTGTGATTGGCTGCCTTCTGATCTCTTCCCAGGATCACTTACACCAAGAGACCCACATGATGCCACTAAGATCCCATATCAACTTTTATATCGAAGAAATATCTAGTAGGATGTTGTCGTCGTAACTACCCGAGCTACAACCACATGGACAGAGTTCCACCTCCTCGCGATATTTTTCGCTACCTATACCTAAGAAATCTTGATAGGGATGTCAAGCGCTTCAAGAGAACCACTCGACGATACCTCCTACAGAACTGCTATCGCCACCCTACATAGGGAAGATGTTCAGAAGTCAATCGAAAACTTAACCGAACCCAGTACTCTCAGCACAACAAGATCTGCACTCGATCGACTTGGGTGTGGATGGTGCTGGTGACTAAATTCGTACTTGTCTCGTATTGACCCATCAGGTCAACGTACTTGTCGAGCGTGTGCCGACATCACCGGCGTCTGCACTCGCTCGACTCAGGTGTGAATGGTGCTGGTGACTTAATTCGTACTTATCTCGTATTAACCCCTCAGGTCAACGTACTTGTTGAGCGTCTGACGGCATCACCGGCGTGTGATAGCCCAACCATGACGTTCACCAAATATTCAGCTGTCCAACTACACCCACGCCACTAACACCGAGAGCGCTTTGGAAGGACCCTATCGAAGTGGCCATGTACCTTGGCCTTGATACCAACAATGTAGAAATTGATTTTTAATGTATATTACCCACACTCAACAACGCCAGAACAACCTAACATCAACTTCGAAAACCTCAGCAATTCGTAGACGACTTCACATGTCTGGGTAGTAAACTCTCAAAAGACCCCAACGGAATTTACGAAATCAAGCGACGGATACACTTGCAAATAAGACTTCTTGATCCTCCTAATAATAATATCAAAGCATGTGCACAGAAATACGAAGCTGTTCATGTGCAAAACCATCACACGACCTGTGCTATGCTACGGTTGCGAAACCTGAACCCTAAGTGAATCCTCCGAAAATATGCTAAACTCGGTCGAACGAAAGTCGGAGCAGTTTATAACCGAAACGGAAGGCGCATCTAGTACAACCATGAGCTGTACGAACTTTTCGATGAGCTGGAAGTTTCGAGAATCGTCAAACGGCAACGTCTACAATGGGCAAGGCATGTACAAGGAATGGTCGGTGACCGCATGCCTAAGAAAATATTGACCGGCCGACTCATCGACCGAGCAGGACTGCGAGGAACACCGAGAGTTCGTTGGAAAAACTAAGTAGAATAGGACAGCAAACAACTACTGGGCTTCCAGAATTGGGAGACGCGGTCATTTGACCGCGACAATTGGAGGACAATGTTTCAGGTGGCCAAAGCCTGACGTAGGGTTGTAGCGCTGATGATGGAAATACTGTTACAAATACATTTTTCGGATCTTGAAATGTTAAAGGAAACTAGTAATGTCTGTTTGATTGCATAATTCAGGTGCTACCGTCAAACTTTCAATTAGCAGTAAGTTGACCACATCGGAGAGCAGTTATATTTACAGTGAAAAGAAAACAAAGCAAAAAAGAAAATTCCAACCAATATTTTTCTATTTATTTATTCACAAGGATGTCATGCCGAGTTTATTGTACATACTCGTACAATCTACTAGTAAATGTCAGGATTAAACGGTGGTGGATTATTTTTGTTCTCTTGGGCTGAAACTAAATAAATAATTTTTTATATTTTAATTAGAAAGTTTTAAAGCAAAATGTATCTGAGTCTTGCCTGCAGCGAACTGTAGAATGTTGTACAAAGCTACAACCAACAACACTCCAACGTATTTCACAGTGAACATATTTCAGATATTTTGTGTTTGTCAACTGGTTCAATCTTGCGATACTCTTACTGACACTTTGGCGACATTTGTTTCTCATTTTTATATGTTGGAGTCAGCCGCGAATTGAATCACTTAATTAAATCGTTTTTCCACACATATTAACAATTATACCATGGATCAAAAAAATTCTTCATGGAGCACAATAAAAAGAAAGATTGGTTTTTGCCCCATTAGATCTGGTTGAAGTGAATCTAATTAAATTATTTTGTTTTTTATAAATTAATGCAATGCGTGACAATTGAATATAAATTGCACATAAGAATAGCATGAAGAAAAAAATGGAACGTTTCGACGAGATTACCCAGATGTTCCCATTCTTCTTGGATCTTATTTTTTTATTTTCACCGGGGTTGCGGTTCGTGTCAAGTGTCAAGGTCCAGTCGAGGTTGATGCTATCTTCCAAGTATCGCAACATTTACTAAGTCGAAATCTTGTTGCGAAGTTCGCAAAATAGTCTGCCGGTAAAACCTATCTACCCTTTTCAAAATCTGAAGGTTTACAGAGTGTCCCTCATTTATCGCATATACGAGGGTAAGGTAGAAACTTCTCGGCCTGACAATGAAAGACCGCGATTTTCAGTTAAAAAATGATTTAATTTTTCTGCATAACCTCCTTCAACTTCAACACACTTGGTCCAGCATTTCTGCAGCAACAGTATTCCTTCCCCGACGCGAGAGTCTGAAAGGTTGTGAAAATATTCATCCACGGCCCTCCCATCTTTTTCATTGGATGCGAAGCGCCTCACAGAAACAAATCTCTTCAAGTTTGGGAACAGATGGAGTCTGAGGGTGCCAAACCAGGTGATTAGGGGGGATGGTAGTGCAAATCGTACCCCAAATCCCGAAGTTTTTCCATCGCCAACGCTCACTTGTATACAGGTGCGTTGTCCTGTTGGAAGATGATTTTTTTTCTTCTTCAAGCCAGGCGTCTTCTCACGAATTTTGGCATCCAGCTGGTCAAGAAGTTTGGAGTACTATTTGCCTCTTATTGTTCTGCCTTTTTCAAGGTAATCAATTAACAGGATCCCTTTCGCATCCCAAAACACGCTGACCATGACCTTTCCGGCAGATGCGATCGACTTCGCTTTCTTTGGCGTTGAACCACCGGCTTCCACCCACTGCTTCGACTGCTGTTTCGTTTCTGGCGTGTAGTGGTAGACACAAGTCTCATACATGGTGACAAATCGCCGCAAAAAATCGGCCGGATCCCGATTGAATCGGTGCAAAGATTGCTGCAAAAATCGGTGAAAATTTAGCAAATGCGGCACCCATCTTGAGCAGGCCGATGCGAGCGCGAGGGCATCTGCGCCGTCCGCCAACCATTACATCTTTATCGCCCCCATTTTTGTACAATATTATTCTCCATTTTTGCCTCCCATGTTTGTGTTGTCTTCCCCAGCCCTATGCATTTTTGTTAACACGTTAAGGACAGGGGCAACGAGCGGCGAAAACCCCGCCCACGTCTCCCGAACTGAGCTACAGCAAACAAAGGCCGCTGCTAAGCTCGTTGAGGGGCCTTTTTCCTCGCCAGATGGCACGACCCGACATTCGCGGTCGTTATGCAACATAAGGCTTCGTAATCACGGGCATCTTTGAATGCCCACCAAACCGTCCATTACAACCGTTTTAATATGTATGCGGTCGAACTGCGTTTGTTAAGGTGCTCCGTTTATCGCACATGACTTACTTGTTGTTCGGGAATAGGTGGGTCACGTAGTTCGAGTGCCGATACAAGGCTGCATGATGTAGCGCGGGTGCAAAATGCTGGCGCTGCGCCCAACGTGACTCATTCGTGCTGTAATAACAGTTTAATTATAACTAGGACGATTTGTAATTTAGCATCGCTCAGGTACGACATGACACTTTCTCTGGTCCCTGTTAACCCATTGTGGGGTATAAGGCATTAACCACGCCTACTTCCCGCCTCATCCTGTTCACGCCATCGCTTTCAGCTCACTCCACGACTTGCCTATTGAGATACACTGTCTAGGCCGTCCAGCACTGCGTCTTGCGTTGGTTCCCTGCGGATCGAGGGCCTGTTGAACACTATTGCTCGCCCCTTTTCGGAGAGTGTGACTTATCCACTTTCGCTTTTTAATGGAAGTGTCTTGTCTATCTTGTCCTGACCACTAATAGCCGGGAGGTCGTTGTTAGAAATGACCTCCGGCCACCGTATGTATATGATGCGCCGTAGACTCTGTTTCACAAAAGTTTGCAATCTAGTTTTAATCTCATTGGCCACCTTCCAAGTTCAACAGCCATATAAAAGCACTGATTTCACGTTGGTTTCGAAGATCCGGAGTTCGGTGCGTCTGAAAATGTTGTTGTTTTGCCAGAAAGGAGTCAAACTGAAAAAAGCTGCTCGAGCCTTGTTGATGCGAGACTGTACATCTGCATCTGCCCCACAATTTGCTGTAACTACGCTTTCGAGGTAGTAAAAATTGTCAACTTTCTCGACAGCCTGCCCCGAAGCATAAATTCCGCTTTGCCTCCTGGATCCTAGCTCAAGTATTTAGTCTTGGACACATAACATGACTGACCTGCAAAAGGGTCAACGAAAAACAGAAATTCCACTTCGCCTTTGATGTTAGGCTTTACCTGTCGTGAGATTTTCGACAACGTGCCGTCGTCTAGTTTTCACTCGAAGTAGCTGTCACTGACAGCGGCAAGACAGTGCGGTTGAGTTGTCGTGTCATTCAGTGGAGCGTCGAAAAGATGACGTGAAATTTTCTGCGGTTCAGTAGAAGCCACGGGCATTTGTTATATACTGGAGGTGTCATCAGAGGTATAGTCGACTGCAACCGAGTGTAACAGTCGATTACGACTGACGATATCTCACCTCTATCCCCCTGTGCGTATGAGGTCTTCTACATACCCCAGCCACAGCCTTTCACGACTAGTTGCAGAGTGCAGCTAAATGGGAAGGAGGTGTATGCTAGAAATATGCAATCGAAATATCAACTAAGCCTGTTATGAGAAGTTGATGCGCTATGTCCCACGAAGTGCTAGGGAAAATATAGTACACACATTGGGCGCCAAGTATTGTCAGGCTTTTTTTGACCTTTTTTGACTATTTTATTTTGTAAACTTTCTATGATATAGGATTGAAAGAAGCCTTGAATTAACTTATGGTAAAGTCTAAAAAGATCTCGTTTCGGCGTTTGTGACGAACGGTATTGCGCACACCAAACTAATTGCATATTTCGTTATGACATATGACATGACATGATAAAGGAAACTTTAACGTAATGCTTCGTTTAGACGTGAACGCTGAGCCAAGTATGTTGAAAAAGTAAAATATATAGAAAAATTGCATCTGTTGTGGGAATTGGCGGGGTGGGTGCCTTGATTCCCATCCCTCCCCATTCCCCTCTCCCCTCCCACCTCTTATTTCGGCCACTGCCAACTCTCGATCTTAAAGTTTTGTTGAAAAATGTGTACAAACATTTGTTAATATGAGATTTACTACTGTTATTTCATTAGTCGGGCCACACGCTGGTGAACAAGAGCTCGAACTTTGTATGTCTTCCATTATTCGGAGGAAATCTTAAAACATCACTTGAGGAAAAGTAATCCTCAAGCGAATGGATTAAGAAACTTCACACAAATCTGAAGAAAATTGTCCACTGTGACCGTGTTCAAGTTCGAGTGTATGTGGCCGAGTTTAATAAAAACTTATCTGTGGACGCTGTATTACATGTGCACCGCCGTATTTTCAACTGTGTACTAGTGAAACGTTAAACATAGAAAATAACGCAGATAGGAGCAGGAATCAGCGACAGCTGGGATACCTGTATTGATAGGCCATGTGATGTCGATAGCTATCGGCGTCCCTTGTGCAATGCTCCATTACTCTTGATGTATTTCTTCCTATCTGATTGAAATTGACGCAGTGTTCCGATTACTTTTGACTCCCATATGCATCACCACTAAGAGTGCCTATTTTTAATTTTTATTTTTAAATATTTCTATCGATACCAACCCAGAGAAAAGCTGTTCAGATTAATGTTTCGTCCACCGATGTCGAGCTGTTGAGTCACAATGGTTCTGAAGATAGTATGTATTGTAATGTTTCCTCTGCTGAGCGAAACCATAACGAAACCAGGTTCGTTAGATATTCTTGTTCTGAATAATGGAAACACTTGGATTGAAAAACACACACACTTTATTTACAAAATGAACTATACACGCGTAACTAACAACCAACGTCAAAACGTCAAACTAGCTCTAACAATAACGACGGCACTACTTTCCGGTTACGCTTCCGAGCGGATACTGTTTAACGATCCAACCGCCACTAAGTGTCGAGTCTTACTACTTCTCCCTGGTAACATCTACCTTTATATAGCTGCTAGACCCATGCATTCGTCAATTAGCGAAGACTCCAGATTTTTCGAGATGTTCCAGTCTCGGGTTTCCACTACTCAACGAAGGTTCGAGAACCCGCTATTGCCCATCAGCTGATATTTGTTATCGATCATTCGAGATTATGACGAAGCTTAGTACAGTGCTTGTCGTAAGAGATACCCACTCCGTACACGCAACAGTATTTTAATCCTTATTCTCTGGCTCATTGAGAAATTGCCAATTATCATATTTATCACATTTATGCCGAATATTACTTGTTTTGAGGCAGGTTTTTTTTTGGAGTATAGCTTCATTAAATTCGCGATGAATTCAGCCCCTTCAAGACGCCAATGAGTTAATTAATCGAGCTGAATTGACAAATTCTTCCTCTGTACCATGCAAAATACACCAACACATATACATATATATTTTCGACCTCCCGCTAATAAAAACCCCCATTAAAAATAAGCAAATAAAATCTAAAGTACTCGAATCTTCCAATATTTCCAAGAATCCTACTTTCTAGTGTTTCCTCGACATTCATCATCACACCAAGTGAACAAAAAAATGCAGAACATTTCCTACATCTAGCACATCACTTGTTGGTTCTTACGATTCATTAACAACCCTCAAAACATATATTCAACGTGAGCGCCTATATTCAACACGCCCGGCCCTCCTAAAATTGCAGCGAGCGAAAAGTCCAATCTCCGGTTTCCATATCCTGCCTTTTATCGTAGCGAGAACTTTATCTCCACTCCATATTTGAACCACACTGAAAAGTATTTTTCAATTTTAAAATTCAATTTATGATGAAATTAAAGCCGAATAGATTCATCGCACTCACTATGGCCATTGCCAGCAACAGCAGCAGTCAGTATCCTGCCGTGATGGTGCGATCGATGAGTTTCAAGTATCTTCCAGCTTCTCTTCTAAACTGCCTACAGACCAGACTAACGTCAAATAGGGAAAAGGATACGCGAGTACTTCATGAAAGATACAAACATACATACATGACTGTAGTTGGATAGCCATTAAGAGGTTCAGAATTTATCTAAAATATGTAGAACCAAGAGTGCGGGTACGACTACGACGACTGATGTGGTGCCTATTGAATTGGCATCCTTGCGACTCCATCGAACCTTCACCTGCATTTCAGGCTCATAGAGCGTCAGCCAGTACCGTGAAATGCATCTAGGCGAAGGCTCGACCTTTTTAATTCGATTTCGTGCTTGAAAATAAAAAAAAACTGAAACCAATTTTCAAATGAATGTGAACGAGCTGTCGAGTGTTCGTAGAGGGTTTTTCAAAATTATCATCTATCTATTCGGATTTCTATCAAAGGGGTTCCATTCGCTTCCAATATAACCGCTCCACCGATTCAGATTCAGACGAGATATGAATGAGCTGAATGTGACTAATAAAACCGCGAATTTTTATATTGGACGCTTGACACCCTCTGTATACAAAATAGGATTCTAAATAAAAGTACACTTGGCCCGAGGGGAGCCGATACTTTTTTTTTGTCAAGGATTCATTCAGGGTTATTCGATTATATTGCAAGTTTGTTTTGATGACTGTGTTGAATAGAAATTATAGATAATTCGCAAGTGAGTGCAGAAACTTGTATTCAGCGTATATAAATAAATAGATACAGAGATTGAATTTTTAATAGGTTTGTCCATAGTAGGCGAGTCTCAGTAGCAACCTTCAGGAAGTACCGTCCTTCTGGAGATTCGACTTTGGTCAAGCGTAGCCCTAGCAAGGGGGCACCCGGTAAAGCGTGAGGAAAGGGAAGCGTCTGGCTTCTTCTAAGGTCCGCTCACGAGAAAGACGCAATTCGCTCCGAGTGTACGACTATGATACTTCTCAAGAATTTTTGAGTCCTTTAGGAGTGATATAAAGAAAGAGTCTCTAGAATGGGGGTTTGGGGTCATTGCCGGGATTCGAGACGACCTCTCTAGCACTAAAAGACGGAAGGTCTCTGGACGAACTGCAAAAGACTGTCGAAGGAAACGACCCGATCACCTCCTATGCCGATGCGGCGAAAAGTTGGATTGATCTGACAGTAGTCGACAGAAGTAACGCTAGAGGAAATATTTCCGGTGAGGATTGGAGCAAGGTCGAAGGCATTTCGACGATGAACTTCCGTAGTGTTATGGAAGCTTTTCCAAGACTACCACCTGACTGAAAAGGCGGAGGCTGGCTTCATAGCATGAAAGTCATGAAGTTTGCCGATCAGCGGTCGGCTGACATGTTTAAGCATGCCATCGGCAGGGCTGAATAGATCTAGCCTGGTGCTTGACGAGAAGTTGTCGCGAAGAACGAGAACCCTTCGCGATCCAGAGCCAAAGTTTGGCTACCACCTTATGTGTTAAATAGTAATGAAGTTATGAACTTCATTCGTAGCTGCAACGAAAACCTCCCAACTCACGATTGCAGGATAGTTAAGATGGAAGATCCGGTAGGTGATCGTTCATGTGCTATCACTCTGGCTCGTGTTAACCCCTTGTGGGGCATAGGGCCTTCTTTCCACCTCGTCCTGTTCATCGCCATCGCTTTCAGCTCACTCCACGATTTGCCTATTGAGTCACCCTCTCTCTTAACAGATCTTCTCCAGGTGTTATAAGGTCGTCCAACACGGTGACTTGCGTTGGTTCCCTGCGGGTGCTATCCTAGTCATCAACGAGGAATCTCTGGCTCCTCTTACTGGAAGAAACGGTGTCATCAGGCTTTGTTTCGTTCGGACTAAGTTTTGAGTCTATAAGAGCGACATCAACAAAGCGCGTAGGTCTGCACCACCTCTTATGGAAGAGGAGGTGTCTCCAATATCCACTGTCTCTGAACGCACCGAGGAGTATACGGATGAGGATTACGTGTCTGTCGCATCTGATTTAGATTGTGGTCGAAAGAGTAGCCAATTGATGTTAAGGTTTGCCCAGATAAACCTTCATCAATCAAAGGCAGCCTCTGCTGCTATTCTTCGTATAAGTACAGGGCCCTAAGTTTGTGTAAGATCTCATTAGAGCCTGCAGACGCTTGATTACATTGTCTTTATGTCAAGGGCCAGGGTAGATTCCGGCTCTGGAGTCTATACAGAAAAACTCTTAAGGCTTACCTACTGACAGGCTGCAGTGACAAGGACTAAAATGGAAAGTGTACTGGATTGCCTCGGCATACATTCCGTATGACGACACAGGTACCTTCCCTTCTACCGATCTTAGGGAAGCCATCGCAATGGCTAGTGCATCAAGGACTGGTTTGATTCTCAGCTGTCACTTTAATGCTCATCATGAAATTTGGGGCAGTTCTGAACATTAACGAACAAGGGAAGTCGCTGGTCGAGAACACTATGGGTACAAAGCTACTACTCTACAATGCAGGCGGAGAGCTTACTTTCGTTTCAAAAAAGAGGCTGGAGATCTTTGAAATCTCTCTTGCTTTGGAAGATATTATGCACTTGATAAGAGACGGGAGAGTGTCGAGTGAACACTCCTTTTCTTATCACCGCTACCTGCAGCAAATCGGCACACACTGAATCGCAGAAATACCGACTGGTCTGTGTACCGCGTATTTCTTCAGAAGGGCTACCATCACTACCAGGCCTACTACTGCTCAGGAGCTGGAGGATTTGGTGCATACGGGTTCAATTAATGCGGCTGTTTCGTGCCCTGACAGTTCACATGTAGGAAAAACAAAACTAACGCTGTAAAGCAGTGTGCAGGAAATATTTCAACAAGGCGAAAGCCACCAGTCTGGAGTCGAACTGGCAATCCGACAAGAGAGACTTGGGCTCTTTCGAGGAGGAATTGGGGGTTGATAAACGCAATTCTTGGAAAAGTTTCAGTGTACGAATTGAACGGTCCGGGAAGGCATCCAAATTTTGCAAACTTTTGTCGTTAAAACTATCTAGCCTAGCTTTATACAAGAGCAAGATGGGACATGGACGTCTTCGAGTCAGAAAACTATTAGGTTCCTACTTGCCTCGCACTTTCCAGGTAGTTCGGCAGTTTCTTGGGTCGAAGATAGCCTTACTCAACGGATAGCGCCGTGTAATTTCGCATTCATTCTCTCCAGAGAAAGGATTTTGTGCGCTATACCCAGTTTTGAGCCTTTCAGATCCGCTGGACCCGACGGCGGTCTTCCGGCGGATCAATAGCATTCTTCGGACATTGTGTATCCATGGCTAGAGGCCTTTCTAACGGCCTACCTTGAGTTAGGCATGTTCCTCGGACCTGGACGGAAGTGTTAAGGTGCGTTTTGGTAGGCAGCACTCTGCGTAGATCGCAGGTACATACAATAGTGCTCCGTGCTCTAAGGCTTAATCGATCATCGCGAACAATGTGCGATGATCGTGTGTCTAACATAACGTACCTTTAGTCGTTTTCATCCTGAAAGCGAATAACAGTTCGCAAGTGCCCGATTGCTTTCAGACTCATTAGTCTCTCCTCCATTACTTGAGAGACTGATTGGCATATCTCTTCGAAGCACCATTCTGTCATGTTTTCTTTTCGCTTCGCAGTGGAAGAGTAAATTAGTGGATATGGCTCTGCACTCTTTGGTCGACTTTACTGAAAGGTTTCTCGTTGGTAAGGAACTCAGCATGACTGTCTTCCTGGATATCGAGGAGGCGTTCTGCAATGTTCGACCCACTGCGATTTTTAAGACACTCTTGAGCCTACACGTGGATGAATCACTCAGTAAGTAAGCCTACACGTGGATGAGTCACTCAGTAAATAAGTCGTGCTACTCTGGGCACAGCACATGTGAGAAGACGCATTTGTAGGTGGGCCCCTCAAGGCGGAATATTGTCGCCACTTCTTTGGAATCTGGTCGTCAATAAATTACTTCTGGATATGCAAAGGATGGGCTATATAGGTAATATTTCTACCCATGTGGATGATGATTCAATTGCCGTCTCTGGTAAATTTTCAAGTGTTCGCAGTGAGGTACTAAAAAATGTTCTGTCCATTATAATTGAATTGGCAAACAATTGTGGGGTTGGTGTTAACCCAGGCAAGACGGAGCTTGTGAACCTCCCATTCTAAACGGAAAGAAATTGGTTTTTACTGACAAGGCCAAATTCCTTGGTATCTTTCTGGGCTGCAGACCAACATGGAAGCCCAATATTCAGGAGCGAGTGAAGAAAGCCACCATTCCATTTATCTCGTGCAAAAAGGCAATTGGAAAAGACTGGGGCCTGCAGTTGAAGATGATATACTGGATATAAAATACCTATACAATACCGTGGTGCGTACTATTTTGCGGTATAGTAAAAGCGTGTGGGGGACGGCGCTGAAAGTAACTGCCTACTGTAACTTACTGGGAAAGATGCAAACTGCCTGTGTTGGTCATAACAGCGATGTTCGGAACCACTCCGTCGGTCAGATTGCACATGCTGGTCAACTTGCCCCAGCTGGGTATTTTCGGCGGCCATCACGGCTCTACGCTTTCGCCAAACTTGAAAGTGGCGTGTGAGGAGTAATGGGTAAGCATTTATTCTGCGCAATCTGGATCGCCCTTTGGAGACCGACTGCACCTCTCCGAAACAAGCTTTTGGTCGGAACTATTTTATATTCTTTCTAGGAATCTCTGGAGTGATAATGTACCCTTAATGACTGATTTCATGTTCATCTACACGCACACGATCGAGTTGAAGCTCGAATTTACTCGGAGGGGCTTCGTATTGGTCTATTGAGTTCATGTGATTGCTGCCAGGGACATCACACAGCCAAGTTGCTATACGATCAAAAGAATCGGTTCATACTACGTCCAAAACGGTTGCGAACTGTCACCTAGACCTCACGGAAATGGGCGGCATTTTCAATATTACACTTTGCTGGGTACCCGGTCACAGTGGTTTTACAGGACACTGCAGATGAGCTTACGCGTGATGAAATTACCGGCTTTGTAGCTGGAAATCAGGCAAGAAATTAAATGCATTTTGCAAGTATGTAAAATAGTAACTAAGTCAGCTGCTATAGATAGGGTTAACACAAGATGGCACGGCGGTAACTCATGCCAAACGACAAGAGCGAGACTTGATCCTAGCCGCTCTGCTATACTGCTGTCACTAAGTAGATTATAAATCGACACGGTGTTGATAACCCCTATTGGGCATATAGCTCGGAGGTGGCTCCTTCATCACCATGTTGTTAATTGCCTTCCAGGGGCATGGGCGGGGCAACATCTCTAGCATTTGTATGCCGACGTTTCGATAGCATATCTATGTACTTTTTGGAAGTACAGTTGCCAGTATGCACCTCCTATCGGCGCCGTCTTTATACTGATAAGCTCGGAGCACTGTGAGAGTTCTATTAGTACTCACAGGCACTTTTTGATCGCGCCGACATTTGAACTCCGAGCTCTAGATAAGTATTGTATCGCGGTGACCGAACGACTACGGCCGATTCATCACCATGATTACTGCAGAAGCTGTGTTGACGTGGACGAGTAGTAGCGTTACTCGCCTTCTGGCAGAAGCACGAGATTTCTTGGTTCCTCGTTGTTTATGACTTTGAAGACCTCAACAATGTTAGCGCGACGCAGCTCAGTCGTTTTATTGTTAGCACCGGCTGGTTTTAATACCTAGATTTTAAAGTGAGGTATGGAAAGTCTCTGGAAGTACGACAACGGACCCAATTGCGGCCTAAGTGTGTTGTCACTTATCGTGGCAACTCCTGCACCTAACCGAACCTAGGAAATTCTGGTTGGTTCTGAAATGTTATCGCAATTTCAAGCTCCTTTTCATCCTACTTTTAATTTTCTATTTCGGTTAAAGGACTTATATCCGATATATACTTAGCTAAGTCTTCACTTCATGAAATTTTAAAATAGCTTCCGATGAACTAATTAAACATTTATCTAGTTTAGATCTTTGAAAGAACCTAATACAGGCAACAAGAAACCCCACAGGAACCTCCTCTCCCGACAAATACCCATACTCGACATCTCGACGAACTGAAAATTAACTCAAAGACCAATTTCGACAACATCCAAAACGACGTCTGTCAATTTTGCAATCGTTTGTTGAAACAGTCAATTCCCATCGTGCTTAGAATGTCGGTAAGCCGGATATAGCAATTAACACTACCAAGTGAATTCTTCGAGTGGAAGTCCTTTTCGGCGGAGCAGATTTCGGTCTGCAACCATAGGCCTGTCTGCGAAGGAAGTCAAAAGGTAAATTCGTTTATAATTAATTAGACCCGATGTTGATTTGTATCTCGGTACTCTACTGGACGATTTTACTGGAAAAACAAGTCAAACCGCTGCGCTGCCGCCAAACCCAAAAGGAGCAGACACTCAGTTCTTAGAATAACGTCTCCGGATGGTATGCCTCAGGTGTTTCGTCGTTAAATATTTGTACGAATAAAGTATCGTAGTTGTGAGATATGTTGTCGTCCGTTACCCTTTTCTCATTTTCCTCGACGACTTTTGTTAGTATTTCTTGTTAAGGATCGAAGCTCTCAGCTTTCGATCTGTGAATAGGAGTGGACTTTATTTTCTCAAAGATTTCGCCTCATCAGCGTCCTTATTGTATCTGCTCTCGGGGCTAAGGAGAGACGACCACGATGGAAGTCGTCAAGTGGATTTCGTCATTCTTGTGGTTTAGGCGAACATTTTGTGCTGAAAGTAGTTGGCGGTGAGTTGCCAGGAAGCAGTCCTTTCAACGGGTACAATGATAATTAATCGCTTACGGGTTATTTGTTCATTAATTAGATTGTGCTATTGTGGTTGAAGGTAGTTAAAGGGTGAGAGAGGTGGAAGATATGGATGGATGAGAGATGATGTAGTACGGTTGCTAGAGCATAAGGACGAGAAATATAGGTATAGTTGAGGAAGAATATTTTATCCTTTGTATAATTGCAAGGTTTTGCCTATGCGGCCAATCTGATGTTTGTCGAGGATAATTGTGATAATGATTACTGACGACGAGCACTATAATTTCAGCAGGACTTGTTATAATAAGATGTTAATTACAGGGAACTAGTTAATTATTGTTTACTGAGGTTTGGTCGATTTAAATTAAGCCAATGGATCTGGAATCATAATAACGAAATTCATGCGGACAAAAATGAAATGCGGTTTCCGCTGAGGAATGCATTTGGCATCGTCAATTGCTTCCATGTAACGCCCAAATTTTTATTGGATTGCTCCAAATAGAAGTCCAGAAATTGGAACGCTCCAATCTAGAGTAATATCGCCAAAGTGATAGGTTCTTCTTCTTCCTTGCCCTTTCATAACACTCTGCGGCTTCGCGCTGCTCTGTGATGGGTCAACCATTATATTTACGTACTCGACATTTACAAATGAAAAACCGTTTTTATAAATCCAAAAAATTTCTAAATCCATAAGTTTTCCACCAAAGCCGCGGTAGCTCGATTGCTAAAATGTCGGTTTACCAATCGGGAGGTTGTGTGTTCAATTCCAGCCACGATTACATTTATCAGTTGCTTTTCTCACAGGTCTTCAGTGGACTGAGCTGCGAATGGGTTCAATAATTTGACAAAAGTAAATGCTGTAAATCAATGCTGCAGTAGGGGGGGGGAGGGGCAAAATACCTTTTCCATAGTCCTCCATGTGGGCGCCCTCTGGTAACGGCAGTGTTTCAAACCGCAGACGGCCAAGTCTTAGCGATAAGATAGTTTGCTGCAGCCTGAATGGCTGACCAACACATAAGCGTCTCAGGTGTAGTAGGATGAAATAACTTGCGTAGTTTAGTACCCACAGGCAGTTTTTGATCGCGCCGAGATTTGAACTCCGAGCTCTAGATTAATATCGTAGAGCGGTAACCGAACGACCACGGCCATCGAGCGCGATTCGACGAAAGAGATAGATTTGTGGGCGCCCGGTAGCTCAGTGCGTAGACACGTGAGTCTCATGTTGACTACGTTCGTAACGGGTTCAAGTTTCGTCCACGGCGCTCGTTGCCATGGGGGGAAGCCCACAGTGGGAAGCCCTGTGGTGCGGGCATAATAAAAAGTCAAAATCTCCCGACTTGTCGGAGTTAGGCGGCTAAATGGGAGCAGGAGGTGCATGCTGGTAACGTGCATTGTCCGAAACTGGCTTATGCCAACAAAACGTCATCTAAGCCACATGTAATAGTTGACGCGCTATGCCCCACTAGGGGTTAGGACAAGGAGATTCTATAATACTCGTAGCTTTGCATATTAGGCTAAATGAATGAAATTTGGCAATTACAGCTTCTACATTTCAAATGGGTCATCACGCCTACTATCGATCCAGGCACTTGAGGTGCCTCTAATTTAGTGCATGACTAGTTCAAAAATCGATTCAGCAACTACGCGAATTGAGGATATTCTTGTATCGTCCTACATTTCATTTGCAAGAAACCATTTAGTCATATTGCCTCTTTCCACCCATAGTAGTAATGAATGTGCGAATTCAAGTCTGCTTAATAATTATACATTTTTCTTCGCTGACACACATCCCTATTCTAGCAACAGTACTCGTAGCAAAGAAAATTTCCTTCTCCGTTACAACACGGATCAACGTATCCTACCGTACGTACACGCGAGCAGTCGTAAACTGCGAACTTACATAATAGCCCGGATAAGACCCAGTTTCGAATTCCACGTGGAACGAGCCGTGTAATTACAACAAAAGGCCAAAGTTACACGTTGAGCAATTCTACGGGGATAAATTCACGTGAAATGCTCTTTTGTTGCTAATGTTTCGGACACAGTTCAATTTACAGCCGGACCATAAATGTAAATGCCCCAGGGTGGGGGTACTGAAGAAAATATTCTTGGCTGCGGATGTGGGAGAAGTTTTAATGAGATGTGGCAAGATTGATTGAAACAGGTGGTGGACGGGGGAATAGCAGGTGAGAGAAAAATTTTGGCCCAAAAGTTTGTTTAGCAGAAACAGGAGCCGGAACCAGAGCTAGTATTTTTGGATTAGCGAGAAGCGTTCTTAGAAGTCAATTTATGGGATAAGTTGCGAAGTTGTTTATGATTTATTTGAAGCGGCAAAATATTAACATACAACTGCTCTGAGATGTTTCTGCTACTTTTTGAAGTGACAGGGATTATTGTTTCCCAGCTGAAATTCCTGTTACATGTACATACATATCCAATCCAGTGAGTAAGCAACCCGGCAAAGTTATATTTTTTCAACCTTTTTTAATTTTGAAAGAAAAATTGTAATTTTGCGATTTAAATATGACGCGTAAGGGGGCTGTGTTCGTTCGGTCAACGCTCCACGATCTAGAGAATGGAGGTTCGATCCTCGGCGCGAACAAAAACTGCTTGTGGGTACTAATAGAACTCCCACTGCACTCCGGGCTTGTTGGTATAAAGACGGCGCGGATAGAAGGTGCACGCTAGCAACTGCACTTAAATAAAGTAGAAATGCTGTCGAAACATCAACGTGGCATAGAAATGGAAGAGATAGATGTTGACGCGTCCAGGCCCTTGGAGGCGTCAACGCAATAACAACAATATAGATATCATGCGTACACATAAATCATATTACGAAATCGAAACTATGATGCCCACCAGGCGTTTGATTTGAACATCATTCGTACACATGTTCAGCATATTTTGAAAGCTGTAAAAAAATAATATCTCTGTGGTATGAATACCCTCATGTTGTTGTTGGATTTGGGCGTGGTGGAACCATCGTCAAGTCCTTGGTCGTCACCAATTCTGCTGGTAAAAAGAAAGATGGATCTTCTCGCTTTTTTCGTGGATTATCGCAAACTACATAAAGTATCCTAACGCGATGCGTATCCGTATTACATTGGACAAGTCTATGGTAGCACCTAATGAGTAAGGATCTGTCGGTGGTACGGAACCAGAATCCGAGGGTCCCATTACACCAGGCCCCAATGCTAGCGCGAGGCCAAGTAAGCCATCCGCCATTCTATCCTTATCGCCTCATTTTGTTTCCACCATTTTTACCTCCCTTGTTTTTGTTGTCTTCCCCAGGCCTGTGAAGTTTTGTTAATATGTAATGGACAGATGCAGCGAGGGTGAAAATCCCGCCCAGGTCTTCCGAACTGAGCTATAGCAAGCTTAGGCCACTGCTTAGCTCGTTGAGGGGCCTCTTACTTCGCCAGATGGCACGACCCGACCTTAACGGTCATTATGGTACCTAAGGCCCCGTCCTCACGGGCATCATTGGATGCCAACCAAACCGTCCGTTACAATTTATTGATAAAGTACTGGGCCGGATATGTAACCGCACGTGTTTATATAATTAGACGACATTGTGATTGCAACTCCAACATTCAAAGAACACCTGAAGGTGCTTGAAGAGGTGTTCTCACGACTACGAGAGGCAGGCTTAAAAATATCAAAAGAAAAGTTTGAGTTTTGTCGTCCACAGCTAAAATATTTCGGATAGGTGGTCGACGAACACGAACTCAATGTACTCGTAGATCCTGAAAAGGTGGCAAGTGTAGAAAAGATACCGACTCCAGTCAACGTGAAATCAGTCAGTCAATTTGTAGGAATGGTTTCCTAGTACCGCCGCCGGTTCATACCAGATTACGCTACAATGGTAGCTCCTTTGACTGACTTGACCAAAAAAAAACAAGTAATTTATTTGGCCTCAAGAATGTGAGACGACTTTTAGGAAGGCCAAGGAAAAACTGATGACTACGTCGGTGTTGAGATTAGGTGCAGTCCTCTCTCAGAATTTCGAAGATAGAGAGCGAGTCTTCTGCTATCTAGGTAGATCAATCTCGAAAACGGGACGTAAATATTCGACCACAAAAAAGGGTGCTTGGCTGTACTATGGGTGGTTGAAAAATTGCGCCCATATATCGAAGGCGCTGAATTTAGTATGGTCACTGACCATCAGCAAGTTAAGTGGACCGCATGCTACCCGTAGACAAATTATTTTCAAGAGTTAGGGAAGCTAACTTGGCACAACGTCTGCGAGAAGTTACGTGAGCAGGGGGACTCTTCAAGGTGGGATCCTCTCTCCCCTTCTTTTGGAATCTGGCGGTCAATAAGCCTTTTGTAGAACTGGAGGGGCTGGGGTGTAAACCAACTGCTTATGCTGATGACATTGCAATCGGTATCTCAGGTAAGTTCCCCTGTGTTCTTAGTGAGTGAATGCAGAGAGCCCTGTATATTCTGGTGAGGTAGGCGAGTGAGGTTGGGGCTAGAGAGACTCCGACCAAAACGGAACTTGTTCTGTTCACCAGGAGATGTAGGGTTCCTTCGTTCGAACCACCGTTAATGGAGGGCATAAGGCTTGCTCTCACTGACAAAGCTAAATTTCTATGGCTTATCTAGGATAAAAAAATATTCTGGAAGGCTAATATTCAAGAGCGACTTAAAAAGGCCACTGTTGCATTGTACTCATGTAAAAAGGTGATAGGTAGGAAATGCGGACTGCAACCGAGAGTCGTTTTCTGGTTCTATATGTCGGTAGTGCGTCCTATTCTTATGTATGGAATAGTGCCTGGTGGACCGCGCTTAGAATCGCATCTTACAGAGGCTTGCTGGAGAGTGCTCAAAGGCTGGCTTGTGTCGCCATCACGGGAGCTCTAAAAAAACACCCAATGCGGCCCTTAAAGCTCTGCTGGGCCTGACTCCCTTGGACATTTTTGACGAACAGCTTGCTGCTGGTGTGGCAATTCGCCTTCATGAAACAGGTCACTGGACCACTTCCACCACCAGGCACTCGGCTATTCTGAACAGCTTGGACGTTCCTGAAAGCACGGACTATACTGTGTCAAAACTTGAGTTTGAAAGGAATTTCGACTGCTTGATCTCCTCTCTTGAGGAGTGGGTGGTTAGCACCGCTCAAGAATTTTATGCCATAAGCCGTCGATATGGACGGCTCCAGGAGTAATTATGGCATCGGGGCTGGTGTTTATTCGGAGAGGTTGAACATCAGACTGTCCTTCCGCCTCCCTGATTACTGTGTGTTCCAGGCGGAGGCTACGGCTGTCTACGAAACTGTATCATGACTGGGCCGTAATGTAATTTCGGCTAGTGATGTAGCAATTTATACAGATAATCGGTGGTTAAATCGCTGGATTCCACTGTGACTTACACGAAGATACTTGCAGAATGTCGTGCCTTAATTCTACTGATGGGAAGCTCTCTCAACATCACTCTTTGTTGGATTTCGGGACTCAGTGGCTTCGACGGCAACTGTAGGGCTGATGCACTGGCTCGCAAGGGTACTACTAGTGAGGTCAATCATAGTTTTTGAAACATTGACATGCCTCAGGCAACTTGCAAATTGGCCTTAAAGGCTGAGGCGACGGCGAGGGCTAACATCAGTTGGAGTACTGGAAACACATGTCGCGTAGACAAGCAAATATGGCCTAGGCTGAATCCTATTCGCTCTTCGGGGTTACTTTCGCTGGATAGAAAGCGCATCAGCATTGTCGTGGGGGTTATCACTGGCCATTGCCTCATTGGAGAGCATGCCAGGCCGCTTCGAATACCGTACAATGATTACTGTAGAATCTGTGGGGGCGAGGCGGAGTGTTCATTCATTTGCTCCGTACCTGCCCTCCTCTTCCAGGTAGTAGGAAATACACCCTTGGCTCTTATTACTTCACCGATTTGGACGACTTGAAGGAGGTGCGTGCGGGTCAGATTCATAGGTTCATTATTCACTCCGGATGGTTCGCGTATTAAGTACTAGTCGAAAGGGCTCTGTTGAGTCCATTTTAGTGATATCACAACGAACCCAGTGGTGTTCTATGTGCGCTCCGTGTGTCGGAGCAGCCCCTATAACCTAACCTAGCCTAGGGAAGCTAAACATCATTGTGAAATGATTTGCGTCGATTTAGTTGTTCCGCTGCCACGTTAAAAAAATGGATTTACATAGATTTTCTCTGTGTTGGGTTATTTCTCCAAATTTGCATTGGTATTTGCCTTGAGAAAGCGACAGCTTTAGAAAGAATTCGCACTTTGGAGGAACATTTATTTATTAGAATAATAGATTGTCGCAATGGTCCTCAGTTCCGAGGAGCACAACATCACAATCAGCTCCTCCTGGTCACATTTAGCCGGCTACCTGTGACAAGTCGGGAGATGTTGTTGCTTATTATTATGCCCCGGACCACAGCGGAAAGACCACACAATCATCCATGGCCACGAACGCCGGGGATGGAACTTGAACCCGTAACGACCGTAGCCAGACATGATACCGAGCTACCGGTCGAGTTTTTCTAGCCTAGTTTCAGTTTTTATTATTACCCGTTTTGTATGAGTTTGGAGCCATAGTTCGTTATAAACTGCAGCCCCAACGATAGTTGCTAAGGCGTTAGTTTATGGAGTCGCGGGACGCTCTATAAAAAGTTGAGCGAGAGTTGATCTTTCTTTAAGGGGATAGTTCCTGGGCGCTAATCGGGGAGCCTCCCACGACGCCATGAATTATCGCCCCAGAAACTATCGCCTCAAGAAGGAGACGTTAAATTTTGCGAACTGTTGCATTAAATTTGGAGCATCAGTTCAAAATAAATAGATTATCAACACAAACTAATGCGAACAGTTTGGGGCTGCGGCGATAGCTCGTTTACATTTTATGGCGATAGTTCATGCGGCGGTAATTCGTGGAGCTATTGAAATTGCCTTCGTTTCCTCATTCTGAATATTTATGCCTATCAGACAAGTTCGTCTGAGGTCAACGAAATTTCGTTAATTTCAAAATTTAGCTTAATGTGTTTCTCCCATCTCTTAAGGAGATCATAATAATAAAGTTCCTCTTTCATTCAAATTGAAACGCATCGAAAGGACCATAAAATCTATGACAATAAAACAAACAAAAGACAACCTTTCTCCTCTCCTCAAGTACTTCACCACAATAAACTTTTTCGCAACAAGCAAAAATACAACGCAAAATTTGCCGAAGCAACAAATATCCTTCGACGAACGGACAGAATAAAGAGCAACCAATAATTTAGTAGTCCTACTTTACAAACACTCGTCGTATCGGGCCGTTGTCGATAGTGGTCGTCGTTATAAAATATTTAGCGATATGGCACTAAAAAGGGAAAATAGCTGAACAAAGCTCTGAACACTATAATTTTTATGGTCGAACAAAATGTAGACGATAGCAACTCAATTCGGAAAATAAAACGAAAGAACGTCTGGAGCAACAAAAATAGCAGATACAACTTCTCAGCAAGGACTAGGACACGGAGGAAGGACGAGGAAATCATTCGGCCCTCCGTTGAAACCTAACAGACCGTTACTACACCACTTTTTTTCTCTCTGCGAAAATCTAATGACATCATGCTGTTATCATTAAAATATCTGCTATTAAAATTGTCCCGGAGGGAATAAGTAACGACCATCAGGATAATGGTTTATAGTGCAGTTGTAAAAGGAAATTTATGTATGGGATAGTTGAAGTGCCACTGACAGGCAAATGGGCAGAGACACGAAAATTCGATGATTCGTTAGTGGTATATGATTTTCGATTTGAATAATTCTGACGGTTGGTCATCGCCTCCTGGCGTATATACTCGTACGTACGTTATTTCATTTTCCCCCGGAAAAGGTGTTAATCTGCATCCTTCCTGGTGAAAATACATACGAAAATGCATTTCACCTGATTTTCGAGCATATTTCACAGTATACGCTCATCAATATTCATTCATATCCTTTCATCTCATAGCGTGTCCTGTCTTTTGGAAAAGCAATTGAACCTTTCGTCTGTCCGTACGTTCGTTCGTTCTATGCGGTACGGTGCAGTCCGGGGTCCGGACTCGTCCATTCGTCCATTTGAAAACTTCACTCCAGGGTATAAAGCCAATAAATTTCCATTCAATCGACAGTGCACTGCTGTGCCTTTGTCAGATACATTGCGAACTTCGTTCAACTAATGCACTTGGTTGCACACACACACACAGCGAACAACACAACAAAAAATGCATCGAATGAATTAAAATGTCCAGTTGAATGAACATTGAGGAATCGGGGGGCTACAAAATTGAATGGACTCTCTGCCCGTGTGATGCGGGTATGCGGGTGAGTCGCCGGATTTATCTTCTTCGTAACAGTTGCAAGTTCGTGGTCTGATCCTTTTAGTGTGCTCTGTTGCAATTTCGTCCCTTTCCGGGCTTTCCGAGAATCGCATTTCTGTCAATAATTATCGATATCAGACAATTAAATGGAGTTGTCCGGCCATCGATTATACACGCAAGGATATGTTTGTAGAGTGGCGAGCAGACCCTTGCCTCGGTGAACCTTTGCATAGCATAGTCGACACCCTTGCAGCAACAGATAGTGCACGGTAATGGGATTTGATGTTGATTTCTAAGTCGAAGTGAGGTGAGGGTGCCCTTGATATTTATTGGTAGATGGCGGTGGGTGAATCGAATAAAGGCGTAAAATGATTTTCAGTAGTTGTACCTTGTTTCATGTTGCTTGTTGAATTGTGTTCGAAGGACAGTTGGAAGCAGGGGTTGCTCATATGCAACAGCGAACGAATGAATTTATGAAGATTCTAAAGAAAAAGACATTTCGTTTGGCTCCATTTCGATTAATCCTTTGCTATCCTACACCACCAAAAGCCTCTTCGTACCCTTGGGCAAATTCTATAATTCTTAGCTCTGTGGCACCGTCACATAATATTTTTTAAATTTCAATTGTGCAGTTAATTTGTCCATCGTTTGTCCAGGAAAATTTTCGTTTGCCCACCCTTGCAAAAAAAAAATTTATTAACAAAATACATTTCAAACTGACAAAACCACGATTTCTTTTGGGTTTTTATTTTACGCTATTTCGTTTGCCCAACGTTAGACTAGGATTGCCCGCCTAAAATTTTCGTTTTCCCACACCCTTTTTTTTAATTTGAAAAAAAAAAAAAAATAATTGGACCCCACATTGGGCGCCATATTATACACCCTTGCAACTATATTTTTTAATTTGAATTGCGTAGTCCAAATTAAGGACTTAAGGATTCCCAACCTAAAAATTGTATTTTGCCCTGGCTTTTTTTGCAAGGGTGGGCAAACGACACCTTTTCCTGGGCAAGTGATAGTCCACGATGGGCAAACAAACTGCCCAGATTGCGTCTACAAATTGTCCCATAAAGAGTGAAAGGGTGGAGATATAAAATGTGGCGCCCAAGTAGGAACGAAGGCACACTAAAATTTGAGGTGGACAATCCTGGGATAACGTTGGGCAAAGGGAATAGCGTAATAAATTGCCAATAAAAAAAATCGTAGTTTGTTTTCAGTTTAAAAAAAAACTAGTTTTTCTAAAAAGTCTTTTTGCAAGGGTGGGCAAATGTGGGCCTACAATGGGCAAGCAAACTATGGAATTGCTGCTGATGCCCTTTGTAACGGACCAATTAGTTTAATTTAAACTTGTCACTACATCTCCCTGACTTTTGCAGCGTTCTTCAGGCAGAGATTGCGGCTATTTGGGAGGTTCTCATTTGGCTCGGGAGTAGTGTCATAGCTGCTAAGGATATTATCATTTTTACGGATAGTCAGCCGGCGATTAAGTCCCTTGAATCTGTGATTACAAACTCAAAGATGGAGATGGGAAATTTTTTTAACATCTCCGTTTGTTGGATTCCGGCCTATAGCGGCTTTGACGGAAGTTACCAAGCGGATGAACTAGCTAGAAGAGGCTCTTTTGGGGGGACCGGGTTTAGTCACTGCCATCTCGGGTGGTCTTTATCAACCTCTAAATTGTTGTTAAACAATGTCGCGTTGAGTACTGCCAACACGGGGTGGGGTATAATGATAACACTTGTATGGTTACTAGGCAACTTTGGCCTAGGATCGATCCCAAACGCTCTTAGGAGCGGCTGGCGTTGAATAGACGTAATCTACGGACTCTTGTCGGGGTAATTACAGGGCACTGCCTGATCGGCGAACATGCCATCAGATTGGGGCTTCCACACAATGACCTCTGTAGGGGTTGCGAGGATGAGGATGTGGAGGAGAGTACCTTTCATCTGTTATGTGGGTGTCATGCCCTGGCTAGAAGAAGAAGGATTACGTTGGGGTCTTTCTATTTGGCGATCTTGACGACCTTAAGGATGTTAGCATCAGTCGGCTCCAGCGCTTTATCAACAGCTCAGGCTGGTTCAATGAACAGGCAGGACTCGGTTTGTGAAGTCGATGGTGGTATCACAAAGACCCAGAGGTGGTCTATGTGTGCTGTGTGTATCACGGCAGCCCCTTTAACCTAACCTAACCTAATGGATCAATTCTGACACATAAGTGTCAATTTTTGAATTTATGTACTTTCCACAAATGTATTTAATTTCGATTCATTTCGAATCATCTACATTTCGGAAAAGTCGTACGGGTTCAAAAGTAGGCATTTATGGGTTAGAATTGGCCAGAACCGCTGCCATCACACCAACCGATGCAACCAAACTTCAGGGGTGTGAAAACGATGGAATTGGTGAAGCTAATTTTTGGCGGAAAAAATTTGGAGGAATGGGCGAGAACGAGGAAATGGAACGGGTGAAAAAGGGGAAGTCGGATTCGATACGCCGCCGAGCACGGGTGGGTATTGCGGAAAAAACGCGATTAAATAAGAGGCCATTGGTTATTTTTTTCTTCGGAAGTAAGAGAAAGGTGAACGCGAAAAGTTTTTCAAGAGCTTCTCGAAAGTGTCCGATTTTTCGTGCGAGTTCGATGAGAGGGAGATTTGCGTCGCATTGCTGCCGTTATAAGGCGCACAACACGTAAACTTCACGAGAAGGTCAGCCCCGTGAATGTGAGGTCCAATTTGGCTAAAGTTGCTGTGTGTGCGCCCCTTTTTACTTGTGCGGAGCCGCTATCGGTTGCTTCGCTCTAATACTGCATGTCGTTGACGCCTGCTTCTAAATTTATGTGGTGTCTCCGGAGCCCGAACAGTGTTTAGTTAACGATCGCGAGAATTATTTGTTTGCTGCATACAAAAAGACAAAGTCTCAATTATATATCTTGTGAGTCCAGGCAGTGATAGTCCCGTACAGTGTGTGTGAAAAGAAATATATAAATCTTAAGATGTTAGTCATGACGATCGAAGGTTTTGAAAACTCGCAGCGCCGCGCCACCTGTTTCGATACTCCTTAACCTAAAAAAAATACCATTGCCTTGTGCATTTCCTCGCCCACACCTAGTGACCCCTGCAGTGCCTGTTATGTTTCCGGGGAACAGGTTTACCTTTCGATACGATGTTTGTTACGTGACTAGTACAGTGATTACACTTTTGAAAATGAAGTAGCGATGTCCCCATCACAGTGTGTGTGAAAAGAGCCGTAGAGTGTCCCCGCACAGTGCTTACTAAAAAAAATCTTAGTTCAAGATAAAAATAACTTTTCTTTTTAATTTTTTAGACGGTCGCAGCGTCGGAAGTCCGCGGAGATAAAACACCCAGTATTTACCACAGCAACAACCGTATCGGACTCCCGTTCTAGAACATCCAGCGAATTGTTGTTATTACTTAATGCTTTTCACCACCGCTTTCGTTCAATTTGTTTTTTTTTTTTTTTTTGTTAATTGATAATATTGTTGGTACTTTTTTTTGATAATTTTTGGATAAAAAAAAATGAACGCAGAATAATAATGTGTACTTTGCTATAAACATCTGCGTTTTCCTTCGAGGAAGCCCTTGTTCTCTTTCAGGTTGCTGGACGAGATGAGGTGAAAGGCCGCCTCTCTAGTTCGCTGTGGGAGGCCCCCAAACTCATCTATTGTCGGCCAAGGGCGCCTCAGGTCGGGTTTTTTTTCAGCCGGTTAAGAAGGCGGGGTCCATCGCCATCTAGGACCCGGAGCAATTAAATTTGGCACCCGAGCAGGCTGAGGCCACTTTTCCTCCTTTCCCCCAAATTTTATCACTAAGTCGTTATGTCTCTCCCTCCCTTATAATATGTGTGGACATGGGCAGTGAACGGCAAAACCCCGCCCGTTTCACCGAACCTGAGCTAAAGCATGCTCGTCCCGTCGCTTAGCTCACTGAGGAGCCAATTTTGACAGCTGTCACTTCCGGACCTTAACGGTCAAAATAGCTCCATCCCCATTGACACCTTCGGGCGTCGGTCTTTGTTCATTACACCTTCACGCGAAGTTCGTTGTGGCTTATGATGCATTTTCCACTTTGAAATTAGTACTAAAACTTGTTTTAATGAGAGGTATATGAAATAAAAGGCCTGCCTGTGCTTCTGTATTTCCCGCTCCTGTATTGTGTTGCTGGGTTCAGGTCTTCTCAAAACTAAGGTCCTGTTCGGAGTTTTCAAATCGGAGTCCTGATTTCGAACAATCTACGACGCCGCACGTAGCTGGCGTTCCAATGTTCTTACCGTATGCCAAGTGGAGAGTCTCAACTACTGGTGGAACGGCCAGGCTTCACCACAGCCGACGTGTTGATTACGAAATTTACGAGTATTTATTCCATTCGAAAATTTATTTATTTGAGCCGGAAATTTATTTTTAATCTTTTTTTTTTCGTTTATTTAAAATACAATTTTTTGGTCCTCATAATTTTTTTATTATTCTTGACGCATTTCGCTCTTTCGAGCATCTTCAGAGGAATAAGGAATTAGTGGCTCTGAAGATGCTCAAAAGAGCGAAACGCGTCAGCAATAATAAAAGTCATGTGGTGAAGACAAAAACAAAATTGTATTTTTAATAAAACTATAACGAATTACCACAAAGGCTAAAAGTCATTGTTTGTGGTTAGATTTAACGCTCAAAGAAAAGGAACATTCAAATTTTTTTCCTTTTTTGACAAAAATGATATTCGCGGTTTATTCGTGTTCACTCTGTGACATTACTTGAACAAAAAAAGAGACGTTTCTTGTTCAAATCAATTTATTTTTTGTTCCGGAAATTTATTTATTTTTTGATCCGGAAAGTTATTTACTTAATCCGGAAAGTTATCTATTTGTCCCGGATTTTTTTGTACTTAACCTGGAAGAAACTACCTGACAATGTCTTCACCAACCATTTTCCTATTATTCACCATTTAATTTGAATTAAACACATCAGCGTAATGCCTTGCACACTTAGTAGAATTCCTGTATTTGTTCTTTCTCCGAAAATCAACAATCGCCCTTTCTCAAAATTACATCATCATCCTTCGCGATGTTTCCCTTTTTCTCGTAGGAAAATATTTCCTTTATTGATTATTTCTGCGGCCAGCCTTGTAAGAAAAATATAACTTCTTCCACCACGGTCTTACTTGAACCACCTCAAGAATTGTTTCCTTTTTTGTCAGTCCTTCAAATATACTGAGTAAAGCTACAAGAAACATTTAAGGCTCATCTACGGCAAGAATAGGCGAAAAAGCTAGCAAGTGAAATTGTCCAAGCCGCACATGTAAACTTGGCACCCAGAAATGACTTCGTACCGAGATCTCAGCCTTCCTAGTACCCATCCTGTATTTAGTATCCTTGTGTCAGTCTTTGAGAGGTCAAGGTGAAAGTCGTTTGTGCCTAGAGTGGGGTAGGTGGTTGCGTTGCGTGATTAAGGCAAACTCTCTCTGTGTATACGAATATGTGTTGTTTACTTAGGGAATTGTCGGTTCAGTTCAGCTACAACCGAACTTACTTCCACCTCAGGTCACCAACGTCTTACTGGAATTGCCGACAACAAAAGACGGATGCTAATAGATAAATCCAAACAGGCTCTTAAATGCTTACGGGGCCAAATTGACGACAACGGAGAGAAATGTTGTTGCTGTTGTTGTTCCGCTGAACGGCCCGGGTAGAGTGTAAGCAGCAAACGAGGCGACGACAGCAGGAGGAAAAATGTTGATTAAGGTTTTGTCACAGGTGGCGAAAACAAATGTTGTCTTTTTTCATGAGCACACCAAGGAGAGGACTTATCACTTTGCGAAAGAATGAGTGCGTATGGGCATTACAGCCGGAATTGTTAATCCTCATTCCAGCACTCTTTTCATATTGCTGTTTAGGAAAAGCGAAAGTAATTTCCATCATGTGGACAGTGTAAACATCTGTGTCTCTTGAAGGAGCCGTACGAAGGAAAAAGTGGAAAAATCCAGGACGCATACTTAAGGTGTGATTAAGGGAATGTTGTATTGCGATGAGTGACTGATTAAAGCAGTCGTTATGATTAAAAGGCTGGCCGGTAGCTTCGTGGGGTCAGTTCTGAGTTCGATTCCTGACCATGTCGTGGCCATGGATGTTTGTTTTGTCTTCCCTTGTAGTGTGGGGCGTAACAATAAACCACAAACTATCCGACTTGTCGCGGGTATGCGGCTTGGAACATGCTAGCAACATGCGTCGTCCGAAAATAATTTATGCTAACGAAACGTCAACTAAGCTACATGAGAATAGTTGACGCAATATCCCCAAATAGGGGTTACGGCAAATAGTTTATGTTATGATTCAAGGAGTTATTTATGTTTACTCCAGTAAGTCAGCGGAATTAAAATATTACTTTATCATCAGTGGGGCTAGTAGTCCGGATAGCGCAACGGTTAGCACGTTCGCCTTTTACTCACTGGGCCCCGGTTCGATTCCTACTGAATGCGGTAGTTTTCGGTGAAAAAGGGGATTTACGTAACACTCAGCTGTTGAAATGAGTACCCATTTATGGGGTAAATAACTCGGTTGAGCGTGTTGCTGATCACACACCTCTGCACAAGACATACCGTCACGATCTATAAAATGAGATGATGCTAACACATCTCGAGGCCACGGTTCAAATTGGACTGTTGCGCCAGTTATTTTTTTTTTTTTTATCAGTTGGGCTAGGTCAGGGTAGGTAGGTAGAGAGGTTGTCGAACTAATGGGAAACGACTTTATATTTTCAAAAGCAGAAATCCCACATGGAAATTAGCGTGGCAGTTTTCATGTTGAGTGGTGTATTTTTCACGGAGAATCACAAAAACTACTATCATTATTCTATTGTGCTATCGCTAAAGAACCGAAATAGATCAGTTGCTCTAACCTGCTCTCGAGTAGGTCCAGGGTGCCGCAATGTGAGTATTCCACGATGAATAATGTGTCACAGCGTTCTTGTCGTTTAAATTTCTAATCGACTGAATGGACTTCGGGCCAATAAAGGTTGCAGCGGAAGAGGTGGAGTAAAACTTCTAAAGCAGCTGTTGAGCAAAAGTGCATGGCCCCCGTGATGGCATGCAGGCAAATTTCTGAATTTTATTCAGAGCCGTTCTGCCGGCTAAGGTAATGGCTTTTTTCTACCAGACCACTGCACGGTAATCTATTGTACTATGCAAAACGCGACATTTCGGGCCACCGTAGGTAGCCTTTTGCGAAAGCAACAATCTTCTCAGGGATGCCACTCCTGAGCAAAGTTACCCATACTGAATCCCTATTCGCACTCTCGAAAGCCTTCTCCAAATCAATGAAAAGCAAATGAAGTGAACAGTGGGGAAGGGGTATTCCCTACTCTTCAAAGAATTTTTAAATCTAGAAATAAACCAGAATAACCTAATTTGCTTCATCCGTTCGAATTCTACAAACTTTCTCAAACCGAATCCTTCGACACTCATTCCCTATGCAAGAGACCTTAACAACATATTCAAAACAAAAAACACTATTGTCTGTAAAGTCGTAAGAAACAAACAGAACTGACAAGTCCCCTACAACATTCAAATCTCACTTTTAAAAGGGATGACCATAAAAAGTCGAGAATAGCTCGGGGCGGCGCGGCGGCATAGTGCAAACACAGAGGACTCGGCAAATTCAAGCCTCCTTTCTCACGTCCGAAAAGCATGTTGAACATAAATAAAGTAAGTTTGTGCACAAAACAAAATGCCAGAGAATATTTTATGTCTGTCAGGATTTTCATAGAATTTTGTGGATGTGAATGGCATCAGGCATTCTGGTCCTTGCCGCCATAGAGTATCGCCAGTTGTATAGCTGCCTGGCAAGTGGCAGGACCACGGTAAAACCTCATCTCAGCCGTCGCAACACATTCTCATCCCAGACGGAGCAGACAGGCGGGCAGACAAACATAGAGACAGGACACGAGAGACAGACGGACAAACTGATATAAACAAGACCATACCTTTTTCCCTGGCACTATTTCTGTTTTGTTTTTGTGTGTCTTCGAAATTCCACACCGTCTTGTTTCCTACTTAAAAAACACAAGAACCGAACAAAGAATGAAACCCTCCACACAGTGTCAAGTAAAAACCTAGTACGGTAGGACGAAATGGCTCAGTTGGTATTCGGTTTTCTGATCTGATGATATCAATAAGAGAAATCTGAAAGCATCGTACGTGACCTCTTCTGTCTTTTGCAATCGACTTTTTCCTTGAGACTGGGTCTCGTGAAAGTTGCATGCTTGCTGGTGCTACTCCTGCTAGTGCCAGTGTCGTCCTGGGTGCAAAGGAGCTCTCGACTCGAAGACCTGCCCGAAATATGTATGCGATATAGCCCATAAAGTCTATCCATTTACGATTTGGCAATGTTCAAAGAATGGAAGAAGCATGTTTTTTAAAGATAGTATTTCAAGATTCCAAGAAGGTATAATATATAGTATAAAACTCGTCTATTCCGAATGTAAGGGCTCTCTAGCTGGCTCCTCCCTCTCTCTCTCTTTCTATCGCTTTTGAATACGAGATTCAATTCGATTTCGTTTAAAGTCAAATCGTTGACATTGGCACACAGCAGAAAGGTGGCTCGTGAATGGAATTCACAAAAGGATTTTCTCGGATTATAATTATTGGGGTATTGTAGAGAGTGCGGTATGGGATTTTAAGAGCATTCGCCGATTTTGTTGTAGGACATATTCAGAAATATGGAAAAATTGATTTACGTAGATATCGAGATATATAGACAAAGGACATGATTTGAATTAGGACGATGTTAGTATCATCTTCACTTTGGAAAACTTACGCATTTGCTCTGGATCCAAGTGGGGCATAGCGCGTCAGCTATTTCTTATGGCTTAGCTGAAGTCTTATTGGCATAAACCAGGCGCTATGCCCCACAAGAGGTTATGGCAATTGAGTATAAACCAGTTTGGGACGATACACGTTGCTAGCATGCACCTTAGCTACCATTTAGCCGCCTACGGCGGGAAGTCGGGAGATGCTGTGGCTTATTACTACCCCCGCACCACAGAAGGAAGACACCACCAACATCCATGGCCACAAACGCCACGGACGGGGCGTGCATTAACGAACGTAATCAGTCTGGAGACTGACGCCTCCTCTGTTGGGACAGGTTTTCAAAAGATACGCAGAGCTTGACGAAGTTTGCTGAGTAATCTTGAAGCCAGTTAGAACAGGACCACTGCAAGGAGCGATATTATCCCCTCTCTCCTGTATACTAACGGTGAACAGAACACTGCGCAGGTTAAGAGCCAGCGACTTAAAAGTGGTGGCATATGCCGATGACATTGTGGTGCTTGTGAGAGGTAAGTTCCCTCAAACCATATCGGGCCTTATGCAATCGGCGCTAAACCAGACTCAAAGCTGTGCTCCAGAGAGTGGTCTTAAAGCAAAATTGACAAAAGTGGAACTGATAATTTTCACAAGAGGGCGTGGATACCAGCAATAACGGTGGTGCCCTGATCTATACCGACTGTCCAAGACGGACACTGGAGTAGGTTCAGGCTTCTGGGCTGGAGCCAGTGACATACCGAAACGCGCGACCGTATTCCAGTCGGTATTACACGCTATACGCATGGCTGCAGAGTCCATACAAAGGACTTCAACGAGCATGAGGAGATTTGTGTCGACAGTAGGGCGGCCATTCTGGCTCTAGCGTCATGTGGGTGCTCTTCGAAAACTGTAAACATATGCAGAGATTTCGTCAACAGAAAAGCTAAACATATTCCTATAAGGGTTATGTGGGTGCCCGGTCACAGTTTTATCGTAGGCAACGAAAAATCTAGTGAACTAGCAAGGAGAGGTTCGGAAGTCGAGAGCAGCCCACCGACACCTATGCCACGATGACTTGCGGAGATCGCTAATGAAATAAATTAGGCCAAATTAACTGAACTACAATCCAACTGGACAAAAAAAAAACAGATTGCAGGGAAGCCAGAACCTTGTGGTTATCACCCGATCTGAGTAAAAGCAGCATATTGGTAAAACTCAATAGAAATAGGCTGAGGGCGATAGGTCTACTCACAGCCTTACCGCATGTTATGCGAGCAGATTTGGACTGACCTCCAGCAACTTATGCTGAAGACGCGAAATGGAAGAGGACCCCATCGAACATACTTTGTGTGAGTGTCCAGTTTCAAGTTGGAAATGCCTCAACACTTTAGGTGCCTACCGATTTCAAGAGCTGGCAGAGGAGGCCAGTGCCATCTCGTTGAATCAGCTGATTCAATATAGCGGAATGATTACCTGGCAGCTCTAATAAGCCAGCGAAAGTTAGCAAATGGGCCCAAATCGAAGGTCTAACGCAAGCTGCGCTATAACGGCAACCCTTTTATTTAACCTCACCTAACTTAACATAACCTTGAAGCCTCATCGAAAAAATTTTCAACGAGATGAGGTACGGGCTTACTGCAGCTCAGTAGCACCAGCAACCATTAACTTTCAAACAAAATTCTTCTATCTGCAGAATTATCTAACGACAAAAAAAAATTAAATGCGTTCTAAGATTACCGCGAGGAAAAAGTATAACTTTTTGAACATGGCTTTAAAGCCGCCCGCATGCTGAAGCACATGTTTTAAGATTTTGCTTTTAACCCCGTCCCCCTAGCCTATGAAGATGATGGAATATACACCATCAAGAGTCCTACCACTCATCTCAGCGACTAGGAAAATTATAGACTTAAAACTAACATTGTTAATTTTTATTTAACATCACCATCACCACCACAGATTGTTTCTCTCATCCTTCCGATTTATATGATACCCATATTGCCTAGACGGTAATTCATTGTCAAGAAGGTCCTTTTTTTCTGTCCAAAGGACTCAAAAAATTTTAAAAGTTACTCCAGTACTCTCACGCCAATTCAGACGACACCCGTAATTCCAAGATTTCACTTCAAGTTAAGAAATTGGCTTTTATCAATACGATAGGGTTAAAAACACTCCAGTCCATTGGTCTCCTCACCCCAATTCAGACGGCACCCATATTTCCAACATTGCACGTCATGTTTGCGAATGTGCTCATGTCAACACCGTAGGGTGAAAAATACCTTCAGAAACTCTCAAGCCCATTGGCCTCATCATCTTAATTCAATTCAATGGCCTGGCCTGTGATTGAATAAACAAGCGGGTTTAGTGATGCTCACTCGTCACTCCAACATCTACATCTGGTTATGCAAACGGAGAATTCCGTTTCGTAGAACTTGATAGGTGAGAAAAAATCTGGCGACGCTTATGCTGAATCCGCGGGCGCGACCTGTCGGAAGAGCGATCGCTTGGGAGTCAACTTTCACGCGCAGTAGCCATCGAATCGGCAGCCTCATTGCAGGGACAAGTGATTTAACTGGAGGAGTCCTTCATCTATCACTCGAGCGCTTTCACAGGGACGGTCGACACGTTGGCTTCTTGTTTCAAGCCCCCGCGTTGCGTCACGAGGACACAAAAAAAAATTCAATATTCGTTGGACGAAATCAAGCCGGATCGCAGGAGTTTTCACAGTTCAACACTTCTGCCGTTTAGCTGGCTTTATGAAGGAAAAGTGGCTTTAAATTGCGGCACTGGCACACCGCCCAATCCGAAACACTCTCGATTGTTATTTTTGGAGCCGCTGATCAATATTTGAATGTAGTCCTGGTTGTTCAAAATCGGATCTACTCTTTTGAACCTAGGTTGCACACCCAGGCCTAGGTCTAATAGGTTCGATTAAACAAATAGCTAGGTCTGGGCAGGTCCGCTGATAAGAATAGTTCCAGTGATCCGAGTAGGTCCGCTGATCCGAATAATTCCAAAGATCTGAGTAGGTCCGCTGATCCGAATAGTTCCACTTATCCGGGTAGTTCATTACACGGAGAACCATATTCTGGTCTGGTAGTGCTGCTCCCACCGGCAGATCGAAGCAGCACCTGATGAGTAGTGATCTGTTGGTGGTACGAAGCCAGAGGCCGAGGGTCCCATTACACTCAGATCCAAATGCGAGCGCGGGGCCAAGTGAGCCATCCGTCAACCATTCCATCCTTATCGACTTATTTTTTTTTTATTCCCCATTTTTACCTCCCCGGTATTCCCGTCTTCGTTATATCTTCGGCCCTGTGCCTGTTTGTAGTTTGGCTGATGCAGCCCTGTGTCCCTGCGCGGAGCTTGGTATCTTTTTCGTATTTTGGGAGTTTGACGTTTGTCGCCACAGTTACGTTTCGCTTTTTGTATCTTGTTCTTTTTTGATAGGTTATTTCGCGTTCTTTTCTTTGAGTAACGGGCAGACGTGCGATATCTTTCTTTGTTGATAATGGAGAAGGCCGGTGACTGCCGTGTTTCGCCCACCCCACTATTTCCGACAGCTGAGTTCGTCTGCCAGCGCACGTCACAGGTGGTCCTCGGAGAGTGGTTACTTGACACTAGGTGTCCGATAGGCCTTCACGGCCATACCAACCCTTGTCCTCCGGTATCCATTATTACATTCGCTGATCCGAATGGTTCCACTGATCCAAATAGTTCCAATGATCCGATTAGTTGCTGTGATCCGGGTAGGTCCGCTGATCCGAATAGCTCCACTGATCCGGGTAGGTCCGCTGATCCGAATGGTTCCACTGATCCAAATAGTTCCAATGATCCGAGTAGTTCCTGTGATCCGGGTAGGTCCGCTGATCCGAATAGCTCCACTGATCCGGGTAGGTCCGCTGATCCGAATGGTTTCACCGATCCGCTGGTCCGAATAGTCCCACTGATTTGCTGATCCGGGTATGTCCACTGATCCGAATAGGTTCGCTGATCCGCATAGTTTCGCTGATCCGGATGGTCCGCAGGTCTGGGTAGTTCCGTACGCTGAATAGGTCTGGTTTGGTTAGGTCTAAAGCTCTGGATAGAAGACTAGGGATAGGTAGATAATAGAAACAGAAAGGTTCGGAAAGAAAAGAACACATTGCCAGGATCTGGGTATGGGTTTTACAGGGTACACAGGTTTTGAAAGAATAGAAGGTTTCACATCAGTGTGGGAAGTTTAATGCAGGAGCTGAGTAGGTTAGGACAGATGGAGGAAGGAGTGGAAACGTATTTTAAGTCCTTTGGTTAGGAAAAACGGACCTTCTTGGACATGAAGTGGAACCTAGGCATAATGAGGCTCTCTGGAATCGGGATGATAAGACCAATGTACTAGAATACTGTAAATTGCTATAAGGATATTCGAAAAAGGATATTTTTGGGAGTGAATCGAAATACAGGTAAAATGGGTGTCATATGGATCAGGATGAAGAGACGAATGTCCAGGAATAGTGTAGATGGCATTTCGAGTTCTTCGATTACGAAAAGGACATTTTCGGCAATGAGTGAAATATGGGCATTACTAATTATTTATGGCAACCCTTCAACCTAACCTATATGTTGTAAAAACCGGGGAAAGGAGCAAGCAACAAAAACTAGACCCAGAACTAATCAGCTGAGCATAAATGGCTTTTTTTCACGGTCCATCTCAATATTAATTTGTGATGTACAGTGTAAAAGTCCAGTAAAAAATTTCGAAGCTTGTCGCGGTTCCTTGCCGGTTGAGGTTGATTTGAAGTTCTTTGACGGTTAACAGAAAAGTAGATAATTTTTCAGTAGGCATTATTCTCGAACCTTGTTCAATCAACAAAAATAAATTTATAGTTTAGCCACTGGCGCTAAGCCAGAACAGTTGGGTAGAATTCCATATCGGCAGGTAGCACGTTGTTATTTGCATTCGATAGAATTCGCTCCCATGTCGTGTTGGTCGGCCTATATAAGGCAAACCAACATCTGACTTGGTCGTTCCCGGTCACGCCTCTCCCACTGGTGCGAGCGCGAAGCAGAGGCGTCTGATGAGACGCGCTTCGCACCAGCGGTCGAAACCGGCGAACCAACACGATTTGGGTTCCCTTCGGGGAGTTAATTATTCTCAACAAAAAAAAAAAGTATGAATAAGTGTAGTCCCACTCTGGACTGAGAAGGGCGACGGCATGCTAAGTGCCATGTAAGTTGCATGGCGTCGATGGCTGTCGCCCGGCAAAAAACTTGCTTTATAGTTTAGCCACTGGCGCTAAGCCAGAACAGTTGGGTAGAATTCCATATCGGCAGGTACACTGTAAAAAGTAAATTGAAATTTACACCGAAAATTTGAATAATTTTTCTCTTTTTTTTGCGCAAAATTACACTAAACGTTTATATTTAAACAAATTTCGTGTATTGTCGCTAAAAGTTGTAAAATTACACAGATATTTTAAGATTACTCTATTTTTGTGTAATATTCCGATTTTTGTGTAAGAGATTACATCAAAATTGGTGTCAGTTAATGTTATTACTCTATCTTTGTGTAATATTATGTTTTTTGTGTATATTTGCAATTTGGAAGTAGTAATTCTACATCACTTTTGTGTAATATTACGATTTTGGTGTAACAAATTACACTAAAGGAAATTGTACGTCAGTTGCGTGTTTTCCAAGTCGCGATTTCTCATGAGTGGTTTGTTATCGGTGCAATTAAGACGTGTGTGTGATTCTTAAGTGCGTGTGATTCGAAAGGAATCTTTGGTAAAATATAAAGTAAAGTAAAAAAAAAAAAAACAAAAAACCAAATATGTAGGAATGAATTGTCCCAAAAATAGATTAAGCCAGCAGTAATTCGAGACTTTTAGCGAATAAATTCGGTTTTGTGGGAAATTTACATATTTCCCGGTGTAAATTTACAATTTTCAGGTCTAAATTTACATAAATCAGGCTGTAAATTTACATGTTTCCTAGTGTAAATTTACATATTTTCGGAAGTAAATTTACGCAGATTTTATGGTAAATATTTACACCGTATTACGTAAAATTACTCTCACTTCTATTATGGTGTAAATTTACCATTATAATAGGAGGAAATAAAGTTTCCTCCTATTATAGGAGTAAAATTTTTTTGAGTGTAGCACGTTGTTATTTGCATTCGATAGAATTCGCTCCCATGTCGTGTTGGTCGGCCTATATAAGGCAAACCAACATCTGACTTGGTCGTTCCCGGTCACGCCTCTCCCACTGGTGCGAGCGCGAAGCAGAGGCGTCTGATGAGACGCGCTTCGCACCAGCGGTCGAAACCGGCGAACCAACACGATTTGGGCTCCCTTCGGGGAGTTAATTATTCTCAACAAAAAAAAAAAAAAAAAAAAAAGTATGAATAAATTTGCCTTGACAGCCTCATAAAATTAAGTTCTGAAAACCGAGTCCTAAAGTGAAAGAGCACAAATCTTTCGAGATCAAAACTCTTTTATTCGGTATTAATTCACTATAAAAGCCTTCACATATGTAGGTATAGCTTTCTACGCTGAATCCAATTCCCTGCAGCCGATCAGAGCTTATTCAATGCATTTGCCACATAAAGTACCACTTGGTCTCGGTGCACGAATGTCAAATCAAAGTCAATCGGTGCTATGCCTCTCTCTCTCTAATTATAACAAACTCCATCATTTGAGCATGTAAAAGTGGTCAAATACGAAATTGGCGCACACAAAGCCACTAACTAGACCAGTCGGAGTTCAAATACGGACTAAAATACGGGGATCTCTCTATTCTGTAGTCTAATTGACATTTTGATTCACTGAATAATTGCGGCTGAAAGAACATAGCCAATCACCGGACTAACCCAATTCGGTGAGAGAGCCTCTCTGTGTTAATGCTCGTATATTACCCGATATCGGGAGTTTACCTTTGAAATGCAAACAAGGTGATGCAATGCAGTCGATTCGAAATTGAGTGGAGATAAAAGGACATTACTTGAAATTTGCGTAATATGCTTCGGAATCTTCAAGCGAACTTTTGCAAAGAGGAGTCTAATAGGATACACATTACAGGAGCCAACAATCAACTGTCAGAGACTTGAAGAGCACCACCATTTTCTGTTTTCAAATTTCCTCGACTATGTTGTCAACAAAAATTTATTAAACTGTCAATCACCAAAGCAATAGCTCTAATTACGTTCACCCCTACTCACAGTTCATAGAACCCTCTCTCTTGCGCCCCACATTCTTCCTTCCATTTTTTTTTTTTCACTCTCCACATTTCACAATCGATTACTTATCGGAATTACGTGTGTAGTTAATTGAATAATTGTCGCACACACATTCCAGTCGTCTAACAAGCTGGGGCACAACCTGTACAGCACAATATGCAACAGCCCCGAACCCTTCTCGTTACCTCGTTACCAGTACTCAGCTCTAACATCGTTGCCAACATAGTCCGGTCCGACCTTACTTCAACCGAAAACATGAACCCGGAAAGTATGTAACCAGGGCCAGTCAATGGAAAGTATCTCTAGTCCGGTCTGACGCTGAAGTCCCTACTCCAGTAGAAGATAATCCAATTAAGCTCGATGCCAATAAATCAATTAATCGGTTAGTCGGTTTCGGACATGCTTCGCCTTTATGTTGCCTTCATTTAGATAATTGTAGGGACATATTTAGATAATTACCATGCCATTTCGGATAAATTGTTTCGATTATTGTCGCGGCCGAGATGATGGTAGCCACTTGAATTCCCCTAAAATTACGGGGCGTAGCGAGACCCCGAGATGGAATTGTTGGCATGCATTCGTAATGAACCGATTCCGGGACCCGCTCTCCGACATTTATCTCAATCCAATCGATGACAATAACAATATCGTCTAAAGTGTGATTTATCTATTGGTCTCGAGAGAGTATTTTTATTAGGCTAATTGCAGATGCAGCCATCGACGACGACGACAGCATATGCTGAGCTTCTATCTGCCACAGACGATATCCTTTTGATAGCTTCTTGGGCGTCGTAAAAAAATACGAGAGTCGCTCCTTTCTTCCACTCAACTTGATAGATGCGAAATTAGTCAAGTATGTAGTTTGTCATTCGTTTACGACATACTGCGAAGATAATAGATAATTTTGATTTCATCCGAAAATTATTTTGCCACGGTCCTTGCAATTTTCTTTGGTAAAGGACTTGCGTGGGTTGAGAGAGTTAAGTCATAAAATAACTTATGGCCAAAGTTTTCGCAAATTGCTGGCATAAAATAAAGTTATATACGATAAAGAGATTCGTTCTGTGTGTACACACTGACGAGAATTACTAATGCGAATATTATGATCGTAAAAAGGCAACAATATTGTCACTGGCGTGGGAGAGATTGTTTGGTTCCTTAAAAATAATGCCGACATTGGAAATGTCAGTTCATACAGCTTGGCCCCTTCTTTATTGGTGCTCTCCTCTTGACACTTTTCTTCTGTGAGTATCACGTTCCGCAGGCTCCACAGGTACTTAGCTTTTGTGGGCTCATAGCTTTGTGAAGACGTAGCAAGTATCGACTGCAGACTACATCCCAAAAACCTTTTCAGGGCGGATTGGGAGACTTCGGATGCCGCAGTTTTGAAACGAGCCATCTTAACCTTCGACATCTGGCAACCCTGCAGCTTTCAAATCTGTTTTCAGATCGACAACGAGCTGTTATCCTGCAGCTTTACATTCAAAACATTTGCTCAATTGTGAAAACGAAACCTGCGTATCGTGCAAAATATCGAAAGAGTAAAGCGCCTTCAGACCACACACCAAAAATTTATCACTAACAGCAATCTTAGGTTAGGTTAGGTTAGTTAAAAAGCTGCCATAACCACCGCACAGCGCACATAGAGCACCTCTGGGTCCGTTGTGATCCCGTCAAAGTCACCTATGTAATTGAACCTAGGTTTCAAACTAGCCTGTGCTATCGATACAACGATTAAGCACTTGCCACGTTCCAGGTTTAAGGAATATCCCGCGTTGATTAAACGAATACAGGAGCAACAACAAAACCTTCCGGACCTCCGATCTATCGACGGATTTGTCTATAGAGGCTCTGAGTGTGCGAGCGAAGACATGATCCAGGAGGAGATGCCGTGGAAACTTTGGGTACAGGCTGGCCTTTGGCCAGGGTATGATATAATCCACAATTATTTCGACATGTTGAACACGTTTCTTCGAACCACGGCTATGTCGAGCCCCCGGATGCCAGGATAAGAGATATTTTCGTGCGGCTCTGGTTGAGAGGAGCCCCACACCTGACTCACGACCACTACCGTTGGCTCTACCGGAGTACAATATTACAGTGCTACCAGTTGGAGAGATAAATTCTCCGCTATTCCGCCATATTATCTCACTAGCTCCTAATGCCTGCTACAGACAATGGCCCATCGCCATTGATGGCCGCCATCACACACCTAATGTCAATTCAAATATTATCCGTCAACTTCGATGGGCTATCAGGAAATTGCGCATAGTGGGCAATTGAAATTGAAAGCTGACAGATGTTCGGTGATTGTAGCATTGCGAGAATTGTGTAGTAGCCTCTTAACTTAAATCAGCTGTTCAAAGTTGCATACGCGATGGGCCATCGCGAGGAGGAAAATTGCTCTCCAAACCATTTGTTGCCATCCAATGGCCCATCGCTGTTGACACAAATGACGGTTACGCGGCATTGGCCACTGAACGTCATCCGCCCATCTACACAATGGCAATGGCCCCGAATGGCCGGGGCTGGGCCATTCTCTGTAGCAGGCATAAGATATTTAATCTAAACAGCAGAAATTCACTTCCTAATTGAAGAAATCGTGCGTTCTGGGGACATTCTGATCCATTCTCCAGGAGAGTGCGCACATTCCAGAATCCAATTTTGGTCATTGTACTATAGCTAAAAGTCGTAACCGAAGATTGGTGCCCTTAGTATATGGAATTGACCATTTATGCTAATCCCTCTTTTGAAGACATTTTCTCCAAACTTTCCTCACAGCCAGGTGAACGATTTTTCTTTAATAGAAAAAAAAGTGCAATTCCCCCAGTTTCATGCCCTCGGCCCTTAACGAACCAAATATCATCTAAAATTCCACTAATTCCGCCATAAATGACATCAGCACTTTCTATGGATCATTACCCGGGAAATAATAAATTGAACACCTCCCCAAAGTCCAATTCCCCGAAATCAAATCAGAATGATACAACAACTGGCTGCGATGGCAATTGCTAAGATTCCCAGGCATAATAAATGACCATTCGCCCGAGAGTTGCATTATAATGGAGCGCAGTGGTCGCGGCTCCCATAAAGTTCGTGGATCTTGCCTACCCTACCCCCGTATCCAGCAGCACTTCACTTCCGTTGCAGCAGCACTGCTTTCACCACAAATTGGAAATAAATCTTGAAAAACACTTTGCCAAGCATGCCATTTACGACGTTTTTCACATCCCCGGGGTGGGTTGCGCCCAACACAATCTACAAGTGCTTTATAGTTACAGCATAAATCAGTTGAGCGAAAACTGAAACGCCGCAAAAATTACAATTTTCCCATGTAGTTGTTACATTTTGTGGGGGGTGGAAACCGAATTCGGTCAACACGTTGTCTTTTCGAATAATGGGAAAAAAGTGGAAATTTTCCGAAAAGGGATTATATGCGGAAATGGGAACATTCTGGGGATATCAGCTGATAAGCGTATGTCGCGGAGATTAGGCTGTCAGGATTGCAAGCTGGTAGGGCTAAATGCTTTCTTGCAGCCAAGTACTAACAGTACCTTCGCATGGTGGCTGCTGAAAACTTCGCTTACGAATAAAGGCTAATCTGTGTTGGGCCAGTTGCTACTAAATCTATAGTTAGACAAGGATCGCTGCGGGTAGTTATTTCTCAGTTTAACAAGAACTGCATGTTTTTGTTAAACTAAGACATGGCCAGCCGCACCGGTCCTTGTTGAACTATAGAATCTGAGATCAATTGCCCTTACCCATAGTGGGGCATTGCGCGTCAACTGTTCCATGTGCCCCAGTTGACATTTCGTTGGCATAAACTAGTTTCGGAAAATGCAGTTACCAGCATCCACCTCCTGCTCCCTCATTCAATCGCCTACCTGCGACAAGTTGAGAGATGCTATGGCTTATTATTACGCCCCGTACCACAGGGGGAAGACTGCACAAATTTCCATGGCCACGAATATCGTCGTGGACGGGATTCGAACCCGAAACGCCGGTAGTCAGGCTTGCAACTGATGCCTCTACGCACTGAGCCATCGATCTGAAGTTGTTTCATGAATCTTTGTGCCAGTTGACCCCATCACGGACATGGCTTATATGCTATTTAGTGTTGGATATGTCCTAAATCCCCGGGGGTGTTATACGAGCCCTGTCCATCAGGGAAAGTTGACCAAGGATAAAAATGTTCGTCACGCCAAAAGTGGGGCCATGTTGCGGTCAAGCAAAGATAGAACGAATGGCTGTGAACTCACACACATAAGAACTGAGACCATAAGGTCTAATATCTGGACTCAGACTGTCGATCAAGCAAGATTGCACTGATGAAGATACTCAGAAGCTTTAGCGCGGTGAGGCTATGTCGGGCCGGGGAATGCGATCCCCAAAATATCCCTCCGACGACATGCTAACGCCTCACAATTGGAGAGACTGTGCGCTGACGTTTCGTCCTCACTCTGACAGAATCTCCACCTACTGTCCTCCACGCAGCTACGTAGACACGAATATTCGTTGAGAAGACCACATACGGTTCTAACCTTATTTCGGTTTAGTGGCAGTTCAGACGACCTGCTACTTGAGTAGCCCGAAATGAACCACATGGCCTGCCTCGGATCCGGAGATATTTCCAGATGGCGGGGGCTTCAGTACCCTTCGAATCCCTGAAACGTTTTTCTAACGGTACATAATGAGATCCCGGATAACGTCTGTGGGCCCCGGAAAGGAGTGGTCGTGGCCGTCTTGACCAACTCGTTGGCCTCCTTATTTAATGCAATGAACACCCACCCTCTGAAGCACAAACTGACATCTGTGCGCTAACTTTGAAGTGACTACTCAATTGCCCTAACCCCTTGTGGGGCATAGCGCGTCAACTGTTCCATGTGGCCCAGTTGACGTTTCGTCGGCATAAACTTGCGAAAAATGGTGTCACATCGAAATGGCCTTTCGAATATTTTACTAGATTAGACTTTCACTTCTACGTGAGTCTCTGGGCCAGTTTTGACCTCCAATTCTCTAAAGTTTCTGAATTAGAAACAGTAAATCATTCGCTTATAATCAGAACCATGAGAAAACTTATTAAGAAAATCCAGTCCGCTTTTCAATAAGCAACCCCAGCTCCGTTAACAATTGCTGAGTGGCAAACGAGCAGTTGACATTTAAATAATTTGACAAGTCATCGTAGTCGTTGACACCACCTTTCTTTTCCTCCAACCACCCCATAACGAGTCCTCTCCGCCCTAAACACAAAAATTACAGGCCATTGTACGGAAACGCTTTCGATTACTTCTTCCAACATTTTAGCATTTAGTGTATAGCGTACATTTTCATCGTGAGATTGCAGAAAATTTTATGAATCCCCGAGAGCCTTATCGAAGGGTGAGAATGGATTATGCAAGAAAGACGCGTACAACGCGTAGGTCAATGACGAAGCGAAAATGTAGCCAACACCAAAACCATCAACAAATTTGTTGCCTCTTTCAAGGCCCAACGAAATTTCGATTTTTTTTTGCCCATGGAGTGCACGGGTCCTTTTTGAAAATTTTGCCGGGATTTCATGTGCCATAAGTTTTTCCCTATCACCGACATTTATTAATGTATAGCTCGATGCTGACTACTCGGTTTAAAACGTAGACTTTACGAAGCTTGTGACTGCGGGAATGAATTGGGGAAACAGGAGTTTAATTAAATCTGAGTACTATTGGTTTTTGGGTTCCAAACGCGGTTCATTTAGAAAAATCATCGACTTCATTAGGACAAGAAGGTTCGTTCGTTGACCTGTTCATCGGAGAGTGACACACGCCACAAGGGCGGAATTATCTGAAATATTTGCATGAATAATCTTCCATGTTGCTCCGCAAAGAATCTAGTTCGCTGAGTTGAAGTTAACGACGTTTTAGGTTAGGTTAGGGTAAAGGGATACCATGAATATCCGCAGAACACGCCACATCTGGACCGTTGTGTTACCACACGGGATGTATAATCTTGGCCATCCTACACCTACACCTACACCTAACCAAGCTGAGCGCATAATAAAACGTTGTAGCTAAACAACATCAACATTCTCCAAGTCCCCTAGCTAGTTAAAAGGTCGGAGCCAAGAGTTTAGAGTGTAATGAACCACCTGTAATGCAATATATCCTGGTAGTGTCGCTTCCACCGGCAGATCGAAGGCAGCACCAGATGAGAAATGATCTGTGGGTGGAACGAAACCAGAGGTCGAGGTCGAGGGTCCCGTTACACGCCGACCCCGATGCGAGCGCGAGGGCATCTGTACTGTCCGCCAACCATTCGATCCTTACCGCCTCATTTTTTTATTATTCCCCATTTTTCCCTCCCATGTTTGTCTTGTCTTCTCCAGACCTATGAATTTTTATTAATAACGTAAAGGACAGCGGCAACGAGCGGCGAAAACACTGCCCATGTCTCCCGGACTGAGCTACAGCAAGCGTAGGTCGCTACTTAGTTCGATGAGGGGCCTTTTTCTTCGCCAGATGGCATGGCTCGACCTCCACGGTCATTACGCTACCTTATGCACCGTTGCCACGGGAATCTTCGGATGCCCACCAAACCGTCCACTGCAAAGGTTGTTTCTTGACATAAGGTCTCATCGAAAGTAGCGAAAAAGTGTCTTGAGTCCCTTCAGAGCCTTTCATATGCTGTGAGAATCCACTCGATAGGGCTCATTTCCGCGTCAGGGGATTGATCGCAACGATGATGCGTTTGGAACCAGGCGGTCAATAGACTGCTTCTGAGACTGGAAGAGTTTGGATTCAATCTGACAGCCTACGCAGACGATGTTACCACTGCTGTTTCTGGCAGATTTCCGGGAGTGCTTAGTAAGTTGTTGCAGTATACTGTATGCATTCTCACCGAATGGGCAGGTCATTGCGGCCTTGGTGTCAACTCTGATAAGACCGAACTTGTGCTCTTCACCAGAAGACACGTGCTACCTCCTGTTGAGCCTCCATCATTGTTTGGCAAGAAAGGGTCTTTCACTGATAGAATTAAGCTTCCGTTTTACCTTTGAAGGGAAGTTGTCTTTTAAACCCAACATCCTTGATCGGGTCAGCAAGACCACAACTGCGCTCTGGTCAAGCAGGAAGGCGACTGTCAAGAACTGGGGTCTGTAACAGAAAGTGGTGTACTGGCTATATACAGCGGTTGTGCGGCCAATTCTACTACACGGCATACGTGTGTGGTAGACGGCACTAAGGGTGGCGACCTGTTATAACTAAAGTAAAGTGCAAAGACCAGCTGCGATTGCCACAACGGGGGCCTTTAGAACAATTCCATCAGCCAGCTTAGATACGCTGCTAAACTTGCTCCCGCTTGACATGTTAGGTTAGGTTAAAAGGGTTGCTTAAAAGCACACTTAGACCGCCACTGGGTCCGTTGTGATACCCTCGTTAAACCAGCCTGAGCTCACAATGAAGCGATGTAGCCGACCAACATTTACCTTTTTCAGGTCATCCAGATCCATGAAGAAGTAGGAACCAAGGAGGTCTTTCCTAAAACCCGCCAGGGCCGGACAGGTACACAGATGATGAGACATATTTGGCCAACAATTGGCAGGGGACACGGCTGTGTGCCTCCGCGAAACAGGCCAATGGCGCGCGTCGAGTACTGACCACTCAGCTATTCTAGGCAACCTGAATTTCGTTTTTGGCGGGAATTACACCAGCCTGATTCCGTCGAGAAGCCTATGGGCTGACAACGTACCCAAATCCTTGGTCGGTGTTGGGGAGGGACTGGGAATTAACTCATCCTATCGTCTTCCCGGCTTGTGTAGTGTCCTCTAAGTAGAGGTTTGGGCGATTTTGGAAGCTCTGTCCTGGCTAAGGAATCGTGTCGTGACTGCGAGAGACATTACGATCTATACAGGCTGCGATTCGCTCACTTGACTCTGTTCTTACTAGATCGAAAGCTATTCAGAAGCGTCGCTCGGCCATTACATAGATGGGTTACCTCTTCAACATAACCCTCTGTGGATACCGAGTCACAAGGGCTTTGCGGGCAACTGCAGAGAGGACGATCTTGCTCATGAGGGGACAACTGGTGTTGTCGATGGGGACCGCATTGATAATAAAATTTGAAGTGCATCATGCAAATTGGCAGTCAAGTCCGCTGCAGTAGATAGAGCTAATACAAGGTGGCTCAAGGGTAGGACTCGCCCAACGACGAGAATGATTTGGCAGAAATTCGATTCTAGTCGCTCTGCTTCATTGCTGTCACTGAATAGGAAGCACATTGGCAGGATGGTGGAGACTATCACAAGGCACTGCCCCATCGGTGGCCTCGAATGGAGGCTCTGTCTTCTTCATAATGAATACTGCAGTATATGTGAGAATGCAGATGAGGAGAAGAGCGTTTTGCACCTTCTATGTCACTGTCCAGCATTGGCCTTTAGGAAAAAGAAATTCCCAGGCTCCTGGTCTTACTGTGACTTAGGGGACCTCAAGGACATGAGCGTGATACAGCTCAATCGATACATTGCACGTGCAGACGGTTCGATAACTAGGATTCTTTTAGTGAGGTTATTGGTGGTATAACAATGGACCTATAACTGGTCTAAGTGTGCTGTGTTGCATCATGGAAGCCCATTAACCTAACGATGAGGATAAACTCGCTAAACAGGACACATGCAACCATTTCTACGAGCCAGATCCCTACTGTGGTGTGAGTTTGGCTTCAGCCAAGGCGCTGGTTAGAAAATGGTCGACCAAGGGGCGCAGCGGCACTGGAATATTCTCACACCTACATGTTGTTAAGTCTCCTGCTTCGCAACTCACTTAAAATTCCAAGGATGATTAAATTACAAGTAAAAAGTTTTCAGACTTATGTCCTTATGCCGCAACATTTCATGCAATTGCAAGGGTTCTCGTTGTTCTGCCTCCCAACTGGGCTTTTTCCGAAACGGCTTATGGAATTTTCGCAGCTCATTCAAAGGATTATATCAACTTTCGGAACAATTGCTTTAGACCACTAGGATACTTATTATAAAAATAAACAGGACATAATCGATTGCAAGATTAGTTTATTTTTTTCATTATAGCTACATCGAGAAATATTTCCACTATTCTTTTTTGCATCTTTCACTTTTTATTCAGAAGTTGCCCTACACTACAGGGCCTTCCGCCGGATGACCATTTATCAAGTCCATTAAAATATCCCAGACTTGTTTAGCCACCGTGAAGATCTCTGTAGTAAATCTCTTATTACGGCTCAATGGTTGCTCCGAAATGCTTTCATCGGATGGGTTCAAAGCTGGAATAGAATAGAAAATATTTAGTTAAGCGTATGAATACTATCTGTTAAAACTAACAGTTAGAGTCAGCTCCGGTAATGATCACCAGGCTTAGAAGTACAACCAGGCAAAACGCGAACAGTTGGAAAGAGTTCATTTTCACTACGTGTTAAACTTTGGGGAATTAAAATAATAGTGTAATAAAGCAATCGGCGCTTAGGCCTTTATATATTTTAGTTCAATATCAAATGCAAGTTAAAAACAAATCGATTTACTTCAGAGTCGCATGATTGAACCTATTGAATATATTTAATTTTCAGCCCAACAATAAGCGTAACGAAATGCATTTGCCACAAGAATTTGTAACGGACGGTTTGGTGGGCATCCGAAGATGCCCATGGGGACGGACCCTAAGGTAGCTTAATTGACCGTGAAGGTCGGGCTGTGCCATCTGGCGAAACAATAAGGCCCCTCAACGAGCTAAGCAACGGCCTATGCTTGCTGTAGCTCAGTTCGGGAGATGTGGGCGGGGTTTTCGCCGCTCGTTGCCCCTGTCCTTTACGTATTAACAAAACCTCATAGGCCTGGGGAAGATAACACAAACAGGGGAGGTAAAAATGGGGAAAAAAAATAGTCGATAAGGATGGAATGGTTGACGGACGGATCAGACGCCCACACGGTCGCACCTGGGTCCGAGTGTAATGAGACCCTCGGCCTCTGGTTTCGTACCACCAATCACTATTCATCAGGTTCCGTTTTTTTTAAAGTCTAAAAATGCCCAGTTAACTCGTATATTTTCCGTCGCACACCGATCGACTGGTACTCAAAGTGTATGCGATTTGAACTCGTCCTGGTTGGTTGATTATAGTAGTGGGGGCTGCTGTGCGCCTCGTAGGAGGAAAGTCGCTGAAAGTAAGCCTTTCAAGGCAGTTAATCTACTACTTTGCCTTAAGCGCTAGCATACCGCGTCAATTACATACTACTGCGTGCCATCGTACTCTGTTCTGGGCAATGGGGCGTAACTCCCCAAAAGACTTACCCAGCGCCCTACACTCGTTTGCCACAGATCGACGTCATGTGGATTTAGAATCTCCTCTTAGTCGGCCTTGGTTGGAAATGAGGTTCCATTTCATGGCATGCAAAGCTATGCATTTTTCATGTCTGCCGCAATGTGTAACCTATCGACTGCCATTTTCGCCTGCGCATCCATTTGTCGATTGGCATCTGCCCCGTACGCCGATTAAGCTCTTCATTTGATATTGTTTCCGGCCAGAAAATCCCTATAATTCGACGAAAACATGAGTTGACGAAAACTTGCAGCTTTCTGGTAACTCTTACGGAAACTTTCCATGTAATGGCATATTCCGGCCGATATACAACACTGAACGGATGTTGTGGCTCCATGGTTAGAAATCATTTTCACATCCTGTCTAATCCTAGTCCACATTCCCAATGTGTGGATGGAGGTCAACGTGGTGGTGTTCATTCCAGAAGCGGAGAAGAGCTCACATTCGAACCTAAAAGACCGAAGGCCCATAAGCCTGTCCTCTACGCTTCTAAAGATACTAGAGGAATTAATTGATGCACAATTCCAACACACCTACTCTCTGGCAGCATGCCTAAACCAAGGGTAGATCGGTGAATACAGCTTTCCACTCACTTTTGAGTCACATAGAAAGATTTCAGCATTACAGGGAGTTTACCTTGGTCACCTTCCTGGACATTGAGAGTGCCTTCAACAGTGTTAAACTTAAAGCAATTACTGATGCACTAAGAGAACTCGATGTAAATTGCTCTCAAATTCAAATGACTAAACTGATGTTAACATCCAGGGTCATATCGTCGAAACTGGGGGACTCGATCGTACGCAAGATTGTCTGTAGAGGTACTCGGCAAGGTGGTGTACTCTCATCCCTCTTATGGAACATCGTGGTCAACAGACTGCTTTTGGACCTGGAGGAGGTGGGATGTAAATTTACTGCCTATGCGGATGACGTTTTATTGCCATCTGCGGTAAGTTCCCTGAGAATCTCAGCGAGGTTACGCAATATGAACCCTCTTTACTTACCAAGTGGGCCAGGAAATATGGCCTCAGTATTAATCCCGAGAAAACCAAACTTGTGCTATTTAGACGGAAAAATATCATCCCTCCAGTAGAGCCTCCTACCTTGGAGGGGGTGATACTCACATTCACCGACAGAGCGAATTTTCTGGGCCTGGTATTGAACAGGAAGCTTAACTGGAGACGAAACATCCAGGAACGTACCAACAAAGCCACTATTGCCCTCTACTGCTGCAGAAAGGCTATAGATAAGACATGGGGTCTGCACCCTAGGGTGCTGCACTGACTCTATGTGTCGGTCCTGCGGCCTATACTCTTATATGGCAATGTTGTATGATGGAACGCCCTTCGCACCGAAGCCAATCGTAAATTGTTGGGCAAGGTACAAAGAGCGGCCTGCTTGGCAATCTGCGGAGCTCATCGATCGACTTCATCTGCAGCGCTAGATATAATGCTTGGTTTACTTCCTCTAGATATTTTAGGGGAACATGCTGCAAACTCAGCCATACGTATTAGGGACACCAGTACCTGGTTCATCTTGAGTATCGGGCACTCCAAAATTCTCAATAATAGAGACATCCCGACATCAGTAGACAATACTCTACCAACGTACTGTTTCGGGAATAACTATGCAAGCTTAATCCAATCCTGTGGTCAATGGGATTTAGGGATTCCGCCAGCGCTACTAACCTCTCTGTAGATTTTCACAGACTGCTCCAAAACCGATACAGGGCGCCGGAGTATACTCCGAGAAGCTCAATCTCAACTACTCGTTTAAACTTCCAAGCTACGGCAGCGTTTTCCAGGCAGAGGTTTATGCCATAAAATAGGCTGCGATATCGTTAGATCTCGCCACAACAACCAAAAGGGACATCCCTATTTTTACGGACAGCCAAGCTGCAGTTAGAACACTTGAGTCAGCGCTGATGGTGTCTAAAATGGTTGTTGAATGTCGAGCATGCCTTATGGAAGTTAGCAGCTATTTCAATATCACATTGTGCTGGATACCAGGACACAGTGGTTTTGCCGGGAATTGCAGAGCGGACGAGCTGGCTCGCAGGGGTGCAGCCGGCGGAGCTACATTGCTAAGCCCCTCTCTACCTGCAAATCTGAACTGAAGTTGGCTGCTGTCAGGAAAGCCAACTCGACATTGATGAATGGCGTTACATGCCCGAAAGCAAAGCTGATTTGATCTGAGCTGAATTTCAGTCGTTCTGCTATCACTGACAAGACTCCAGATCAGGGTGGTGGTTGGTGTTGTTACAGGTCATTGCGACATCGATGAGCACGCCAGAAGGCTTGGACTTCCATACAACGACTTCTGTAGAAGTTGCGGTGATGTACATAGATGAGGAAGAGAGCACTCATCATCCACTCTGTAGCTGTTCGGCACTGGCATATAGAAGGAGGTCAATCATTGGCAAACCATTTTGGTGAATTAAGAGATGTGGATGTCGGTCGACTTTTCCGGTTTGCGGATGATTTGATATAACGTAGAGACTGGACACAGCTTGGGTAATACATAGGACCTATCCCTGGTCTAAGTGTGCTGTGGGAATCACGGCAGCCCCCAACCTAACCTAACATAACCTATCTGATGTTTTTTTATGTAAATCGCCGAGCATTAAACATTTTCATGTTAAATGTCTCGCTTTCGTTTGTGTGGCAGTGAGGAGGAGGAAGTGATTTGCTACTAGATTTCGGTGAGTGATTTTTGTTTCTAGGATTCTACTGACCTAACCTCAACCTACCCCGGGTTGATCTAGAGGGAACCCTAGCCATTTCAATGAAACACAGGAACATATTTCAATGCGAGAAATGCTTTATTTGTCAGGATGTGTTGTCGAAATTATTGACTGATCCTTCAAAGTACAACAACAGATATAAGCAAGATCCTTGATCTTGCTTATATCTGTTGCTTGCAAACAACTTAGTAGAGTTTGAAAAGTTGGGCAGCCTTCCTGAATAAATTGATTATTGACTCTTCTGCGTGAAAACTGCAGCTTAGAGGTAAACTTTAAGAAGAACGGAACTGTGTACCATCAGTAGAACTGTTACCTGAAGTTCAGTAGCAGCCGGCTGGATCGTGCGAGGGTCAAAAGTAGACGATCCGACCAAGGAAATACCCCCCAGCCCCTCACAAAACTCGGTCCACCCTTACCCTGCCTTCTTCCCTGGAGGACAAATGCATTTTTTGCAATCAGAGTGCTATACGCACCCTGAATTCTGGGGAGAGGGAAAAGCCGGTGTCAGAGTGCGCTGCACGCCTTCCAGACGCAAAAAAAACTCCATTTTCAGTAGGAAGTAGTGTTCTCATAGGATGGGCAAAATATAACAAGGAGTGTTGTATTAACTTTATCAACAAGTTGAGACTAAAATGCGCAGGAAGCAGCTCCCAAGCCCACGGTATCGCCCTCTACAATTTCTTGCACCATCAGCAAGAAATCCGCACTATAAGTGAGCCGCCATCTGTGTGGGAAATGACTGAATTGGCGCGTTTGTGCGCCGGGAAGATGTCCTCCCTAGAAGCACCGAGCGAACATCTTCTGGCTGAGTGTCCGCATCTGGAACATTCTGGTATTTCGGGTCAAGTCGTACTTGTTGCATTACAGAGAGAAGCTGAGAGCGGCACCCGCGAAGATTGCCGCCGTGGCTGTCGCAATTGTCCGAAAGGCAGATGAGATCTCATGTTCCTCTCTCCTTGAAATATTTAGTGAAATTGTTATTGATGGCATGCTGCGAGGTGATTAAAAGGCGTGACGGGATGGTGTTACGAAGATAGAGATCAATCAGTCTCTCGCGGAGTTTGAGAAGAAGGCTTCTGGATTAGGTCCTGTACCTTTTACATATGCACCAAAAAAATTAAATATCCCCCAACTATTGCGGGTAAGTTCTATTTCGGCCAAGAAAATTGTTGCATACTCTTCTGCTCAATGCGACACGAAGCTCATAGTTCGCAAAAGAGCTAGCAATTTCCTTCGTCCTTGCATACAGTCTACCGTATTCGAAATTTCCGGACAGTTCTTCTCTATCGTTCCAACCTTTTCCGTGTTTGCCCTGCAATAATTCGATTTGTCCGCACAACTTTACCTAGTCGTCATATAGATGTCGCCTATTGTTCAGAACTTGGTAATCCTTTTCGTCCGTTCTAGTCCCCTTTTCACTGAGCTCCCAACTCACCAAAGAGATGTTAAAGCGATTTCAATTTTTTTTTCTGCATGCCATCGTGAATGCCGGGAGGGTACTTTGTCCTCGCCGAGCCGCGAGGACATCACCGCTACCGTGGCGAGACGATGACGACAGGAACAAGCGAGTCCTGCAGAAGAATGCAGCAGAAGCAATGGCAACGAATCAAGACTTGGAAGAAAATTGAAAATGTTGGAAAAGTTTGGTTTAATGGTTTGAACCGAAACGTCAAAAAGGATCGCCGGAATAGAATGTCGAAGCAAGGCACAGCTCTTGCGACTTTGTCGAATGCGAAATAGGAAAAAACGAGGAAAACTTTGCTATTTACATTTACTTTTCGGGTTTCGAGTTTATGTACACTTTTCCGGGGTATTTTAATTAGCTACCGCACTAAATCGGAAGTTCTCGGTCTCTGTTTGTGTTCTAGAGGGAGGGAAGCGGAATGTTACGCTGAATAAGATGGAAGGTCTAGCCTCCAACCCCACACTGAAGCTTCCCTCACGCTTTGTCGTTGAGTAATGACGAAAGCACGCCGAAGAAAGACCATTATAGCTAGCTAGCGACATCAGTCCTTAAGTCAAATTAGTTTTTTCCGCTGAATGGCAGGATAAGACTTTTATTGCGGTTCAAATTGAAATACTGGGTCACGAAGAAACACAGCGACAACAGACGAAGGAAAGAAGCAGAGAGTGGATTGACTGTGAGTTTTACGGGGAAATAAGTTAAGCTAGAGTTATATGCTCTTTGAGTTCAACTGTTTAAGTTCCTGGTGATTTTTTGACCTTTTCCTCGGATAATATTACAGAAGCGGAAAGGATTTGGATTATTGGCTGAAATTGGAAAGTTCTTATCGATGTTCGAATGGAATTTGAATTTGATTGAAAATTGAGGGGATTCGTCAAGAGGTATGAGGTTCATATTCAAGCCGAACATCAAAAGGGACGTCGCGTCGTCGTCGTCGTCATCTGATTCTTCCAAAGTTCTAGCATTATGGGACTCTCGAATTCATTTTGAATTTCAGCTAATAAATAAGATTTTTTTCTCGTTATTACAGTAATTCATTGCTAAATCCTGAAGCAACCACTCTGGAGTGGTCCTTTCACTTGTCCTGCTTCTCGGCCAGCACTTCGAATCTTGATGAATATTGGCTGAAAACTTTTGCCGACTTTTAAGTGGCTTAATAGCCTCGTGAACTTTGCAATGCGAATTGGAATTTTGATAAGTAAATTGGCAAACGGAATTCATACGCTTGCAAATGCACGACTTCACGACGACAGAGAAGCGAGTTTTAATGTCAATACTCGTAGAATTCGAAGCTTGTTGCGAAGTACATTTTAAGAAGTACATTTTAAATATGCCCAGCAAATAGTGATGATGGAGTAGCTCGCTAAAGTTTGAAATTTAATTAGGCCAAGTAAATAATGTTGTCAAATATAGAAGGAGTTGAATAAGTTTTAAGCATGCGGAGAAGATGAACTATGGTTCCATCATCAACGAGAAAAGCAATTGAATATCAATTTGGTTGGTTATATGGGGCTCTATAACTGATTTCTTTAGACGTCTTGTCGGTCATTCCAACAAACCCCGCAAGTAGGCAGTCGCTATAAACTGCATACGTCCCATAAGCCCTAATATAAAAGTTCGAGATCTCAAGTTAGATCGATTAGAACAGATAGGCGTGAGTGGTGAGTCGAGGCGGAATTTTCGTTAAAGTTGCGGAATCCGGCGAAACGAGTATGGAAAATTTTGTCCACAGCTTCAAACATGCTAAGCCATTAGGTGAAACAAAATAGGAGGTGGTCGACCTCTAGTAAAAAAAAGGTTACCAGGACTTTTTTGACTCTCACTTCTCTCATATCATCTGCTGGAGTGCCAGATAGCTCTCAAACAATAGTGGCCCTTGGTGGCTCTGATTCTCTTCTTTCGAATGGTAAGTAAGCACGGGCGATTAAAAGTTTTGAACCGTTTAAGTCGGCAGGACCGGATGCGGTATTATTCCAGCAGACAACAAACGATAAAAATGGTATACCCTTCGATTGAGCGTATGCTGAAAACTTCCCAGGAGCTGGTAAACACTCCTCATACATGGACAGAAGATTAAGGTGGTGAAAGCGGATAGGAGCTCGCATTCATGTCCGAAAGGCCTCCTACTCATAAGCTTATCTTGAACTCTATTGAGGATGCTCTAGCGTCTAATAGACATACACTTACGTGCCACCATTCCATCGCACCTTCTCCTTTTCTCAGTATACCTACTGAAGATTGATAGATCGGTGGGCATAGGTCTGCACTCATTGGTACAGTATATTGAAAATCTCTGAGTTGCAATGAGTATACGCTAGTTAGTATCTTAAGGCGCATTCAATAACATCAAACCAGAGTCTGGATGGCTTACTCTATGAGCTTATTAGCCTGCTACCTACATCTAGATTAAATCAGATTAGATGGAGGGCAGTTGGCCCAATGGGCCAACAAACACTGCAACCCGAAGTTCTATTGTGCTACACCCTGGAGTCTATGTAGATTAGTGATCTGACTAATTCTCGTGAACAATCATCCCAACGAATCTGCTCAGTTATTCGAGTGTTAATTGGGCAATCGTTTCCGCTTCAGGGAATACATCCCCGAAACATTTCAAGCGGCGGAGATGAAGTGCGTCACAGTCACGGAGAATGTGCTGGGAAGTCTCATCTTCGCTCTCACACAAGCGACAGCGTGGGTCAAAGACAATTCACATTCTATGTAGATGACCCCTCAAGGTATAATGACCCGTGAGGAACCTGCAAATAATTCTCACCCGCTTTTTGCGTAGTCTTAGCAGCTCAAGGGTACGATTGCTTGAGTGGACAGCTATAACCAGCTTAACCTGTCTAAGATCAGGGGTATTGCCCCAATGCGCGATGGTTACTGAGTGCTCCCATTGCCTGATGTGTAGTCTTACACTACACAAGGGAATTCCACAGTATGGCTCTGGACCGACGAGTGGGGTTGCAGAAGCGCCCCTGGCCAGCTCGTCAGCTGTTTCGTTTTCTGGGATACCGGCGTGTCCAGGGACCCAGTAAATGGTAACCTTATTTACGGAGTCTAATCTTTGCAAGGCTTCATGACCACTAAGCACCAATTTCGACGACACGGAGAAGTTACTTAATGCTTTGTTGGCCGCCTGGCTGTTTGTGAAGTTTGTAATGTTCCTCCCTCGGTATCCAGCTGCTAAGCATGTGTTCGCGCAAGTCTCGATTGTGTGAGCTTCCGCCTGAAATACCGTAACGTTATCTCCCATTGGAACTGATATCTTATGAGACGGACCTACGACTCCCGCCCCTGTACCCTCTTCGGCTTTAGATCCGGCTGTGTATCACTTAACAGCATTGGAGGGGAGGGTGTCGAGCTTTCGATTCCAATCTCTACTCCAAATTTCGGTTGAGAATGGAAGTTTGAAGCAAAGTTCCCTAGCTAAAAGATTATGTGAATGTGGAGCGGAAGGAGGTCGCGTAGCGCTTCAAGAACTGCAGTTGGACAGCTGCTGTGAGATATGCTAGGCTCTGAGTCTTACCCAGTTTAATTTTGCCATCATTGGTGGTTGATTTTTTCCACCAAACAACAGCTCCATGTTCAATAATTGGTCTGACAATCGCCTTATAGATCCAAAGGATTATGCGAGGGCTTGTTCCCCAAGTCTTACGCACAAATTTCCTGCAAATCCATATGGCCTTAATGGCTTTGTCCAGTGTTAGCCTGTAGGTGTTCCGACCAGAGTAATTTCCTGTATATACAGTAACACTTAGGTATTTGGCGGAATCCGCCAGGAGCACTGGAGAGTTGTATATTGTAGGACATTTCATTTGTCTGGGAACAGCAACTGCCTTAGCCGGATTGACTCGAACGCCGTTGTCATTGCACCATTGGGCCGACCGGTAGCGCAGTGTTTTGAGGCATCAGTCTCATGTTTGACCACCGGCGTTTTGGGCTCGAATCCCGTCCACGACGACATTCATGCCCATGGATGTGCAGGAGGTGCAACTGCAACTGGCAACTGCATTCTCTGAAACCAATTTATGCCCACTAAACGTCAACGGGGCCTAACGGAACAGTTGATGCGCCACACCCCGCAAGGGGTTAGGGTAATTGAGTAGTAGTATTTTTGTACTGTGTTTAATGCCGATTGAAGAATTTCCGTTAGGACTTCTTAAAATTTTTCTTTAACAGTTATGATCAGGTCCCTTGAGTTGAATATCCCATCTTGATAAACTTCCACAGTAAGCTGTCGACTACGATGCACCACAAGAGAGGAGATAGTACCCTCGTTGCGGGCATCCTCGAGTAACGTTTGCTATTTAAATGCTGTCTACTATCTCTGTGATTACCTTTCTGGATGAAAGCATCCTTTTTATTCATAGTGTCGTCGTTTTATGCGCTCTCTTTGCTCTAAGTGCAGAGTCAATGGAAGAGAAAGATGTAGTGTCAAAAGCACCTTCGATGTCCAAAAGGGCATAAACTGTCGTCTCCTTTACTGCCAGGGTTGCCTCAGTTTCTCCAACTAAACAGTGTAGAGCAGTTTCAGTCGATACATCTACGTCCTTTTGCACCTGTTTAGGATCATCGAAAATACACAAATATTCGTGTTGGGGCACCTCTCAAAGGAGTGTCATTCTTTGGAATTTGGTTGCTTAACAGGTTACTTCCAGATTTGGAGGGAGTGGGCTGCAAGGTCATTGCTTATTCGAACGATGTTTTCATTGCCATCTTTGGTTTTTTTTTAGAAAGTTTCCGACAGTGTGAACCAGGATTCCATATGGACGGTTGTGCGCAGAAGAGACTTCCCTGAGAAACTTGTGGCTATTATTAAGGCATCCTATTTCCAAAAGGAGCCGCCGAGACGCACGAGTCGTGAAATATCATTCTGAGACTGCATAGGACAGCTGCCGACGCGCTCTTGTCGAGTAGTGAATTGTTATTCAAGCTATCGGAACGGAACACGCCAATCCGTATTTGGATTTGCTTGACAAACATCTTCATCGGGCCGTGAAGGAAAAATACCATGCTGTGTCGAATGCGCATATAAAGTCAATGCTGAGAGGCTGCAAGTCACTCGTTATTGTGTTCATGATCACATCACAGACGGCAACGGAACGACGAAGACAAACGCTGGATTTATCATCAGGGCGGAGATCTGTTGTGGATGGATTGCTCCTTTTGTGTCTGTCAGATCCGTGCCGCTTCATATTCCACAGCCGGCTCAAGAAGATGTACACCAGTCAACATTCAGGACTATGCTTCCTTATACGCCTCCATGGTTGCGTGTAGGCAGTGAGAGTGCGGCCATCGATGACTGTCAGTGTGTTTTAATTCAATTTAAACAACAGCAAGTACGGTAGATGTCAGCTGTGCGCTAGAGTGGATTGCAATTCCCACATTTTACTAGTTTTCCTGACTCGGGGGACTCAGTTTCATCCTTCGCTGTGTTTGTCTGCCCCCAAAGCACATGATACATATATGTTATCTGTGTGATGGCTGGAGCAGCAAGCGAGCAAAAATCTCGCGCACATCTCCCGAACTGAGGTAGAACAAGAAGGTGCCGCCTCTCAGCATGTTGTGGAGTATTCGCTTCCAGCTGGACCTTCGCGATCACTTTCGGCTCCGTCCCCAAAACACCATCTGGTGACCACCATTGCACATTGCAGACGTCTTAATTACGCTCACGACATATGCCCACTCTCCCACAAAATCATGCGCCTAAACGCACTGGCTTTATATCTTGAGAAGGAGGCGAACACGGTTGGGCTAAGGATTGACACCAACAAGACTAGGTTTCTTAACCCGCCGTTGTGAAAATGAAATCCTATTTCTTTTGCCATCATTATTATATTAGGTATTATTGCACGTGGGGACAAAGACAAGTCTTCTAAGCTGTGCTAACATCGGATGGCTAAATGGAAGTACCTTCAATACTATTAGGTAGATTTGACGACTTTCAATCCCAAAAGCTCCATAGAACTGTTGATGCTGCTGAGAGTCATTGTGAGGAACTGCTCGAAGATTGAGCGTGCATAGCCTCTGCGGTTTCCATAAAATTAATTTGCTGAAGCTTGAAGGAGGAGGAGGAGGGGGAAACGATTCATCACATCCAAAGCACTTGTTCTGCTCTGGACGGTACAAGAAAGGAGCTAGATGATTTGAAAGATGCATCTACTTCGCTTCATTGACAGCTCCGAATGGTTCTACGTTTAGACTCTAATGACTTTTGAGATTGCGAGGTATCACAACGAACCCAGTGGTGGTCGGCGCCTTAGGAATTAAAAAATAAACATGTGGGTACTATTAGAACTCCCACAGCGTTCCAAGATTGTCAGTTAAATACAGTGGTAAAGATAGGAAGTGAATGCTAGCAACTTCTCGGTGACTTAAATAACAAAGCTCAGATTGAGTCTAACTCAACATTTGGTAGACATTGTGATTTTGATTATGTGTTTTCCAAGGGTTTAGGGGATGATACTTTGAAGCAAGAATAGTCCTAGGCAGAAAGGAAATTAAGGTAAGTGATTAGGAAGTACCGATGCACATTCCGTTTTAAACTTTTGCAGATCATAATTATTGGGGAATACAGTAGACGGTAGGCTGTTCCACATTCTTATTGACCGGGTTAAAAAGAGTCCAAAAATTTAACGGTGTGACAGGACCTGGTTACAAGAGTATAGAGGTGGGTACGACTGGTAAGCTGAGTCTTACGCTTAGGGACAACAAGACCTGGGAGTAGATCAATAATTTCTTTAGAACAACAAGGGTTGTATTAGCGATACAGTAAGGTTAAGCAACCTGCGTAACTAGTTTTATGTTCAAAATGGATGAAAATATTTAACTGCTATAATTTAAATTTGTTCTACAATGAATTTAATTATCTCGGATGCATTTCGACTATTGTCATCCTCAGTGAGTCCATTAAAGATTTAAATGCACTCGCATAGGGGGTGTTTGAACAACCCTAACATTCTCCCAGGTTCGGGCCTGTTGATGGCAAGAACTCCCTTAGTTCTCAGTCAAAAGGGCTTATTACTTTCTGTAGTAACTGTAGTAACCATTAGTTACTATGCTACTGGGACAATTCCCAGACGAAGCATCCTAATTACATAGCCGACTGAATGCATTCACCGGAAATACAAAACTTTCCATTCGTATCACTTATACTTTTGAAGAATTACAAAAAACTAGGCAAAAGTACTCGCTGAGAAAGTGAGTGAGCGAACTTTTTCGTTGGAATTTCACCCTCTCGACAAATATCCTTTGGCATTTTCATGGATTCCGCCTAAGGCTTCAACTGGAGCCATTCCTCAGTTAAGCGCACCTTCTTTGTCCAACTCTCGTACTTCGTCTTCCGCCTCCTGCATTGATGTTGTGTATGTTGTTATGTTTCTCGAAAGTAGCAAACGTTAGTTGACTACTTATCCTTTTTATACACTCTTAGTCTTTCTGTTGCCCACATCCTTCTTAATACTGTTAACTAGTTGTTAACCCCTAGTTGTAATTCTCAGCTCAACAGCAATAGCGGAGTAGCGAATGATGATGACGACGTCGACGACGATTCAAGGATTCAGGTCACGAAAGTTGCTCCTTTTTTCTTCTTCTTCTCTGTAGCTTTAGCTCGTGCTCTAGTCTCTTCTAAGAAACGAGAAATTTTCTTACATTTGTGTTGCCTAAGGGGTTTCAATCTTTGTCCTTGTGAACGCTTTCGAGTTGATTTTTTTCTTTCGTCCTTTACTTACGCTGCTTTTGTTTTTTTTTCAGCTGTAAATTGAAGCGGAAAGTTCAAGGTTCTCTCAGTAAAACAGTACGCAAACAACGACAGCTCAGGTGAAGATAAGTGCGAACGTCTATCTTGATTTACAAGACTGGCCATCTAGCATCTTTTTACGGAGCAAAATGTGATTAGGTCCTTATTGGAGGGCAGGGCAGTTTGTAACGATGCAAGTAATTTATTTACCCCGGAGATGTTTTGAAGGAAACTACTAAGTTTTTTAAATTCATAAACGTGTTCTCCTTGAGGTTGCGAACGCTTAGTTCGTGTTACGGACGGTCGTAAAGTATTTATTTACGTTTTGAGATGAATGAGTAGATGTAATCATATTAAAGTCTAGTGGGAGTTGAATACTAAACTTCATGTTGACGTAGGTTTATCCAACGCACAAGCTATAGAGAGTAGTATTCTTTAATTTTCGTCGTGCAGTGATAGTTTGAGGGGCGTTATTTCATAGAGGCAAGCGATTCACATGATTAAATTTCTTATCAATTTTCTCAAACCAGAGTCTCTCCTTGTCATATCCTGCCTTTAATCGCACGAATAAAATTGCAACTTTACTGAATTCAAAATTCTAAAATTAATAAAAATAAATGTCGTCCCGTTACAACAAAGCAACATATTCTGAAAATTATCACACGATACCAAGGGTAATCTGCTCGATAATGGAATTTCACCCTCGGCTCTAACCGAGCGAATTTTCCAATTTCACCCCAACCACGTCAAAGCACATTTCATACTTCCTCTCCAAGGCACCCGTGACATTGCTAAGACTTCGTTCGTCCTGACAACTAATACTAAAACAGCGGAGGAAAAAAGGAATACACTTCTTTGAAATTTTCATTAGAATCAATTTCGTGACAGCATATTAAATGGGGCGTCGAGCCGGGCCGTATATGTACCCTTACCGACGAGACAGAGGGCGACAGCAAATTGCATTGCAGGCCGACGCCAGGTCTTGGCGAATTCCTTCGTGTATCCGCCGGGAAACAGCATACGACAACATTTCGATATTATCTATTGTTTTTTTTAGATTCCCAGTTCGTTTTCGTCGCTGCTGTTGCCGTGTAAGCAGTCCCTTGCCTCTGGCTTCAGCAGCACACAAAACATAAGAATACTCTTTTTTGTTCTCCATGAGAGAATAGTCTTAGTAACAATCCTATCTTTATGCTTTTTATTCCATTGCTTATATCCTAGGTCGCTCGCTTTTTACTTCCCTCATCCCATTTCCCTCGCCTTAATGTCGTCATATTGTTGTAGGAAATACTGTCAGATGTTGGTATCCTTTTGATACACGTATGCATGCCATCTTACAGAACTCCCCATTCTACATTCTCATTCTGTCGGTTAAGAGAGACAGTGCCTTCATTTTGTCTGACGTTTATACCTGGTTTCTCCGTTTAACCGCAATCATCCCTTAAAAAATGTAAAAGATGATTGCAAAAATATCCCTGCGGGAAAGCTAGGCTTGGCGGCTAGCAAAGCACAGATATCTTGATGTTTCGAAAAACAACGTCAAAGACGGAGAGAAAGACGCAAGGACGATATGGCGCAAACAACAACCTGTTCGTGTTTATGCATTTGAATATTTGAATGTAAGATGATAGGTTGTGGAGAAAACATCGACCAGAAAGGGATTCCAAACTGAATCCTCAGTAATTTTTCATTACATTTTCTGAATCGTAAAACGAGAGAAAGAAAGAGTGTGGGACCGGTGTGGCAGGTACAGTTTGTTTTAAAAAGACGCAAAATTTCTGGGAATTCTCGGCCGTTCTCGGTTGTTTGTAATTAGTCTTTGGGTTTTTTTTGCATGCTTCGCATGATCTCTCAACTGCACTAACCCCTTGTGGGGCATAGCACGTCAACTGTTCCATGTGGCCCAGTTAACGTTTCGTCGGCATAAACTGGTTTCGGAGAATGCAGTTGCTAGCATGCACCTCCTGCACATCCATGGCCACGAACGTCGTCGTGGACGGGACTCGAACCCGAAACGTCGGTAGTCAAACATGAGACTGATGCCTCAACACATTGCGCTACCGGTCGCCGACTTCACCTGATACATATTAAGGAACCTGACCTGCAAGGGGGGCAAAGACCTTTTCCATAGTCCTCCGCGTGGGCGCCCCCTGGTAACGGCAGTGTATCAATTCGCTGACGGCCAATGTCTTAGCGATAAGACAGTTTGGAAAAGGCAGATAGCTGTAGCCTGAATGGCTGACGAACACCTAAGCGTCTCAGGTCTAGTAGGATGGAATGACTTGCGTAGTTGGACCTGCTACATAGTTGTGTGGGCTCCAGCACGTTTATTAAACCATCTGAAGCAGCTATCTCCGAGGCCATCCCCTGAATGGGGTTAAGCGACGTGCTGACAACTCGTCCTTGTAAAAACCACTCCATGTCAAGAAACCTGGAACAAAAGCCTCGGATTGGACGGATCAACAACGACGACCACGCAAACGAATAAAGGATTATTCTTTTGGATCCTGGAATGTACGCTCCCTGAACAAACCGGGGGCCGAGAAGGCCCTCCTTCAGCAGGTCGAAAAGTACAAACTGAGCATTACTGCAGTCCAGGAAACAAATTGGCTTGGCAGCGAGATTAATGACAAGAAATCGCACACAATTTTTACAAGTGGCAAACCATCGGGCCGCAAGGAGTTTGAAGTAGCATTTATAGTGAACAATCACCTCAAACCGCATATTACTGACTTCAAACCCATAAATGAACGGCTGTGTGCGATTCGCATCAAGACTCGATTCTTCAATCTCTGGCTCATCAATGAGCATGCCCCCACTGAAGTTAAAGAAGACGCAGTAAAAGACGAGTTCTACGCCCGCCTTGAAACTCTCTTCGACTCACTTCCAACAAACAACGTCAAATTGCTGCTGGGAGACTTTAACGCGAAAGTCGGGAATGAAAGTTGGCATCGGGGGACCTCTAGAGGCCACAGCCTCCATGAAGAATGTAACGATAACGGCCAGCGACTTATCGACTTCGCCTGCAGCAGGAATCTAGTCGTAAGCTCTACGTGTTTCCCGCATCGACGCATTCACAAGCAGACCTGGAAGTCTCCAGACGCACATACCGTCAACCAAATTGACCACGTCCTCATTTGCAGGAGATGGGCGTCTAGTGTCATGGATGTCCGCTCCTATCGAGGAGCAAACTGCGACTCAGATCATCACTTGGTGAAGACGACCTACAGATGTAGAATTTCCTCAGTACACCAGTCAAGAATCAGCCCTCCCAAAATCTTTGCGGTTGATAAGCTCTTGAGTGATGCTACAGCGGTGGCGTATACTACCGCCCTTGAGGAAAAACTATCACATATGCTACACAACATCAGCAACACAGGCGTCCATGGGTTCTGGGAAGAACTCAAGGGTACCATCAAGGATGTCGCAGAGAAGGTCGTGGGATATAAAGCCCGGCGAGCGCGAAATGACTGGTTCGACGAAGAATGCAAAAATTCACTTGACGCGAAAAACGAGGCCTACAGACAATGGATTCAACGAGAAACCAGAGCCAGAAGAGAAAAATATGACGAGCTACGGCGAATATCGAATATAATAATTAGACGTAAGAAACGTAAATACTTTGACGAGCAGTTGCTGAACATAAACGAAAACTTAGCTAATAGGAACACCAGATAAGCGTACAAACTAGTAAATACAATTAAGAACGGCTACCAACCCAGGACTAGCCTTTGTAAGGACAAGGATGGAAACATCATCAGCGACATCGATGGTATTAACAAACGATGGGCCTCTTATTTTGAAGAGCTTCTAAACCGACCATCTAACATCCCCACACAGGAAGCTCTCGACGATATTGTTGATCTAGGCCCACCCATTCAACCCCCGACAGTAGAGGAAGTTGATCTCGCGTTGCGGTCACTAAAACGAAATAAAGCGCCGGGCGCTGACGAGATTCCAGCTGAACTGCTAAGATTCGGTGGAACGAGTCTAGTTGATGCCATACATCAATTGCTCCTGCGAGTATGGGAGAACGAGGAGATCCCAGACGATTGGCGCAGAAGCATCATCTGTCCAATTCATAAAAAGGGAGATAAACTGCGGCGTGAGAATTACAGGGGCATCTCACTAGTTTGTACGTCCTATAAAATTTTGACGAAAATTCTGGAAAATAGAATAAAACCGTACGCAGAACGAGTCATTGGCGAATATCAAAGCGGTTTCAGACCTGGTCGCTCCACAACCGATCAGCTCTTCTCAGTCAAACTGATACTCCAGAGGTGCTGGGAATACAACGTAAATGTATACCAAATCTTTGTCGACTTCAAGCAGGCATACGACAGTATCGATCGTGGAGTACTGTACAACATCATGCTGCAATTTGGTATACCAGCAAAATTAGTGCGACTGACAAAGATGACGATGACCAACTCCGTCTCACAAGTCAGGATCCAGAATAGACTTACTGATCTATTTGAAACACGCACTGGTTTGAAACAGGGCGATGGACTGGCACCGACGCTCTTCAACCTAGCACTGGAATACGTTATTCGGGCCATGAATATGGACAACAGCAAGACGCTACTCATCAAGTCGACACAATTAGCAGCGTACGCCGACGACATCAACATCATGTCCCGAAGATTGGCTGACGCAGAAGAACTTCTGCATACGCTCGATACCGCTGCAAAGGAAGTTGGATTACGTATTAACGAGGGTAAAACTAAGATAATGATGCAATCGGTGACAAGGACACCTGCACAACCGAGCATCAACGTGGGGGACCTCAACATCGAGTTCGTGAACAACTTCATCTACATGGGTTGCAACCTGTCAAGGGACGCCAACGAAACTGACGAAATCAAGTGACGGATACAGTTAGCTAATAAGACTTTTTTCTCGGTTCTCCCCATAATGAAATCGAAGCATGTGCACAGAAACACGAAGCTCCGCGTGTACAAAACCATTATACGACCAGTGCTATGCTATGGCTGCGAAGCATGGACCCTAACTCAAGCCTCCGAAAACATGCTAGACACTTTTGAACGTAAGGTTCTACGGCGAATTTTCGGGGCTGTTTGCGATCGAGATGGACGACGCATCCGGTACAACCATGAGTTGTATGAAATGTACGATGAGCTGCAAGTCTCGAAAATCGTCAAACTACAACGACTTCAATGGGCAGGGCATGTACAAAGAATGGACGATGATCGCATGCCTAAGAGAGTAATGAATGCAGAACGAGTCGACGGAGCGAGACTGCGAGGACGACCGAGATCTCGTTGGGAGAGCTCAGTAGGTGTGGACGCCGCGCAGCTGCTGGGCTCCTAAAATTGGAGGACGCGGTCACGTGACCGAGATAATTGGAGGACAATGATCCAGGCGGCCAAGGCCCGACGTCGGGCTGTCGCGCCACGATGATGATGATGATAACCTGACCTGCAAGGCGATTTGAATATTCTTCGAATAAAATTCGCTTCAGTTAATTCACTGGTTGGCTCGACCTCGACTAAGACTCTGCTTGACTTCCACTCGATCTCAGCTCGTCGTCAACATGCTCTCGTTATCCACTTTAAATTAATGGGAGCTCATACACTGATCGATCCGAATTCGACTTGAAGTTCCAATGGCAGCCGGTTCTTCGCACCGGAGCGACCCGTATCACAATGGCCAAGAGCTGCCAAACCCTTTCAATGCAGGAAGGAAAGTGTGTACGGGGGCTATTAAGACCACTCCGTCAATCGGACTAGACGTGATTCTTGGCTTGCTACCATTGGATATTCTTGGCAAACAACTGGCAGCAAACATGGCTTTGCGCCTTTACATGAAGGGCGTCAGAAACACAATTGAATTCTTCGAATGATATTGTGAATGGGTTTCGACTCGAAGTTTGAACTGATGATGGTTGAATATTGATGGCAATGCGATGATGGGTGGATGGCACCGGACTGTATGTAAATGCAGATACCATTAAGCGAGATCGAAGTTGAGTTGCTGTCGCACCAACTTAGAGTGGATCTCGTGCAGAATTCGAGTCGTAGTCGAGTGTTGTCAAGGTGTTGACGCGTCTGATGAGTTCGTGACTTGCATTGCACCGTAGTACGAAACCAGACTCAGGCAAGGTTTTGGGTTCTTTTATTCTAAAAAAGAGTATCGGGCAAAAGGGGACACGGATGGTAAGACCAGTAGTTTGGGTTCGATGCTTGATCCACGCAAAACACTTTTTTATTTAACTAATAATCTCTGTGAGGTTCACACCTTATCTGGCGAGCTCACTTGAACTGAAACTGTCAGATTCAGATACATAGAAATATGAGCTTCAGGTTATGTAATCTAGCCAGAGAAAGTGTTTGGGTCGCAAGTGTGAACCTTATCCCAACTAACAATTTTGCTCTGATAACAGTCTACAAGAGTCTTACAGGAGCCAGCATCAAGACTTCAACTTTTGAAATTTAACTCTTGAAGAGTACTATAAGAGTCTTATAAGAGTCTTAAAAGTATTAAATGGCGCACTTTCCAAGAGCCAGTTTGATCTTGTAGCAAGAGTTCAATTCTCCTTACAAGAGTCACACACGTCTTATAAGAAGACTTTAAGGCTTCTTATTGGAGTAAATTTTTACTCTTGTAAGAGCCTCATACAAGTACTATACACTTGTTATGAGAGTCAAGATCTCCCTATAAGTGCAGCGGGAAAGAGTGCGGTGATTTTGAAACAATGGCTGTCTATGTTTGTCAAATATAAATATGTATGATCTTATGTGAACTTCTATTTGTCATTCTGTGTTATATTATTTCGACGACAACTGAAATGAAATTTTTGCACGCATGATATACCTATATTAACTTTGCAAAACGTTGGTTTTCCCACAAATATGAGTGAACATTTTAATGCGATTAAAATTTTATCAATGATTATAGGTGTTTTGCTTCGAAAAAAGGCAAAGCCCTCTAAAAATAATATACTCTTCTAAAATTTGGGAGAAACATAAAAATTATCAACTGTTGATAGATTGTATAAAACTCTATTGAATAACTTTTGTCGACTTTAAAAACCACAATAATTTCAATTTAGCATATTTTACGTCACATAATCACTTAGAAACTCAAATTTATTTCCTACCAAATCGCAATCTTGTCGGAAAAAGATGGCAGCCATTGATAAAATCTTCATACAACGCTAAAGCTCTTATAACAAGAGGGCGGCTCTTCTTATAAGAACTTAAGTCTCACTATAAGAATTTAATTCTTTTTACCAAAGCTAAACTCTTCCTATAAAATTTAAAGACTCACAATAAGAGTTGTATTCTTCTTAAATGAACCTAAGTCTTAGTATAAGAAATAATAATTTGACGTTTGATTGTCGCGCTGACCGCATTCGTTGTGACGGTGGCGACAAACGGTACAATTGCTCGCCATTCATTTAGGAGCATTCACATGGTGGGCCGATTCACCAGCGGCCAACTGAATCGACAAACTACAGCGGGGCGCTAATTATAAAGTCAACGAATTCGTAGGACGTAGACGACTTCAGATACCGAAATTAATGTACACTGACGTGAGCTGTCTAAGCTAATGCGAATGAAAGCACAGTTGACAGATAATGCGATGAAATTAGGCCAATCTCGTTTTGAAATTGGCCACAGAGGCCAGCGTCGACGAGGCATTAGCTCGTTGGCCCAATTCGGGGGCCAACGCGCCAATGCACGCAAATTTCCTGTCCACACTAAGGAAGTTGGCTGTCATACGTGTTTGACAGATTGCTCGACTTCTATGAAATCAATCGCGTACTCATAACACTCTTCTTATGAGTGTTTAAGTATACCGATCTCAAAACAGTTTTATAATAAGAAGTTATAGACTAAAGCTTTTATAAGGCTCTTATTATAAGAGTCATAAGAGTTAAGTCTCTTGTAAGAGCATTCATAGGAGAGTATAACTCTTGAAAAGTTAAACTCTCATAAAAAAAGTCTCTTTGAGAGCTCACGACGACAAAATATGATCTTGTAACAGGAGTATGACCCTTCAAGAGTAATAATCTCTTAATAAATGTGCTATAAGAGTTTACTTAAATCTTGTTACTAGAGCTATATTATGAGAGTGGTGGAGAGCCTTACTAGAGTCTTATGAGAGCTTTTTCCAGTTCACAGGAGCTAAACTCTCAAGAGTTTGTTAGTTGGGATTTAACTAAACGAACCCCCCGGAGCTGACTTTCACTACGAACTGTACTCGAATACGACTCAGAACAATACGCTCGTTCCTCTACTAGGCCCTGACATAGTACTCCCACAAAGGAGCCTGTCCCCCGAAGTACTTAACATAAACTTTTTAGCATACGTGTCATACACGGTGTGTATTCTCTCAGCTATCTTTTACGTTGTATACCTATATTCACATTCTGTTCTGAGTGTAATACAACTTTGATGGCTTATCTCTTTGTAGTCCAGGCAACCAATCCTCCGAGTTTAGAATAGACCGCGTGAGGATAAGAACGCGCTGCCAATGACACGACAAAAACAGAATATCGTCATATGGTTTGGCACAATTGTCACAATACTGTCTACGTCGTCCTTTTCAAAATGCAACATACTATGACTATGACCTTGTGAGTATACCTGAAAGTTTTCTTTTATATAGCACTTTGATAACACTGGGCGCTCTGAGATCTTGCATCCGAAAGGTGGCATTGAAGCGAAACAGTGTGATGTTGCACTTGAAAATGGACAAAGAATTACATGAAGCAGGATTCGTGCCGGTGGTAGTGGAGGTGTCGGTGTACGGTCTAGTTTACAATGGCCATGTGGATAGAGATGGGGAGAAAATGTCATTTGTTTTCGGGTACTTTCATTTTTTCTTTTATGCTTTCTGAAAATATTAAAATGGTGTAAGAGTTGCATAAATGAGAATTTGTCTTTGAAATAAGATGAAAAGCTCGTAATGTCGTGGTGAGATGGGCGAATTGCTTGCATCTAAGTAATGAATGAGATCCGTTGTTGTATGGATTTAACGCTCATAACCCATGACAATTGAAAATATGAACTTGAATGGATGGTAAATGAGGGAGTAATGTTTTATAATGACAATGACTTACAATTTGATTGTTTCTGCGAGAACAGTAGAGAAGGATTACACTGATTATGATGAGTGCCAAGTATTTAATGAATTGCCGAAGGATTTATATACTGAAATCCCGAAAGTTACTCTATATGACCGCTGAAGGTATCTGGTGTCTGTAAGACAGCCTTGATTCCACTCATCATAATCATGGCGACAGCCTTGGCCACCTGGGTCGTTGTTCTCCAATTATCTCGGTCACGTGACCGCGTCCTCCAATCTTGGAAGCCCAGTAGTTGCGCGGCGTCCACATATACTGAGCTCCCCAACGAGATCTCGGTCGTCCTCGCAGTCTCGTCTTTGGCATGCGATCATCGTCCATGCTTTGTACATTGAAGTCGTTGTAGTTTGACGATTTTCGAAACTGCCAGCTTATCGTACAGTTCATACAACTCGAGGTTGAATTACACCAAGTCAATTTGCTTCCTATACTGCAGTAATGATCAATTTGTACTTTTCGTCCTTTTGAAGGAGGACCTTCTCGGCCCCCTGTTTGTTCAGGAAGCGTACCTTCCAGGATCCGAAAGGAAAATTCTTTAGTCGTTTTGCGTGGTCTTCGTTGTCGATCCGTCGAATCAAAGGCTTTTGTTCCGGGTTTCTTGACATGGAGTAGTTTTTACAAGGATGGTTTGTCAGCACATCGCTTAACCCCATTCGGGGGGTTGCCTCGGAGATAGCTGCTTCAGATTGTTAATAAACGTGCTGGAGGTCACACAACTATGTTGCAGGTCCCTACACAAATAATTCCATCGTACTAAACCTGAGACGGTTGGGTGTTGGTCAGCCATTCAGGCTACAGCAATTTGGCTTTTTCCAAGCTTATCTTATCGTTTATCGCCGTCAGCGATTTGACGCACTGCCGTTACCAGGGGGCGCCCATGTAGAGGACTACGGGGAAAAAAATTTTTTACACTAATGTTGGATGCTTTGGAACTAAATGTTTCGCATGAAACATAAATTGTAAGTAACTATCGTCTTTCCTTTGTAACGGACGGTTTGGTGGGCATCCGAAGATGCCCGTGGGGACGGAGCCTAAGGTAGCATATGACCGTGTAGGTCGGGCTATGCCATCTGGCCAAGAAAAAGGCCCCTCAACGAGCTATCAGCGGCCTATGCTTGCTGTAGCTCAGTTCGGGAGATGTCGGCGGGGTTTTCGCCGCTCGTTGCCCCTGTCCTTTACGTATTAACAAAAATTCATAGGCCTGGGGAAGACAACACAAACAGGGGAGGTAAAAATGGGGAATACAAAAAATAGTCGATAAGGATGGAATGGTTGACGGACGGATCAGACGCCCTCACGGTCGCACCTGGGTCCGGGTGTAATGGGACCCTCGGCCTCTGGTTTCGTACCACCAACAGATCACTACTCATCAGGTGCTGCTCCGATCTGCTGGTGGGAGCAGCACTACCAGACCATAATATGGTTCGTTACAGGTGGTTCATTACAACTTTTCAAGAATACTCATTTGCCCTAAGTGGGACATAGCGCGTCAACTGTTCCATGTGACTTAACTGACTTTTCGGTGGCATGAACCAGTTTCAGCCGATACATGTGGCCAGCATGCACACCCTGTTCCCATTTTATCGCCTACCTGGGGAAATTTTATGGCTCATTGTTACGCCGGCACCACAAGGGGGAAAACAGCATCCATGGCCACGAACGCTGTGGAAAGGACTTGAACCCGTAATGACTGAAGTCAGATATGAGACTTATGCACTGAGCTACCGATCGGCACAATACCAATCATGAAGTCGATTGGAATCAAGATCTCAAATTCGGCAAAAACTGAAGTTGGAGGTCTTAGAACCAAGCCACAGACTTATACATATACATATACTTATACTTATACACATACATATACATAATGGAAGCAGAATTATATAATTATAATATATAATTTTTCGGAATTTTAGAATAACACCACTCGATGGATCGCTAAAGCTGCCATAGACTGTGCAGTCCGTCGTCAGATCTCGACCGATGGATCACCACAAAATATCTGCTGATCTTTGCTGCACACACACACTTCCATCGTTCGAACCACCGTTAATGGAGGGCATAAGGCTTGCTCTCACTGACAAAGCTAAATTTCTGTGGCTCATCCTGGATAACAAATTATGCTGGAAACCTAACATTCAGGAGCGAGTTAAAAAGGCCACTGTTGCATTGTACTCATGTAAAAAAGCGTAGGAAATGGGGACTGCTTCCGAGATTTTCTGGCTCTATGTGTCGGTAGTGCGTTCTATTCTTATGTATGCGAAAGAGTCCTGGTGGACGGCGCTTAGAATCGCATCTAATTAATACATTCGCCCTTGATATTTTGAAGTATAGTACTTTCAAAACTTTGAGCACAATTTCCCAACACCTCAATTTCGGGATTCGCCCTTTCTATTCCAAGCTCGTGATATTTGATATTTCCGTTTCATAATTTAATAGCTTCACATTGACTTGCGATAATCACATACACCATACAATGGATCAATGGATCGCCAGAAAATTACACTAAAATCTCTCTCTCTCTCTCTCTGGATCCTGTCAACCCCTTGTGGGGCATAGGGCATTAACCACGCCGACTTTCCACTTCGTCCTGTTCGCCGCCATCGCCTTCAACTGTCTAAACTAGACGATTGCCTAATGACTTACCCTCGATCTCAACTCATCTCCTCCAGGTGTTTCTAAGTCGTCCAACGCGGCGACTTGCATCGGTTCCCTGTGGGTTCCAATCGAGAGCCTGTTTAGCAATGTTTCCCGGCCCCTTTCGGTTCGGAGTGTGTGACTTATCCATTGCCACTTTTGCCTTTTTATAGAGGTGCCTATCCTATCCTGGCCAATAATGAACAGGAGGTCGTCGTTAGAAATGACCTCCGGCCAGCGTATGTGCTGGATGCACCGTAGACACTGGTTCACGAAAGTTTGCAATCTAGTTGTTATCTCCCTGGTCACCTTCCAAGTTGAACAGCCATAAAGAAGCGCAGATTTTATATTGGTTTTGAAGGTCCTGAGTTTGGTACGTCTGGAAATGTTGTTGTGACACTAAAATACCGACAGATAAAGTCGATCGGCCGATGAGCAAAATTGTTTTGTTTTCTGTTTCCACAGACACAGGCCAATTCATCGGCCGATATCGATATCGGGCGACGGATCGGCCTATCGATCGCTTCGTCTATGGTGGGTGTTAGCTTAGTGCTCGTACGTTCAGACGGGCTTAACATGTACAAAAACACATTTAGTGGAATTTAATTTCTCCTACACATTCTTCAACTGAAAATTTCACCCTCATCACAAGCCCATCCAAGGCATTTCGGGATTTCAGACGAAATTAAAAAGGACTTTCTATCTAAACGTTTCCTTCGAATAATGTCAAGAGTTTCTGGCGTCACGTCCTCCATTTCACTGTATTTAAAATGGTGAATTTGAAAATTTCGTTTTTTCGACAGTTGTCTATTTTTTCCCGAAAAGAAAAAACATCACTTCTTAAACGACAATGAGACCCAATAATGCCGCTATAAAAGGGCACATTTATCCCGGCCACAAATGAAGTGGTGTGTATTCCCTCGACGGTTGTACGGAGTATCTTAAGTGACTTTAATTTCCCCTAATGACATTCTCGAGTATCTGACGTAATGAAAAGTCACCGCCTGTCGTCGTCGCCTGTATGTCAAGGAATGTGTATTGATGCCACTGTGCCAGTAAATGATATCATTAATGTTGGGTTTTTTGTGTGTGTGGAATTCCTTAGCCTTTCCTGGTAAATGATTTGGAAGATGGGAAGGGTTCCTATAATGTTAGAGAGAGCTCTCTCTATTCATTTTCTTTCGAAAGTGAATGATATTGTGAGCAAGGACGAAGGAGCTCTGTATTGACAACGAAGTCGCCGAAAAAGAAACGATGAACGATTTAACAGGTGGCTTTAAGTACTCGGTGTGTAGTGGCTTATGAAGTTGCTGCATGTTGTATGAGTGATTGGATTAATGTGTCCTTAAGTTGTTGAAAGTGATGATTTTTAGTATGCAGATGGCTCCGGGGAAAGTGATACGGTCTAAGTGGATCGATTATATGTATATGTTTTGCTTTTTCTGTAATTTATATTGTCAAAACAACCTTTTAAGAATGTTTTAAAGTATTCACAAGTATCTCGAATAAACTCAAATCATAGCTCCCATCAACTTGATTGTAAGGAAAGAAACAAGATCCGCAAGCAACATCCCAAATGCTTCATTATAATCAGTTAAATTACCAGAAATCATACTTATTCCCAAAACATGAAGGCTACTAACCTATGGTTATTCCGACATTAAGCCGTTCCGGTGACTCTATACCCTTGTCCACCAAAAATCTATAGGCATCATTATGGCAGTTACCATGGCTTTTTGGAAACCGAATAAATCGTATGTGTCTTTCGCAGGTACCGCGAACACGGCGAAGAATCTTGATAATTGATTGCGTGCAGACATGTTGCAATCGTTGAGCGCTCTTTGGGCAGTTGGTCAACTTTTATTGTTGCCTTATTCGAACCGTGCAGGAATAGCTATCAGACACACAACCCATTATGATGATGTTATGATGTGTCTGGCTTGAGAGCTCACGATATTCACCTTGCCCGCGCCAAGAAATCGCGAACTTGACTGCATTTTTGCACGCTTGATATGATTTTAATAACAGTCATATAAGTACAAAATTGACTTTAATGCTGCGGAAAAAAAAGAAACGGAGGGAATCGATCGTATGGAGAAGTTAAGCGAGGTATATTTTTGCCTTTGATGTTATATTGTCCTGCCCGTTTGACTCATTGGACTGAAAAAAATATTAGGTGCTTGGAGCAATCAATTCAAGACAATCAATTATAGAAAACTAAATTCAAATGGGTTTAGAAAAAAAATTCGAATGAAGCCACGAACAAGCTGCAAGATATGTACAGTGGAGTCTCCCTTAATGGGCATCTCCTATAAGCGCACACCTCTATTAAGCGGACATTTGTCCCGGTTCCGTGCACTAACTGCTAATTTTCGAACAAATTAGTCTCCATTAAACGGAAACCTCAGTATCCTGACGTGGACAGACATTTCAGCAATGTTCATTGCCAAAACAAAGTGGTGATGGTGGTCCCTTGATAAGGATTATGAAATTGATCATGCGCCAGTCGGTATGTCGTGAAAATGGCTTAATAGTGCATGTCAGGCACTCTCTGAGACTATTTTGGTAATCAAGAGAGGCTTAGCCAGAAAGCTTAAATTCAAATTTATACATACTACCTGAAAATCTTTCCAGCTTGGGTTAGGTTAGGTGGCGGCCTTATAGCCCCGAATTTAAAAATATTAGCCACGTTGGACTTGAATTATTTTCAACTTTTACTTATCAGTTTTTTCATTTGGTGCATCCTAGCTTTAAAAGTGATAAAAAGTGATTTTTCTCTGAAGCCTTGTAAATTGTCGGTTTTTGACTATCGATTTCGACTATACCACTGGACCGAATTTCAACTTTTGGCAATGCATTGGACGCAGAATTCAACGCTCTTTAATTTGCTGCTGCTATTTTTTTCCATCCGAGGCACTAATTAAAATTTATAAGGATAATATTGAAAAAAGGACTAAAATTTCTCGGATTTTCGCCCACAAAAAGTTAAGGTCACCTTCTGCGACCGTGCAAACTCAGCTTTCATGTGCTAATCTATAGAAGGGGTTTAAATTATTTCCCTAATTCTTATTAAAAAGCCCCAAATTGACTTAATTTTACTGGCCTATTAAGTATTATTACTGACGATTTCAATTTGCCGAATGTGGGATGGAATTCTAATTCATGGTCTATTATTAATAATAAATCGACAATCAAATCGTGTCCCATAACAAGAGCGCGAAGCAATAAAAAACTTGAGTGGTGGAGTGCAGAAATTAACGAATTTAGCGGCCTTCAATAGGGCAAAAACATACGGGAACGAATCGGATTGATGCGCCTATAGGCAGCATCTTAGCATGTTTAAGAAGAAACTGAGGAAGGCGAAGCGTTGTTCCTGGAAACTTCTCTGCGAAAGGATTGGAAAGTCGAGCGAAGCATCCAAGCTTCGTAAAATACTAGCGATATAGACGATTAACGCCCTGCTAGACACACACTTTAAAGGCAGCTCGCCGGAAAATGAAATCGGCCATCATGTGACCTCTCAACTATTCTATCAATGGAGAAGATTCTCTGGACCTTCTCCAGCTTTGAACCTTTTAAATCGGTTGGGACAGACGGTATTATCCTGCAGAAAAACAGCACGTGTCAGTCATTGTATATCCTTGGATTGAGATCATTTTTAAGGCCTTAAAATGCTAGAGAAGCTTATAGATATTTACTTACGGGATTCGTGCATTTGTGCGTCCCTTTTGTCGAACTCACAGCATGCTTACATGAAGGCAAGATCTATAGACACAGACCTCCACTCTGTCGTAATCTATATCGAGAAAGCACTTAGTTGTAAGGAGTACGTTATGGTTACTTGCTTGAATATCGAAGGCGCCTTTAACAACGTGAAACCTAATGCAATCACTGATACACTATCTTGTATGGGAGTGGATAAAACACTCTACAACTTATTAATATAAGCCGAATTATTTGTTCAGACCTGGGAGCTTCATTTGTACGTAGGTGTGCTGATAGGGGCACTTCGCAAGGGGATGTCCTCTCACCGCTCCTATGGAACATCGCTGTCAATAGACTGGAATGGCACTGAAATGTAAGGTTATTGCCTATACGGATGGCATTGCTATTGCAATCTCAGATAAGTTTCCTATTACTCTTAGTGAGGTACTACAGAACGCCCTCTCTCTGTTAACAAACTAACCACCTATTAAGCCCCCTGCAATGGAGGGAATGGAACTAACATTCACTGAGAAGGCGAAATTCCCTGGAGTTACATATATTGGACAGGAAGCTCAACTGAAGGCTCAATGTTCAGGAGCATGTAAACAAGGCTCTGATTGCACTCTATTCTCGCAGGAAAGCCATGGGAAAAAACTTGGAGACTGCAACCGAAAATACTACACTGGCTCTATGTGACGATTATTAGCCCTATACTCTTGGACAGGGTTGAATACACTTAGCATGGAGACGAACCGCAATCTGGTGGGGAAAGTGCAAAAATCCGATAGTTTGGGAATCAGCGGAACCCTCAGAACAACTCCGTCCGATACCTTAGATATTATACTGCACCTTCTTCCTTTAGACATTCTCGCTGGACAGATGGCTGCATGTACAGCCGTAGCGATATTAAGATATATTCATTCCCGCAAAACAGAAGGAAATGTCCCAGTCCGTCGCCATACAGCCACTACGCTATAACTCAGCTATTTATTTCCGAAAAAGACACTTGCTAAATAATAAAAAGAAGTAAAAAGTAGTCCGGATGGCGCAACGGTTAGCACGTTCGCCTTCTACGCACTGGGCCTCGGTTCAATGTCTACTGAATGCGGTAGTTTTCGATAAAAAAAGGGGATTTACGTGTCGGACTATGAGCCCACTCAGTTGTCAAATGAGTACCCATTTATGGGATAAATAACTCGGTTGAGCGTGTTGTTGATCACACACCTCTGCACAAGACCGTCACGATCTAGAAAATGAGATGATGCTAACTCATCTCGGGGTCTTGTTTCAAATTGGACTGTAGCGCCAGTTATTTATTTATTTAAATAATAAAAAAAAAGTTTTCGTGTGGGTGGGGGTTTTTCTAGATTTCCACAGTGGTTATGCTTTAATCGGTGTTTTGGAATTAAAATATCAACAAACACACTCGCACTTTGATGTTGCTCCTATCGTATTTACGTACTTCACATTTTCCGAGAATTCAAAGCACATTTCTTTCTGTCAAGGACCAAACCAAACGAGACAAAAAAAAACTAGACAGATAGGATAATACGTTCCGTGTGTGATACTGTGTCTCACCATTCCCCCTCCCCCGTGCAACAAAAGACAACGAACGACATGGAACGCAGTCAATGTAAATGGAGAGAATGTGTTTAGTAGTCAAAAGATAGAGTTACGACTGTACGTGAGAGAAATTTTTCATTTTATGATTGCATCACGTGTAAAGCAAAATGCTACTTAAACTACTTTGTATGCGATACTCTGTTATGTGGCTGGGGAGATACTTTCGCCCCTACTTCGTACACCATATTCTCGCACCCAACATGCAAGAGTAACAAGAGTACATATCGGGCTAGGACTAAAGTCGAATTCCTATAGTTTTAAAACTAGCGCACACAGAGACTCGACCGACATCAGGACGAATGCACTCTCATTCGTCCTGTTGCTGATAGAGAGATACGAATCTCGCAACTTGTGTTCTGCCATCCTGAAATGAATTTCATAGCGTAATGGAAAACGAAATCTCAAGGATGTGTGCTATATTCGGAAGTTCTGATTATTTTCAATAATGCACCAGCCTTTCGACATTAATGTTTGGGGTACGAAGTTTTAATGGTAGTGCAATTAAGAACTTCCACTGACGGGTCGGATCGATCTCGACTCGGAATTGGATCGAACTCTCCTCGACGTCGGAGTGCTCTTGATGTCTAGTGAAAATGTTTCAAATTTGGAACAGTGTGACGAAGAAGAAATTAGTAGTGTTCATATTCGTAAGCTGAAGAGATACGCGGTATCTGAAACGGGAGCTATACTAAACGGAAAGAGACAGAGAAGCCAGTCGCTCTCAATTCTCGCTCACATCTTATTATATTGTTGTAGTCCGGACGAAAATATGTAACTCCTTAAAAGAACCCCCCGGAAGTTAGCACTCCAAGTTTAGAAAAGTTGAAATTTTTTAAGAGCTCCCTGCTTATTAGCAATAGCTCTAGAGTTCTCGAGGGGTGCGGTGGTAGTTCTGGGGTTTTAATGGCTTTTTTTAATAATTAAATTTTGGAGTGCCAACTTGATGCAAAAGTTTTTATCGTGCAAAAATAGTTCCATGAAATCGGTGGATAATGAAGAGCTCTAGAGTTTCTATTAAATCAAGTTTCAATCTGTTTTCTAAATGAAAAAAACACCTGCAGGTCAAGAATTCTCAAGTCATGGTAGCCTACACACCCCCACTCACCTCATAAGAGACTTCATAGGGATGAAAATCTCCAAAAATAACATGTACCAGTTTGGCACTATCGAAATTTTCAAAATATTCATAAAATTCTACAGCACTCCTTAAAGGATCGCCAAACAAGCTCAGAACTTTGGGGTGCTGATGTCCTGCATCCCCCACTCATCCCTAAAGTGACGTCACAATTATGAAAATAAAAAAAAATAACCAATACTCACTTTGATACCGCCAAACTCACCGGAATTTCCAAAATCTTAATACATTTCTACAACACTTTTTAAAGGATCTAAAAGCAAGCTGAGAACACCGGAATGCTAATGTCCTCCATCCCCCACCCACCCCTAAAGTGACGTCACAATTATGAAAATTTGAGAAAAGTACTGCACACTCGCTTTGAAAACGCCAAACTCATCGGAATTTCCAAAATCTTCATAAATTTCTGAAGCACTCTTTAAATAACCTAAAGACAACCTCAGAACTCCCTGGTGCTGATGTCCTCCACCCCCACTCACCCATAAAGTGACGTCACAAGTATGAAAAAATGAAAAAAGCACTCCACAGTCGCTTTGAAAGCGCCAAATTAACAGGAATTTTCAAAATTTTTAGAAGTTTCTAGAGCACTCTTTAGAGGACCTAAAGGCCAACTTAGAATTCCTAGGTGCTGGTGTCCTCCGTCCCCCACTCACCCCTAAAATGACGTCACAATTATAAAAGTTTGTTAAAAGTACTCCACAATCGCTTTGAAACCGCCAAACACGCCGGAATTTCCACAATCTTAATAAAGTTCTACAGCACTTTTTAAAGGATCTAAGAGCAAGCTCGGAATACCGGAATACAAATGTCCTCCTTTTCCCACCCACCCCTAAAATGACGTCACAAGTATGAAAATTTGAAAAAAGTACTCCACACTCGTTTTGAAAACGCCAAACTCACCTTAATTTCCAAAATCTTCGTAAATTTCTAAACCACTCTTTAAATGATCTAAAGACAAGCTCAGAACTTCGGAGTGCGGGTGTCCTCCATCCTCTACTCACCCCTAAAAAGACGCCACAAGTATGAAAATTTGTGAAAAGTACTCCACACTCGCTTTGAAAACGCCAAACTCATCGGGATTTCCAAAATCTTCATAAATTTCTGAAGTACTCCTTAAATGATCTAAAGACAAGCTCAGAACTCTGGAGTGCGGGTGTCCTCCATCCCCCACTCACTCCTAAAGGGACGTTACAAGTTTGAAAATTTGAAAAAAGTACTCCGCACTCGTTTTGAAACCGCCAAACTCAACGGAATTTACAAAATTTTCATAAATTTCTACAGCACTATTTAAAAAACCTAAAGACAAGCTCGGAACGCCGGGGTACTGGTGTCCTTCATCCCCACTCAAAGTGACGCCACATATAATCTAGTTAGTTGGTATCTTGCCGTGATGAAGAGACACAGTGTTGGGGATCGTAACGACAACGATGAAAGATTTGTAGAGCTCTGCAACTTCCACAGTCTCTTCATCGGTGGTACTATGTGTGAGCATAAGATCCGCCACAAAATCCGACGCCTCACGGCAGCGGATATTATGGCTGCAGCAGCAGGTGACAATGCAAGCAGAATCGAACTCCTTTACCGCCAGAAGGCTCGAGAAGTTCAAAGTATGTAGTTTGCGGCGCGATAAAAGAGATTATGCGAGTTCTCTCCTAGCCTCGGCAGAAGAAGCCGCAAGAAGCAACAACTTAAATGCCGTATACAGTGTAAACGTGTAGCCTGTGGTGAAAATCCCCCTCATACATATACATAGATCATCATCATCATTGTGGCGTGACAGCCCGACGTCGGGGCTTGGCTGCCTGGATCGAGGCTCTTGCTCCAGGTTTCTTGACGTGAGTGGTTTTTACAAGGACGAGTTGTCAGCATTCTCTTAAATTAAAATTGAGTGTTGCATTTAATTGTTAATTGCCTAGACCCATTGGTGCGTCAACATCTCTTGCGCTACTATGCCTTGCTAACGTTTCGGTAGCATACCAGAGATCTTGTGTTTGTGCGAAAATAGTCACCGTGGCATACGTGTTCACGCTTCATAAGTGTCCATCAACAATTTTTTGTCCAGAAATTTGAACAAAAATTTGCAAGTATGAGTTTTTGACTACTTCCGTAAACGAGAATTGAATATCATGTGTTTGAGTCCGAGGAAGTTTCAAGTCCTTTATTTTATCTGTCATCTCTAAGAAGCAATAAAATCATCTAGGAATTTTCCTCCGGAACCGCAAACAACAAATAAACCGGCATATTCAAATTTCCGTCTTTTATCCTAGTCAAGTGTCATTCCGTCCATCTAGAGGTTTTTCTTTTAGGTGTATCCTTGGGAAGTGTCTACTTAAAGTGTCCTACTACGACAGTAACAAAAAGAAAAAAGTTTTCCGCCTCTAAATATAGGTCAGTCCATAGCCAACTGAATTGTCGGGACAACATTGTTTGCCAACTTACAACTCCCTATAGTAGTAACGAAATAGAACACATTGAGAAAGAGAGATGGGGACAAAACTTTTATGACTTCATAAAAATTTTAAGAAGCACTTTGTTGTGGTGTCCATCATTCGGTGAAATATTAAAATTGTTTCCTTCTCCAAGGATAAAAGAACAACAGAACGTAGGGATGAGCTGCAAAAGAGTGGACACAAGTTGAAATTTTAGTTGTTAAGGGTTCTTCTCTGTTGAAGGTAAAGTCTTGATTAAGTCACTTTGTTGTTGATTTTTCGGTTTGGGTTTCGTTTCCGCTTGTTTAATTACGAAAGTTCCCTGCCGACAGTTGAGCTCTTTATGTCATTTACGATCCATCAACTAACTGGGTAGAAGTTCAAGAAACTCTGAGTAGTCACGAACGACACCTCATCTTGATAGATTATCTCAAAGCCATCCGTGATACTCGTATGCTTCTGCAAAATCTGATATCGATTGGCTCCCAAAAATCACGCCTTTAAATTACCTAAAAATAAATGACGTATCTCTTTCGTCCAATCTGTCTTCATTTCCTTCCGCAACACACCATCCCACCTGGAAAAATCAAGGATCCGATTAAATTCCGGCCCTACCACAAATCAATTGACCAGACAAATCACTCGACCTTTAGCAACAAAAATTTAGACCGAATGGCTCGAATGCCATTTGCCAGATCCCTCCCTCTCCACTTCCCCGGCTCTGTTGCTACACATAACACAAATTCCTTACGTTATGCTTTCAATATATTCCCTTATATACATTTCTTCCCCCTTTCCGTCGAATTTTTCTTTCGTCCTTTTTGCCACGACGCTCATCCCAAGGGACCAAAATACGTGGGCGATTTCCACCTAGACCTTGCATTCGCACGAGCATTTCTAGTCTGTGCTCAAAGTTGACTGGAACCTGAACCTCGACATGGTAAAAGTCACATCGAGACGGAGAGTCGAGAAAGATTCCTTTTCGTTAGGTTTTCAGACACATTGCACGAGCCGACCGGGTCGATATGGTGTCCTTTTCTTGAAGTTTACATTTGCGGAGCATACCAGAAAGGAATCTCCCCAGTTGCCCGTAAATACCTTTTCGACTTATTTCCCTACTGGCCCATATCTTTGTTATACTCGGTACATGTTTCCGTTTTTTCGAGCTTCAGCCGGTTCGGTATGGTGCAATTCTGACGCAAGCGGTACGGAGACGAGGCGAAAATTCGGTCGGTCGGACTTAAGAGCCTGAGGGGCTAGATATGACTTTATGACCGAAATAAGCAACACCTAAGAAAGTCCTTTCGGGATTGTGTCAAGAAATAATCAAAGCGAAAGAGTCCAGAGAAATTATTTCCGACTAGCTTTTCCGGTATTGTTAGGCGAACGGGACAGAAATAGTTCCATTTTGGGGAATGCGAACCAGGGCCACTTCGGTCGACGAGGTTGAAATGTGTGTGACTAGCATAGATGAGGAGTTGCTTGAATGGAAACCACACATTATCCCCGGGAAGCTGACAGGTCAACCCTTATCATTTGAAAGAAGATATTCAGACGAGTGGAATGTGCACAACAATGTAATGGAAAGAGTCCATATAGTGTGGTGAACTAAAAGATGTTTTCTTTTTGCTTTGTGTAGGGACATTTAGGTTTTATCTGTAGAGGTGTTCAGTATTTCTGCGCCGACCAAAGTTTGTTTGTTTGCCCGATGTCATTAAACTGCTGAAGAATGTAGAACGGTACTGAAGGATTTTTTTCTATCTCAAACCTAGAGAAGACAAGATAAGATCTGCCCGACCTCCTTAAGCAAACTGGGCCTGTTAAAATCCCTGGAGGTGGTGTCTGTGTTTTTGTAGATCTTATGAGAAACCCACTATCAACTACACCATCCGCAATTTATTTCCTAATGAAACAACGTATTGCTAGAGATATTGACGCATTCATTGGAGGGGTTCAAGTCAATAGTATATCAGAAACCTACAAAGTTTAGTCAATTCTCGCCTAAACCAAGTTGTAATAATTTTCTGGCCCGAAAGAACCATCATCGTGGCGCAACAACCAGACGTCGCGCCGTGGTTGTCTGGATCATCGTCCTCCAATTATCTCGGTCAAGTCACCGCGTCGTCCAATTTAGAACGCCCAGCAGTTGCTCGGCATCGTCATCTACTACGTCTTTCCAACGAGCTCTCGGTCTTCCTTGCAGGTGCGTCAATTTGTTCGGCTATTTCAACCCGTCTGGCATCGTTGTCGAGGTTAGAGTGCCACAGTTCGTGATGGACATTGAAGTCACCAAGTGGGAGACGATTGGCCAGCTAGCAGTGGTGTGATATTGACAATGTATCCCGAGGGACAACTGAACACAGGTGGGATATAAACGTTGTAGATTCCAATATTGATATTGCCCGAATGGCAATGGCCTGTGCCTCCTAGATATTGTCGGTGACTGTGACGTCGATTTCACGATAGGGTACTGATTGATGGATTAGAAATGAAATTCAGTGTTGCAATGCATCAGCACCAGCAATGGACACTCTATCCTTTCTAATGATGTGTAACGGACAGTTTGGTGGGCATCCGAAGATGCCCGTGGGGACGGAGCCTAAGGTAGAATAATTGACCGTGAAGGTCGGGCCGTGCCATCTGGCGAAGAAAAAGGCCGCTCAACGAGCTAAGCAGCGGCCTATGCTTGCTGTAGCTCAGTTCGGGAGATGTCGGCGGGGATTTCGCCGCTCGTTGTCCCTGTCTTTTACGTATTAACAAAAATTCATAGGCCTGGGGAAGACAACACAAACAGGGGAGGTAAAAATGGGGAATGAAAAAAAATAGTCGATAAGGATGGAATGGTTGGCGGACGGATCAGACGCCCACGCGGTCGCACCTGGGTCTGGTTGTAATGGGACCCTCGGCCTCTGGTTTCGTACCACCAACAGATCATTACTCATCAGGTGCTGCTTCGATCTGCCGCTGGGAGCAGCACCACCAGACCATAATATGGTTCGTTACAGGTGGTTCATTACAGATGTTGTAATTGCCATAGGAGTAGAGGGACGATTTGGTGTTTAGCTTCGTCTCCTGTATAGCTCCAATCATAACGCGGTGTCTATCCACGAAGTCCGATTATTCAGCAATTTTTCGCTGTAACCCATTGCAGTTAAGTTGCACAATTGATACGGTGTTGAGATTCGCAACAGCTAGTGCAGGTGTCAGGTTGTGTTGCAATGGAATTCTGGTGGTTATAGGGGGGGAGGGCTGGGAACTTGTGTTCGCACTAACAGGTGGTGGTACGTTAGGCGTTTGTGATGACGTTGATGCTTGCTGTCCTCTGAATCTACATTAGCTTGCAGTGAAGGAGGAATTCCATTGTCGGTGGTGTTTCAGGCCGGAACAATTTTTAAGGTGACACCAGCTATTGCAGCATGTACATCTTACTGTGGTAGCGTTGGGATGCAACGTTCTGTTACAGACGCAGCAGATCCAAGGGCCCGGATTTAGAACTGGGTTGAGCTCGATTCCGGCTCGTTGAAGAAGTATTGAGAGCAATAGCGCTGACTTGTGTTGCTCCCAATTTCCAGAAAACAAAGGGCAGTAAAATTGTTTGACACGCCCAAAAATCTTCCTTCTTGCATCGAAGAGGTTGTGTTAGCTCTTGGCTGACAAGGTTGTTCCAAATAACACGGGTCGCTCCGGTGCGTGGAACCGGCTGCCGCAGGAACGCTTATCCACGGTTGAGTGAGTTGAGTTGCTTTCGATTCTCGATTGGGCCTTCTGTAAGAGTCGCCAACCCGGCCTCCAGGTTTTCGCATGCAGATTCACTCTGCCAAAATGGTAGATAAGACTGAAGTTGTTATATTCAGTATTGGCGAATGATCTGGGGTCTATAGACAGTATCGTTGACAGCCCCTCCCTTTCACAACCATGGCTTAGGACAAGCTTCGGCGGAGTTCCAATCTATGTCGCCCTTAGGCTATCAATTGAGTTAAATTGAAAGATAATATCAGTGGAAAGGCTGACTGATCTGGTATTAATAAAACATAATACAGCCCAGAACAAAATACACGATAAGCAGGTGTCCCAATCGTCACAAATTTCCCGTGTGCCTAGATTATCAAATGTCGGATTAGTTGTAACCCAGAACGTATCATTTAACCAGAACTTTAAATTGTTTCAGATATAAAAAAGAATCACATACATCAGTGACATTCCATGTAATCCCTCTAATCCTTGCTAATTCGTCATTCTAATATTTGCATTCGCCGCCATACCATAAATTGCCTAGCACAATTAATGACTTTGTTGTACATATTTCATCCCCTGCTGTTTATCTCGAAATCAGAGAGAACAATAATAATTCGAATAACCTGGAAACATTTAAACGACACGTTTAATTTATATTTCTCGCTAAAATTGTATTGTATTACTATACAACCATTTCGAATGATATCTGTGGTATTCTTGCTCCTGGTCCCGCTATTCACTGGTATTTGGCATTAAATCTCAATCCAGTGGCGGCTCTATAAATCGAGTTTGGAGGGGCTGTCGGCTGTATTATTGACCTAACGTTCATCAGTACCTCATTGGCACCAACCGTAGATTGGCGCGTCAGACTACACCCAAAGTGACAGGCAGCCTTCTTTACAATAGCACGAGGGGCACCCCGAGTACAAGGAATAGCCCCGACTCGGGGATGGTCCATTAAAAGCTTCGATAAGGCAGCCTTCAAGTAGATCTTGCTTCAGAGCGGGCCCATCGATAGACCGGCAGAACAGAGAACCGCGCAGATTTTAAAGAACTTAGCGATAGCATGCGACGCCTCCATGTCAAGAAGAAGTCTCCAAATCTACGGAGGGAGAATTATTGGTTGACTGAAGAGACCACGAGCCTGAGGAATAGATGCCTGCAAGCACAGCGTCTTAGTCAGCGATGGACTGAAACACCGGCATATAATGATCTGCGGCAGTCATATAAAACCGCTCGTAGATTACTGAATCTTACGATAAAAAAAAGCAAACAAAATTGCTTCAAACAGCTTTCCAATGATGCGGATATAACCCCGTGAGGAACGGCTTATAGGGTCGTGACGAACAAAATAGGGCAGAAAGCCCCCCAACTGAAATGGAAATATTGTCTTGGTTCTGTTCCCTCAACACGAACTCGAACCCATGGGTCAGAGTTCAACATTTTCCAAGGAGGACATACCTGCCATAATGGAGAATGAACTTCTCCAAGCCGCATCCAGATTTGAGGTTGGTAAACCGCCAGGGGTGACCGGTAGCACAGTGTGTTGAGGTATCAGTCTCATGTTTGACTACCGACGTTTCGGACTCGAAACTCCTCCACGACGACGTTCGTGGCCATAGATGTGCAGGAGATGCATGCTGGCAACTGCATTCTCCAATTTATGCCGTGGAAACGTCAACTGGGCCAAATGCAACAGTTGATGCGCTGTGCCCCACAAGGGTTTGGGGCAATTGAGAGAGAGAGAAAGCGCCAGGCCCGGATGGGGTCGCCAATAAGGCATTAAAGGTGGCAATCCGAACAATACCAGAGAATAAAAGTGAAGTGTACCACTACTAAGCAGTCAACAAGACCATTTAACAATGATCTGCACCCAAAAATTAATCAGCCTAAGCCGAAAGCACTAATTGTAAGTGCTTGAGCTGATTTCGTCACTCGATAGACTGTATTCTGCTTGCTTCCGGCTTAGGCTGAGTAATTTTTGGGTGGGTATCATTGCTAAATAGTCTTGTTGACTGTTTAGTAGTGGCACACTCCACTTTTATTTAAAAAAAAATATAAAGATGCGTGAAAATGGGTAATGCGTTTAATACCAGAGAAGTTCATCGACGCAACTTGTTTGTCGGAACGGACCTTTCCAAAACCATGGTACTGCTGCCAAAACCAAACAAGCAGCCTGGAGAACCAAATTCATACCGCCCAACCTACCTGCTCGACACTACCGGAAAAAATTTCGAGCGGATAATTTTTAACCGACTGTCCGAGATGGTGGAAGAAAAAGGGAGCCTGTCGGACAGACAGTATGGTTTCAGACGCTCGCGGTCTACGGTGGTCGCAATTATGACGGTTACGATGAGCAGAGGAATGCGTAGCGCGTAGAAACCCACCCTTGTTACCGCTGTTATTTTTATAATTAATTTTCGAGTATTTCCTCGAATATTCTAAGTTTAAGTTCAATATACCAAACATTTTGGAGGGGGCTCAAACCCCTATGGCCCCGTCTGGATCCGCCACTGTCTCAACCGGACCACATATAGGGAAAAACTGCATATGTAGGCGCCCCCATAGGATCCATTTTGTCTACTGCCCCAACTGACCATATTCCGACCATTCTGGTCATAACATATGGATTTCCGCACATTGTCGTACAGGCATTGGGTTTTGCGCCCGAAACGATATATTACAAATGGAACTTCCGTAATGACATATAAACAAAGAGCGGGCAACCATTCCACTGACAGACGATTATGCATTGCATCCTATTCCATCGATCCTGATAGAGTTCTAAATTACTAGCGAGATAGAATGACATTCAGTCCATCCACCTATTTGAAACTTCGGTACGTTTAGATTCAACTAGCTGGAAACTGCAATCTACTCGTACAATACAAAATTCTCGTAGCATAAGGGGGTTGCAAATTTGGGTCGCAGGCATCGGGGCGAGGAGACGCAGTAGTAATACGACCGAACGAAGAGAATTTATGACCGTAGTGGCGTAATTATTCCTGACACATATAAAACATAATTCGGAATGACTTTAATGAGTGATGGATGTGCGACAAAAACGACAACGACCACGTCGACGATGATGAGAATAAGCCCCGACGACGCCACCCTCTTGCGGAAGGATTATTTCAGCAGCCACTATATGGCTCTGGCCAAACAAAAACTATGAATGTACAGAAGTTGGAAGAAAGACGGATAGCAGAAGTAGGGAGTTCATTATCCGTTGTAGTGATGATATGCCCGCAATTATACAGTGTGGGAGGCTTAAGAAGGGTCGGCTGGTCCATCTCGGACTTTCGCCATCTTTCCATAACTTAGGCTAAGACCTGTCGGGCAAACCCAAAAAAGACTCAAGCCTCCCTTGTATTTGGAGACCCCAATCAATCTTCCAGCATTTTGATTCCGCCAACAACCATAACTCTTCGACTGTAGCCACGTTACCCTCGAATGAAAGCGTAAAAAACTAGAATACCTACTTTTATTGTGGCTCATATCACAATGCTTTGACTGCACATATTACGCGAGAAACTACTCCACTTTTGAATGTTCCCGGCACACCCGACGACGGCGCCCAGAACTTTCATGCATAACGCCACCAGGATATGCACTTTAAAGTGCCATGCAGGCATTTCGCATGGAATGTTTGTAGGGGGTGTTGGCATTGCTCGAGCTGTTTCGCAAGGATCGGCTGCCATGCCAACTTTCAGCATGCTATACATACTCGTATATGTTCACGCAACGATAAGGATACACAAGTACACCTATAAAAAGCTACCAGCCGTAATGAGCCTCATCCATTGCACTGAAGGAGTAAAAGGCTTCAGCACTGTATGTGATTACATACATCATAAACTGCCATAATCCGTCATTTCAAAAATGAGGACATAATGCGACGCTGATGTTCATAATATTGCTTCGTGTACTTTTATTTGTACGGATGCTGCTTGCGGTTTGGGTTTCTGTGTTACTGCTGCGCTGTGTATATGGAGACAAGGATTCTAAATATTTTGTTTCGAATTGTTACAATTGGATTTTGCTGTTTGGTTGTTTATGATGCCGGCGAAAGGCGAGCAAATATGGATTGTGTTTACAGTAATGGGGTTAGGAGATATTATGCTCTGTTAAGTATTTACTTAACGAATGAGTATAAGGGATAATGGGGAGTCCTTGCAGCAATAATGATCCTTATGATTGGGTACGAAACGTCGACTTTTAAAATCTTGATTAACAAAATCCTGATTTCGGAATATCAAATGCAAATATCTCGTATTATAATCTCGACAGGTCAAAATCTCGACTTATCAAAATCTCGATTTTTTAAATATCGACAATAAATCAAAAAAATATATTTTCAAAGTCGGCCGCTGACTCTCTGATTCATTGTACATAATGGCGGATCTAGCTGAATTCGGAGGGGGCCCGACTTTGTTTGTTACCAGGAGAGCTAAAGGTATGTCCACACTTATTCAACAGGACTACAGCAGAAAGCCATGTATGGTTTGTTTATGTTTATTTATGACAGTGCTACGACCATTACTGATGTATGGCATGGTGATATGATGAACTGCATTAAGCACTACTGGTGCTAGAAAGCGTCCAGAAAGAAGCCAACACGGCCATATGTGGAGCTATGAGGTCAACTCCGTCAGCTGCCCTGGAAATTATATTCAACTCTCCACCCATGGATATTTATGGCGAATGGTTAGCAGCATGCACGGCAGTTCGGCTTCACGAAAACGGGCTATGGACTGCTTTAGATATCAGTCACTCAAAGAATTTTGGGCAAACCAATTATTCCGAGAGTTAGTGACACTCCATTGACATTACCCTTTGGTAAAAACGATGCTAGCTTGATTCGTCCACGTTATCGTCGGGAGCATTAGGGCATTCCTTACGCCATCCAGATCACTGTAGTGTTCCCCAGGCAAAAACCACGACAATTGCTGTTGCGATGAATGGCTCGGACGACATGTCGTATCAGCCAGGGATATTTTCATCTTCATGGACAGTGTCTCAGCAATAAGGTCCCTAGAATCCTTCCAGAATACATCGAAGACTGTGGATCCGCCATCTTGGAGATGGAGGATCACTTCAACTGCCCTCTGTGCAAGATTCTGGGGCACATAGACTTTGAGGGAAACTTGAACGCAGACAAGCTAACTCAAAAGGATGCTGGATGGAAAGCTGGTATTACGTTTGGTACAGCTAGATTACTGTAGCCCACACTGAATCCTCCACGTACCGCCGCGCTTTTGCCGCTAAATGGGCAAAACATTATGAACTTTGTGTGGGCCATCACCGGCCACTGTATTATTGGGGGTCATGCAAGAAGATCTAGACACTCCTACAATGACCACTGTCGAATCTGCGGAACCGGGGAATTAGAGGACAGCATTCTGTATCTTTTATGCGACTGTACTGCACTGATAGAAGAAGAAGGTCACACCTCGGGGAATTCTTTTTTGTACAACTAGGAGAACTGGCGAATGTAGATATTAGTCGGCTCCATAGATTTATCAAAAGCTATGGCTGGTTTCAATTGGTTACAATTAAGAACGGCTACCAACCCAGGACTAGCCTTTGTAAGGACAAGGATGGAAACATCATCAGCGACACCGATGGTATTAACAAACGATGGGCCTCTTATTTTGAAGAGCTTCTAAACCGACCATCTAACATCCCCACACAGGAAGCTCTCGACGATATTGTTGATCTAGGCCCACCCATTCAACCCCCGACAGTAGAGGAAGTTGATCTCGCGTTGCGGTCACTAAAACGAAATAAAGCGCCGGGCGCTGACGAGATTCCAGCTGAACTGCTAAGATTCGGTGGAACGAGTCTAGTTGATGCCATACATCAATTACTCCTGCGAGTATGGGAGAACGAGGAGATCCCAGACGATTGGCGCAGAAGCATCATCTGTCCAATTCATAAAAAGGGAGATAAACTGCGGTGTGAGAATTACAGGGGCATCTCACTAGTTTGTACGTCCTATAAAATTTTGACGAAAATTCTGGAAAATAGAATAAAACCGTACGCAGAACGAGTCATTGGCGAATATCAAAGCGGTTTCAGACCTGGTCGCTCCACAACCGATCAGCTCTTCTCAGTCAAACTGATACTCCAGAGGTGCTGGGAATACAACGTAAACGTAAACCAAATCTTTGTCGACTTCAAGCAGGCATACGACAGTATCGATCGTGGAGTACTGTACAACATCATGCCTCAATTTGGTATACCGGCAAAATTAGTGCGACTGACAAAGATGACGATGACCAACTCCGTCTCACAAGTCAGGATCCAGAATAGACTTACTGATCTATTTGAAACACGCACTGGTTTGAAACTGGGCGATGGACTGGCACCGACGCTCTTCAACCTAGCACTGGAATACGTTATTCGGGCCATGAATATGGACAACAGCAAGACGCTACTCATCAAGTCGACACAATTAGCAGCGTACGCCGACGACATCAACATCATGTCCCGAAGATTGGCTGACGCAGAAGAACTTCTGCATACGCTCGATACCGCTACAAAGGAAGTTGGATTACGTATTAACGAGGGTAAAACTAAAATAATGATGCAATCGGTGACAAGGACACCTGTACAACCAAGCATCAATGTGGGGGACCTCAACATCGAGTTCGTGAACAACTTCATCTACCTGGGTTGGAACCTGTCAAGGGACGCCAATGAAACTGACGAAATCAAGCGACGGATACAGTTAGCTAATAAGACTTTTTTCTCGGTTCTCCCCATAATGAAATCGAAACATGTGCACAGAAACACGAAGCTCCGCGTGTACAAAACCATTATACGACCAGTGCTATGCTATGGCTGCGAAGCATGGACCCTAACTCAAGCCTCCGAAAACATGCTAGACACTTTCGAACGTAAGGTTCTACGGCGAATTTTCGGGGCTGTTTGCGATCGAGATGGATGGCGCATCCGGTACAACCATGAGTTGTATGAAATGTACGATGAGCTGCAAGTCTCGAAAATCGTCAAACTACAACGACTTCAATTGGCAGGGCATGTACAAAGAATGGACGATGATCGCATGCCTAAGAGAGTAATGAATGCAGAACGAGTCGACGGAGCGAGACTGCGAGGACGACCGAGATCTCGTTGGGAGAGCTCAGTAGGTGTGGACGCCGCGCAGCTGCTGGGCTCCCAAAATTGGAGGACGCGGTCACGTGACCGAGATAATTGGAGGACAATGATCCAGGCGGCCAAGGCCCGACGTCGGGCTGTCGCGCCACGATGATGATGATGATGGCTGGTTTCAACTAGTATGTGATAGAGACGACTCTGGGTAAGTGTGCCGTAGATCTCCACGGCAGCCCATATAACCTAACCCAACTGCTGCTGCTGCTGCTTTTGTTGAAGAGAAGACATATCTGGAAAGTCTTGGGATCATTACAGGACACTTTCTAATCGGTGAGTATGCTAGGCATCTCTGACTTCCGGTGAGTGACGATTGTAGAAGCTGCGAGGACGAGGAGGGAATCCTCCGTAACTTCATTGCTCTTGTCCTGGTCTGGCCGATAACAAAATGAAACACTGGGGTCCTACTACTTTATTATTTCCTTTATTGCTGGATAAATTAAGAGCAGGTGATTTAAATCGCTTCATCGACAGTTTCTATTGGCTTAACGACAACGCTCTCGAGGCACTGAGTTTATGAGGAAACACAACGGGCCAAGTTGCGGTCTATGTCTTCGGTACTTCATCACGGCAGCCTCTTTAACCTAACCTAACCTAACTGAGAACTAACCATGCATAAAGCCACATAGTTCCAGATCCAGACAGTTTCTCAAACCATTCGACCATTAGCATTGAAATAAATAGACGCTCTCAATCACATCAATTTATCTAAACAATTGATGATGTAGAAAGCACCTAAATGCCATAAACTCAACGAAGACGAACATCGCATGAACAAGAGAGAAAGTCCAACAAAAGATGGAATATTGTATGTTCCCAGGTCAATAATTGACGAAAATTAAGTTTATGGCAAACATTAGCTATCCACTCGACGCCACTCGATATCCTTAATTTATTACATCGTTCAGCAACGAATAGTTCACATCCTTCCATACGTTTCGTAAAGCATGGAGTAAGATTGCATGGTTTTTCTGTACGACCCGTGTCTGGATTGAATCATTGAATTCCAGGATCAAATCGAATAAAATCGACTATTCGTCTGTAACCGTCTGTTGTTTCTCTTTTATTTTGTAATCCAGTTTTACGAAATGATATATCTACAATATACTGCTCAGAGTATCGTATTGGAGTATGCGAGTGTATAGAACGGAAATCCTGCTCACATAATATGAGGTTCTTTCGAAAGAATTCATTATTTCTACAGTATGCTTCGAGTCTCGTCATTTCCTGAAGTATGAACTAACGACATTCAATCGTTCAAAACATTTCGAATTTATCGATTAGAGAGATTAGTTCAAGTTTGATTGATTCGATAGTTTGAATAGATTTTGAGAAATCCATTTGATTTCGCAATTGAGTTTGAGTCGCTTCATAAGAACTTTTTTTAAATATCCTTTTTTTCTTGTCTTGCTATTTACATGTTTACACGGGTTAGGGCTTTTGAGAGAGAGAGTGACTTTATAAGTATAGGGCATATTGTTTTTGCCACGACGAAAATATGTTACATCTTAAAGGAGATTCCGGAGGTATAGCAATGATCAGGGTCACCTCCTGATTCGATTTAACCATGTCTTTCTGTCTGTCTGCTTGTCCATTTGCACGATAACTCTCGATAGAATGAAGCTAGAAGCTTGAAATTTTCGTCAAATGTTCGTAGTATGATCTAGTTGGTTGGTATTGTTGGGCGTGATCCGGCTAAGGGTATCTAAAGGTATCTATAACTCGCGATTGAATAAACGTGAAAAGCTGTGACTTTGGCAGATGATTTGAAAGAGTAATTTTGTGCTTTCCTTTAAAAATGAGATTGATCAGTTTGAAAATAACGGTACTTTACTTACAAAGAGCCCCGCTCTACCCTACTTTTTTAGGGGTTTTGCCTATAACTCTTGTACCAATTGACGTAGGGAGCTGATTTTTGGGACGTAAACTTGAGATGAGAAGCTGTTTGAGTCCTAGTAAGATGAGCATAATCAGGCCAAAGGAACGCTTACCTCCCCTACAAATGGAAAAAATTTAAATATAATTGAACTACGATCTTCGACAGGATAAAGCTAGCGATTTGAAAATTTGGTCGGATGTTGATTGAAAGATCTAGTTAGTTGTTACTGAAAACGGGCAAGGTCCGACCCAAGGAACCCCTACCTTCCCTGAAGCAATTAAACACATTATAAATCGGAAAAGGACTAACTTTCCTAAGAATCGTGATGCTTTTTATGAAAGGCTACCTCCACTACCAAATCAGCCCCGCAACGAACGCGAGCTGGAGAATATGGTAAATACTCTCACAGATGCTATAAAGGCAGCAGTATCTTCATCATGTCAAACCACCTCACATGCAGGAAAGAAAAAACCAGCCTGGTGGTATTTGGAATTGATCCCTCATCCCGCGACACCGAATATTAAAGAAAAGGGACCACAGAGGACCATGCCATCCACAACACCAAAAAGCGACCACACGGGAATCATGCCTAGTCTATTTATAGATTCGAGGCCATTTGACGTTGATTCTTTATATATGTAGAAAAGGACACATATTGCTTAGCGTCGGCTCGGTACAGTCAGCATCACGAGCGTTTTACGTACACCGCTTATTCGTTATAAAATAATTAAATCAATTTAAATCATAGTTATTGTCGTTTTGTCATTATACTATAGTATACTAGCTTACTCCTTTACATATAATAAATCAATTAAATTCTGAAAGTTGTTTTTTCGTCGAATAGTATATTATAGTACTGATCCATCGAGTTGTTTCGTTATAAGACAGGTGGAGATCTAGGATCTCCGAACTTAGAGCTGAGTGTAGAAGAAGCTTCAAGGCTAGGACTTCAAGGCGCATAGCGCCATGTGATAGTGCATCAATTCTATCTCGGGAGAAGATTATGTAGGCGATCTCCAGCTTCGAACCTTATAAGTCGGCGTACTTCCAGCATTGTGTGGATACCGTATATCCTTGGATAGAGTGTATCCTAATGGTCTGCCTGGAGCTGGTGTACGTTCCTCGCATTTGGAGGGAAGTGCGGGTGATTTTTATTCCGAAAACGGGTAGAAGTGCACATGCGCGTCCAAACGATCTCCAACCAATTCGTCTCTCTTCAACTATGCTGAAACTATTAGAGAAACTGGTTCACATCCATTTACGGGATACTATCCCGCCACTGCTTTTATCCACGTCGCAACATGCCTATTGGAAAGGTAAGTCGGTGGACACGACTCTCCGCTCTTTAGTTTTAGTTACTGCGTATACAGATGACGTTTCCATCGCTGTCACAGGTAACAGAGTGGGCAAACCTCTGCGGCGTCCGAATTAACCGGGATAAGACGGAGCTTGTGTTCTCACTAGAAGACGCGCGATTCCTCCTATTGAACCTCCCTCACTGAAGCGCATTTAACTGGTATTCGCCGACAAAGCTAAGTTCCTCGGTCCCATTTTTGGCAGGAAACTAAGGTGGAACCCCAACATTGAAGACCGGGCCAAGAAAGCTACTGTTGCCCTCTACTCGTGCAAAAATGCCATAGGTAAGAACTGGGGCCTGCAACCTAAGCTGTCGTACATCCTATATAAGTGTGTGGTGGCCGGCACTCCGAGTAGCGACCTATTGTAACCTAACCACTAAGGTACAATGGCTAGCGGCGCAGGCTATATCGGGAGATTTTAAAACAACTCGGTCAGCCGGATTAGACATGGTGTTCGGCTTGCTACCTCTGGATATTTGCGGCGAACAGCTGACGGCTTACACGGCTTTACGCCTTCGCGAAACTGGTCAGTGGCACCCGTTGAGTTGTGGACACTCGACGGCAGCTTGGCTCTCCCTGTGGAGACTGATTATACTTGTGCAAAATACATTTTTGGCCGGAACCACAACAGCTTGATTCCGCCGAGGGGTCTATGGGGTGTTAACACGCTCATGACCACCGACTACATCTACACGGATGGCCTTAGGACCGAGTTAGGGCTGAAATCTATTCGGAAGGATTGTCATTCCATCTTCCCGACTTCTGCAGTGTCCTACAGGCGGAGGTTTCGGCAATCCTGGAAGCTCTGACCTGGCCGGGAAATCATGCTGTAACCACGAGAGACGTTACTATTACGTACAGTCAGGCTGTAATTTGATCACTCGAATCTGTCCTGAAAACATCGGAAACCATCGAGAACTGTCGATTAGCCCTCAAGGTGATGGGTGGTTTTTCAACATTACGCTCTGTTGGATACCGATCCATTGTGGCTTCGCAGGCAACCGCGTGGCAGATGAGCTGGCTCGGGAGGGGACAACCGGAGTTATTGACCAGGACTCCGTAAACATCAAAATGCCTGCCTCATCGTGCAAACTTGTCATCAAAGGCACTGCGGTTGACAGGGCGAACATGAGATGGTTAAACGGCGACAAAATTGCAGGTTCTTGTTTGGTATTTTTTTCTTATTACCGCACCGTGGTTTGAACCTTTTTGTCTTTAGATGCAGCATTAAAGAGTGGTAACCGACACCTCACGGCTACCAAACACGTCAATTTACACATACATTCATAGATACATTTTTGACCACAAATATTCGATTGTTATCCTCCTTTGTTGTCCTTGTAGTATTCGTGCTATTAAATCTGATAATCAATCAATAGCATACTCTCTTCATCACAATAGCAAACAATGCAGACAACACACATTAAGTCAATCAATTTTTTCCTCCCCCATTTCCATTATCCTTATTCTCTAATTAGAAACGTACAATTCAGAAATGACCGTACCTGGCCACTCTCTGTAATCAGCACTCGTATGATGAATAAATGCACCAATCCATTACATATTTCCCCAATTAGTTTTGGCGTCGTCCCAAGTGATGAATTATATGTCAAAGGAATATCTTTCCAATGTATCTGGTCAGTGTCACTACACAACGCTACCCCCAAAATACCATTCATTCGGTAAAGCGAGCAGCGCTCATTTTGGAGCACATGTGTGGGATCTCATCCATATGAGTTCTTCCGCAGGACATTATCACAAAATGATTTGAGCGTGAAAAGAGCATTGGATTATGACCCGATTTTCGGCACACCTGCTCATCATCATCATCCACCATGAAAAAACCAAAACTACTCCCCAATATTGTATTTCGTTTGCCACAAAAAAAAATAAAAATAAAAAGAGAATACAGAAAATAGCAACCAAACTCCCGTCCAACAATAATGACAATAATTATAATTACCAAAACCATCACGAACAATTAACGTAAATTAGATTTATTATTATGTTCGGCAGATAGTTAGTGGAGGAGCCAACTACAGCAGTATAGTTGGACAAAGCCAATGAAATGGCTCATGCTTCCATGAATGGCTGTCCAGATAAAATCCATCCGTGCAAAGTAATGCTTGGCTACAATTGCTGACCTGTTTGTGGAGAAATTAGTAGATGTCATTAGAAAAATAAATAAATTTGATAAATATGATAACAATAATGGAATGTTGAAATTGTTTTGCTTTTGGGGCTTTTTGAGTTTTCAGCGAAATTTATAGTAGCGATAAGCAAACAGGTGTTGATGGCAATGACTGTAGAATAGCGAGAGCAACTCGTATTTGGGCAATTTTTTTGAATCATGGTACTATCACAGAAACTGAGTCCTCTATACTTCTAAAAGTAATCGCTCGTATAGCTTACTTTAAACTATTAAGCTTCTACTCAATGTGCATTTTGCCGATGTTTGAGACTTACCTCGTCCATAGTTTCCTCCGAGGGTGTTGGGGTTTCACGTAACGTAGGGTGAATTATTAAGAAAGAGACGGAAGAGCAGACTTCCACCGCATCCCGGGAGTATCGATTCACGCGCCGCCACGGATGCTTGGTCTAAAGTCGGCAGAAGCCCCGCCTGCCCTCACTACCCCCTGTTTGAACGCATACTTCATCGAGCCTGAACAGAGCGTCCGATCTCACAAGTACAGCAGTCAAAGGAGTGAACGCGCGGCGCTCCTGCCTACTTCAAGGTGTGTGGAATCATTTATTTGCGCTGATCGGTGCAAGTAAGGCACTACTCACACGGGGATACTAAAATCCCCCAGCGACTGGGCAAACCGGCGACTAAGATCTGTCATGTATAATCAGACGGTGGGGGTATTACCATTCTACATGTCGCTATCGTACAATATATTGGTCCAGGCAATGGACGAAAAACACAATGTCAACTTTAATCGCTATCAACATCTCGAAATATACACACAAGATCCCCGCAAGCAAGCCGATTCCGCGAAATCACAAGCAATAGCCGTGTACAATAACCACTCGCGACTTTAGTAGCGACCGTATGAAGATGACGGGTGACTACAGTCTCGAGACTCCAAGTCTCCGTCTCTCAGTCGCCGAGTATTGGAGACGTCAGTATTCCCGTGTGAGCAGTGCCTAAGAGCTTGCGCCTACGGCAAACTTTTTAGTACGCAGAAAAACTAAATAGTTTAGTCAGAAAACTAGAACACACGGTGGTTTATGAGACAGCGCACACAGCAAACTAAACTATTAGTAATCGCTGTGTGCTCGGTCTTATAAAACACTGTGTGTTCTGTGTCCCCTTATTTTTTCCCTGTTTTCCCTCTTTTTTCCAAAAATCGTGTTGGCTACCTAGGCATCAGATCCCTTCGATATGGATGGCAGTGAGCGGCAAAAACCTCTGCGAGCATGGTCTAGCCATCGCTTAGCTTGTTTTGGAGCTTCAACAGCTGCCATCTTTGACAAGTGTCACTACTGGACCTTAACGGCCACATATGAGCTGTGTCCCTTTATGGACACCTTCGGGTGTCTCCATCGTTCATTATAGATGTGATGTGAGTGTGAATCAGATGTTTTATGATAGAAAAAATCACCATTTAAATCTGAAAGCTTTAATTACCAATATGTCCCTCATTTTAAAGAAATTATAACGATTCTCATAAATCTCTTAAATGTAACACATACACACAGTCCCTATTTCCCACCAATCTTCCATTGAAACTCGCAAGATTATCCGAGCGTAATCCTATTCAATCTTATTCGATTTACAGCAAAAAAAAAAAGAAAGAAAATGTATAGATCCTTTAAGATACACACATAGACGAGTGTACAAAACAAAAGAAACGGAAGGATCCGATAGAGCTTATAAAAAGTACGTTAGCAGATGATTTAATAGATTTCTGGTCTTCTGTATTTTGGACCAAGGCAAGCAATTAACTGCCAATATAAATCAATTGTGTGTGTGTGTATGTGTGGTTACACAAATGTGTGGCGGAATGGTCCTTTTTTCGTAGAACACGAGGGACGAGGTATCCGTACTGCACACGAGCCGTACAGGATTCATCGTGGCTTCGACTTGACCGGCTCCTTGAAATCGAGGCTATCCTCGCATGGACGTCATGTTGGCTCGTTTGGCAATGAAAAGATACTGCTTAAATATTATATAGTATGTACAGAGCTCGATCTTCAGAAACAGATTTTGCAGTTGTCCCGTATAAGTGTTGTTGCGAAGTCAATGAAAGATTGTTTGTTACTCTTAATAGTCATGTTATCATGGGTATCAAGTGCATTTTGGTATGGTTAACAAAGGTTTCAAATTACTGTCTGCGGCCCTTCGTAGGATATATTTACACCCAAATTAAATTACAGTCGACTCTAGATAATTCGAATCCCAATGGAAAACAAAACAATTTCGATTTATTTAGAGTTTGATTTATCGGAAGTTCGAATTAATCTGAAGAATTATCGAGTTTACTTGTTTCAAGCCTAGAATACCATGGGAAAATATAATGAAATCAATTGCATATTGCGGAGCTTCTGTACTGATTACCACTCTTCATGGAATTTCACAATGAATATGGGCTCTTCTTCGACATCTTCGTATTCGTCATTGTGTCTATTTGTCACGACGAAAATATGTAACAACTTAAAGGAGGCTGCGGAGTTATAGCAATGTATACATATATATAAATGTAGGTGTGTAGGGAAACCTCGCCAGGGGGTATCCTGCACCCCCTTCTTTGGAGTTTGGTGGTTAACAGGCTGCTCCTGGACTTGGAGGGGCTGGGCTGCAAGGTCGTCGCCTATGCGGACGATATCGCCATTGCTATCTCTGGAAAGTTTCCCGGGGTTCTTAGTGACATTATGCAAAATGCCCTAAATATTATATCTCAGTGGGCTAGGCACTCCACCTTCGCTGCTACCACCATTTCTGGAGGTGACGAGCGAAAAAGCCAAATTTCTGGGACTTATATTCGATAGGAAGCTATCCTGGAAGGCAAATATTCAGGAGCGCGTCACTAAGACGACGGCTACTCTGTACTCTTGCAGGAAGATTATTGGCCTGAAATGAGGCATGCGACCGAAGGTGGTTTTCTGGTTGTGCGTATCAGTCATACGCCCCATATTAATGTATGTGGTAGTTGTTTGGTGGACGACGCTCAATAAAGCATCAAACAGGAATCTATTGGACAAAGTTCAAAGATTGTCTTGTATTGCTATCACTGGTGTTCTGAAGACCGCTCCGACCGGTGCTCTTGGTGTACTGCTGAATTTGCTCCCCTTGGACATTCTGGCTGAGCTGCGGTAGCTGCGACTACGGCCATCCGTCTTAGGGAAACAGGGCAGTGGAAAGAGTCTACTAATGACCACTCGCCGATACTGCGCAACCTGGATATTCCAGAAGACACGGACTATACCTTTCCGGTGTACTCTTTCGACAAAGGGTACACGAGTCTAATACCGTCGCGGCAGGAGTGGGATGCAGATAGTACCCATGAGCTGGAAGTCATAAACTTCTTTACTAACAACTCGAAACCGGAAGAGGCTGTGGTCGTAGGCGTCTTCTCAGAGAGACTGGACATTCGCTTGTCTTTTCGTCTTCCAGACTTCTGAAGCGTTCTGCCAGCGGAGTTCACTGCGATTGCCGAAGTTCTGACTTGGCTGGGTCGTAATATCATATTTACAAGGAATATTACTATCCACACAGATAGTCAGGTGGCGATTAACTCCCTGGACGCAAACCTTGCTACTTCGGAAACCGTGGTGGTATGTTGCACCGCTCTTAAGGAGCTCAACAACTTCCTCAACATCACTTTGTGCTAGATTCCGGCTCACAGTGGTTTCAGCGGAAACTGCAGGCTGACGAGCTGGCCCGGGCAGGTACGGCCATTATGGACATGGGACATTTTCGCAATGTCAAAATACCTATAGCAGTATGCAAGGAGCTAATTAAGACATACGCAATAAGCCGTGCTAATATCGGATGGCTAAATGGTAATACCTGCAATGTTACGAGTCAGATTAGGCCGCACTTCAATCCTGGCCGCTCCTCAGGGCTGCTGATGCTGGAGAGAAGGCATCTCACCTGAGTGAGCACGCTAGGCGTCTCCGGCTTCAATACAATGATTTTTGCAGAAGCTGTGAGGACGAAGAAGAGGAAGAGACATTACATCACTTCCTGTGCACCTGCCCTACTCTGGCCGGTAGAAGAGAGGATATTTTAGGCTCCCTCTATTTTATTGACCTCGGTGACCTGGAGGGCCTAAATGCTGGTCATCGGCATCGTTTCATTGATAGATCCGGGTGGTTTGACGACTAGGCTCACATGGCGTTTTTGTGCCTATGAGATATCACAACGGATCCAGTGGTAGTCTATGTGTGCTGTGTTTATGCGCAGCTGCCTCTTTAATCTAACCTAACCATATATACAAATGATCAAAGTCACCTCCTGATTCGATTTGGCCATATCTGTCTGTCTGTCTGTCCGTCTGTCTGTCTATCTGTCTGCCTATTCGCATGATAACTTTCAATAGAATAAAGCTAGAAGCTTGAAATTTTCGTAAAATGTTTGTAGTATGATCTAGTTGGTTGGTATTGATAAGGCTAAGGGAGCGCCTGCCTCCCCTACATATTTACCGTAAATAAATGTATCTAGAACTCCCGAATGAATAAACGTGAAAAGCTGTAACTTTGGCAGATAACTTGAAAGGGCCATTGTCAACTTTCCTGTAAAACTGAGATTAATCGGTTTGTGAAAATAACGGTACTTTTCTTGCAAGAAGCCCCGCATTACCCTAATTTTCATAGTTTTTGTCTATAATTCTTGAGTCAAAATTGACGTAGGGAGCTGATTTTTGGTACGTAAACTTCAGATGAGGAGCTGCTTGAGTCCTAGTAAGATGAGCATATTCAGGCCAAAGGAACGCCTACCTCCCCTATAAGTGGCAAAAATTTAAATATTATTGAACTACGATCACTTTCGAACCTAGCGAGTTGAAAATTTGGTCGGATGTTGATAAGTAAGCTTTAGTTAGTTATTATTGAAAATGGACAAGATCCGATCTAAGGAACTTCTACCTCCCCTACAAACGAATTTTTGAAGCAAGTGATAACTTTTGCTGGAATGAAGCCAGCGATTTGAAATTTTGGTCAAATATTTGAAATAGGATGTAGTTAGTGGTATTAAAGATGGGTCAGATCTGACCCAAGGAACCCCTACCTCCCAAATGAAGCGATAATTTTCGATAAAATAAAGCTAGTGACTTGAGATTTTGGTCAAATGTTTATACAAGGATCAAGATGGTTGTTATTGAAAATACGCAAGATCCGACAAAAGAAACCTCTACCTTCCCTACGAGTGACTCTTTAACTTTCGATAGAATGAACCTAGTGACTTGAAAAATTCGAAAATATTTTTAGTGTGGGATAGATAGTTGATTTTTAGAATGGTCAAGATCCTTCTGAATGAGCGCCAACCTCCCCTATAAACTGGCCATATGGGAAATTCACTTTTTATGCATATGGTCGTTACCAATAGGTACTTTTGGTATGACGACTAGGTCTGTAGAAGTCTGGGGTATATACGCTTCGGATTCCGGACTGGTCTTTACTTACATATATCGATTGGTTGACGATTGAAGATTTTAGTATGAAATAGGTTAAACTGCCTGTTAGCTAACAGGGACTTATTTATCCAAAGCCCAAACCTAAACCATATACAACACCCAAAATACGATAAAGCAGTTCAAAATAAGGGGGAAAATCCCCATATTTTGTCGTATTTTGGGTGTTGGATACGGCTTAGTCTTTTGATAAATAAGTCCCTGTTAGCTAACACGTAGGAAATTGAGAAAATGAGCCATATGGAGACATTAAAATTTAATTTATTTCTTCCTTCTCACAGTTGGACTATTCGAAAAAATCCCGTGTGACCATTTTTTCTCGATAATTAACGATCCAGCTTTCTTATTTAACTGCATGGAAGAACAGCTCTAACGACAATCTGTTTGCTAAGCTCATCCAAATTTCATGATTTTTTTTTATAACTACCATATTAATTTTCCATCGAGAAAGTATGGCAAATTTTGAACATGTAGGTATTCGGCGACCTTTTATGCCCCCATGCAGAATGGGTTGATCACCAACATTTCTTTTCTTCACTTTCGACAAACAATCAACCAAGTTCAAAATACACACACACGTACACAATGTATTAATAAATAGCTTAGTCATATCAACCTTTCATCCCATAGTCTATTGATTACCACCAATCTTGTCGATATAATCGCCAATAAATTGGTTACACTCTCTCCCTCATTTTCGATCGGCGCAGTGATTGTTTACAGCCTCCATACTATTTATTGGTTAATCGATATTGCAATCAACTGGTGCTCGTATGCGAGAATGTAGCACATTAGGACCTTATCTGAAATCTAGCATAAATCTTTTCTCTTAGCTACACGTCTGCGTATATGCAATTTAATCAATAGATCGTGTATATTGCTAAAATTGAGATTCAATCAACACCTTCACCGCGGGGCCTCCATAAGTTCTATCGTCGTATCAAAATCATGATCAACGTTTTACCATAATAAAAATTTGGGCTGATTTTAAAAGATACATTAACTGCAACGAAAGTATCTAAATGAGAAGTTATTAAGATATCGTGTAGAGGTAATAAGAGATCAGTGGTATGGCAATGGGATTTATTGTGTCATGTACTCAGTGCTGGTATTTTTATTTTGTTAACCGGTTGAAGTAACTTGTTAGCAAGAAAAGTAACGTGGATGAAAAGACGAAGGAAAAAGTCTAGAAACCACTGCTCAATTAAATGAATCTTATTTGATGAATTTAAATACCATGGATACGCTTGCAAGTTCAACTTGATCTTGTACTTTCAATAATAGCTTTTATATGGCAATTAGATTTGCGTACAATTAACCGAATACGTAGTTCAATATGATTCTGTCAAAATTAGGAATGGGAACCACGAATTCTAACCTAGTTTGAACACAATATATTCAAAGAAGAGTTACTTACCTCTCAAAGATGAGACCAATAAACTTAGCTTTATCAGTAAAACCCAATCTAGTGCCTTCCTGGGTAGGATGTAAAAGATAAAGGATCTTCTTGCAAGACATGCAAGAACGAGAAAGTATTTTTCACAGAAATCAAGTTCTCCAAGTGATGGAAACTATTTTTCCCGATATAACTTTAATATCTACCAATCAATCTATTAAAGTACCTTTTCCTCTGACTAATGAATCGCGTGCTTTATCTCCCTTCGGCTGTACGAATCACGAAAACCACTTTGCTATAAAACGTCTATCTATTCATCGCCGACAAAAATGCATCAGTTTTCTAAATCTCCAATAATTGCACGGTAAAAATCATTGTGATTGATATTCTCTCAACTAGATAGAACATAACTGCACCTGAGCTGTGATATCCTTCACATGAACGTCCATAGCCTCAATGGTCGCCCTCCTTCACTTTACTTCAAGGCTCTGCATGAAAGTCCTTTCTGTGCACCTCATCTCTATTCATAAAACAAAAATACGTACATATCACCTCTGCTTGTTATCGTCAATAAGGAGCCACTAAGGGCATTGAATGCAAGCGGAAAACCCTTTCGTGTAACCACTTCGATGCCTGCCGAGTGTGTTCCATTCAATAAAAATAATCAGTCCTGGTAAGGGTGATTCGATTGCAGGATGACTAATACGACCTAACTCGATTCATGTTCACCAAGGCGCGAATAGATTTTAAATTTAATCTAAAGGGCTCACTATGCCGTATCTTTTATAGACTGACATTGGAGTTATGGTTATCATTCACTCGGGTTTGTATCCGCTGCTTTTTCTTGTGAGTCTCGCTGCATGTGGAGTGCAATGTGTGTTGAAATAAAGTTAGCCAGAAGTCATGACTTCACCAGTGAGACCACTAGGTTAATTAAGTACGATAGGTGTCCTTAGAAAAACTGGTCAATGTTGGGAGAACTAAATGAAAAGCCAATCGAGATGATGGTTTATAAAAGCCCTTCCTACCACCGGATACAATAATACTGGCAAAGAATAGGAAGGAACATTGTACCCCAATTCACTGCCATGAGTGTAGTCCTGATTGTTTTCACTTTGCAATCTTAAGAAGATCACTTTTTTGAGACAAACTTTTTGCCGAAAGTGGCTCGTATTTCAGCCCGCTAGTCACTTGTCTACATGTGATTGCCTGGCACAATCTACAATATCCTTGCCTGCTATATCATGCAGCTGAAGGGTTACTATTTTTTATCCACCATCCATTTGTGGAAGGTCACGAGTGACATTTTTTAAACCTTCTGCGTGCAGCATAGATAGCCCTAAGAGCAACCATCCTCCGCCATGTCCCCCCGTTCAATACCATGGCACACCATACGCTATACCGGTTTCCTCTTTATTGTGTCGGGATATCCTGCGAAGGCTGGATGGAATATCCTCGAAGCTCTTTTGTGATTCATGTCGCGACATCTTTTCCTGAATGCTACTCGCTCACTTGCGTTTTGTTGCGCGCCATCATTTCATTTTATTCTTTATTTTTTATTTTTTTCCTTCTTCGTGTGTTCAGAGCTCTCCATCTTCTATTCGTCCTGTTTCATTTTGAACGCACATACACACAACACGCATGCATGTTCTGTAACACCATCGTTTTGTCGACATTTAATGTTATGACTCTTGGGTTTGAGAGATCCTTCGAAACGATAAGGATACAAATAGTCGACTATGTGTATTTTTTTTCTTTATTCTTTTTCACGACGACCGCTTTGCTATACGAGTACACGTCCCCAAGTATCTTTAGTTACGCTGGGATGTGATGGAGCACGTATCGTAACATATTTCAGTTTCATATTTTCACCGCCCCGTTCGTCCTTGCCTCGGCCGCATGTTCGCGCGTTTATGGCAACGTTAAATTCCTTGCTATATCATTGTCAATTCCCTAAACTCCCAGTGACTGCACGTATGATAAATTGATTTCATGTTTATCTTTAGCGGGACATGGAAAAGATAATCCTCCCTCGTGGATGCTACCGTGGATTGCCCGCTGAATATTGTGTGTTTTTGGGGAGGCGATGTGCATAGTGGATCCGGAGATGACGGAAGGTCGACCAAAACAAGGAAATATGATGATATAGGGTTAAGACAAATGATCTCATCTTGAAGAGTGTACAGGCGATGACGGAGAGGATAGTCCACTAGAATTATATTCGGTTAATTTATGGTATACAACGTTTATTCGTTGGGATCCCTTGCTAAATCATACGTTCCATCAATGAATAAGATAAGATAGTCGAGCTACTGAGCCAGCAGAAAGGCTCTGCAACCATAAGAGGCCTATTGTGCTGAAGCCCATTAAGTCGTCCATCGAGGATTACTTACATATGTACTTCTGAGAAACGTGGTTCATCATCATCGTGGCGCTACAGCAAGACGTATGGCCTCAGCCTTCAGGATCATTGTCCTCCTGTAACAATTACGGTGGTTGACGTGGCTCTCAGATTAGGACGGAGGTTGAGGCATGATCGTCCAGACTGCCCGTGACAATTAAGTTTCAAAACTTCCTCAGCTATGACCCGAGGTGACGCGCTAGATAGCTAGCTCGGCACTCGGTAGTGCGCGCGGGGTTTTATTTGGCCACAGTGGCCTCTACATCATTACAAAAATATTTCGCGCAGCGGGACAACCCTAATAAATTACACAAAAAAATGAAAATTTATGGGCTACAGCACAAGAAACCATCCCTGCAGCTTGCATGAAAGACCCCTGATGGCGATGATGGGACTCCGCGATCCCTCCTCGGACCTTGGACTAGGCCGGGCAACTTTAATTACACCAAGTACGAACTGGGACTCTTGAATAAATTCTTTTGCGTCTCGCCAAAAACTCGCCTGCCTCGACTCATTGTCGCCGTGAATTTATATGTACTCGTATTTTCAGCATCTTGCAATGAGTCGAGGCAGCGCGATTCTGGCGAGACGCAAAAGAATCTATTCATGATTCCCAGTGCGTAATAGAGTAGAATTGAATGCCTCCAAAACTCAATCTTGTCTTATTTCCAATAAACGACGTGACCCATCTACCGCCCAACCCAATTCTAAGATTCATTCGTAACCAGAACAAAATTTTTCACTGCAATTATGATCTGGAAAAATTTAACCGAAACGTACACCGGTACCTCATTTAAACTCAATCCATGGGAACACCACTACCTTAATTTCCATCCCGCCAAGGTTGTGCAATCACTTCAAAGGGTATCCCCTAAGCCTAAGCTATAGCATAAATATAAAAAAGAACTCCTGAACTAGTTGTGCGTCTGAAGGAGCTAATTCTTGAACTGGAGGATTGGAACTAATTGGCACTAGTTTTGAACAACTGAAAGAATCAGAAGTCCCCGATGCTCGTACTTGGGAAATGTATGTATGTATGTGTGCCTACATACACACTAATAATTTGAATTTGAATAAAATAAATTGTTTGGCCATAATTTAGAGGACCTCATTGCTTTTCTTCCTTTGTTAATAATCCCCAGTTAAATTTTGCGAACCACACAAACTCTGTCTCCATCAACTGTATCCAACAGAGCCCTGATTTCCTCTCTTTTACAAACAAAATTGAATGGTGAAAACTGAAAGGAGACTAAAAATTCAAAAAGAATTCCCCCTCCCCCCAGCAGAGTACATAAGCTTGAAAAGTATGTGTAGCAATCATCAGAGCGAGTCGAAGACAATAGTAGCTTATATCCGAACAACACTGCTAAAAATGTAGCCACCTCATTTCACATCGTCCTGTTGAAATTGTAACGCCAATGGTTGAATGTCTCGCCCCCCTCTCAAACCATAGCGACTCTCAGGATGCTGGCAAGAAGGATATGTTTTGACATCCTTCCTTACCGTATTATGACGAATTGTCTCGAATGAATGGCAAACATACATATCAGCGATTTAGCTAATAAGACCCCTGGAGACATATGAACTCTGTACGTGCGTTTTTTCGACTTTCTCCCGACGGATGGGGTACATAGCAGTTGTACTCGGTATAAGAGGATTTCGCGAAGAACATCAGGAAACATTTTGTACGGGCTACAGGTGTTGTTGGATCAAGGATTTAGATTTGTGAGAATATGGAGTGAGCTTAGTGAAATTGATTTCTCGAGATTTTAGAAATTCGAATAAGCTAGAGTGATGAGTTTAGATGAAAAATGGGTCAACAATCATAATCACCATAATGTGACGCTACAGGCCGACGGACGCGTCGTTCCAACATTCTCCTCCAATTATCTCAGTCAAGTGACGGCATTCTCTAATTTCCGAAGTCCAGCAGTTGGACGACGTCAGCTTCAACTAAGTCATTCCAACCAACTGTCGATCTTCTTCACAGCCTTGCTCCGCTGACACGTCCTTTCAATATTTCTTTAGGTATGCGGTTATCGTCGATTTGTTGTGTATGCCCTTTCCGTCGCTGTCATTGTAGTTTTGATGATTCTCGAAACTTCAGGCTTCTCGTTCAACTCATGATTGTACCTATTTCAGTTACAAGCTGCTCTGAAAGTTCACCGAAATTCAGGACTTTCAGTTCAAATGTGTTTAGCATGTCTCGGAGTCTTGAATTGGCGTCCAGGCTTCGCAGTCATAGTAAAACACAGGTTTTATGATGACTATTTGTGTGCACATACTTCGATTTCATTATTGGAGGAACCAAAGAAAAAAATCTTATTTGTAAGCTGTACTCGTCGCTTGATTACGTCTGTTTCGCTGGCGTCCTCTGACAGGTATGTGAAGTCGTTTACGAATTCTATGTGCAGGTCCCCTACAAATAAAGGTTTGCCGTTTCCGATGGTTGACCAACAATCAGGTCAACATCGGGGACCTTAGCATTGAATTCGTAAACCACTGGTGCATAATGTGTCCTGTTAGTGGGTATGGGTCTTTTCTAAATGCACTCATTTTCATATCAGTGTCCAACGAAAATGGCGTTTAATTCACTCGGGACCAAGATCGGGTGAAACCAACGCGTCTTTCATAGATTTGTAATGGACGATTTGCTCGGCGTCCGAAAATGCCCATGGGGGCGGAGACTAAGGTAGCATAATGACCGTGAAGGTCGCGGAATGCCATATGGCGAAGAAAATGGCTCCTCAACGAGCTAAGCAGCGGCCTATGCTTGCTGTAGGTCAGTTCTGGAGATATGAGCTAGGTTTTCGCCGCTCTTTGCTCCTATTTTTTACGTATTAATAAATATTCATAAGCCTAGGGAAAACAACACAAACAGGGGAGACAAAAATGGGGAAAAAAAATTTGGTGCGATATGTTTGGAAATTATTTTACATAGCCCTTGAGCTCACATCGGGGTCCGGATGTAATGGGAACCTCGGCCTTTGGTTTTGTACCACCGACAGATCACTACTCATCAGGTGCTACCTTCTTTCTGCTGGTGGAAGCAGCACTACCAAACCAGAAAATGGTTCATTACTATAAATCCCTTACAATACAATCAAATTTTCCACCCTTTCGAAAATCCTGAAATATTCGCACCAATTATTAATTTTCAGCTCGTTAAAAGTTCATCAAAGTTCATCATATTCCTGAATATCCTTTTTTTTTCCTTTCCACGATTTCGTTCATATTTCTAAATCATCTGCGAATCGAAACATTAAACTTTTCGATTACGCCAAACATTTTAAATTTCGTTACGGCCATTTCGAGGATTTCAATATTTTCATCGTCAGCACTCTTTTCTCCGTGGAAAAGTAGGTGACGCTGCCGCAATTTACGATGATACCAAGAATTAGTGCGCCTCGTGAAAACTACGCCCAGTAGTGGAGGGGCTTCTTGGTCTAGAAATGTTTCTCCCAAAATTAATTAGCTAACTCAAAAGACTATGACCACAGCCATAATCGCCACTCGGCAAGGAGTGAAGGATCTTCAGAGTTTTTCTAGACGAGAGAACGGCGGTGGTGGTATGCTCAGTCGCTAAGCAATGCGGCGAAATTCACCCCCGTCTCATGGCGTGTCGGTAGTGGTAGTGGCGAATTTAGGAAAAGTTAAACACAAATAGCGACGAAATGAAGAGAAAAAGGATGGAAAGGAACGATGACGATTTAACTTGACCAGAGAAACGTGAAATCCTTTAAATATTTGATTGGCACTTGAAATGTCGTAATGAGTTGGAAAAGTGGATTTTGTATGTTACGGATGGCGTTTTGGGGATACTCGGAAGTAAAAGTAGGAGCATTAGTATTTGTTTAAGTCCGTCAGTGATTTGAGGAATATTGTTGACTAGTGGTTCGTAATTAGACTCCATTTTCCGGAAAGTTAATTTCAATGTGCAGCAGTTTCTTTTTCTATACTGGATAGAAATTATTGAATTTTTGGCAAGTAGCAGATTGGAGGAGTTAAGCGATTTATCAGCAAATCGTCCATTTTGGCTTATAAAAAAACTAACTAATGTAAGCTAGTATTTTGTTATGTCACGTGATTGCTGATCCTTCAATTTGACCTACCCATGGATTAAGGTAGATGAAGAGTGAACATGAGAAAACATTTGTACCCATTTACCCACACTTCAGAAAATCCATGAATTATTGGATTGAAAATTGCATGTAAAATACAAGAAGTGTCTTACTAATGTGTACTCATTTGTCCGAATGCGGCATAGCGTGTCAACTGTTCTACATGGCTAAGTTGACGTTTCCTTGGCATATCTGGTTTTGGACGATGCACGTTGCAAGCATACACCTCCTGCTCCAATTTAAACGTCTACCTGCGTCAGGTCGGGAGATGTTGTGGCTTATTATTATGCCCCGCACCATAGAGGGAAGATAACAGAAGTATTCATTGCCACGAACGCCGTGGACGGGAGTTGAACTCGTAACGACCCTAGCCAGATATGAGAGTGACGGCTCTACGCACTGAGCTGGCGACGCCCCCCCCCCCCCCAACTGTTAATATCCCATTCTGGTTTACCCTTCGACAGAAAAGAATCAGCGTGACAAAGGACCATTAATGTTTGAGAGTAATCTGGATCCCCAACAGAAGAGCTGCCCAGGAAGCAGAACGTCGATAGTTTCTTCACTAGAGGTAGTCCACCTAACATATTGTTTGTGTGGAGCAGTGGATAAAACCTTCGGTAGTCTGGAAGCCTAACTGAATTCCTCAACTTGTTCACAGAAGATCCTTCATGACTCCCGCTAAGACCTTCTGATTTCGTTTTTAAATTAACTAAGGTGTTTTTGTAGATTAAACAATCAGAGTCAAGCCTTGAGGACCCTGCTACATTGAAGCCTCTTCTCCTCACGGCCCTTAGCTTTCCGATCCTAGCGTTTCACTTAGGTGGCTTCTTCCTTCCTTTATGCCTGCTAACTGGGCACAATTTCTAAGCAGAATTACTAAGCGCTCCGACCAAGGTCTGCGCCATAGTATCCAACTTCTGCCTACTACAAGGCTAGCAAGGCAAGGGAGTGGGGTATTGCCTTTTTGAGACACTTTTTTAATTTACTTCAGTCGGTTTTTTTTTGACATGGATATGTCTTATAGCTGGGGGCCATCCTAAAAATCTGTCCGTCACACGAAATGTCTGTTTTTCTACTCGGGGGTCAGAAGAGGAAACAAGCCCATTGAAAATTTTTCTTTTCTGGTTGTGCATGTCGTTTGAGTGAAGTGGCCATTGTGCATGGCTGCTGCTTGTAGATCCGCCCGGGCGGCGCGCTTGCGGGGATCCTGTGTGTACATGCTGGGATGTTGATTTGATAGCGATAAAGGTTGACGTTGTGGACGGCAAGGAATGACATAGTGTACGGGTGAACAGGCACTCTCTGTGCTCTCTGTCCCACGCTCTCAGTCAACGCGACGCCATAATCAAAACTCCTGCATACACACCATACCATACATTCAAAATCCTCAAAAATATAGAGTACGCTCCGTACTACCTAACTTGACTAGGCCCCCAGAACACGTCGCAAGAAGTCGTCTGCTCTCCTCGGTCGACATGCTCACACGCAATTTATGGTCTCTGAATATATATGCCTCCTCCTCTCATTCATTCATATCATTCTGATTCTCACCATTTCATTAAACAAATTGTGCACTCCCGACATGCACATGCATAGACCCAATCTGAAGTCACAATGAATGAAATTCCATTTTTACTCATTATTTAGGTCAAGGACGTCCAAGGACTTTCAATGACCTTCAATTGCCGCCAATTCCCATTCATCATTTAATAAAATAGCCCGTGTTGTACTATCTGAATCACTAGGGTCCCAGAAAAAGTAGCAAGTAGCCAGTTCGACTAACATTTGGACATGCGTAGACGCAATTTGAGAGTGTCATTACATAGTTCCCGCCCGCCGAAGATAGAGAGCGAGAGCCATCGCGGATGAAGTTCATTCTATCCAAATCGGGTGATCCAGCAACTGTGGTTGTGCATTTGCAATGGCGGCGATTTGAGGTCTGGCTGGCCCACAATGTGGGCCCCCACCACACGTGCAATAAACATATCATAAAACAAAATGGCGGATTCGTACTGCGCGAGTTAAAATCTCCCAAGCCCCGAAATAGAGAAATATTCATCGCAGGATGTTATAGTTCCGGGCAGCTCATCGTAACATGATGTACATTCAGAGGTCTGCAGAAGATCAAATGCCCCCCCCCCCCCCCCTTCTGCAAAAAATCCAAAATTTTTCTTGTGCATTCTCTTTGTGCGTGTGTTGGAATGTTTTGTTTACTTTTGTTAGTTTCCCTTTCTGTTTGCCGGACACAATCGTATAGAGTCGCACGCGTTACTTGAGAAACGGATTGTGTGTGCCGGACCCGGACTGTTGATTAAAGGGGCGGGATGAGGCGGATAGTGTGGGAGCGATCTTGCAATAGATACACAAACACAATACACGTCCGATTGGGAAAAGATGGTGGGAAGCGTGATTGCGATTAGCAGAAACTTACTCAGAGAAATGTCGATAGGCTGCAGTCTGCAAACTGTACCGAACGGGTAGATGGAACAGGGTGCACGAGAGGAGGTGAATATTGCACACACGTGATGCAAACGAAAACGAAACGATCCCGCGAGAGAAAGGAGCTCGAGCGGACAGGACAAAGCAAAGCAGAATTTATGACGAGTATCTACACTGCCACCAGATACATCGGTACATGGATATGTCTTATGCCTACCGAACGCGTGAGACGTGTTTTTTCGAATGATTTCATCCAGTATAACTATATTGGAATCTTTATAAAACTTACGTCGATATCTTCAACACAACAGGCTCCACGCAGTCGGTAGTCATAGACATATCCATGTTCCGATGTATCTGCATGCAGTGTAGATACTTTGTATCTTTTTATTTCTGTAGACCGAGTTTTCACTAGTGCGCTAGTCTGGTACAAACTGCAGGTCTCGGTGATCAGAGAATGAATGCTCTGCCGATACCCTCCAATATCGCACTAAATGCGGCTGAAGTACGATAGGCTTTATGCTGATAATAACTCAATCTCGTCGCATTGAATTTTTAGTGATACACTTCATTTTATTCTTAAAAACTTTTGAAAACAGTTCGAGTGGAAACCGTTTTTGAGTGCATTTTGACTGAAGTATATTTGTCGTCCCACTTTTGAAGGAGTATGCATATTATTTCCATCTCATCATTACCTATTCCCACATTCCTTACTGTCTCTCAATGAAGCCATGCTAAAAAAAATTTAAAACAGAAAATCCTCACCCTAAAACCAAACTAAGTATGTATCTTCAGAAGAAAACTTGAAGTAAGGCGAAGTTTTCCCCTGGGTCAAAGAACACTACTGAACTAGTCAGTGAGCCATCACTTCATGTTTACAGCAACATCATAGCGAATCGAATGTGAACTTACCCGCTGCTCCGATACTCGCTCGCCTTCCTTGTTCTTGTATGTCCTGCAAGTAAAGTGCACACAGGTAATTATGAGAGACGGTAAACAACTTTACAAATGTAGGTCACTTAATTGCTTCTGCTGGGATAAGTCCTAGGATATTGGAAGTCGGTTTTTGATTAGTAGGAAATGTAAATAACTAGGTGTATGAACAGATGAGATATTTAAATTGAAGTTTTAAAGTAGATGTCCTTTTGCTGTCCATTTGACACTCAACGTGGTACTTTGTGTTCAGAGCTTCGCGCTCGGTTATTCAGAATATTTAGAGATTGTGTATTTTAGGAAATACGAGATTTAAGCAAATTCCCATCATGACTCCTTCTTGGACACATTTAAAGTTCATCTGAAAAATGCGATCTAGCATTTTACGGAAAGTCTTCTCAGCCGAAGTCCTCTTGTGCTTATATGAATTTCAGGATGGATCGTATAGTACTAACCAGTCAACTTCTGTGGAGGTTTAAGTAATGAAAGGCCTTTAAGCTATCTCTGTAGGATTTTTCCACGATTTCAACTGAATCACAACTGTGTCCGCGAAACGTGTTGCCACCAAGTTTTCAATGTTGTAGCTAGCGTAGTTTTTTTTTAAATTTCGGGGCGCCTCATAAATTACCACCAACTTCACGTTGGTGTGTTATGTTAATTGCCTTGACCCTTGACGCATGGGCGCGTCAACATTTTTAAGCATTTCCATGCCTTGTTGACGTTTCGATAGCATATCTACATACTTTTCGGAAGTGCACTTGCTAGCGAGGCAAGCGGAGCCCTTTCAAGGGGAGTGAGTAATTCACGCAAATTAAAACCCACTATTGGTCAAAAAGGTGAACCACTATTCTTCGCCTGGTTAAGTTGGAATGTTCCCGGGATTTTTGTGAGTTTTGATGAAATCAGAGCTCTGTGTGACGACGCAATATCAAAAGGAAGGCGCAGTGACCGCGTTTAACTTCCTGGCACATCCCGACAAGATTTAGTTGAAAACTCGCTGCATCGACACCAGTAAAGTTGTGCGTCAAATGGTCGCTATGATCACGCAGCGTACACCATATTACCCACAATCACGGTAACGTCAAAATACATCGCTTGAAAGCAAACGACGGCAACTCAAAAGGGTTTTAACGCACTGAATATCTGTCGTCAATAATACGCGTATCGAATTAAGCGTCGGGTTTCTACACACCAGCGCAGGCTTTCTGTACACCAGCGCCTGTACTGTTGTTGAAACGGGGCGCTTTATAATTTATTGATATCCGCAAGTGACGTGGTACAGGTGCCCCGGATCTTTTCCATTACAAGAATAATGGGGAATATATGGTCCTGGCGGGTCTCCGACCTGCAGTTCTCAGAGTAATGTTAATTACCTCAGTCCTGTACCTAGCAATAAACGTGGGTTTGTTACCTGTATTGATGATCCTGGGGTTGCTTTAAGTTAAAAATTCCAACAAGTGCCTACCACTGAAAGTGCATGCTGGCAACTTCATTCTCCGAAACTAGTTTATGCTAACGAAACGTCAACTGGGCCACATGGAACTGTTGACGCGCTTTGCCCCACAAGGGGTTAGGTCAATTGAGTACTACTACCTCTGTCGTTTATATCAGTACTCTCACATATTACGTGCTGCGTATTCGCATCGCAGCCGATAATAACCTCAGCCTTAGTCGCTGCTCCCGTTACTCTCTTCGGTCCTGGTGTGATCGGTCACGTATTATACGGGAGGTAAACAGCCGACGTCGTTTACGGTCCTCACTTCCCAGCGTGCCCATCGCTAAGCTGCCGGGTGAAAATTGCATTTAGTTCTTTTTTCACACAATGCAACTTCTTACTTTCTCCTTACCTGTTAACAGAAACACACCGAAATTTCTGACGAATCCACAGACAGCATTCTTGTGTCTGAGCGGTTCCTGTATCAGCGCAAAGTCGGCGTGTCCCTAGCCAAGATCCCGAAGCAAGTTAGCCATTACTGCTCTGCTATAATGCAGGTTCATTTGGACCACGTGCATTTCGATGCCTTTCAACCGCCTTCCCGGGATCAACCTTTGTGGAGATCCTCTTCAGTCCGAAGTAGATTAACACATCGTTAGCCCTTATTTGCTCCGCGGACTTCCTATGAGATCCGATAAAATTCAGTTTTGCGGATTGATTTTCTAGCTCGACCGCTTGACAGGATCCACAGAAGGAGATGTTTAGTTCTGGGTTCTGTCTCTGACACATCTTCAGACGCACTTGAGTGGGGTATCGCTACCTTAGCTGCAATTAGCCTCGGCATGGACGTCTCCTCCACCATCTCCAATCTTGGATATACTTTGGCAATTCTCCTGATGGGGCTGCGAAAAACAGTTCCTCTGTAATAAGTCTGAAGACTAATTATCTCTCTTTCTGAAATTTTGGATCCTCCGTCTATGATCTGCGCTTCCCTTCCAGTAGTCTGCGGCCCCAAGGGTTCCTTACTATCCGTCTGGTTCACAGCTCTGCTAGATGGAATTGCTTAGTCATTTGCCAGAGCCTCCATAGCGGTGCTCTAAGTAATAAATAGTAATATATGTATATTAAGTAACGTAAGCGTATCGGCCGATCTTGAGTTTTCGCATCAATATAAGAATAAAGCCTATAACGTTACCGTATAACGACGCATTTTAGTGGTAATAACTTTATACCGGCTTCGAGTGACAGGCGACCACGAATTCGCGCTTGTCGCTGTCATTTTACTCTATCAGGCGGATTGTGAAATTGAATTGCGTGGCGCCCACGATCCACGACTCCTCTTCGCAACTGGTCAGACGGCCGCCAAGAAACGGTGTAAGTTAGCGTCCCTGAATGAATATTGTCCGTTCTAGGAAGCTGATCGTATTCTTTCCGCTCTGCTTCTAAAAGCTCTCTAATCACTATTTTCACTTCAGCTCACCTCTAGATGAAAATTGTATGCATATTTCTCAACTCCGTACATCCGAGTCCTTCCTGTTTGGCACCTGACATCCCGACAAAAATAAAGAAAGACACCATCACGAGTTCCCGAAATAAGAAAAGCATCCCGCGACCTAAAAAACGAAGGCCACAGACGAAGACGCTCGAAATTCTTCCAGCATCCATGTCTCAGGAAAATTAGCGCAAATGTTCGCGCTATGCGCTTCCTAACGGTTGTGGTGAAAAATCTCAAGTATCCTGTTTGCCGACAGCCAGATGTGTTCATCGGGAGAGTGTAAAAAATTATATTTTCTTGTGCATAATTTCATCTTGCATTCACTCACGCTTTCCGGGCCCGGTGGACAAGGACGAAGTCTTGTAAGTTTGTGCACCGTCTCGAGTCTGCACAGTTCTCCAGAAGAGCAATTTGAAAAGTGAAAGATAATTAGCGCAGCAGGTGAAGGCGTCATGCTAAGAATAGCGGATGCCTTCATGCATCAGCGAACTTGTAAGGATATGGACGTATTCGCTGTTGCAATATTATGCTCCTTCTTCGACGCTGACGTTGCCATCTTCCCAGCGTACATAATTATGCTATGCTTTCATGGCTAATGAAGATTTTATGAACTCAGAAGCTATTTTTCGTCAGAGAGTTTACTTTTCGAGTATTTACGCAACGAAATTGGTTGGAATAGCTGTGGTATCGCTGGCAGTTTTAAGGATTCGGGGATGAAAGATAATTCAAATTTATGCGTAGAGATTTTCAGGAATTCTTTTTAATGAGAAATTGAAAGGTAGGTGCATGACGAAGCTTGTGGCCATAGATGTTTGTGTCGTCTTCCCCTTTTGGTGCGGGGTGTAATTATAAGCCTATACCCACGTGAGATTAGAGCAATAGAGTAATTCCGGTAGGGTGACGTGTTTAGATTATGCACTAATAGGTGAGTCCTACCTTGATCGTAGGAGACGACTAAAAAGACCGATCACGTGCAGGCAACAACACCCCTATATGAGCCTGCGGCACTGTTCAACATCTTTAGGACCTCTCTTAGTGTGTGTGAGTAGGTTGCCATGTCTCGAAGCCACGCCGGATGTGAAAGGAAAGTTCATACAAATTCATTTTCCACACACACACTAGTGCCAACCAACTCCACTTTTCTCCAGATAAGTGTAAAAGAATGGATGTAAGGCCTTATGGTAGAACACGCTAGAAGTACTACCCCGCTGGGCACTACTTTTGATACGCAGTTGAGTGATCCGAGGGCGAACATTATTCATGACATCCGAGGCAGCTTTTTTGTTGAGCAACCGATCATTGAAAAGATCGAAGATCGTTGTATGGGTTGGTTATTGCAATGTTCTAAGGTGTCCGCCTGCGGATGATATCGCCATTGCTATGTAAGGAAAATTTCCGATCGTTCTCAGTGAGTTTTTACAGAATGGCCTCTCTGCTGACCACTGCAGTTTGACCATAAATCCGAACAAAACGGAGCTTGTCGTCTTCACTAGGAAGTACAGAGTACCTGGAGTCGAGCCTCTGATGCTTAATGGGACGAGGCTAGTTTTCGCTAATAATGAAAGACTCTTAGGACTGATCTTAGAAAACTAAGATGGAAGCCTAATTTACAGGAACGGGTATATAAGGCCAATATGGATTTATACTCTTGTTCGAAAACTATTGTCGGGAAATGGGGCTTACAGCAGAAAGTGCTACAATGGCTATATGTAGCTGTTCTACGTCTCATTCTAATGTATGGTGTAGTTCTATGGTGGCTGCTCTGAGGACAGTCATTTGCTAGAGAAGTTGCAAAGATTGGCCTGTATGGCTATTTGTAGAGCTTTGCGTACTAGTCCATCTGCTGCTTGAACATATGTACTGCTCAATCCGCCGCCATCCGCCTTCGTGATGCCGGTCAGTGGATTACATTAGGCACTGGGCACGCGGCTATTCTGAACAACCTGGATATTCCAGCAATCATTACACCATCCCGAAATATTTTCTTGACAAGAATTTTACAAGCCTAATCCCATCACGCAATCAATGGGAAGATAAAGCGCTATCGCTGCCTGATTCTGTAGAGATATATACAGATGGCTCCAAGACTATCGATGGAGTGGAAGCCGAAGTCCATTCCGAAAAGCTGAATATATAACTGTCGTTCCATCCCTAACTACTGCAATGTGTTTCAGATGTAGATCACGGCGATTATGGAAAAACTGACTTGGCTATGGATGCATGTTATATCCGCTAGAGACAACTGACCGTGAAAATCACGGACAGTCAAGCTATTGTAATGAGCCATATTTTTGTTTGGTTATGCTGCTTCCACCGGTAGATCTATGGCAGCACCTGATGAGTAAGGATCTGTCGGTGGCACGAAACCAGAGGCCGAGAGCCCCATTACACCTGGACCTCAATGCGAGCGCGAGGGCAATCGAGCCATCCGCCAACCATTACATCCTTATCGCCCCATTTTTTTTTTATTCCCCATTTTTACCTCCCTTGTTTGTGTTGTCCCCCAGGCTTATGAATTTTATTTATACGTAAAGGACAAGGCAACGAGCAGCGAAAACCCCGCCCAAATCCCCCGAACTGAACTACAGTAAGCATAGGCCGCTGCTTAGCTCCTTGAGGGGCCCTTTTCTTCGCCAGATGGCACGGTCCGACCTTCACGGTCATTATGCTACCTAAGGCTCCGTCCCCACGAGCATCTTCGGATGGCCACCAAAACGTCCGCTACATAGTTATATAAAAATCTTTCAAACTTGGTCTGACTATGTCAAAATGTCGTATTTGTGCGGCAGAGCAGATGAGCTCACCTGACAGAGTACAACTGACGACGCATTACAACCTTGAAATCTTTCACTGAAATTTAAAGCGATTCGTAGGACAAATAAGAGATGGAGAGACGGAGGCACATGCCATACGGCCTTTGTGGCCAATGCTGGATTCGAATCGTTCTGCAAGACTACTCTCGACGAAAAGACAATACATAAGTGGAGTCATCACTGATGACGCAAATGTCAAACTAAGTGACGGCTGCATCTTAATTAGCTCCAAACTAAAACCTTTCAAAAAATCGAACGTTTTCATAGAAATTCACTTTTAACCATCTACGCAACTCTTGTTTGCCCTTCTACGTTCAAGTATCGCATTTATCAGCGCTAATTGGCTGAAATAGCGAAGATTCGTGATAAAATCCATTCACCCAGAACAATCAACGCAACAAGTCTACTGACAGTGTAACCCCGCCCAAATTCACGACTTCAAGTACCCATTTTTGGCATTAACGAAACTCAATACTCAAACCCATACGATTTTCTGTCAGTAGTCAATTTTGAGCTATGAAATTTGACAATTGATGGATGACTAGATGCGACTGTTGTTCATAACACAACAACCTGTTGCAAAGCTGCTTCGATAATGCTGGCACAGCGTGTTGCGATTCCGCTTTGTTTTATGAACCTAGCCATTGACTGGCTACTGACAAAAAATCGTATGGCTATGACAATGCAGGTGTCATTTTTGAATTGTCATCATATGCTGGTCCTAGCCAGCGAAGAAATTTTTGTGATGGAGAAAATTACATTTTTCACAGCATGTTGTGTCCATCAAAAACTCAGTGGAGAGAATTCATAAAACAAATTGGCAACAGTATGCCAACCGTTGTGTGATATGAGCTTGACCAATAACTTATGCATGTCAGGCGTTGACATAAAATCGCAATTTAATGTATCAACTGTCAAATGAAATCTTGTTAGCATCAGAATATATTTCGGGACTTCGGAGTCACTTGATCGATTTGAAGAAATCGTTCAGTCAGAAATCACAAGAATATCCTGCTCTGTTGTGGAGCAGATGCGCAACCGCTTTGTAATACATGTTTCGCCTTCGGAACGGCATCAATCATTACAGTTGTCAAATTTTTGACAAGCTGATCAGCTCTCGCAGCTTATGACTGCAAGTATGGCCGAGATGTTATGATGCTACTTTCCATTGCGTCTTTTTTCAAACTTTCCTTTAAACAATTTTTGCTACAGTGTTCATTGAAAATTGCCGGCGGCAAGCGGATATCATCTGTAAACTGTCAAAATCGTTGTCACAGCATTTCAATCTGAAGCCTTATTCATCTATCGCTTACGCTAAAACACTCTAAAGGCTTTTTGACTTGAAGCACATTTCAAAATTGATTAATTTATTCGGTTTAATTATCCAGCGCTGTAATTTGGCTTTTCAATTAATCACAGTTAGCGATGTGTGTGAAAGCATTTAACAAATTTTAGCGAAAGAGTTTTAGTGCTAGCCATTGATGAAATTAGGCTCTCGGTGAGTAGAAGAGTTTTAAACGACGTTTAGTTACAACTTGTTCAACAGATCAGGTACGTTCAGAAGAAACTTACTCAACCGTTACTCAACCGTTACGCACCGATTGCGCCCTATGAACGCTCTCAGTGTACGTATCTGCAACCATATTGCAGCTCTTTTCTAAATATCTTTTGCAATTTTTCATCATTCGTCAAAAATAGCAAACGTCACAATAGTGCAATGAAGAAGTGCAGTAAAGGATGCATAAAAGTGCTTACATGAACAATATCGCTGTTATTGCCGTCATCGTTTTCACAAACTTGCGAACCTGATAACTTTTGATTATCGAACTGTATGTGTAGCGTTTCTGCAAGTTATCATCCTGGCTGTATTGCACACAATTCGTAGAATTTACATCAGGATATTGCTACACAGTATCCAGTACTGACTGATAGACAAGGAGTAGATACTGTGTACTTACTATGTTGTTGACGTGAAAAGAGCTGTGTTATTGTGTTTTATTAGGGATTTTCCTCTTGCAAAATAAACAGTAGCTTCAAGGATCTGGGGATAAGCTCGACGTGTTCTAGGATTGGCTGAAATAGGCATTCATAACTTTTCAACTGGATCTAGTAAGACATGAAGTGTAGCCGTTTCGTAAAAAAAAAAAAAATCCTTTAAACTCAGGTTTAATGGACCAAGGACCTACTACAACAATTTGCCCTAACTTCTATTAGGGCATAAACGCGTCAGCTGTTTTACCCCTCGAACGCCAAATAAAAAAAAAACACATACAAATCGCTAACTAGAGCAGCTAGAAGACCCAAACTTGCACTTTTTCAAATGGATCTAATTCGAAAACCATGGCAGTTAGAGAGTTGAATTTTGCTTGAAATATAGCTCGAACCTTCCCCCAAAAATAGAAAATTCCATTCCGGACGAAAAACCCCGAAAATTTCATGGCAAAGTGACCCCACGACCGCCAAATATAAAAGTGCCTGTAACTTCGTTATTACAGCAGCTAGAGGGGTCAAACTTGCACTTTTTCAAAAGGCTCTATCTCCGAAACCGCGGCAGCTAGGGAATTGAATTTTAGCTTAAAATGCAGCTTGAGCCCTGCCCTAAAAAACAAAAATGTCATTTCGGACAAAAAACTGCGAGAAACCCCGAAAATTTCATGGCAAAGTGACCCCTCGACCGCCAAATATAAAAGTGCCTGTAACTTCGTTATTACAGCAGCTAGAGGGGTCAAACTTGCACTTTTTCAAAAGGCTCTATCTCCGAAACCGCGGCAGCTAGGGAGTTGAATTTTAGCTTAAAATGCAGCTTGAGTCCTGCCCCAAAAACCAAAAATATTATTTCGGACAAAAAACTGCGAAAAATCCCGAAAATTTCATGGCAAAGTGACCCCTCGACCGCCAAATATAAAAGTGCCTGTAACTTCGTTATTACAGCAGCTAGAGGGGTCAAACTTGCACTTTTTCAAAAGGCTCTATCTCCGAAACCGCGGCAGCTAGGGAGTTGAATTTTAGCTTAAAATGTAGCTTGAGTCCTGCCCCAAAACCCAAAAATATCATTTCGGACAAAAAACTGCGAAAAATCCCGAAAATTTCATGGCAAAGTGACCCCTCGACCGCCAAATATAAAAGTGCCTGTAACTTCGTTATTACAGCAGCTAGAGGGGTCAAACTTGCACTTTTTCAAAAGGCTCTATCTCCGAAACCGCGGCAGCTAGGGAATTGAATTTTAGCTTAAAATGCAGCTTGAGCCCTGCCCTAAAAAACAAAAATGTCATTTCGGACAAAAAACTGCGAGAAACCCCGAAAATTTCATGGCAAAGTGACCCCTCGACCGCCAAATATAAAAGTGCCTGTAACTTCGTTATTACAGCAGCTAGAGGGGTCAAACTTGCACTTTTTCAAAAGGCTCTATCTCCGAAACCGCGGCAGCTAGGGAGTTGAATTTTAGCTTAAAATGCAGCTTGAGTCCTGCCCCAAAAACCAAAAATATTATTTCGGACAAAAAACTGCGAAAAATCCCGAAAATTTCATGGCAAAGTGACCCCTCGACCGCCAAATATAAAAGTGCCTGTAACTTCGTTATTACAGCAGCTAGAGGGGTCAAACTTGCACTTTTTCAAAAGGCTCTATCTCCGAAACCGCGGCAGCTAGGGAGTTGAATTTTAGCTTAAAATGTAGCTTGAGTCCTGCCCCAAAACCCAAAAATATCATTTCGGACAAAAAACTGCGAAAAATCCCGAAAATTTCATGGCAAAGTGACCCCTCGACCGCCAAATATAAAAGTGCCTGTAACTTCGTTATTACAGCAGCTAGAGGGGTCAAACTTGCACTTTTTTAAAAGGCTCTATCTCCGAAACCGCGGCAGCTAGGGAGTTGAATTTTAGCTTAAAATGCAGCTTGAACCCTGCCCTAAGAACCAAAAATATTATTTCGGACAAAAAACTGCGAAAAACCCCGAAAATTTCATGGCAAAGTGACCCCTCGACCGCCAAATATAAAAGTGCCTGTAACTTCGTTATTACAGCAGCTAGAGGGGTCAAACTTGCACTTTTTCAAATGCCTCTAACTCGAAAACCATGGCAGCTAGAGAGTTGAGTTTTGCCTTGAAATGCAGCTTGAGCCTTCACCCAAAAATGGAAAATGCCATTCCGGACAAAAAACTGCGAAAAACCCTGAAAATCCCAAGGCAAAGTGATCCCTCGACCGAAAAATATTAAAGTGCGTTTTTCTCCTAAACGGAGGAAGCTAGAGGGCCAAAACTTGCACTTTTTCAAATTTCTCTAACTCGAAAACCAAGGCAGCTAGAGAGTTGAATTTTTCCTTAAAATGCAGCTGGAAGCTTCCCCCAAAAACCGAAAATACCATTCCGGACGGGGTTTCCTGGAGTGTAGAAGATAGTCGAATCCCACGAATTTGCATTCTGGGATATCTTTAAAGGATTTTGGTTCGATATTTCATTTTCATTTTAGGGAGACAGTTCTTGTTCATCAATTCGTGGAGCCATATCTTTGCTCCAAAGGGTGTCTGTTTAAATTGCGTGTAGATTTCATTTTCGCTCAAGCATGGTTAGCTAGCCTTCACAGTGATTAAGAATGAGTCCGACAATTCCTAGGTCCATAGGCCCGATAAAATCAATCTACCAAAAATAAGTTATGACGCTACGAAACTTGCATAATTTTTTTGAGAACTTAACACCCACCTTTTTTTTTCAAGGTTCAACTTAGTTTCCCTAACAGTCAAAAAACTTTCTAGACATTTGCCAAATTTTTCACTCTCTCATGGATCAATACGTGACTTTCAATACAGACGTTGGGTCGTCTTGAACAATACAAACTTCATTGTTTCCCAATTTTTCGCAAACGTAAGTCCTTCCAATAAAAAGAAACGCTCAAAACAAGTACTTCTCTTCGTAAACATGATGGATTCCTTGCGACAAGTTCTGGCGACTTTGACTTCCATACAGGACTCGGTAAAGGGCATAAATATTCCCCAAACCAAATTCCTCTGAAAATCCCCCCTGAAAAACGTAAGCGAAACACAAAAAAATGTTTTAAAACAAACATTGACAAGAGGATAAAAGTAAGAAGAAGAAAAAAAAAAGTCCCGTGAAAATCTCAAGACACACGTAGGGAGAAAGTGAATATATACATATAGGACTACATAGAGTGAAAAATGTGTATTTATTGTAAGGATTTTCGAAAGGTCCTTTGGATATAGTCAACGTCAGTCGAATTGCCAGTCGGTCTAAAAGTTTAATTGGAAAACTTGAAGAATTTCAATTAACCTTGATAAGTGGCATAACAAATCGGACGGAGAAGGCGGAATTCCTCCGGTGAGCAACGACGCGACACTTTTCCTTAACGTAAGTTCTTTTGCACTCCTTTTTTTTCACAAGTTTCCAGATTTTGTGACTAAGGAAGTTTGTGAACTGTTGGTTCCCATTGTCATCTTGTTCGAGGATACGCACAACTTCGTGTCAGGATAAGAGAATGTATTTCGAATTTCTTCAAGTTTCTTGGCTGATATGAATTTGTATTTGGATTTCGGGTAAAAAAAAAGTTTTCAGGCGATTATCGGATTGCAAGTGTTGGAGTTAATTTTTATTTGCTTGGCCGGGCTATAAAATTTCATTTTGTACAAAAGCAAGACGAAGGCTTGGGGTTAGGTTGGGCTAGAAAGCTCCTGTGCTAACGCAACACACTTTGACCAAGAAACGTAGGTCCATTGTGATACCCTAAGAAAGTAAGACAGAAACCTTCTTATTATGTTAAAAACCATTCGGAGTCAGTCCCGAGACGTATCAGTTGACCTCCAATCTCCAAATTTGCTAGTTCCCCCAGATGATCGAATATGTATATACCTATACTATAGTCACCTAGAGTTTACCTTCTCATGCTTGCGAATGCCCGGCATTTGCAGAGCAGATGTAACATAGTTTCTTCCTCATCTGCATTATCGCAGTTTCTGCAAAAATCGTTGTAAGGAAATCGAAGCCCCATGGCCTTCTTGCCGATGATACAATGCCCCGTGACCACACCCTCCGCCGTACATATCTGCTGTTTCGGCCAGGAAGTAGTTTTGTCGTGCGACTAACATTCAACCTGAGCCACATAAGCTTACCTATAAGACAAGTATCGCCAACGGCAGTGTATCAAACCGCTGACGGCGAAGGCAGATAGCTGTAGCCTGAATGGCTGACCAACACCTAAGCGTCTCAGGTTTAGTAGGATGGAATGACGTGCGTAGTTGGACATAGTTGCGTGAACTCCAGCACGTTTATTAACCTATCTGAAGCAGCAATGTTGGGGTTAAGCGATGTGCTGACAACTCGTCCTTGTAAAAACCACTCCATGTCAAGAAACCTGGAACAAAAGCCTCGGATTGGACGGATCAACAACGATGACAATACAAACGACTAAAGGATTATTCTTTTGGATCCTGGAATATACACTCCCTGAACAAACCGGGGGCCGAGAAGGCCCTCCTTCAACAGGTCGAAAAGTACAAATTGAGCATTACTGCAGTCCAGGAAACAAATTGGCTTGGCAGCGAGATCAACTTTTACAAGTGGTAAACCATCGGAGGTGCATGCTGGCAACTGCATTCTCCGAAACCAGTTTATGCCAACGAAACGTCAACTGGGCCACATAGAACAGTTGACGCGCTATGCCCCACAAGGGGTTAGGGCAATTGAGAGAGAAACCATCGGGCCGCAAACTGTTTGGACTAGCATTTATAGTGAACAATCACCTCAAACCGCACATTACTGACTTTAAACCCATAAATGAATCCATGGCAAGGACACCTGCACAACCGAGCATCAATGTGGGGGACCTCAACATCGAGTTCGTGAACGACTTCATATTGTCACTTCACTTGTCAACGGAAGCCAACGAAACTGCCGAAATCAAGCGACGGATACAGTTAGGTACTCGTAGTAAGACTTTTTTCTCGGTTTTCCCCATAATGAATTCCAAGCATGTGCACAGAAACACGAAGCTCCACGTGTGCAAAATCATTATACGCCCAGTGCTATGCTATGGCTGCGAAGCATGGACCCTAACTCAAGCCTCCGGAAACATGTTACACACATTTGAACGTAAGGTTCTACGGCGAATCTTCGGGGCTGTTTGCGATCAAGATGGATGAACTGTAAGATGAGCTGGAAGTTTCGAAAATCGTCAAACTACAATGACTTCAATAGGCAGGGCATGTACAACGAATGGACGATGATCGCATGCCAAAGAGAGTAATGAATGCAGAACGAGTCGACGGAGCGAGACTTCCTAGACGACCGAGATCTCTTTGGGAGAGCTCAGTATATGTGAATGTCGAGCAGCTACTGGGCTTCCAAGATTGGAGGACGCGGTCACGTGACCGAGATAATTGGAGGACAACGATCCAGGCGGCCAAGGCCCGACGTCGGGCTGTCGCGCCGCGATGATGATGGTGATGTTACCCACGACGCCCCATGTCGATTAGTTTCTTTCTTCTAGATGCTTGTCACCGTCATCCTCTACTGAGTCCTCTAACCAATTTAAAAGTTTTCACGAGGTCATCGAAAGGATAAATTTACCATTTCTCAAGCTTAAAAAAAAACACGAATTCTGTCTGAAATCTGAATTATCAATTAATTACATTATCCTCAGAAATCCTCACCAGACCGTATCCTTGGCCTTTTCAGTATCTTCACAAACCTTTATCCTAACGAACTTATTGTTTTTCCATCAGACAAATGCCATTTAGCATCTTATTATTCAACCTGATGCAGAGCCCAGGATCTAAAGTTTTATTTTTTTTAAAACTCCTCCCGGCAAAGTTTATATTTCCAGTGAATAGTTACAGCACACTTGCTCCCGTCCTAGATGAGATGACATAAATCCCAGGCAATGTCACGGCATCAGACAAGGAGTCTAAGATAATCCCACATCAGCTTAGTGCTAGTGTTCCACCTGAATATCAGAAAGAGGAATTTAAACATTTTTTCCTTTCTTTTTTTTTAGAAATTCCCTAATGAAAAAATAACGAATCTTCATTTTCATAGAAACATTGGATGCCAAGCCAACGATAATTTACGATACCGGCGGCTCTTGGCCATGGAAGCCGCATACAATACGGAAGTAATCCTTTGGATGCGTATGGAGCCAAGGTAAAATATACTCAGAGTACCTACCACTTCGGTAAAATGCCATGTCAGTTAGTTCCAGGGTTAGTTGGCTACATGCAAGCCGTAGTCTATATTGTCTGCCCCCCCCCCCCCCCCATTTCACCAGTTAAAAACGGGGCTGAAAATGATAAATTATAAGATATGCATGTGTGCGCAAAATGAGTCCTTGCCTAGTCATAGCTCTTTAATCGCTTTATAATTGTTTGCCGGATTATGCAATGATTCCATAATGCATGGACGTGAAGTGTAGAGGATCGAAATACTTTTGTAATATGTGGGCCTCTAGGTTTTCAGGTACACCGAGAGACAGAGTTGCATGTCTGGATGACACTTATTGTTGGCATGTTCAAGTGGCAGCAGGATAAACTTTTCTGAGATTTAGGTCCAGTAGTTATTACAGGATTCATTTACATGCATAATGAAAACGATTACGGAGGAATGGCCTATTTAGTTTTGATGTTCTTTTTTTTTGTGCTCGGTCTGGTTAGTGGTAGAAAACTTCGTTTCGGTGTCTCGACAATAACAAGTTAATTAACATGTTCTCGTAAGGACGTTCAGCTGAGCATTTAGAAGCTCATCTGATGTTGATTGATCGAGGCCATTCCAATTCAATAGTTCTTAGCTGCGTTTTGCTAGATGTTCAGGCTATGGAATCCATTACGTACCGTGAGGACAGCGATCGTATGGAATCTATTGCACCATAGCCCGTTTTCCCTTCAGTGAAAGAACCGTCCCATTTTCTCCTGCCAGGGTAATCGTGAATACTGCATACGTATAGACGTCTGACAGGTGTTTAGCTACTCCAACCACTGCCATATTGTACCATAGATAAACAATGTACAATCTGCAGTCATCTATTGTGGATCCCATTCCCTTCCGTGCTCTGAATATCGATCCCCTCGGTCCATTCCCTCGAAGTCGGAAGGGAAACATGTACATCATTACGATTTGCGACCCACTCATCAAGTAAACGGTCCTTAAAGCGGTTGGTAACACGAACGCGAAACCTGTGGTCAAAATGCTCAACGAACTATCAGCACCCTTTGGTATACCGGCCCGAATCATCAGCGACAGGGGAACGGCTTATACCTCGAAATTATTCCAACGACATTGCAAGGAGAATGAGATACGCCACATTCAGGTGGCAGTGGGGACGCTGCGAACCAACGGTCAGATTGAACGAATAAGTCAGTCAATTTTGCAACTCATTCGAACTGACGAAGGTGACCCGCGAGATTGGGATACGAATATGCATAGAATACAATTCATTATGAACAGTCAACACAACGCAACTACTGGTTTCTCTCCAAACGAGCGGATTTTTGAATTCAAACTGAAAGACGTTGTCAGAAATTTAATTATTAAGACGAAAGCAAATGAGACTGAGACACCGGAGCAGGAGAAAGAAAGAGCGAAATGGAAGGAACAGTTCGATAAGAAACATAAGCGCCCAACGGTATACGAGGAAGGAGACTTAGTGGTCATCCGTAACGCACCAGCAGCAACGGGCAAACGTCGCAAGCTGTAACCAAAGTTTAAAGGTCCATATGTGATTTCAAGAGTCCTACGAAACGACAAGTACTTGATGGATGGATCGATTCCCAACGACCAGGGAAGCACTACGCAGGAATGTTTACCACTGAAAATAGGAAACCTTGGTGCGAGTTGGGACCAGAGGTAGATCCATTCCTACCTGCGACAAGTCCGGAAATGTTATGGCTCAATATTACGCCCCTCACCACATGGGGAAGACGACACAAACATCCATGGCCACGAACGTCGTCGTGGACGGCATTATCGCACGAAGAAGTTAGTACCAGCCTTTACCACGAGTGTGTGTACAAATTCCACGTAATTCAGCATTCAAACCAATCGCATAATCTTTTGCATGATCAAATATTCAAATCAGCATTAAAATTGAAGGAGAAACAGTAAGAAAAACCCACCACACATAACTTCTTTCTCAAGAGTGCATTTCATTTCTCTCCCGTTTTTCTTGATAGATGATCCACATAGTCAGTCACATATTCATCGATTCCTTCTATTTTGCCCTTATCCCTAAGGACTGGAGCTCAAACTCCCCATCCCATCATTGCTCGTTCACCTGTCAACCACTCTTGAATACTCTATGAGCCACAAGGTGGAATGATGATGAGTCCGTGACAGAAACGAATGAGAGCGTGTCATTATACAGCATTCACACTGCTTGCGATGCGATGCCGGCTCTTAGGATGACAAGTCGCTACACTACTTCCTCCGTACTGAAACAATGCTGATACGGGGCGAATTACGGCGCGGCTGTTGAGAGTCAATTGGCACGGGGGTCGGGCGGGTGTTGGGTGTCGACGCGAACGAGGGGCAGGCGAATGCTGGCCCGATGAGCTGGTTGCTGCAGCAACGCTTGGCTTAAGCATCAAACCGGTCAATCACGCTTGATTCAATCGATTGACACTAGATTTTGATCAAGCAGCTTGATCGTCCAGAGGTTTCTTTATGATTTCTTGCGATTTTAAGAGCGAAGTTATCCGTGTGTAATTGCCTTTGCGTTTTTGTGCGAGTATGAATAATACTTTGTGTACCTTGTGATTGAGTGCTCGAACAAGTGGTTAATCGCATCCAGAATCCGATGGCATCGCGTGCAGTGTGAACCCTCTACTTCGCATCATCGCATATCAGGTAGTGTGAAATCTACCTTAGTTACCAAAAGCAAAGATTGAGGGTCCCTCAAGAAAGCCAGCTTGCGCTTTCAATTGAACAAACTTAAATAGTCAATTTCTTCTGCTGCTGCTCAGTTTATGTCACACGACCGTCATGTGTATTCCCGAAGATGTCCTTATTCGATAGCTCGTCCCGTTGGGGGTTGTATGACTCTAAGTAGGAATGTCGGCCTGTCTGTCTGTCTATCTATTCGGATGCATTCGGTTCTGACGAGGAGCGTACGACAGATGCAGCACCAGCACAAACTCAATAGCTAGAGACGTTCGAGTGGAATTTCTCAATGGAAAAACTTTTCGTCATCGAGTTTCTTGTTCTAAGGAATGCAGGTACCGTCTTGGGGATTTGAAATGAACAAAAGTCATCGTTGTCTAGTCAAATTCATAGAATCGAATGAATTTCAATTATACTTGGCGGTTGATGGAATTCGGTTTTCTTTGCGAGTACTTTACTTGAAGATGTACCGCGCCATTGTGGTTTGAATAATGGTTGGATTTTCAAAAAGGGAACAGAAATAAACTTTAATTAAAAATACAAGCACTGCTCCGTTGTCCTGGATTAAGATATGTTTTTATTGTACCTACGCCGATAAGAACCAATCTGAATGGACCTTGTAATGGTTTTTTTTTCGCAAGATACCAACCAGCCGCTAGACCATGCATTAGATTTTAGAACCACATTGCAGTCCATTTCCGCAATGAATCAAATTTTTTTGCAACGTTCCTCAGAATGCAGATGGTTGGTGTAAGTGGCGACTGAAGCATGGCTTGCCGGAGCCCAATTAGCGCAAACGCCGTTTTGAAGCCACAAATCTCGTTTAAATTTAATGATGATTGGAATTCTAGGGAATGCTATGATGAAGTAAAGCAACTCTCCAATCACCACTCCTGAAACATCCCCCAGGTTATCACGAAAAGCCTCGCCCAATGCGTGATGTCTGGTCCTAGCCCCAGTATTCACATAGGAATTAGGTGAGGGTTCTCGTTCTTTCATTCCCGTATCTCCGATTATTCGGATTGAACGGGATACCTAGCCTAATTGTGTGATCCCCGATAGGCCAATGTCCCGTAATGACCGCAATAAGCCTAGCGATATCTCTATATCGCCCTTAATACAGTGCAGGTGGACAGATTCCGCCATTTGGACTCCCCAATATTAAGGTAATAAGACGAGATACTGCACTCAGCAGCACTCAGCCGAATGCAAACCGGTTCCACATGAGAGCTTTCTAGGGCGGCACCTCTCCTGGCCACCTCGGCAGCATTTTTGTTGTCCGTAGTGTTCATGTGACCAGGAACCCATAGCAGTACATTGAACCATCTGCCAAGGCATCGCTCTACAAACTTGAAGGATGTACTTGCCAAGTGCAGTGCCTTGCCTCGATAGTGGCCTGACTGTCTTAGCAGATGGCGATGTTGTTTTTGTCTCTTTTGAATGTGGCGAGCCATGAAAACACGTTGCGAGTGTTTTCGCCTGGAAAATGCTGTCATGATCTGGAAGGCGGTAAACCCCAAAATATTCAGTGCATCAGAAAAGATCCCTGCACCGACGCCGCAGTCCATTTTAGATCCATCGGAGAAAATCTTGATGTCAAAGTCCTTCACCACCTCGTCTTCCCTCCATTCAGCCGTGGTGGGAAATTTGGCAGAAAATTCTCTTCGAAGCCTCAGTTTCCGTGCGGTGAAGTCGGTTAGACTCGTTTAGATTGTGGCTATGGCCGAACAGTTTCTCAGTTCAGCCTCCCGCCTCTTTTAGTCTGACTGCACAGCCCGGAACCACCTATCTGATAAAAAGATCGATAGGTAAAAGATGCAGGATATTATTTAGCGCTTCCCTCAGACATATTTCCATGGCACCTGTAGTACCAAGACATGCCGTTCTTTGCACTCTGCCAAGTTTACCTACGTTTTATTTGTTAGCAAGCGTTGGCCACTAAACTAACGACGCATATGTAAGAATCGGACGGACTACCGCCGTGTACATCCAAAGGACCATATCTGGCTGAAAGCCCCACCTTCCTCCGAACTTATAGAATGCAGATAGTACAAAAGTTCAAGCCACTCAAATACAATTCGCCTGGAATTTATAAACTACAAAATCACCTTCTTTCTCCTCGTACCACTATAGTCACTTCACTATCTAACCGTGACAAACTTGAAACTTTCTTCCTTGAATTTCAGTAAAACGCATAATTTGGGATAAGTAATAAGCAGAATATTCTGTCGGAATCTTACTTCGCAAAAGATATTCTTCGTGGAGCGAGAACGATTTCCTTGTTCCGTCTTTTAACGTTCCAACGCTATCTGACGCGATAAAGTGAGCACATACTTTTCGTACTCGTACTATAACAGCAAACGATAAAATTCTTGAAATCTACTTCAAACTGACTTTCATCTAACTCTAACGCTCTTGAGTTCTGTGTGCCGGTTAACTGCATTTATTATCCTGTCGTCCATTTGTGCATCTTGTGCGCTTTTATTGTTTGGATAGTTTGAAACAACTGAAAATTTCCGACAGAAGAAAGAAAACGGTACGAATTCGAAATTTAACCAAAACTACACGGTGAAATAAATGTGAAATTGAAGATCTGCGGGGCTGAACTAAAAAGGATAAAAGAAAGTTTTCTTAGAGATAGGAAACATTTAGATTAAATAAATTAAAACGGCGAGTGAGCAATGAATTTAAAGGAACTATTTCGGAAATTATTTTCCGTCTATTTCTTAGTAAAAAAAAAAACGTTTTTCTAACCCGAAGGATCAAACCATATCATCACCACTATTGGCTAAATATTTTCTTCCCCTTCCTATCAGAATTTACATAGCTTCTAATGTTATAGTAGTGAGCCGTTGCTGGTGAACGGGTCGCTCCAACGCGTAGAATGAGTATTTAGCTTCTGATGTCTATGTCTTCAAATTCCTTGACCATCTCTTCGCGATCTCTAGTTCTGTTTTGATACCCAAATACAATAGCTTTCCACTTTTCTCATCAAGATAATTTACCCTGCTTTCGCAGTCTTCTTACAGATCTTATGTCAGTTCATCTTCCCTTGATGTTCTTTGGGATACTCGATGACCATCATGAAACCTGCCCACTATGAAAGCTTAAAAAATCTTAGAACTTTTGTTTGTCGTATATTTCGTGCATATCGTTATCTACTTCACCATTAGTAACTACCGTGAATACCTCGAATGAATCGGTGGAAGAGAATCCTTTTAAGGCTTTTATCACCTTTTTCGATGGCTGAGTCCATATCTTCATATACAGCACTTTCAAAACTTTCTCAAATCAAATTAAAGCTTAGGTTAGGTTAGGTGCAGGGGCTGCCATGATGTATCACAGCACACTTAGACCACCATTGGGTCCATTGTGTTACCACCAGGAATCACCTCCAACCGACCTACGTATCAAACCAGCCTGTGCTAGCGATGTAACTGTAAAGCCTTGTGGCTGTCATATTCCTGTATATTTGTATTAAAGCTTGTTTCAATTTAAATTTACGATTGTCCAAATAAAATTACCCTCTTTTCAAAACCATGTAAAGTGAAAAAAGCTAGGTCTATTCCGGGTTCCGTCTCTGCATTATCGATCCTTCTACCAAATTTGTTTGGAATTTCATACATATTTGACAGACGGATCGACAGTGCGGAAAAGGAACCTGGAACGGACCTATCTGTTTTCACCTTTAACGCTTCTTCAAGTAAATGTTTTTGATTTGTTTTCTCAAATCAAATTAAGGCAAATTAAAATAACGCATTTTCAAATCAAATTAAAGATTTGTCAATAAACTGTTTGGACAAAAAAAAACTGTTGTGGCTAATCGTTAAATTGGTTTCAAAAATATGGAATTTTGTAAAGGCGTTATTTGATTTGAACCAGCGTTGATTAGATTTGAGAAAGCGTTAAATCGTACTGAGAATGCTTATCTGAAAATCGCTTAAAAGAAAAACTGAATAGTCTCAATCCGAAGTCAACATAACCCGATCACTTTTCGATCTGGTGCGCGACAAAATGACAATCATGAATCGTAATTGTCTTAGGGTAAACCACGCCCTGCTGCTTATTAATGTCACAGATGTTTAGAGCTTATCCTTTCCATTTTCAAGCTATTCCAAAAGGACTCATTATCATAATCATAAATTACCCCCGCCATAACTCAACAATCATTTTCGTCAACATTTAATATGATATTCTCCATTAAGGCGTGTTAGGGAACATAATATTACAAGCAACACTCAGCGAAAAAATAAAAGAAAAAATCCAGTCAAGTGTTAAAAATGCAGATATCCTTTTCTACTGTTATCGGCAGCAGTCCTACACTGCTGTGCAGCACGTGCTACATAAAATCCAGTTGACTTACGCTGTTATTGTTGTCGGCTCTTTTACGGTATGATATCACTATGGCCGTTCGGTCAGAATCCTTATTGGATTCACTTGATTGTATGATACTTCTCCCTCAATGTGTCAGACGCCCGGCCACTATATGCCTGTGACGGTTATGTTTTCTTTTTTTTACGATGCATCATTGTGTTTTGTTGCGCACTTATAAGCAAACACATAGTCGAGGTAATATTTGCCAATTGTGTAAATGAAAAATGACATATAGCTGTCACCTTGGTATTAACACATTTTCCAGGATTTATTCGAATGATGCGATGTGACGCGCGCTTGTGCTATCTCAAGTATTGGGTGGTATATGCGGGTTTGTTGGGATTTGAAGGTTGAGTAAGTGAGTTGCCATTTCTGAGATGAGTTTTTCATTGAACTACAATAGTTCAAAATATATTTCTAGAGAACTACTATAGTTCTTTTGTATTACACGATGGAACTAAATCAACATAAAAGGGAAATTATGATTTATTACAAACATACCACGGATATTTTCACAACTTTATTATTATCCAGTATAGGCCAGTAAAATTAAACCAATTTTGGGGTTTTTTAATAATAATTAGGGAAAGATCTGGAAATAATTTTAGCCCCTTCTATAGATACTGAATACATGGAAACTGAGTTTGCACGGTCATACAATAGAAGGTGAGCTTAACTTTTGGCGGACTAAGATCCGGGAAATTTTAACCTTCTTTTTATACCCTAGACTTTTAGTATAGGGTATATTGTTTTTGTTACGACGGAAATATGTAACACCTTAAAGGAGGCCCCGGAGGTATAGCAATGTATATATATAAATGATCAGGGTCACCTCCTGATTCAATTTAGCCATGTCTGTCTGTCTGTCTGTCTGTCTGTCTGTCCGTCTGTCTGTCTGTCTGTCTGTCTGTCCGTCTGTCTGTCCGTTCGCACGATAACTTTCGATAGAATGAAGCTAGAGCCTTGAAATTTTGGTCAAATGTTGGAAGTATGATCTAGTCGGTTGGTATTGAAAATGGGCATGATCAGGCCAAGGGAACGCCTACCTACCCTACATATGTAAAATAATTAAATGTATCTATAATTCCCGATTAAATAAACATGAAAAGCTCTAGCTTTGGTAGATTGCTCGTAAGGATAATAATATACTCTCTTGGAAAAATAAAATCGATCAGTTGAAAACTAAAGGTAATTTTCTTACAAAGAGCCCCGCACTACTCTTCTTTTCAGGTTTTTTGTCTATAACTCTTGAACCAATTGACGTATTCAATTCAAATTGGAATTGTTTGTGACACTTGGTTTCATTCTGCACACCAACTTAGTATGCGTCTGTAGCTTAGCTCGGTAACGCACCGGGCATTTTTTGCTACTCGAAACACGGTCTCTGCGGTTCGCGCTCCGCAACGGGACCAACTATTTTTTATTCTCAAATTCCCTCTGAATTAATTTCTCCGAGCTTAGTGGTTTCGTATGGATAGTAGCACTCATCAGGTCTTGCATCTTTGCAGCTATCCATGTGCAAGACGACCACGAAAGTGTGAGAATTCTGTTTGTATAAGCCGTGAAGGCGTGATTTTACTTGAAAACTCGACCGTGGAGGTCTGAGACCTGATGAGTGCTACTATCCATACGAAACCACTAAGCTCGGAGAAATTAATTCATGGTTAATATTATTCTTAAAGTTCCTAAACGGTGCCTCCGATCAAAAAAACTTGCAAAAATAAATTAAAAACCGTTGAATTCTTCGTTCAATGCACTGCCCAAAGTTGAAATTCGGCTCAGTGGTGTAGTCAAAATCAAAAGTAAAGAAATGACAATTTTCGAGGCTTCGGAGAAAAATCACAATTTATCACTATTCAATCTCACAGATCTTTGCAACGGATGCTCAAAATGGAAAAGCTTAAGTGTAAAAGTTGGGGATAATTTGATTATAAGCCTAACGTGGCCAATATTTTTCAATTCGGGTCATTTTTAGACTAGTTATGAGCAAAATTTCAAAAATGCCTGCTCATCGATTTATGCCTTAAAAGCTCTATGTCGGTAAGTTTGACAGCTAGAAGTTTTATTTCAGTCTCAAATTGTAGATAAATTACTCTTGTTTAATAAAGTTTTACAAGGTTTTTTTAAGACGAATTTAGGATACACAAAAAAGAAACAGGACAAGCCAAACAATTAGGCACATTTTCAATATGGTGGCGAGGTCCGCGGTAGTGTGGGAAATAGGAAACTCGAATTTTTAAACAATGTACCAACTCAAACAATATATCAAAAATCGAAACTACCCTAATTAAAGCCACCAGTGTTATAAAATTTGGCTTTTGGACGTTCATGAATGTCCACCATTAGGCTTGCTGTAAGGCAGCTGCGTGGTATTCTAAATGTCGAGGATGATCCACACCTTATGGCATTTTAAAGTTTCATGTTTTTAGCATTTTGGAGGAAGAAAGTGTGCTGCTGATTTGCCCTACTTTAATTTAGCTTTAATTATTTTTTTTATTTATTGATTAACACCTTCGACAGTTGGTTTTTTCTCATTTAGTTTGTTTTACCTTTCTTTATTTTTTTTCTCAAATAACTGTGCATTGATTTCCAGTGTTCCCCGCTTAGCGATGACCATAGAGGATGCTGAGGTAAGTCCGACCTTAATCTTATTTTTGCATAATTCATTTAGCTACCTATTTTTAATTATACCTTTTTGGTGCCCCGGATTCGCATTACAAAACTAATTTTAATTAGTTTCTTTTTTTTAAATGAAGTAAAATTGAAATAATAACGATTTAAAATTTAAAACACACGTCCACGATGACGTTCGTGGCCATAGATTTGCAGAAGGTGCATGCTGGCAACTGCATTCTCCGAAACCAGTTTATGCCGTCGAAACGTCAACTGGGCCACATGGAACAGTTGACGCGCTATGCCCCACAGGGCAATTGAGAGAGAGAGAGAGAGATTTCCTTTGAGAAACCCCCAAAACTCTTTTAGGTCGGTTGTGAGATGTGGTGAAATTCTCATCTCTATCTTTTCGCTTTGGAGGTCCCGGAAAAAACGTTAGAAATGACCATTAACGGCCTTTATCCTACACTTCTGGACCCCCTATTATCGGGAGCTCTGAAGCACATATTCAGAGAAGTCTCCACATTAATTGAACCAAATTTCAAAACATCAAGATTTTTTTCCCTATTTTGCATTCGTAGCTTGGAGTATCTGATCCATCTAACTACCGACCAATAGCATTAACTTCGACCCTTTCAAAAGTCTTCGAAACCCTGGTTAACAACCAACTAATGAGCTACCTTGACTCACATCATCTCATCAATGATCGGCAATATGGTTTCCGGTCTTCGCGCTCCACCGGCGACCTAATGACATACCTCACCGAAAGATGGAATCGCTGTATCCACCAATTTGGCGAAGCTAAAATCATTGCCCTCGACATTTCGAAAGCTTTTGATAGAGTCTGGCATCCGGCTCTTCTAGCTAAGCTCCAGGCTTTTGGTTTGGACCCAAAATTAGTTAAATGGATCGAAAGTTTCCTTCAGGACCGTTCGCTTCAGGTCGTCCTTGATGGAGTTAAATCAAATTGCCATACCACCAACGCAGGGGTCCCCCAAGGTACTGTCCTTTCACCAAAACTCTTCCTTCTCTTCATCAACGATCTTCTCAGCGTGACTTCCAACTCAATCCATAGCTTTGCAGACGATAGCACCCTTGACTACACTTACTCTTTCAACTCTGTAGCTGACTCTCGCCGAAATTCAACATCTATCAACAGAGATCGCATGTTTGACTCACTAAATGAAGACATTTTAAAAATTATTGCATAGGGGAAAGCGAATCGAGTAGAGTTTAACGCCTCAAAAACTCAATGTTGTCTACTTTCCAATAAGCGATGTGCTCCACCTACCGCCCAACCCATTCTTGTCGATGGGGTCAGCATTCCTGATTCGCCCATACTGAACATACTAGGTATTAACATCTCCAGTAAACTAAATTGGTCCGACCACATTTTTTGCGTTGCAAAAAACGCAATGAAGTGTCTGGGCTTTCTGAATCGCTGTAAAAGATACTTTTCACCATCTGATCTGCCTCAAATTTACAAGGCTCATATAAGACCGAGACTTGAATTTAATTCCCACATATGGGCAGGCGCAGGTAGAACCGCATTATCCGCGTTAGACAAGGTCAACGGAAAGCCTTCAAGCTTATTGGCGAGGAACCCATAACATCTAAAATCGAACCGCTTGAACACCGGCGTAGTGTCGGCTGTCTCTCACTCTTCTATTGCTACTACAACCGCCGTTGCTCTGATGAAATAGCCAACCTCATTCCTGAGCGTACTTTTCCTTTACGTAACACCCGACTAGCCAGTCGTGTCCATCCTCATCTTCTAGAACTCAGCAATAGTCGCACTGCCAAATTCCATGACTCGTTTGTATCTAGGACAACACGAATGTGGAACGATCTACCATCTTTTGTTTTCCCCCGCAACTATGACCTACAAAAATTTAATCGGAATGTACACCGTCACCTTATTCAAACTCAACCCATCTCCCCACTACCTTAATCCCTTACCGCCAATGCTGTGCTCTCGCATCAAAGGGTTACCCCCTAAGCTTTGGTATAAACATAAAAAAAAAAAAAAATCTGTTGAGCCAAGGTTGAAGTAAATTTGTTTCTTCTTTCGGCCATGTTTTTTTTTCCTTTAATACGAAATAATAATAAATAATTGCAAATTTTCAAATCTAGGCCTTCAAAATTTACATGCCATTCGAAATCCAACACATGAGGCAACTTTTATCAACTTTGCAGTTTTGTCAATTCAAAGTACCGTTGTAAAATAGTTATTCCGATGAAAAATCTATTTTGAAATTTCTTTCAAGTTTGAGCAGTTATATCTTTAAAGTAACCGTGATCTTTGCAACTGGGAAAAAGTAAATTTCTATGAAATTCTATGTAGTTTCAGAAAGTAAGGTCAAATCTTACATTAAATGATCGGGGGAGTGGAAAAATTTGATTTTGCTCGACAAGTCAAGTTTGTTGACACACTTTACAAAAAATGCTGTAATTCTGTAACGGTTAAAGAGAGAGTGTCCAAATGAACACTACTATCTGCCATTAAAGTATTTACCGTCAGGAAAGGTATACATACCCTGTATAATGTTTTTCCTCAATTTGGGTTCTTCCATATACCGAAGATGGACATATTCCTTCCCTGCTCCAAACCCTACCATGGTCTTTCTTTTATGTTTTCTGAAGGTGGCTGATCAAGGACCAGGGTATTTTGGCTCAAAAATCCACGTAATACGCTGGTCTAGCCGGGACCTGTGCCAGCGAGCCAAAAGCATCCTGGTCAATACAAAAAAAAATCAATCTTGTTGCAGAGACGGCGTGGCGGCTCGACATAGCCGTCGTTCGCAACAGGCAAAGAGTAGTGAGTTGAATTGGCAACCCCATAGACCCTGGCTTGACCCTATCAACATCAAAAAGATTCATTTCAATTCGAATTCGACCATTGATTCATTCATTCGTAAAATCGAAGTCTATTGCCGGCTGCCACTCTTGTCTGTTCCCGGAAAAACAAATATGGCACCAGTGCGAATCATACGTAGCTACTCGTAGTCCTGTAATTTTGCCAACTAGGGGGAGAAATAAAATTGCCACTATACGATAGTATTCTGATTGTGATGTTGTCTATTCACAACAATTGCACAAAAACGAAACTGAAACAGACATACGTCCTCCATATAGGGCAAAAACAATATTTTTTTTTTCCTTTCCATAGAAGGGGATGTGTCCATCCATAGGCTGTACGAAAGCAATGTCTTGCCTTGCCATCCCTCCGTCTCGATGCGATGTGATTGAATGTATTCAAAGTCCTGCTAAATAAATAGCATACGCTCCTGTCACGAAAATTGCCCGAAAAACGATGAATTATCCTTAGACAAGATTGCGTCTGAAATGTCTACGGATGTCTTCTTTTTCGTCTTTCTTTTTAATATCATTCAATGCTCATGTGTGTAACGTGGTAGGGCATAAGACGACAAGCAGGGTGGTTGTTGTCGGGGATGATTCTAATTCTTCTTTAGCTATGGACGAGTGTGTGCGTACAAGGATGTTCGCCGGAACGAAAGGAACAATGAGTAACCACAAGAAAGAAGTTAAAGTAATAAAAGCGGTGAAAATTTCATTGTCGTAACTGAAAAGATGAAATGGAACAAGGGTGCAAAGATTGAAAAGAAAAAAAGATGAGATATGGAAATTAATATGATGAATTTGATAAGGCAGGATTGCAAATAGGCTGTTAGAATGAGGGAGACGTTTAGGAACGATTCGGGACATCAGGTGAAATCAATTTTGAAAGATTTGTGTATATTTCGTGCGGATGAAGCACCCTCTCACCCTAACAGCTAATAACGAAAGGCCCCCCTTCCTGCCGTTTTGATCCTGCACTTGTCAAAAACGAAATTTGACTAACGTTAAATTTGGAGTAGCTCCGTATTCTGATAAAAAATAAAATAAATCGTCCTTTTGAGACCTTTATATCTGGATAACATTCAGGATGAACATATTAAGCGGGTTTTTTTTACAAGTTTTCGGAGCAGAGTATGTTAATACCACACAATTATACTTACAATTTAATATAAGCTGCTCTGGATAGAAAGTTCGTGCAAGAATGCTGTTCCGTTAGTATTTTCACGTTTTGAAATGCAGCCGGCGCAAGTGCCGAAGTTTTCGGGCAGTTTACAGTTTGGGAAGCATAAAAAAAATCATTTCCTGTCAATAAAATGTTCGTTTTGTGTAATTACATACATGGAACAGTAAACATTCAAAATGATTCCGCTCCTAAAGCAAATTTGTCCGATTGTATATTATGTACTAATGATTTACTTTTCTTCATGAAATTTTAGTTGACGTTTGAGTCCTAACTAAACCAAGACCCCTCCCAACAAAGACATGCCCTGTTTTCGCTACTCCGATCTGCTATGTTGTTGTTTTTTTCCCCGCATGTCATACTCTACTCGGCTTTGTACAAAAAAAAACGCACCTATTGCCTTCTTTGTGAAAGTAAAAGATCAATAAAAGAAAAGTAGTTAACCAAGTAACCATTCATGATGTACCTGGACACTAACTCAAGGCTGCGGTCAATTTTGGAGCAGTCTGCGACCAAAATGGATGGCGCGTCCGCAGAGCCGTGAAATATCCCTCAAAGTTGGTGGGCGTTATGCCATTTTTGGGGGGAGGGCAATTCATCTTTCTTTGGAGTTTTTTGCCATTTTGGAGGGATATATCATGATGAACAGTCCTCTTAAAGACGGGGCTTATAATTTTTTGGAGGAAAATTCATTGAGGGGAAAAACATAGAACGCTCCTTCTAGCCGCGCCTAGTGAAATTTCACAGAAGGGTTCTGGACCATGGAAAGCAGTCGCCGAAAAAATTGTGGCAAATTCGTCAGTCATTTCATTTTCAGCAAAGCCGACTTATCCAGAAAATTACTGATGGGAACCCTGGTAAGGCATGGCAGACTACTTGGCTAGAGCCCTACTGGCCGATTGACAATCTTTGATGATCGCTATATTTCAACAATGCTGAAGTTCCTAATGGAGGGGACAGACTAGTAGCCTCTGTAGTTTTGCACCAGTTTATTGCTCTGAATAATGTTCGGATGCAGCTTCTTTTTGACATGGATATGTCTTATAGCTGGGGGTCATCCTAAAAATCTGTCCGTCACACGAAATGTCTGTTTTTCTACTCGGGGGTCAGAAGAGGAAACAAGCCGATCGAAAATTTTTCTTTTCTGGTTGTGCATGTCGTTTGTGTGAAGTGGTCATTGTGCATGGCTGTTGCTTGTAGATCCGCGCGGGCGGTGCACTTGCGGGGATCCTGTGTGTACATGTTGGGATGTTGATTTGCTAGCGATAAAGGTTGACGTTGTGGACGGCAAGAAATAACATAGTGTACGGGTGAACGGGCGGACTTTCAATGACCTTCAATTTCCGCCAATTCCCATTCATCATTTAATAAAATAGCCCGTGTTGTACTATCTGAATCACTTGGGTCCCAGAAAAGGTAGCAAGTAACTAGTCAGTTCGACTAACATTTGGACATGCGCAGACGCAATTTGAGAGAGTGTACATAGTTCATAGTTCATAGTATCATAAAACAAAATGGCGGATTCGTACTGCGCGAGTTAAAATCTCCCAAGCCCCGAAATAGAGAAATATTCGTCGCAGGATGTTATAGTTCCAAGCAGCTCATCGTGACATGATGTACATTCAGAGGTCTGCAGAAGATCAAATGCCCCCCCCCCCCCCCCCCCTTCTGCAAAAATTACAAAATTTTTCTTGTGCATTCTCTTTGTGCGTGTGTTGGAATGTTTTGTTTACTTTTGTTAGTTTCCCTTTCTGTTTGCTGGACACAATCGCATAGAGTGGCATGCGTTACTTGAGAAACGGATTGTGTGTGCCGGACCCGGACTGTTGATTAAAGGGGCGGGATGAGACGGATAGTGTGGGAGCGATTTTGCAATAGATACACAAACACAATACACGTCCGATTGGGAAAAGATGGCGGGAAGCGTGATTGCGATTAGCAGAAACGTACTCAGCGAAATGTTGATAGGCTGCAGTCTGCAAACTGTACTGAACGGGTAGATGGAACAGGGTGCACGAGAGGAGGTGAATATTGCACACACGCGATGCAAACGAAAACGAAACGATCCCGCGAGAGAAAGGAGCCCAAGCGGACAGGACAAAGCAAAGCAGAATTTATGACGAGTATCTACACTGCCACCAGATACATTGGTACATGGATATGTCTTATGCCTACCGAAAGAGTGGGACGTGTTTTCTCGAATGATTTCATCCAGTATAACTATACTGGGATCTTTACAAAACTTACGTCGATATCTTCAACACAACAGGTTCCACGCAGTCGGTAGTCATAGACATATCCATGTTCCGATGTATCTGCATGCAGTGTAGATACTTTGTATCTTTTTTTTCTGCTAATTTTAATTCTTTCGTTGAAGTAAGTACTTTTAAGAAGTTCGAACCTATGGTAAAGCTCCCCTTTTCATGGCCCTGTTAATAAAGGTACAAACTTCTGGACCCGCAAATGCGTAGCTCCAACATAAACAGTTCTATATATCACTATCAGCGCTGCTCTTATCGTCTGTCGAAACTCCAACATAAACGCACCCTAAGTGCCTTTTCACACGAGCTCTCGCTCGCAAGTGAGAACTTTTTCCGCTCCTAACTTCCATTCTTTCACACGAAGAGCCGCACGGATGGACCCAATACGCCCTGGAACGTTGACGTTTTTGTCTTCGAAGACAGTGTGTCGACCGTAAAAAAGATAAGTGGCCGCAGAACGTGCAGAATCCGTTGCATGCAATGCGTACTTGCTACTGAATGCAGAGCGAGAGCCTTTGCCGCTCTTCCCGTGTGAATGCCGGCACTAATCGCTTTGCATTTATATCAAGAGCCACGGCGCACGTGCGGCTCTTCGTGTGAAAGTGCACTAATGTAAGTAGTGAACTCTGCGAGTATATCTAACCAACTACACAGAAAAGGATCTGTCTGTCCAATTAAGTTTAGTATTACAAGTATCTATAAAAAGGAGAGATGATAAACAAAACTAATATCCACTAGTCTATTCATGCAGGACTCCAGTCATACAGAATGGAGCACGGAGCACCCACTAAATGACAAATCAAAACCGAGTGTTCCACTTAAATGTACAAAGAGTGTAGTTTTTTCATACTTTTCATTAAAACGCCATCAAAAATTGCAATCTGCAAAACATTCCACGACATAGTGTCCTCCATAATGAGCACAATAATGCGACACCAACAACGACGAACATTATGTCGTCCTTTTTATTTCGGCCGCGATAATATGGAATATAAAAAAAATGCACAAAATTCTATAAATGTAAAATAGAATAAGTGAAAATTCATTAACTAGAGTTGTCGCCCATTTTCATGGAAAATGTCGACAATTTGTTGGCATATAATTCTGGTTAATGTTCGTGGAAAAATTATGATCATATGAAAAATAAAAAATAATAAAAAAGCCCGTGAAAAAAAAAATACGAAAAAATAAACAAACCTGTGTGTTCGCAAATGATAATAGTGGGAATAATTATAATTAGTAGGAAGTGGACCATTCATTTGTGGCCGGGCAAAATAGCGAAATAATAATTAAGGTGTCATTATAATTATAATGATGAGCATTCAAGCCAATTCTATTGGCTGTCCCTGGTTTCGTCCACGCTATGGATATTACTCATCAAGCTACTGGCCCGATGTGCAGTGAGGGGCAGAGAGCATTCAGAGACGATTTTAATAGTTATTTTTTTTTGTGGAGGGAGGGGGGAGTGCATTCAGGAGGGAAAGGATTGATTTATCATTTAAAGTAGAGGGAATCTGTCACCATGAACAATCATTCCAAAAATTGGGTCAAGTGCTTTTTTCTTGGCAATTTTTCACTAAGGGGACAGTTCGATAAACCTTTGTCTGACGACCGCAATAGCTCGACGTGTCGAACCTACGCCACTCACCTCGTAAATATACGTTCTATTAAACAAGAGAGTGCCACTACTACTACGCTCCGTATCCTATTTCCCAATTCGGAAAACTGTTTAATTATAAATTTCCCCAGCTCGTTGCCTTCACTTTCGCTCGCCTTTATACAAAGGTTTTTGTCACCTACTTAGCAGGCTCATTAACTAGTCATCAAGCACATAATAAAAGTTAAAAATCACAATACAAATTATTTCCTTTGCGTTTATTTTCCCATCACCCTCGCACCTTTGACCCTCAGCCGTAAACCGAATTTAGAAAATCATATAAAAAAAAACCTTAAAAAGGATTCTGAAGAAACGAAGTCACCTGGCATCTCCTCCGTCTTTTCGCTTACACAGGTAAAGTGTTCAATAAAAAAAAGAGAACAAATTTAATTTGATCGTTAATTTTATGCTCAACTTTTATAGGACATAGAAGCAGAGAAGCAGAGCAACATCTTTATGGATGGAGTGGTGTGTTTCAGGAAGGAAGTTATCACTGAGGTACTCCTGTACTTCCTTTTCGAAATGATCGTCTTCTGACGAATGCCGAAATTTTTGGAATTTTTCAGGGAATGAAGTTTGCCACTCATGGTTTTATGATGCTGTTGTAAAGTCTGTGGTTGAGTGTACAATTGATGAAACGAAACTGTTTGAGAGTATCCTTGAGGGGAAAGAAAATGTTTCATCACTCTTAGGATGATTTGATTTTTTTTATTGGCCTGCATTAGAGCTGATGTTACTAATCATTTGTGGATGAATGGTATAAACTTAGTACATCAAAAGACTTCTCCATGAATTGAGAACAGATTTCTTAGCTGCTTTTACAATTCGTCAAATAATCTCCAACGCAGCATGACCTACTTTTCAAATAGATCATCATTGCCTTGCACTTTCATTCAAATGCGGAAGCGTACCACCAAGTCGACCCTTATTTCAATTCTAAACACCAAATCCCCGACTCTATGCCATCAGCCCGCTACGTCAAGCCCACCGCAATCCTCTTCTTAACTTCCTTGAATTCTGCACAATCCGAAACATGACCAATTATAAATGTCCTGTTGGTTACGTGATTAATTGAGCTTTACTTTAAAATTAAGTGTAATTAATGGTGTATGTATGTGAAACTTTCAAAACCAGACAACCTTCCGCCTCCATTATAACTATAAATGCCCGCCCTTTCATTCCCGCTATCGCTATGCCCAAGGACGAAGGACTGATTTGGTTGAATGGTCAGAAAGGCATGCATGTAAATATATCTATACTGCGAGTAAGCTCCGGGCTGAACGCAGTTGGACATAAAACAAGAAGCTGTTTTGCAAGGATTTCGCCATTGTCCTAATGCCGGGGCGAAGAAAGAGTCACCGCATGTGATAACGATGATAACTACTTTCCAATGTAAGGCTGACGAAGGATATACCATGCCTGGCACATTCCTTCGACCGCATCTTCATCGAGGCGTGAAGTGGTTGCGGTCGGGAGGAAACACAGCCTGGTGATAATGGCCTGAAGGTGGAGGGATGACAACAACCGCCCCGTGCTCGAGAAATATTTTGTCTTTTGCATTCTAAAAAGGACGATCTAACAGGCTACATATGTGTATAGCGTAAGGATATATCCGGCACAGTAGCGGGCGAGGCAAACTTGTTGAGGTTTACCGAAAGCTGAGGTCTTGTTTCCTTGTAATTCGATTCCAAGTTCCAAGCAAACTCTCGACTTTAGCTGGGAATAGTTAGCCGTCATGTTGTCGTTTTGTTTTCGCCAGGCTAAATGACAAGCCATATGTGTCACATATGTTCAGCCTTAAGGATAAAGTTTTCTTTGCATTTCGTGAAGTTCATTGAGAAATGGCTGATTTAGGATTGGGCTTAAGTCGGGAGAGGCTAGGGGTAGAAGAAGTCTGGTGGGGCTGTAAGGAAAGTATTCAAGTCGTTGCCGAGGTCAAATTTTCAATGGCCAACAACAGGAGATGCACGTGTCGTAAGGTCTTTCAAACAGATATTTGTTATCTGTCCATTATATTGAATTTGAAATATGAAATAGAGTTAAATTGCTCTAACCGTTGAAGATCCCATTAAAGCTCCAATGGTTAATTCGTATATGAACTAAACTCCGATGATGAGACGATCCTGTGATCCGAGCACTTGCGTAATGCAAACTAATCTATTGTACATCACACAAAAAACGTCTCTGATTATCTAGTAGCCAGGTTCATTAAAGAGGATCTAGGGATGGCGGTCCTCGTTCAATAACTATGGCAGGTCAACACGAAGTAATTAAAGGCTTAAGAGCAAGTAACACACTCTTCGCCGCGGTGGACGACCTAGAAACACCTGGAGAAGATCAGTTGAGGTCGAGGGTAAGTCATTAGGTAAATCGTGGAGACAGTTGAAGGTGATGGCGGCGAACAGGACGAGGTGGAAAGTCGGCGTGGTTAATGCCCTATGCCCCACAAGGGGTTGACAGGATCCAGAGAGAGAACACACTCTTAATTTACGACTCTGGAGCTACGCGACCAATAGCCTTTCCTTGACCCGCAAAAATATATTAGCACGGATGGAATCTTCCCTGCTCTGCTACAAAAAGGGAAGGTTATACTAATCCCCTCTTTCTCTCTGGCTCCTGTCAACCCCTTGTGTAACATAGGGCATTAACCACGCGGACTTTCCACCTCGTCCTGTTCGACACCATCAACTGAAAGTTGCAATCTAGTTGTTATCGCCCTGGTCACTTTCGAAGTTGAACAGCCATAAAGAAGCACAGATTTTACATTGGCTTCGAAAATCCGAAGTTTTGTACGTCTGGATATGTTGTTGTTTTGTCCCCTAATCCCCTACCTCCTGAATATATTTAGAGCTAGCTTTGCTCTTGGGTATATCCCAGACTCCATCCTCCCTGGTGGAGTGGGAAAAATAGAACTGGGTAAAATTCAGAGACTAGCGTGTCTTACAGTAACGGGGACTATCCACAGATGCCCCACTGAAGCTCTTGAAGCGCTACTCAACCTCCCCTCGCTCAACATTCACCCAAACGTGAAGACAAAAGTAGCAAACTTAAAGCATGCCACAATTCTCTCAAACTAAACTCAGAGCAAACCAACTGGGTAAAAGAGAACTACTTATCTGAAATCCCATCAGACTCCTTAGCTAGGGACCCAAACAACCGAAATATCTAGTAGAGAAAATTTGAATTTGAAGATCAACATCCTGATCTCCAAGACTGTTAAGTGGTCTACAGATGGATCTACAGCCGAAGAGGAAACAGTGGCAGGCGTCACAGGCGTGTCTCACAAGTTATACATTCCAATGGGAAAGTCGGCCACGGTATTTCAAGCGGAAGTTCACGCAATCGAGACCTGCGCGAACATATGCTTAGCAACCGAAAACTGAGACAGGAATAAAGCAGTCTTCACAGACACAGACAGCCAGGCGGTCATCAAAGTACTAAGTATTTTCTCAGTCTCGTCGAAATTGGTGTTTAGTGATCGTGAAGCTTTGCAAAGATTAGGCTCTGCTAACAAAGTTACTATCTATTGGGTCCTCTGGCACGCCGATACCCCTGGAAACGAGACAGCCGATGAATTGACCAGGAGGGCTTCTGCAGCCCCACTCGTCGGTCCAGAGTCATATTGTGGAATCCCTTTGAGTAGTGTAAGGCAGCATATCAGTAAATGTGAGCACTCAGTAACAATTTCGCACTGGGACCCTGGCCTTAGAACCGCCATATACTGTGCGATCCATCGTCAGATCGATCTGACGTGCGATCCATCGCTTCAGTAATAGTGAGGATGATACATCCCAGCACATTCTCTGTGACCATGAAGCATAGCTCATCTCCTCCGCTTGAAATGCTTCAGCAACGTATTCCATGCAATGAAAACGATCCCCGCTCTAAAACTCAAGCAGCTGAGCGAATTCGTTGGGATCATTAGTCTCGACAATTAATCATAAGTCTGCACAGAAACCGGCGTATAGCACAATAGACCTTCGGGTCGCAGTGCTTGGTGGCCCTTCGGGGCTGCCGCCCTTCTAATCTAAATTAGGCTCAGAGTAGTTTAGTTTGTTTAGCATGTTCATTCTTCGAATTCTTCATATTGGTGCCTAGTGTGTGTCAAGCTTTTTTTTTTATGCGTAATTCTACGTACCTTCCTGAACTGAGCCATCTTCATCACAGAGGGTTCCACGTTAATTACCTTGACCCCTCCAGGAACACGGGCGCGTCAACATCTCTTGAATAGCTATGTCTTGTTGACGTTTCGGTAGCACATTTATCGGATGGTGCAGTTGTTAACACACCTCCTATCCGCGCCGTTTTTTTTACTGAAAAGCTCGGAACGCTGCGGAAGTTCTAGTAGTACCGACGGGTAGTTTTCATTGACACGTCAAAGAGAGAGAACTCACGGCTACCGAGCGCGTCAATTCATATTCATCACAGTACACACCTACAAAATTACCCACAATTTATTAAATTAAATTTTCTATCCACTTAACTATTTAGACAAATTGAATTAAATCCGAACTGTGCTTCTTGCTCTTTAAGCTCACCTTAACCCATATTTCTATCCATGATGTATCCATTGCTCTCGAAAATCATCCGACCAATAGCCCAAGAAATCCTTTGAGCATTCTCTACCCTGTGTATCCATTTCAACTTGAAAATACTCCAGGGATTCGAAAATCTTCTTGTGATCCAATTAAATTCGTTCAACGAGCATTGCACTCCGGCAAATACATCGACGACGAATACGCCCTTAACCTGCTGCTGCTATCGAGGCAGGTCCTTTAAAGCTTTAAAGCAGCTGCCTGATTTTTCCTTTAAACTATTTGCTGGATGAAAAATCTCATTATCGATTTAAGGATGTTAGTAGCGACGGCTCTTCTAAAACGGTCACGTGCTCAGTGTAATTGTCTCGAGATGCTCGCATGTAAGGATCAGAAGGAGGACGAGTGGAGGCTTAACGCGCCTTGGCGGCAATGAAAAATAGGCAAAGCTTAGTCATTTCGGTGTCCTGATTATCCGACATGGAGACGTGTGTGAAGTTGTTTGTTGCCTTTATTTTGACTGACACGTGCCCTAGTTGAATTTTTGGCATTCGGACTCATGAAAAACAGGAAATTGTATTAATTACGCGCGTGTAGTTCGGGTCAGTCAAGAATGAAGAGCGGATGGATTGGAATCCGGCAACGTTTAGTTATTAGGGAAAGTTCTTGCTCATTAGCTCGGGATTTTTCGGTATGCGACAATTGAAAAATTAATGTTTAAAAACGACCGCGGGGGTTGTTCAAAAATCAGAGTACGAGTAGTAGCGAGCCCCAAGACAAACAAGCATATTTCCCTAACTATACAGGAAACCCTTTTAATTTTATTTTTTTTTAGGTACTTTCATCTCGATCCATGCCGAAACCCTGGAAAGGAGGGTTCAAGTTCGATCAATACTATTCAATTTGATTATTACAGTTGGTCCGAAGCAATTAAAACACAAGAAATTTTGCTTCATAAGTTTGTCTATTTCATTAACCATCATCACACCCTCATGACCGGCATAAAAAATTAGATTCGCCCAAGAAAAGTTGTCTACTTTCACTCTAATAAATTTATTTTATGACGACCTGTTCCCGGAACCCCTTTCAGCACATACAACCTCCACACTCTTTATGTCCTTGTTGGAAAGACTGAAAGACATCGAGACAGAATTTGACAGGACTTGTGTCCTTATTTCGGACTTTATTAATTGGCTCACTTGTACAACAGTCACGTTGTCCTCGAGTCACAAAAGGGACACACACTATGGAGTGGCGACGTCAATGCCGACCGACAATAATTCGGGTAAAATTGTATCAATATTTCGTTAGATCTCTAATTGAAAATTAGGCGAAAGAAGTCATTGAGATGGATACTATTTGGTGCCATCTTTGTGTGGTTTGAGGGAAAGGCAACAGCCTTTGGAGAAGTTTTAGGCACGACGAAAGGGAATAGGTTTGAGTGGAGTGCGACATAAAGAATTCTGGGTTCACTCAATTAGCTGATCACTTCTTGGGAGGGTTATACAGTGAAAATTAAGTCAAACCTCAGACACGTCTTTGCCGAGTATTTGTAAATATTCTTTTATAGACTTCGTAGTGGGAGAATGGAGTCCATGTAACTTTCGGACTGAATTGGGTTAGCCCGGGCAGCAATTTGTCCGATAGGAGTCCGTTAAGCATACGAACGAATCCTAATTCACCCGCAATTTCTTGTTTGGCATAATAGTCCCTTGGTCAATCACTGATGAAATCGGTTAGTCACTTGGTCAATCACAAATGAAATTATCTAGTGGCTGGTAAAGTGATGATAAATCATTTGGCCAATCACTAATGAAATCAGTTAGTCACTGGTAGAAATGATGATTAGTCTCTTGGTCAATAACTGAGAAAATCGGCTAGTCACTTGTAAAATTATAATTAGTCACTTTGACAATCACTTATGAAATCGGATAATCACTGGTAAAAATGGGGATTAATCTCTTGCTTTCGGTAAAACTCAGTCTTGTGACCATGTTTGGGTATACCACGTTAACCTTCACTTCGAACAACTTTTTTTGCCTTTTGTTCACTTTTTAAAATCTCTCTTTTCGAGTGGTTTAGAACATTTAAAACGAACGTCGTCGAGGCACAACGTTAAGGCACTGATACTGTCCTAATAAAAACAGACACTCCTTTTCCAGAATGACATCAAAGGTTCTTATTTCAAGGAATATATTCTATATATAGTTTTACAAAAAAAATGCATGGAGGAGTGAACAATTTGCCTGCCAAAGCGGTACAAAATACTGGGTTTTGTCTCTGATGCTCTATAGGCTAGGTATGTAAACCAAAGTGTAAATATACGCATGGTGGTTGGAATATATCTAACACAGATGACATCTGGGACATCTACAGGGTATATCTAGCAGATTCACTACTCTCGCTTCCGTGTCATCCAAGTTGGCAATACAATCCTTAGGGATTAGCCATCGATCCTGGATAGGAGCCCCACCTGTGGACTTCTGTAATACAGCGGTGACATCAGGAACAAAGCCTTATCTGGATCACAGGACGAAGAAGAAAAAGTGTCATCCAAGTAACGCGTTGGAGTTGGATACCATGGTAGGAATTCTTACCGAAGCGCTAGCGAAATCTGCCGCAAAAGCTTGTCCGTCCACTAAGCCAAAGGGAAAAGTTAAACCCATGTGTTGGAGTGCTCAAATCTATGAGCTCAGAACCACCTACCGAAGGTGTTACGAAGGCTAAATTGTCGAGACTGAGCTCTGACTGGCTGCTCTATAAAAAACAACTCAGTCAGTACAAGAAGGAACTCGAAGATCCAAGCGCAACTCGTGGAAACTATTCTCTGAACGCACTGAGCGATCTAGCGAAGCATCTAGACTCCATAAAATCCCGTCTTCGGTCCCTGCTATGCCCACTTATTTGATGAAACATAATGGGACTTAGACCTCATCCAGTCAGGAGACGATTGACTTGCTATTCGACACACATTTTAATGACAGTTTTGGCCTTACTACTCTCTATAATGGCATATCCCCCCGTAGTTACTCCATGTGACCCTGCGTCGATTCTCTCTAAGGAGAAGATATATTGGGCCATTAACTGCTTTGACCATTTTAAGTCTGCTGGACCTGACGGTATTACTCCCGCGGATCTTCAGCATGTGATGGATGATGTACGTATATATCCCTGGATTTAATCTATTTTCAGGGGTTGTCTGGAGCTTGTTCATATACCCTTTCTATGGAGGGAGGTCAGGGTTGTCTTCATCTCGAAAGTGGATAAGGCCACGCATGCGCAACCGAAGCATCTTAGGCATATGTATTAGCCTTTCGTCCCGACTGTTGAAAGTAATGGAGAGACTGATCGACACCTACTCACGTGACACCATTTCCAGTCGGTTGCTGTCTGCCTCCCAGCATGTCTACTGGAAGAGTAGACTGGTGGATATGGCGTTGCATGCCTTAGTAGACCATATCAGAAAGTTCCTTGTATAAAAGGAATAGACGCTGGTTGCTTTCTTTGATATTGAGGGTGCCTTTAATAACATAAAACCGGTGGCTATCATTGACGCACTTATCAATCTAGGTATACATGATTCTATCTGTAAGCTTATCAATTCGTTGCTCACTTCGAGGGTGATCTGCACAAAACTGGGCACTTCGTCCGCGCGTAGGCATGTCTGCAAGGGCACTCCTCAAGTTGGAGTCGTCTCTCCTCTTTTATGAAATCTGGCGGTCAATAGACTGCTTATAGAATTGGAACGATTAGGTTGTAAGCCCATTGCATATGCCGATGACAACGCAATTGTCATATCGGGTAAGTCTTTTAGGGAGTTGCGCCCCATTGCCCAGAACAGAGTACGATGGCGCGCAGGAGTATTCGACACGCTATGCCCCGCTAGGGGTTAAGGCAAAGTAGTATCTCGGGTAAATTCCCAGATGTCCTAAGTGAGCTAATATAGAAGGCTCTGAGTGTTCTTGTGAGATGGGCGAGTCAAGTTGGGGTTAAAGTAAATCTGAACAAAAATGAGCTTGTTCCTTTCACCAGGAGGGGGATTGTCCCTTCGTTCAAGCCGCCGTTGTTGGACGGCATTATGCTTGTCGTCGCTGACAAAGCTAAATTTCTTAGGCTTATCCTGGATAAGAAATTGTGCTGGAAGCCTAATATTCAGGAACAAGTTAAAAAGCCCACTGTCGCCTTATACTCGTGTAGAATCGAATAGGGCCTGCAACGGAGAGTGGTTAATTGTGTGTATGTGTCCGTCTTGCGCCCCATTCTTATGTATGAGATAGTGGCGTGGTGGAGGGCACTTAGAATCGCATCCTTCAGAAGCCTGTTGGAGAAAGTTCAAGACTGGCGAGTGTCACCATTACGGGTGCTCTAAGCTCTACGCTTACTGCAGCCCTTAAAGCCATGCTGAACGTGACTCCTCTGTACATCCTGGCCGAGCAGCTTCCTGCCAATGTGGCTATTCGTCTTCGTGAAACGGGTCAATAGACTCCGTCCTTCAATTTCACATTCGGATATTTTGAATAGTTTGAATGTTCCTGAAACTACGAACTATTCCTCAGCGAAACAAGAGTTTGACAAATGCTTCTGTTGCCTAATCCCTTCTCGTGAGAAGTGGGCGGATGGTATATCTTTAGGTTCTAACGCTGTAAGCACTTTTACGGACATCAACAAGAGCGTTGATGGGATCGGGGCGGGGGTTTACTCGGAGACGCTGAATATCAGAATGTCCTTCCGTCTCACTGACTACTGCAGTGTCTTCTAGGCGGAGGTGACTGCTATTCACGAAGCCATTTCTTGGCTGGGTTGTAATGTATTATAATTTCGTTCAGGAATGTAATCATTTACAGTGATAGTCAATCGGTATTAAAATCGCTTGATTCTGCTGTGACTAACTCGAAGGCACTTGCTGAATGCCGTACCTCGATCCAACAGTTGAGTAGCTTTACTATTTGCTGAATTCCGGGTCACAGTGGCTATGTCGGTAACCGTAAGGCGGATGAACTTGCCCATCAGGGAACGAATAATGAGGTCAGTGACAGTTTTTGAGATGCTAGTACGCCTATGAACACCTGCAAATTAGACCTAAGGGAAAATGCGACTGCGAGGGCTAACATCAGGTGGCGTGATGGCTTAACAATGTCACGCGATCAGGTAGATTTGGCCAGTACTAAACCCTGGCAACCCCTCAGGATTGCTTATGCTGAACTGGAAGTGCATTAGTAATGTTGTAACGGTTATCACTGGTCATTGCCTCATTGGGGAGCATGCCAGGAGACTTCGTGTGCCACACATTGATAACTGCAGAAGCTGTGAGGACGAAGATGAGGAGGAGTGTTTTTTTCACTTGCTCTGTTCTTGCTGGTAGTAGGAAGTTTATCCTAATGTCCTACCACTTCACTGATCTCGATGATTTGAAGGATGTGAGCGTCAGATAGATTAATCGATTCATCATTCGCTCCGGATGGTTCGCGGAGTAGGTACTGACCGAAAGGTCTTTCTTAGACAAATGTGTTTAGCGGTATCACAGCGGACCCGGTGTGGTCTATGTGTATGCTGGAGCAGCCCATAAACCTAACCTGACACAGATGAGTGCAATAATTCACTACAACAAGCTCAATATAAGGGAAGCCAAATAAATATCACAGTCAAATGCATGTCCTGCTTATGCTAATTTTTATTTTATAAAATATGTAAAAATATTCCGTGTCTCATAGACCCTAAAAAGCCTTCAGGTAAATGTGATTCATATACTATCACACTTTCATTTCACACCTTCGAAAATTAAGCGTCCAAAAATTTGCTAATTAAAATAAAATCTTTGAAATTGTCACAATGCGCCACGAGAATTATTTCCGCCCTGCTACACACAATTAACAGCCGCACCATCATCCGCAGCATCATCAATGTCGGACAATTTAATAAACCCTTTGAGCATTTAATTAGTCCCCATGAAATATGACCCAGCATTCAATCGTAAATAGACAAAATGTTCTGTCAACACCCTAATTTTGCTGAGTAGCACCAATTCGGCTGAATTTAACCCACTCTCGTCGCCGCCATTCGTCCGAAGTGGCAAAGTAGTATTATCTACTCCGGGCCTATTACATTGTGAAAATTTAATAAGGCGATTTTAAGTAAATATTTGTCACCGATATTACTACGTTCTGCAAGGAGATATTCTCTACAGTCGAGCCTGTTCGCGACAGTGTCACAAGGTCCATGCACTAGATGCGGATACTTGTCCAATCTTTGCGTCATTCCAAGAATATTTGATGCTTTGCAATCCTTCTTTTCAATACTTTTGCTTCGTCGAGGCTAAGACAACCGTGCTCCGACCCGACCTGGAATGGAACCCTAAAACTGAAACTGCTTCTGAAGGAACGAACGATTACAGGACCAAAAATGTTTTTACTGCTTTGCAGTAGTTCAACAAGAAACTTTTTCCTTTTGAATGCTACTCGTAGTCCTGCAATATCAAATTACTTGTACACACTCTTACAAGGCTACTTAGCAAGGACTTAATTTTAAAGCCGATGACGATGATGATGGAGATGTCGTTGGTGTGGTGTACTGATGAAAAAGGCCAGGGCGATGCTTAGAAGTCATAGGGTACAAGGATGTGTTGCTGTATGAGCTGTTGGAAAGGTGCCGTACAGATGAGACTAGTATATTCAAACTGCTGGGATCAACTTACTTAAGTGGCCGGCAAAGTTGCACGAAACAAAAGGATATGCTGACACAGTTTGGAGAGAGTTTCATTTTTCATCTGGAAAAGAGCTTATGATGAAGTTTAAATCAATTCAGCAGTTCGGCAGGAGAGAACCTTTAGATAAAATGGAAAAGGCACAGGCATAGGGTTGTTGGATATGAAACGATTTATAAACTAATTTTTGAATACCCAATGAAAACAAAAAACTTAAAAAGGACAAAAACGATACTCTTTTTGAAATGTTAAAATAATATATTGAATTATAAGGGATGAATATTGATTAATAACTCAATCTTTTTCTAGGCAGATTTCATCATCAGATTCAATTCAGAACTGTAAGTTCTATAAGGACTACGATAGAAAGGCATAGTAATTAACAAGAATTTCAATGAAGGACAATCAAAGGATATTTGCAATCACCACGGCGTTCAAGCCTTCGCGTTCTGGGAAAGTTAGTCGAACAACCAACACGACCAGTTCATGAACAGAATCAACAAATTTTCTCAATAAACAGAAATTGCAGGGTTTCTTGTTGAGAATGAGTTTACATTTTAATTTCATGCTTTAGAAAACAATCGGAAGTTCGGTCTTTCAACAAACTTGTAGAATACATATTCATATTCTCCGAAAAGGAAACTTCGCTTTTCGTTGGCTTTAATTTGATTTATTCGTTTTAAGGATATATTAGTTGTATCGAAGACTCACATTTTTGAGAGTCCTTCAGATCAACGCTTGACTGGCTTGGACTACGGTTAGCAGACGTGTGTTGCCTGCACAAACTCAAAGTAATTATGATTCAGCTGACAGGATACGAAAAAGATAATAAAATCAGAGCAGATTAATAAAAAACCGATTCAAATTTGAAATTATTGAAACGTAACGGAAAAAACTAGTTGAACGAAACTTGTCCAATTGGTGGAGGTTAGGTTAGGTTAGTTGGAGGCCTCACGGCCGCGCATAGACCACCTGGGTCCATAGCGATGCTACAAAGAAAACAACAGAGATCATTAACTCCTAATGATCAGACGTAATCAATAAGTCCTTGTTGAGCTCGAAGATTTTCGTCGCGCTTGCGAATCCTCGAAGATTCATTATGTTAAAGTTTGCAATTACTTTAAGGTTGCGAGGGAAGTAGGCTCCAAGACATATATGTTTTGTCCCTGCGAGTGTCGGGCGTTCGCACATGACGTGCTACAAAGTTTATTTGGTATTTGCAGCTTACAATTTCTGCAGCCGCTGTATGTGATCAGTCCCAGTCAGTGTGCGTGCTCACCTATTAGGCAGTGACCCTTTAATAAGCCCATATTTATCCTTAGAGAGCCCTAAGAGTACAACGGTTTTCTTAGTGTTGCATGACTTCCAGAGTTCTCTCGTTATTCTGGAGTTGATGGTTCTATTCCAATTTTGGTTGGCCAGTTACATCATCTTAGAGTCCATTTTTGTTCTTAGTGTTTGTATTGGAATAGGAGTTCCTATTACCATTGTGACATTCAGTACAGCTCCCTGCTTTGCGAGTCCATCCACAATATCGTTGCCAAGACAGCCGCTGTGGCCTGGTATCCATCGGTGTTCCAGCTTCCTTAAGGTGTCCAATCTCTGAAGAATTGAGAGGCAGTTAAGCACCGTCCCTGATCTGATAGTGTCTGACTGCAGCGCTTTCAACGCAGCCTGACTGTCTGAGTGAATGTAGATGTTGCCCATCCTGCGTGTTGTTGAGACTAGGTCCGCAGCTTTTTGTATCGCTACCACCTCCGCCTGGAAGATGCTACACTCGTTCGGCAGTCGGAGCAATAGATTGTGTAGGAGCTCCGGCGAATGAACCGCGGCTCCAACACCTGTTGCCGTTTTAGAGCCATCCGTAAGAAACGCCTGTAGAGTAGAAGTCTCTTTCTGGAATGATTACCCGGAAGTTTCTCTTGGAGTCTGTAATAGACGGTTTGGTGGCCACCGAAGATGCCCGTGGGGACGGAGCCTCAGGTAGCATAATGACCGTGAAGGTTGGGCAGTGCCATCTGGCGAAGAAAAAGGCTCCTCAACGAGCTAAGCAGCGGCCTATGCTTGTTGTAGCTCAGTTCGGGAGATGTGGGCAGGGTTTTCGCCGCTCGTTGCCCCTGTCCTTTACGTATTAATAAAAATCCATAGGCCTGGGGAAGACAACACAAACAAGGGAGGTAAAAATGGGGAATTAAAAAAATAGGCGATAAGGATGGAATGGTTGGCGGACGGACCAGACGCCCACGCGGTCGCACCTGGGTCCGGGTATAATGGGAGCCTCGGCCTCTGGTTTCGTATCACCAACAGATCACTACTCATCAGGTGCTGCTTCGATCTGCCGGTGGGAGCAGCACTACCAGGCCATAATATGGTTCGTTACAAGTCAATTACAGGTTTGATGAGATCTGTTTCTCGAAAGGCAGCCTGATGTTTCCATGGCCATAAAGCCTCGTCAGGGGGGTGGCACTTCATACGATTTAAGCAAAAGCGCGTGCCAATTGATACGCAAATAATCAAATGAAATTTGCCTTTAGAGGGATTGGGACGGCAACATTTTAAAAAGCTCTTCAAATGCCAACTGCCTGGTACATTTCATCGTGTGAGTAACATGTTTGTTATTCCGCATTACCTCTTCGTGTACTGATGGAATCCAACACATATGCAACTACTAGGCAGGCACTCTAAATTCGTATAGAGTCCCATTTCTTGTTAGCAATAATCTCTAATCTTTGGGCTCGTCCTAAATTGCCCCGTTTCCCTAAGTCTTAATGCACATTTGGACGCTGCGTTCACTAGAAACAGGTTCAGTGGGGGTAAGCTCGTAAGGGTGTTTAGGGATTTTGTGAACTTGGTTCTCATCGCTCCTGTGATTCTCAAACATCCCAGCCTTTCGATTCTTTCCATTTTCAGTTTATTGCACCTGGTTTTGAGTGCTGTAAACCAGACCAAAATTCCGTATAATAGAATTGGCCCAACAACTGCTGTATAAATCCAATGTATAATTTGCTTTTGCAGGTGTACAGAGCAATAGTTTCTTTCTTGGTACGTTCTTCGATGTTACGATTCCAAGTGGGCTTGCTGTCTAGGATCAACCCTAAGCACTTTGCGTAAGTCATCAAAGTTAATTCGGTGATGCCCATCCTTGGGAGGTGGAAGTCTTGAATTTTGGTTTTTCTTGTGTAGAGAACCAGTGCAGTCTTTTGCGGCTTCACACTTAGCCCCACTTTGCTGTCCATTTTAGTAGCCTACTAAGAGCCATTGTTGTGAGATCTGATAGAACGCCATGTCCTTTCCAAGATACTATATTAGTATTACAACGCCATCTGCGTAAGCCACCGCGCGTATGCCTATCGCTTCGAAAGTTTTTAGTAGAGTGTTCGCCACTATATCGATAGAAGTGGCGATAGCACCCCTCCTTGTGGCGTTCCTCTTCTGGCCGCTTTAGTGGCCGTGGCATTGCCCCATACAGACGATTAAGTCTGTTAGATCGCAATGCTGCGATCCTGTTTCTTATGCTTGCGTTGACCCCTGCATTGTAGAGGGCATCCAATACCGCTTGTGTTATAACATTTTTAAAGGCTCCTGCTATGTCTAGGAACGTGCAGAGCGTGTATTCTTTGTATTGTAGAGAGTTTTCGATGGTGGAGACCACCTTTCCACGGATTTCCCCTTCAGATACGCGTGTTGTGTGTTTGATAGATAGCCCAGTACGAGTGACTCTCTAATGTGTCCATCCAGTATGTTCTCCATAGTTTTCAACATGAAGGATGTGAGACTGATTGTTTAATTGCTATGGACCCGGCAGCTTTTTGTAGCATAGCAGGTATGATCTCATCCGGTCCTGCTGATTTGTACGGGTCAAAAGAATTGATGGCCCGTTTTACTCGTCTGACTGTGAAGAGTCCTGGAATGTTGCTGCCGGGCGAGTTAGTTTCTAAAGTTGTTGTATGTGATTGGGTTGGCGGACTCTCGCAGTCCGGAAAGTGTGTTGCAAGGAGTAATTCCAGTGTGTCACCACTTCCTTCCGTCCATTGTCCATCCCTCTTACTGAATGTAAACGGCGGTATCAGATTTTTGCAGATGACTGTCCTCAGCCGCGATGCCTCTGATGTGCATACAATTTGGTTGCAGAAGTTCCACCAGCTTTTTCGTTTCGCTGCTCTGAGCTGCTTTTTGAAGGAGTTGAGTAAATTCCTATATTCACCCCAATCTTCGTCTTTTCCTGTGCGCTTAGTGACCGTACCATACGGCGACAAGCGCCGATATATTTACTCCACCATTTCGGCTGAGCCTTTTTTGAAGGATTACTGCAAGGTCATGACGCTCTGAAAGCACTGATGAGCATATCGGTAAGAGACTTATTCATGCGTTCGATGCTTTTAACGTTACGTAAATATTCCGAATGTTTGTTGGTGGTAAATAATCCAGCAGTAAAAAAATCGGCTCCATATTCCCCGAATTCGATTAAGTCATATTTTTGAAAACAACTTGCCACAACAATCGGCAACCAAAATGATAAATTCAATCAAAATTTGTTAAGGACTTTGTTTTTTTTTCGCCATCCACCATTCGTCTATCGTCAACCACTACGCTCCCTCTAAACTTGCATCATCAAACACCGTGATGAATTGCATCCGCGCATTTCAACCCCATCTGCTATAAAATTTATCCCTTCAGATTTTTTTTCATCGGTTACATTGTTACCGGGGTCAATTCAATTACTCAATTAATTTTACATCAATCCAACCGAAGAATGAAATATCGCACGCTTGCCTGGTTAGAGCCCGGTCTGCTGTTACTGCAGCTCCTGCAGACCCCGTGTTTGTCAATCCTGCAGGCTAAAACCATAATTAAAAACTAATATTAATATTTAAGAAAAAAGCTAGGGGCGATGACATGAGGAAGGTATTGTATCCTTCGCTGACCGACAAGTTCCCTCTAAGCGACACACCACGCCAGTCAGTCAGTTTTTGTTTACTCGAAAAGGGATCGCAAGCCGTAACTCTGCAAATAGCAGCGCAAGCGACGTTCACGACATGATTTTGTGTTAATTTGAAACAAGCGAATTTAGGATCCGTTCAAAGGCGAGCAAACATATCACATCCTGGGAAATTTGTTTGATATGTGAAAATTGACTGAATCGGGGGGTCAACGTTAAGGTAATAACTGAATTTGCTGAAAATCCTTTGGGAATTTGCGTTGTTTAAATTTGAACCAGAACGTGCAAATTAAATACTTTGCCTGAAGGAGAAGAAATTTTTTTTTTTATATTTTTCTAGAAGGAATTATTCTTTTATGTAAAAGGACTCGAACGTTTTTACGGTACATAAATTCTCTTTAATACGGAGACCTCATTATGAGTATTGTGTCGTCGAGCCAATGTCTGAATCCATTTCGAGTCACACAATTTATATTCTGGGATATGATTTCATCCACACTGCAGTCGCAGTACTATTACTTGGACGGCCCTGTCATTCTGTTTCTTTTGTTAAGCTGAATGTCTCATTTTCTCGAAATATTGCTCTGTAGTTTTTTGTTTGGCGCGGACTGATTTCTGACGTCCTGAAAATGGGCGACAACCACGGCGTGGCGTGACCCAGACTAGAACAATGTAGCTACTACGCCAGTCTTTCAACCGCACAGCATATACTTCTACCATTCTAAACGCCTAACATCACCACAATAGTCGCCTTTTAAGAATCACTTAGTAGTCTCTGTGGACTCGGCAAAGTTTTTTAATCAACCTTGGCTAGGGACAACAATGATGAGTTGACGATACGATGGTAGAAAACAAGTGCAAGGATTTTCTGAAGACGGGTCGCCATAGGAAACAGGGATCAGGGGAATTTCGAAGCAGAGTTTTGGATCTTCTTTTTAGAATCGTCCATGCATCTTTTGAACGAATCATTCATAACTTGTTTGTTTATGCTAAAGGATGATTTGTCCTAACTTTTAGCTCGGATAAAATGTTGTATTCTAAATCCTCGTATTTCAGTGCCAGTAGTTTTTTTTTCATCTGAATATACGTGATTATCTTTCAAATATGTTTATTTATTTTTGTAAGATCCCAGAAGATAAACCATGAGCATACGATGCAAAAACAAAGGCTGGATTTGAACCCACGATCAGTAGGCCAAAATAGTGTTTGTCCTACCACGAATTATTGCTTGACATAAAATACACAAGGCTACTTTCAAGATCCGGGAAATACAGTTTGTCAATATATGTCTCAATGTTAAAAGGAATGGACTTCCTGGAAGACCTCCAGGCTGCAATTTCAATGAAAACTTAAAATAATGGAAGCCGGAGTAGGAGCAGTCAAGGCTGGCAATAAATTCGCAGATATTCCTTGAACATGAACTTTCGATGGATTAAAGAAAGAACCATCAACATTACAACACGGGTGAAAACCGTGCGAATTTTCCCCTTAAGGTTCTATTATGTCATAATAAAGAAGGCTTCTGTGGTCGGATATTTTGATGTTGATATAATTAAAAAAAAACCCAATAAGCATAATTACCTCTTAGATGGATGTATATCCGCTGCTTGAATGGGCATTCGGGAACTATAGAAGACAAACTTGTTGAGGCATAATGGACTTTGGTTATGTTGAAACAGTTTTCGGTCTTTATTTTTGATATGGCCGTATGTTAAGTTAGGTGCGGGGGCTGCTATGGGGTGGTGGGTCCTATTGTGGTACCACCAGAATGTTTTTACCCACTCTAAGGTCTAGGTATCGAACCAGCCGGTGCTCTTAATTAAACGATTGAGCTGAGTGGCGCTAGCATTGTTGAAGTCCTCCAAGTTGTTAAAGAGCGAGGAATCAAGAAATCTCATCCCCCAGCTCGCCAAAGCTCAGCAATGACATAAATAGTGAATAATGTTCTCCTCCTCATTCACATCCTCACCGCTTTCACAGTAGTCATAGTGACCCGACCCGTTTTTTCAACGGCCAAGATCTGCCAAACCCCCTCGATGCAAGAAGAACTACAGTATTCGAAGCATCGCTACCACAACCACAACAACCGTTTTACATGCTGTAAATGGCATTTGGATTCACTGTGTAAAAGCCCTACAAAGTGTAATGTCGAAAAATCCGTCTATTTTCGCGAAGGCTGAGCGACAATTCGCAGTTATGATGTCTCTGACAGTCATCCGGTAACTTCCCGACCAAGTCATACAGCCTCTAAAATTGCCGAAACCTCCGCTTGGAAGTCTCTTTACTACAAGGAGTCGCGTTTCTAGACATTGTCAAACCTGAAGCTATCATCGACGCACTTTTTGGGTTGCATATGAACTAGTCTCTCTGTGAACATATGAAAATTTATTAACGTCGAGGATAGTATGGCTAGTATGAACATACTATCTGTCTAGAGTGGGACCGCATGCTTCAGATTATTGTTAAGGATAATTAGCCCCCGAAGGAAGCCCAAATCGTCTTTGCTGGCTACGACCGCTGATGCGAAGCGCGTCTCATCAGATGCCTCTGTTTCGCGCATCGCACCAGTGATCGGCCTTTATAAGGCGATCCGACATCTGACTTGGTCGTTCCCGGTCACGCCTCTCCCACTGGTGCGATGCGTGAAGCAGAGGCCTCTGATGAGACGCGCTTCGCACCAGCGATCGAAACCGACGAATACGATTTGGGCTTCCTTCGGGGGCTAATTATCCTTAACATAGGCGATGAGACGCGCTTCGCACCAGCGGTCGAAACCGCCGAATACGACTTGGGCTCCCTTGGGGGGGGGGGGGGGGGGGGCTAATTATTTTCAACAAAAATCCAAGAACGAATAAAAAGGATACTATTGCTGTGTACTCATGTAGGAGAGCCATAGGTAAAACCTGGGGTCTGCAGCTAAATGTTGTGCATTGACTCTACATTCTGTTTTATGTCCCATACTTATTCAATATATTGCGGTTTAATGGAAAGCCCTTCATATTGCGGCATATTGTAACGTGCTTCAATTCAATTCAATTCAATTAGCCTTTATTACTAATGCTGAGTTTACATTTAAGTGTGTACAATTCATTTCTTACTTCAAATATTTTCTTTTACATTTTATAGATATAATGTTTAACAATTAATCTAATTTTTTATTTATTTTATTTATTTTTTACTATACATATATTGGTAACATTAGTTTGTCGCTACGACATAGGCCTCCTCTAGAATCTTCCATTTTTTTCGATCATTCGCTGTCCTCTTCCACGTGTGACCTGCCACTTTTCGAATGTCGTCTACCCATCTTCGTTGTTGTCGCCCTCTTCTCCTCCTCGCGTCCCTCGGATACCATTCCGTTATGTCTTTGGTCCATTTGTCATAATTACATCTTGTCATATGTCCTTTCCAACGCCATTTTAATTGTCGAGTTCTCTGTGCCACATCCATCACCTTGGTTTTTCCTCGAATAGCCGAATTCCTTTGCCTGTCCCTTAATTTTACATTTAACATACTTCTCTCCATTCTTCGTTGACAGACTTCCAGCTTTTGGCTATTTTTCTTTGAGAGAGTCCATGTCTCGCAACCATATGTCAATGTTGGCAGAATACAGGTGTTAAAAAGTTTACTTTTCTGCCGCATCGGAAATTCTCCGCTTTTAAAAACATCTTTGAGGGACCAGTAACGCTTCCAACTCAAACTAATTCTTCTGTTTATTTCTTTTTCCATTTGCTGTACCGGAGAGATCACCTGGCCAAGGTAGACATATTCGTTTTCGCACTCTATTTCCCTTTTATCCACGACGATTTTCTCTTTCAAACTATTTGTCATTACCTTTGTTTTTCCTGTATTCAGAGCAAGCCCCACTTTTTTGCTTTCTGTTGACAGCTCTTGTAGCATAATTTGGAGCTCACTAGCATCTTCAGAAAATAAAACTATATCGTCGGCAAACCTCAGGTGACGGAGTCGGCTTCCGTTAATATTTACTCCGTAGTTGTCCCAATTAAGGTTCCTAAATATATGTTCCAGCACGGCACAAAATATCTTAGGCGACAGCGGGTCTCCTTGTCGCACTCCCTTTTCTATTCTGAATGGATCTCCGGTTTGTTCTAATCGTATTTTTGCTGTACTTTTCTCGTAAACATTTCTGATAAGGCGGATATATTTCGATGGTATTCCCTACCTTTTTAGAGCTTCCCAGATTTGGTCGTGTTTCAGGGAATCAAACGCTTTACTGTAGTCTACAAAAGCTATGTATAAAGGTTTGGAATACTCACTACATTTTTCGATAAGCTGTCGGACTACGAGAATGTGGTCTAATGTTGAAAAATCTTTTCGGAAGCCTGCCTGTTCCTTTGGCTGATTTTCGTCTAAACGTTTTATTATACGGTTTAGGAGAATTTTGGCGAATACTTTATATAGGTTAGATATTAAGCTTATGGGTCGATAGTTTCCGATATCTGTTGGATCTCCTTTTTTGTGTATCAAAATAATAGTTGCCTCTGTCCATTGTTTCGGTATACTTTCAGTTGTTAGGATTTCGTTGAACAAGCTGGTCAGGGTATTTAAAATGCTATCTTTCGTTCCTTTTAAAATTTCATTGGTGATGTTGTCGTCTCCTGGCGATTTATCATCTTTTTGTGTGTTGATTGCATGCTCAATCTCGGGGCTAAGTATTGGTGGTATGTCTTCTGCAATTGTTTCGGTTTGTATGGCTGATGGTGTTTCTATAGAACCCTTGTCTCCGTCCTTATAAAGTTCCCGGTAGTAGTTTGAAGCTATTTGCATAATGCCCGAACGTTTTGAAGTCGCTGTTTGCGTTCTACTGGTTTTCATTTTGATTAACCACTGCCTGTTATCTCTCAATTCACGGTAAGCCTTTTTTACTCCTCCTGTTTTTTCAACATGTTCGTTGATCACTTTTAGCTTGACATCTTTTCTATGTTTCCTAATTTTTTCATTAATTTCTTTACTAATGTCTGCAATTTCTTTAAGGTTCTTCTTCTTGTCCTTTAAAAGCTGTTTCCGTTCATTAATCAGGGATCTTGCCTCGAGACCTATTTTATCCGTTTTCGTAGGAACTTTCGATATCTGGATCGTTACATCGGTTAACGTCTTCTCTAGGATGTCGTATTTTTGTTGAGGCGAGTGTCTTTCTTCAGTTGCCGTCAGTGTTGTTCTTAAATTTTCTAGAACGTCGTTATTTACTGGCAACTCAGGTCGCCTCCTAGCCGCTTTAATGTTTCTTCTAGACTTTTTTTTTGGTATTTTGGGCGTATAACTCCTCGTACCATTCGATGGTTTGTATTAAAATTCAGATTTTTAACCACGGACGTGTCTTGAAAGTCTCTGATTCTATTTGTCAAAATGAAGTCTATTTCGTTACGGTATTTACCGTCTGGTGAGATCCAAGTCCACCGTTTTTGTTCCTTTTTTTGAAGAAGCTATTCGTTATAAAGAATTTGTTTTCTGTAGCGAAATCCATCAGCCTTTGCCCGTTTGCATTTCTTTTTCCAGTACTAAATGTTCCTACCACAAATTCTCCTGATCGCTTTTTGCCAATTTTGCTGTTAAAATCGCCCATTAATATTATGTTTTTGTAAGCGTTTTGTATGGTTTTTGTGAGTTCTTTATAGAATAAATCCTTACTTTCCTCATTGGCTTGTTCTGTTGGCGCATATATTTGCACAATTGACCATTTGTCTTTATAGCCTGGTAATGTTAGGTTAAGCACTGCTATTCTTTCGGATACTATTATAAACTCTTCGACTTGTCGCATGAGATCATGTTTAACCATAAATCCGACGCCATACAATCCTTGCGTTTCGCCTTTATAATATAGGATGTAATCATTGTTGTCTTCAATTTGCTCGCCTAGCTTTCTCACTTCGCTGAGTCCAATTATGTCCCATTTTAATTTTTCAACCGCATTTTCCAGTTCTAGTTGGCTTTCTTTGGTTCTCATCGTTCTTACGTTCAATGTCGCTATATAAAGATTTTTGTTCAATTTCTCCTTTCGTTCTGCGTATATCTGAGTACATTGATGTTGTTTTATATGTCGTTCTAATGACTGCGAATTTAATAATTTTAATGACGTGCTTAGTAAGCTTTAAAGACTAGCCTGTGTCCTCATTAACGGGGCATTGAGGACAACTCCGTCTGCTGCCTTGGACGTACTGCTCAACCTGCTCCCTCTGGAGAACAATCTCCTGCAATCACTGGCATACGCCCTCGTGGAACCGGCCTGTAAGTCTCGTCTGCCTATTGCGACTCAGCGATTTTCAGTTGTTTAGATTCCTGCAGTAACTAACATCTATTCAATAAAAATTTCAGAACCGTTATCCTAAATCGGGATCAGTAGAAGGAGGGTGAACTACGACTTTCTGCCTCTATTGACATCTAGGTATACAGATGGATCCAAAGCAGATGGAGGGGTTGGAGGGAACGTCAATTGTCACAGGTTAAATTTAAGCCTAACTATCTGTCTACCTGTTTGCACAGACAGCCAAGCTGCAATCATATGGCTGAAATCAGTCTTGTCTTAACACCTGTGCTGGGTTCCTGGCCACAGTGGCTTGGAAGGTAACTGTCAGGCTAATGAGTTTGCCAGATTAGGTTTTTTGAACATGCAGCTCCAACAGAATGGTAATATCCACCCGTCCATTGCTTCATGTAAATTGATTGTCAAATCTGAGGCGATTAACAGGGCCAATTATATGTAGATAGATAGAGGACAATACATGCCACACAACTAGACCGCTGTGGCTTAGACTTGACGCCATCCGATCCGAAAATATACTGTCGGTAAATATAAGGCAAAATGGTTCGGTAGTGGGTGTTATCACTGGGGAGCATGCCAGGCCACTTTGACTTCCTTAAAATGTCTTTTGTGGGAGCTGTGAAGATGTGGCCGAAGAGGAAAGTAGTTTCCACCTTCTCTACTCCTGTCCTACTTTGGCAGGTGGGAGGAGCTCGATTTTTGGATTCAATATTTCTTCACTGACTTGAAGGGGCTGATATTGGTAAACTCCAACGTTTTATTGTTAGTTCTGGATGGTTCTAACTATCAGTGAGGGCAAGGCAGGATATATCCTAGTGGTATTACAACGGAACTATTGAGGTCTAAGTGTGCTGTGGTTGACATGGCTGCCCATCTACCTAATCTAAAAAAGCGTATCGAGCAATAATTTACAAACTTCAATTTTGTGGTAATCATTTCTCTGCTGTTGAGGCGAAAATTCCGTATGAACTACATATCATCCCAAAATTAAAGCTTCATTTTGGTTCCTGGGGCGTTAATTCCTAAAGCTATCAATTTTGTCTACTCCATGAAATTACCCCTACAAAATCACTCCAATAATCTTATTTTAAGCTCAGGCAAAATCTATCATTGCACCACTCCAACTCCCCCATCTCGACTTAATGCACAATGACCTGACACTCTCCATTGAATGTTTTCAAATAAATTACCAGCAAAACTTTCATTTGTTACTGAAAACCTAAATCAGAACTGAAGGCATCTCAAACAGAACAACTCGATTGGAGAGAAAGAGCAGCAGTAGAGTGGCGGCAACCACCAGCATGTACCAGAACTAATTTATCAATTTGGTCATGTCTTTTGTGGTCGGTCATTGGATTCCTTCGTCATCAAAACCATTCACCAGCACTGTGTCGCTTATACAACAACCCCAAGGCCTTGTCAAGTCGTCTATAGTCGATCAGCAGCGCCCCCCTGTGAAAACAAACCACCCCAATCCAATGTCCTTTGCATTTTCACTTCCATTCTGTGCAAGGACGACTGACGAACATAAGGGCTGCATGAATAGCATTTAACACATTTGATTTGCGGCAGCTGCGGGAGGCGATATCGTCGACGTATTGGGGATGGAGTTGATTTTGGGCAAACATCTTCTTGTTTCTCTTCTTCATAAATCAAATCTTAACGACATGCTAGAGTTGTGCTAAGAATTGTAATTTCCAATGTAATGGAACGATGCGTGTATGATATTTGATAGAGAGAGAGACTATTAAATTGGAGGGTGACCAAAGAAATAGATGCGACAAAAAAAGGCTTGGGGGAGACAGAATAATTGGATCCGCTGAAAGGATATGAATGTAGAAAAAACGCTATGTTTGATATCAGTTTTTTTTTCGGCTGAAATACCCTCTACCCTCTTTGCGGATGAAATACCCTCTCCGAATTCGACGAAATTATGAATATTTAAAAAAAGGAGCACTTCTTTGAACCGCTCTGGTGTTCATGTTTGTCAATCCCGCATAAAAATTGCATATTTTTATGAAATTCCAATAAAATAACTTCTGCATAGATTACGCAAATGTCACGTAAGTTATGGTAGAGGGTGTTTGATCTAGGGTCGATGGGGTTATAAGCGCACACGACAGTAGATCCTTTCAGCTTTAATTGTTATCATAGCATCGTATCTTCTCTGAGGGAGAGTTATAAATATTTTGCATATGAATTCGGTTGTGTCTTGATCCATCAGTTTCATACGAAATCTTCAGGAAACTGATAGGATGGCTTGTATCTGACTATCTAAGCTAAAAATGGATAACGAAAAGGTACATGTACACTCTTTTCCTGAATGCTCAGGTAATCCCATTAAATATTAATGAGTTTAAAAGGAGGTTACCACAGGATCCAGCCACTTGCTTGGTTTGAGCGCATCCTTCGTTTGCGGCCAAGACGCAAGAAGACCTCCTTCTAAGGTTTCGATCAACCGGCAGACCACTTAGCGTGGCGGGTGTATATCTGGTCGTACTGCTTCGACCGACAAACTGAAGGCAACACCTGACGAATGGTCTGCCGGTGGTACGAAACAAAAGTCGGAGGTTTTCGGCATCTTGGCCTTAAACAGAGGATGTGCTCAATCCAAGCAAGTGACTGGATCCTGGTAGCCTCCCCTTCAACTCATTCATATTTAATTGGATTAACCGAGCATTCAGGAAAAGAAATCGGGCGTACAAAGCCATGTGCAAAATTTGTTGCCACATTTCATACCAGGGATATCAAAATGTAGTCTCCAGTTTGTTTTGCTCGATAACATTTTTATGAATGAAGCTGTGTTGTAATGATTGCTTTCTCTGGTGGTCTGTTGGGATTATCAAGTATGAAATATTTTTTTAAATGTTCGCCATGTTGGTTTTTGACTTACTACTTGACTCTCATAATCCCAATCGGACATTTACATGGTGTGACTTACTTACTTACTGTGTAGAGTGTTTGAGAGTTGCGATCAAGTAAAATTGACGGAAAATGAAATGATCATATGTCTCCTAGGTTCTAATTTTGGAAGGAATTTCTAGCAAATGACGAATGCCAAATATTTTCGAAGAATTAAATCATGAGAATTTTTGTTTTTTACAAATGCAGTGAAAATTTTCGTGTAGGCACCTCAATCTGAATCTCTAAAAAAACTACTAAACGTACTTAAAACCCCAACAATCATCGTGCTCAAGAAATCCAATCCCCTGGCGTGTATTCTGAACATTATACCCAACTCAATCCGGCAAATAAATAATAAAAAAAACGCCTGGACCACGCCGAACATATTAAGAGTTAAGCAAACCTCTCTACAAGTACAATAAGTAAGCAAAAGTAATGATGTAGAATGTAGTCCCTTTCAGCTAAAAGTCCCGAAAGTCCTTAAGGAAGAAAAAAGGAACCCAACATCCCAGTCCATGAAGACCGACTGAGTGTGTATGTCGTACATATCGGGTCTACAAACGTAAATATGAGTCTTGCAACGAGAAACCCAACTAAATTACGAGGCAATATATTTCCGATAACGACTCCTAGCCAACTAAGCCCTTCTGCGTTACTATATGTGTTCTCGGGGATATGTATTCCAATTCCTGTCCTGAGAGTATCAAGCCCACCCATCTTATCCCCAAACATGCCCAGGCCTCGTCCTTTCAAGGAATCTGTTCGGCACGGCAAGTTTAGTTTTCGCTATATACGTATTGCAAGATTTCGTCGGCTATCATTTAATAGGCAGCTTGACAGTCGAATTTTTGCAATCATTTAAGGATTTCGGAGCGGACGGTAATTTTCAGCGACAACAGCACACTTTCTCGAATCGAAACGATATTTGTTGAATCAACGACACAATTCGGCAGAGGATGAATGTTCATGGATTTCACAGAATAAAAAATATGCTAGTGGTGCGGAGTGGGATTCCCTTAGTCCTATAGCCAACACAGACTTTGGCGATCATAAAGCCCCGCAATCTGGCAATGGACGTGTATAGGCTAGAGGCACAGGATGTAGCAATCTCTATAGAACGACTATGAACAGGAACACTAAAAGTTACGATTCTGAAAGTTTTATGACTGGTCGACACATTCTTTCTTGACAATTGTCAGGAACATGGAATTTACGATTCTTCCGACAACAACAGAGAAAAAAAGGACGACGAAGAAGAAAATAAACGAACGAAATGTATGGAGTGTCGGGGTCATAGCAGTTTAAGTTTACGAGAGACCGAAAGAGCCATTAAAACGGTGGCTGAAATTCATGACAGTGCTTCACAGCCCGTTCGAGGATTAAAGGGTAATTTTTTCGATTGATGGTGGAACGGGATGTTTCGGGGATAAGAACTTGAAGAATGTATAGTTGGGTGTAATGGTGCAAACTTCATATTTCCTGATGTACAATAATAAAGGATGAGTGCTATGGCATTAATGACTTTAGTTGTGTTGAATTATGGGCGCCGGGATCTTTTCTGATTTAAAAAAAGACATGGTCTCCAGTTTTCTAACACAATACGAAATGGCATTTATAGTTATCAGGAAATTTGGAAAATGGGTAAGATTACTCCTGGATTGGTAAGCACCAAGTCTGATTAAGTACACAACGCGCTCTGTAGCCGTGAGATCTCGGTCGGCATTATACGATGCTACATCTAGAGATACAGGAGTTCAATCCCAGCGCGTTAATAAAAACAACCAATGGAAACTACAAGAATACCCCAGCGTTCCGAACTTGTTAGTGAAAAATGACTCGGATAGGAGATGTAGGGTAGCAACTGCAACTTCCGAAAAAATTCTATCGGAAAGTCAACAAGCCATTGCCATGCAAGATGTTTTGATGCGCTCATGCACCTGGACGGGTCAAGGCAATTAACGACGCTTTGGGCTACATTCCCAAAACCTGGAGGTCAGTAAGAGTGATCTTCATTCCTAAAATGGGCAACAGACCCATGGATGACCAAAATCCTACAGACCAATAAGCCTGACATCTTCTATGCTAGTGGCAATGGAAAAGATCATTGATGCTCATATTAGGAGCTCGCTCCTCATGAGTAACCCCCTTCGCCTAGACAATTTGCCTATTAAGCCGACAAATCCACTGAATACGCTCTCCACAACCTTGTTGATAACACTGAAGCGGCTCTATGCTCGTTTCTTGATATCGAAGGTGCTTTTGACAACACATCCTTCGATTCCATTGATAGTGCTCTCATCGCAAAAGGTGCCGATACCACTGGGTCTGGGTGAAACGCATGCTCTCTCTCTTCCAGAAGGGTTATCACTGAAGTTGGAGATACCTCTCTCACAGCAAATGTCACGCAAGGATGCCGTCATCGTTGTAGACGCTCTCATGTGGAGATTATCCTCACTTGAATTCTCAACACAAAGATACGCGGACGATCTGGTTATTAGTGTCAAGGGTAAATTTAAAGAAGTTTTATCCGACATCATCCAGAAAGCTTTGCGTGTAGTCCAGGAATGGTGTGACACTAACGGACTTCGGGTCAGCCCATCGAAGGCCGTTATTTTTCCATTTACTAAGAAAAGTATACTTAGGTCAATGAAATGCCCTACCTTGTACAACTCTCCAGTACAAATGGCAAATTACGTCAAATATCCGGGAGTCACACTTGATAGTAGGGATGTAAGGGATATCCACATCCTCATCCTATATCCTCGGATTACCCTCATAAAAATAGACATCCTCATCCGTATCCCCATCCCCATCTTTTCATTATCAAATATCCTCATACGCAATCCTCATGTTCGTATGAGGATGCTTATGGGGATAATTGGATACATTCCACTGAAATGAACTTCACGCAAAAACATACAGATCGTGTTAATCCATGCTTCGAGCGAGAGAGGAGATGCCAATAAGCTAACGGTTTCTGTTGATTCGTTGTCGTCGCGGTCGTGTCGAAATAGTAGGTAGCTTTGCATTTGTTTTGTATGTTGTTGGAGTATTTTAAAGTTGGAAACGCGGCAAGTGCTTCTGGGTTCTGGTGTTTATGATTTTTTTTTTGTGACAATTGACCCTAAAACTAGTCTCATATGGACATATTTTGAAGAAACAGATAGTTCTAATGTGAAGTGTAAAGTTTGTGAAAAAATATACTCAAGAAAAGGCCGAGGGACAACGGCTTTGAAAAATCACCTTCGATCGCATTCTGATAAATTTGCCGAGTTTGTTAAGAACGAAGAAACCAACGCTAAGAAACGGGAAACGTTGAAATTGAAATCTCAAGCAACTTTGACTCCGTCGCAACAAGCAAAAAAACAGGTAACGTTGCAAGAATCGATTTTAAAAAAATCGTCATGGGATATGGCACATCCCAAAAGCAGAGAATTCGATAAACTCATTTGCGAAATGATAGCGTTACAAAATTTGCCGTTTAATTTTGTTGAAGGAATTGGTTTTCGACGACTATTGCATGCCATGGAACCGCGATACAATCTACGCGGCCGTCAATTTTTCACGACGAATATAACTGAAGAAATTTACCCGAAGGTCGTAGGTAAAATAAAAGATTTACTTAAAAGTGTTCAACACTTATCTTTTACAACGGATATATGGTCTGAGCCTAGTGCGGGCGTTTCACTTTTGAGTTTAACGTGTCATGGAATCACAATGAATTTTCGAAGGATTTCGTTTATGTTGACGTGCGAAACATTGGTCACACAGGTGAAATAATAGCTGAAAAATTTGATTCCATGCTAAAATTTTGGGAGATACCAGTGGAAAAAGTTCATTGTATGGTTCGTGATGGAGGCTCAAATATGAAAAAAGCAATGCGAGTGTCCAATTACAATAACACAGATTGCGCTATCCATAAACTGCAGCTATGTATACGAGCTGCTTTGGGATCTCAAATATATATCACCGAATTAATTGGAAAGTGTAAACATGTAGCAGGACACTTTAAACATTCAGTTATTGCACAAGACCAATTGAATAAAATATAAAAAGATATCCTAAATCAGGCCCCGCTTGCTGTTATACGAGATTGTCCAACAAGGTATGGGTACCGTATTTTTCTGATCATTGCAGTATTTTTATATTTGATTTTACTTAATGTATTTAAAGATGGAACTCTTCACTAAATATGATGGAACGGTTTCTACAAATAAAGGATGCCCTGCCCTTATATTCCAACAAAAATACGCATGTTCAACAATTAACTCCGCAAGAATGGATTGATATCGAGCAATGTATAAAAATATTGAAGCCGTTTGAGGAAATAACAAAAACACTTAGCATTTCGGAAACAACTATCGCTTCTGTCATCCCACTTACACATGTCTTGAAAACATCTTTACAAGAAGAAGAAATTAGAACAACTAATCTTATTTTCAAAGAAGTTATTAAGACACTAACTTCCGAAATTAATGCTAGATTTGGTGATTCGCTTAACGATAACTTGTTTGTCCTTGCTACCTATCTCGACCCTAGATTCAAATTAAAATTCTTTAACGAAATCTTAAAAGATAAAGTTGAAGGTGAGATTTTGTCATTACTCAAAAGCATTCAGGAAGTCAGTGCAACTGATGAAAGCCCTGAAAGAAAAAAGTCTCGATTAAATGATAATACAGCTCAGCCTACTACGTCCACAAGTACCCAACAGATTCGGTGTTATGAAAAACCTACCATTATCAATTTACTGGCAAACGCTCTTGATTCAAGTGAAGAAGAATCCGTTCCAGAGTTTAATGAAGTTTTGGACAAATGTGCCATTTACAAATCTATATTAAATGAATACAATCGAAGTAAAAAGATAAATGTTGACGAAGATCCCCTTCACTGGTGGAAAAATGCTACTAAATTTGAAATGCTTTATTGTATCGTGAGAAAGTATCTGTCTGCTCCACCTAGCAGTTTACCGAGCGAACAGCTTTTTAGTGGAGCTGGGTTAATATACGATGAGTTAAGAAACCGTTTGGAAGGGGAAAGGCTTGTAGATTGCTGTTCTTAAAATACAATCTACCATTACTAGATTTTATTGTAATTATTGATTTAAAATTTACTTTCGATGACAAACAAAACTTTTCCATTTTTTTTATACATACTTGAACATATATTTTCGGTGGGAATAAGAATTAAAAATTACCAATAATTTTCAATGATTATTTCTCGTATATGTATATTATATACGTTTATTACATGTTACTGAGTATGTAATTAATTTAGAAATTTAGGCTTTATTCTCAGTGAAAAAAAAGAATTAATTTGGGAATCTAAACTTTACTTTTTGTGTTTAAAAAAAAATTAATTTCATTGGATATTTGTTACTACATTTGATATACTTGAGCATAACTAATTTAAGAAATAAACTTTATATTATTTATATTATATTTAAAATTGTCATTTAATATATTATGTATACGACTACTTGAACATGTAACGCTTTAGTTATATGCGGGTACTTATTTTTCCATCTGCTGCTTATTTTATGAATACTTCATAACAAATCCTCATCCTCATCCATATCCTCATCTTTTCATTATCAAATATCCTCATCCCCATCCGCATCCTCGAACTCAAACAATTTTTCTTCCTCATCCTCATCCGCTAAACAATATCCCTTACATCCCTACTTGATAGCAAGCTACTCTGGGCAGAACACCTTAGCACATAAAAGCTTTGTTGGTCTACAGTCACTATGCAGGCAGGGCGTGGGGCACCAAGCCCTGCATATTTCTCTGGATTTACCTGCCTGAGTGCATTCCAAATCTTTGAAGCCTTATCAATGTGCCACGCGATTTCCTTTTGTAATTTTGAATTCCCCAATTTTGCCTACTCCTTTGATGTTGTTTAACCCAGGCCTATGAATTTTTGTTAATACGTAAAGGGCAGGGGCAGCGAGCGGCAAAACTCCGCCTGCGTCTCCCAAGCTGAGCGACAGCAAGCACAGACTGCTTAAGATTGAAACAGCGCGTTTCCACGACGAGATTTTTATTTTTTTTCCAAAGAAAGCAATATTGTTTTCTTTGGAAAAAAATAATGAAAGTCTCGTCATCGAAACGCGCTGTTTCAATCGTAATCAGTCTCAACGAGAAAACTACCGCCTGAAGAAGTTAGATAGGCTGCTGCTTAGCTCGTTGAGGGGCCTTTATTCTTCGTCAGATGCCACGGCCCGACCTTCACGGTCACTTTGCTACCTTTGGCTCCGTCCCCACGGGCATCTTGGGATGCCCACCGACCGGTCCGTTACAAGGTCCCCAAATTTTTATATAGCGACAATGGGGCTACATGGATGGGAGGGTAATGAGGCCAAGGGTCCTTTACGATCTGGATTCTAATGCATGCGCGAGAGCACCTGAGCCGCCCGACAACCATTCTCTACTTATCGCCTCATTCCTCATATTTTTTTTTTGCCAATATATCTGTTATTTTTCCCGAAGCCTATGAGTTTATTTAATCGGTAAGGACGGGGGCAAAGTGCGACGAAGACCCCGCCCACGTCTCCCGAACTGAGCTGCGGCTCGTTGGGGGCCTTTTTTCTGCACCAGAAGGCACTGCCCGGCCCGATCTTTACGGCCACTGTGCTACTTTAGGCTTCTTCGGATGCCTAACGACCCGTCCATTACAAATACTATTAACAACCTCGTAATGTTGAAAGAAATATAATCATTTATTACATCTGCTCGGAATACACAATTAAGCAGAACAATTGCCAACTTGCCCAGAATAATTATTATGAAAAAAATGGGTATGAATACAAGGACTAAATACAGCTATTAAATGCGTTTCGACTTTTGTATGTCTCTATCTAATTTTTCCAGATGTCTTTCTTCCCAAACATTTGCTAATTCCTTTTCAGGACTAGAGCCACTCAAGCATGTGTGCTGGTAATATAGTCAGCCCACATTAAAGTCGCAATTACAACATATCCTTCTACCGTCTAGTCTCTCACTGTATTCCACTTAAAGTGGCTATTAAAGCTATTATGCTAGGAAAGAAAAAATTAAAATTAAGAAAATATATTCTGCACATGTTTCGTATTATCTCCATAAATGGACGAGAAGTTTGCCTCTTCGACTATATGCACACTCAAGCCGAGCTGTCAGGAATATTTACTAGCCAATGTCAGCTCTTGTATGCCAGAGTCCAAGTCCTTTGCTTACGTTCCCTTTTTGTGTATGCAAATTGAAAGATTTACGAGAATATATTACTTCATCTATCTATCTATGTATCTATATGGTATTAGTTCGGCTTCGGCCACTTCATTCCCGGGGCCGTTTTGCTATAGGTAAGTGTAGTTGGGTCAATTCAATATGTGCATAATATAAATTTCTAAATAATGGCAATTATTGCCCAACTTAATTATTTAGAGTGTTTATTTCGAACTCAACGCGGTGGGTGATTTTGGTTAAGGAGGGCGAATCGCAGTCACAGTGACTGCTATACGAAAACAGGAGAGGGATGTTTTTGTTTTTGATCGATTCCTTAGTCAGACTTCGCCTTACCGTATACAAGTTGCCCCCGAGCAACAATCAAACAAATTGAAAAGCCTGGTAGGTTGATCCTTTTGTCTTTTGCTTGTCCTGACGATGTAATCCATATGACCAATGAAAGAGAGAGAGATGGAAAGAATACAGCTGAAACATTTTCTATCCATCTGGTCTCCGGCAATATTTTATTTATTTAAATGTACTTCACTCTGTAAAACGCCACTTTTCTTAACAATGGAAAAACCTCCTCGTCGTCTCTCCAATTGTCCTTTAATACTGCATATTCCATTGAAATTTCTGTGCATTTCATAAAAGTGCCAACGGAATTGTGTACGAGGAATTTGACTAGAGAGGCAGTAGTTGGCAATTTTTTTCTCTCCCACCGTAAGGCCGTTGATCCTTTTTGTCTATCCGCTCCACATATATATCCACTTATCCTTGATGACGTTCCTCCAGGATTTATTCGTTCGCTCCCCCCGCACGCTCCCTATAATGTTATTAGGCAAATTCTCTCTCCTGTCTGCGGAGAACATTTTCGGTGTAAAAATGCCACATTTGTGCAAAATTAGCGGCAGTATTTTCACAATATAAGGTCTGGGAGTTCCATCTCGTCCTTCCCAGCACTCCGTGCTGCGGGCGCACAAACACATAGTCGCCGAAAAATTGCTGTGAACAACTTCACAATGTTGGTAATTACTTATGCAAAGTGAATTACTCAAATTACCATATACGCTAATTTTCCAAGCTTTGTATTCTAGCGTGCTACTCACAAAGCTTTTTTCCCTGTAGTTTGTTAACATGTCGTCGGATGTCGCTTGAAGACAGGATATTGCAGTAACTGGCGGAAAGGATGTCGGCGGGATGACGAGGGACTTTATTGTTTAAATACTTATTGCCTTTACATCTTGTGGAGACAATGGCTGGAAGTAAAGTCATTAAAAAAATTGCGACATAATTTTCTGTCGTAGGATTTTAGATACAGTTTCCTTTGGTGCTGGATTGAGGATGGAATTACCGGATGTGGCCTCAGCGGTTTAGATAATTCATTGTGCATGACGCAGTTCTTGTATGCAAGACCTCGCAGCACCCCGCCTGGAAGCATGCCGATTGGCGAAGGCTGAAGGTTAAATTCCAGGAAGGATCACTCTGCCGCTGGTCAAGCAATTGTAATGAACCACCTGTAATGAACCATATTATGGTCTGGTAGTGCTGCTTCCACCGGCAGATCGAAGCAGCACCTGATGAGTAGTGATCTGTTGGTGGTACGAAACCAGAGGCCGAGGGCCCATTACACCCGGACCCAGATTCAACCGCGTGGGCGTCTGATATCTTCCACCAACCATTCCATCCTTATCGACTATTTTTTTTTTCATTCCCCATTTTTACCTTGTAGTCCGGATGGCGCAACGGTTAGCACGTTCGCCTTCAACGCACTGGGCCCCGGTTCGATTCCGGGGACTTACGTGTCGGACTATGAGCCCACTCAGCTGTTAAATGAGTACCCATTATGGGGTAAATAACTCGGTTGAGCGTATTGCTGATCACATACCTCTGCACAAAAAACCGTCACGATCTAGAAAATGAGATGATGCTAACTCATCTCGAGGCCGTGGTTCAAATTGGACTGTTGCGCCAGTTATTTATTTATTTTTACCTCTCCTGTTTGTGTTGTCTTCCCCAGGCCTATGAACTTTTGTTAATATGTAAAGGACAGGGGCAATGAGCGGCGAAAACCCCGCCCACGTCTCCCGAACTGAGCTACAGCAAGCATAGGCCGCTGCCTAGCTCGTTGAGGAGCCTTTTTCTTCGCCACATAGCACAGCCCGACCTTCACGGTCAATTAAGCTACCTTAGGCTCCGTCCCCACGGGCATCTTCGGATGCCCACTAAACCGTCCATTACACAATGTATAGTGACGGTCTATAGTTTTTAACCCCTTGTGGGTTATAGCGGTAGTGGCGTTGATAGGAGGGATTGAGAGGATAAGCCCTTGAGAAAAAAGACTAAAATTCAAACTATTTTAAATGGGAGAAACTTATAACGATTTCAATAAAAAAAAGTTAGATCTACAGAAACGTATAGAAAAGATAAACAAAAGTACAAAATAGTGATATGATGACTGTCCACACGGATCTGTCTTCTCCCAGCAGTCTCCGAACTGACGGCAAAAGTAATCTCGAACCGGATCAAACAAACAGTTGACCGCACATTGAATGATGAACAAGCCGGCTTTCGCGAGGGCTTCACATGTAGCAACCACTTCAACACCCTCCAAATTATTATTGAACAATCCGCAGAGTGGAGATCCCAATTACATCTCATGTTCATCTATTTCGAGAAGGCGTTTGACAGCGTTGCCCGGGAATACATCCGGAGGCAGGGCCTTACGTTGGAGAGTCCTATAAGGGGGCCCAATGTCACGTCTTACACAAGGGGAAGCTATCAGATCCTTTCGAGGCACATAGAGGAGTGAGACAAGGCTACATTATGGCATCGATATTGTTTTTGATTGCCATTAGTGACGTACGCTTCATGAACACCAGAGCAGAAGGATAAGATGGAAGTTGTTTAAATACCTTCAACACTTGGACTATACTGACGATATTTTTCTTCTTTCAAATAAATCGGATCAAGTAGCTCAAATCTGTTGGGGCGACCGGTAGCGCAGTGTGTTGAGGCATAAGTCTCATGTTTGACTACCGGTATTTCGGGTTCGAGTCCCGTCCACGACGACGTTCGTGGCCATGGATGTGCAGGAAGTGCTGCTGGCAACTGCATTCTCCGAAACCAGTTTATACCTTCGAAACGTCAACTGGGACAGTTGACGCGCTTTGTCCCACACGAGGTTATGGCAATTGAGAGAGAGAGCTCAAATGTCTGATGCTCTGCATAGCGAGAGCCGTAATGAATGGCTTAAAATGAACCCTGCCAAGACTTAGTACTTGAGCTTGGATTCAGGAAAGCAAAGCGAAATTTGTGTTTCGGAGCAGGCTGTCGAATAAGTTGACAATTTCTGCGACCTCGCAAGCGTAGTTGCAATCAGATGGTGGAGCGGATGCTGATATACAGTCTTGCATCAACAAGGCTCGAGCAGCTTTGTTCAGTTTGACTCCTTTCTGGCAAAACAACAACATTTCCAGATATACTACGTCTCTCTGCTCTCGTACAATGACAAAAATTGGATTCTGGAATGTGCGTACTCTCCTGGACAATGGATCAAAAGGTTCCCAGAACGCACGATTTCTTCAATTATAGAGTGACTTTCTGAGGTATAAGTTAAACATCTTGGGAGTTAATGAGATAAGATGGTGGTGGAAAGGGTAGCACTGTAGTGTGTTACTCCAGTTGAGCTACCGGTACTTGTGGTGAGTTAGGTGTGGGGCTGCTCTTAGCCAGAACCGCACGAAACTGTCTCTTATCCTGGGATCCAGTCTCCATCATGGCCAGGCTAAATGCGCATATGGTATGCTGTCCCGAATTTGGCAGAGCAGTTATCTCAGCATCTAGACCAGGGTTGGATAACCTTCTGGAAAGGGCCAGATCTTTGGAATTTTGGGTTCAGCGGGCCAGGCAAAAGACCCGAAATGCAACGGTTTACCGAAGTAGTCGCAGGTTTGACAGAAGCCCCTCAAATATGCAGTCACATGGACTTAGTTTTCCTTGACATTTCATCATCATCGTGGCGCGACAGCCCGACGTCGGGCCTTGGCCGCCTGGATCGTTGTCCTCCAATTATCTCTCGACGGCCCTGCATATAAGCTTTCCAATTAGGTCCTAAGGCCACTGAGAGCGTACTTAAGACCCCGAGTTTACCAAATTTGAAAGGAACAGAAACCCCTACAGAAGCCTAATTCACTCATAAGTCAAGTCTGCTTTCAGGCTTTGATTACATTGTTTTGAAAGTTTTACGAAGTTCCTGGGTGCTGAGATCATTTTTTACCATCGTTTGGAGCCTCAAAAACCCAGAGGCACAGATGTTCAAAAAGCTATTAACTGTTTTGTTGTTGGTGCATACATTTAGACGTTTTGAATGCGTTTAAGCTCTTAATTTAAGTTTATTGTTTGATCTTTATTTTCTTTTGATGTACGAGTAACATCGATCACAGTCACGGAGGCGAGAACGTCAGCATTTGTTCGGCATTCATTGTAACAACTCGTAGGTTGTGAAAATGGCATAAGTTTTGCTTAGTTACTAAGGTAAGTTATGATTATACTTCTTCTAAGTCAAACAACAAACAGAGTTATATAAGGGCTATATCAAACCTTTCACGCAATTTTTTTTACCCATACACGTCAACACTCTACCTTATCAGAAGTATTCGATTTCATCGACCTGGATATCGTCGACATGACTCCCGAAATTAAAAAACTTTCTGCTGGGATGAAAATCAACGAAAAGTACATCCCACTCGGTACATCCTGCTCGTGTCGTTAACTTGAACGCAACGTGATAGACTGATTCAATTTTAAAACTTATATGAGAATGCCACGAGTAAGATCTAAAATCGGCACCCATCAAAGCCATCCTGTGTACACCTCTTTAACAAAACGCTGCCGCTGCTGGTCTGTATCCAAAAATTTGGGATAAAGTCAAAAACTTCTTCCTCGTCTCGAAATAAATTCGTCTTTGTACTGCATGCAGTGTCGATCCAGAATCCTTGATTTGAAACTGGAAGAGGGTTCCTACGACAACAAGGGAAACACCTAAAGTTCGTTGCGAAGCGATTTCAGTCGAAAAAAAAAATTCCTTTCGATTTGGTCCTTTCTAACGAACGAGCCTTTTTCGTTTTTGTAGGGATATCGTTTATCGCTTCATTTTCTTATGTAACTATACCGGATTTCGTGTCTCCGGTTCAAGTTTCTAATGCTTTCCGTTGCTACTCCATTCTCTGGTTATATTTACGGCTAACAAGGATAATTGGATTTTTTTTTTCGCGATTGCGAAATGTCCGTCGAAAAAGAAGTGTCCTTACGTACGGAGGTACATACTCGTACATAACAGTTGTCTCAGTTAACAGAACACTTTCTGCAGACATCTGAAATCAATAGATATCCGACGAAAGGATAAGGATACAGAATACCGAAACGAAGCAAAGTTGAAACTGAAATATTTCTGGAAGTGGCCTGTGCTTAGACCAATCATCCTTGAAATCCTCTTAGAGAAATCAAAATGCCATTCTCAACTTGAATCGATGTCGTTTAAGAAGGATTTATCTTGTTACCGTTCTGTTATTTCGATCAATGCTTTTTTCGCCATACGGTAAGTATAGATGTTATACGTTTAGCTGATTTCATGTGACTCATGGGGCAGAAGGACTTGAACTTGGATTTTGTGAATTTTCAAAGTATATAAATATCAATAAAAAAAAAGAGAATTTATTGAATATAATGGTTGATCAAGCAAGGACCCCAGAGCGGGAAACAGGGGAACACCACCTCCCCCAAAAGTCCAGAAAATATCGATTTTATAAAAAAAACCTTCGAATTAATTGATAAAATGTAATGGTTGGCGGACGGCGCAGATTCCCTCGTGGTCGCATCAGGGTCCAGGCGTAATGGGACCCTTGGCCTCTGGTTTCGTATCACCGACAGATCCTTACTCATCAGGTGCTGCCATCGATCTGCCGGTGGAAGCAGCACAACCAGACCAGAACATGGTTCATTACAGGGCAGCTTCTACTTCGAGGCCTCCAAAGAAGTAGAAGCTGAGGACAGTGTGTGCACCAAATGGAAAGAAAAAAACAACTAGGCTCCTAAGGTAACCGGCAACCATTGTAGAGGAGAAAAATAGCAAAGAAAAAAAAAGAAATACTGCATCTCCCATCATCCAGATGATCAACAGGTTACAGAGGCCAGCAGAGGCGCAACACTGCATTCCTTGCCGTAACTCACTCATAAACTCTTTAAGCTGCAGAGCACATGAATACTCGTAATACAAAAATGCAATACTAGGCAATAAAAAATTTTAAACTTACTTGAAAGGACAATCCTGGCAAACAGAAAGGTACCCAGGGCTTCTCCGCGGTTTGTCCGGACACCGAAGATGCTCCAAATTCCGGCAGTTCAAAGCATTTATGGAGGCCTTTGGTACGTGTCTAAACCACAAAAGACAAACACAACACAAGGATTGCCTTGCTAAACTGACTCTAAAAGGATAATCTACTCTATAGGAAGGATGGGGGTGCTACAGAGGAGAGCACAGCTACTTGAAGGAAAAATACGTGAAGTAAAGTGGGTAAGTCCTAAGACTAAGAGCAAGTAATCTTAATGTGCTTGTGGGGATGCAAATAGTTGGAAGGACGTCCTGTTCTCTACCAGAAATGGGCCCCACTTTGGTCACCAAATATCTAACGGACGGTTTGGTGGACATCTAAAGATGTCCGTAGGGACGGAGCCTAGAGTTGCATGATGACCGTGAAGTTCGCGCAGTACCATCTAGCAAAGAAATAGGCCCCTCAACGAGCTAAGCAGCGGCCTATGCTTGCTGTAGCTCAGCTCAGATGACGTGGGCGGGGTTTTCGCCGCTCGTTGCCCCTGTCCTTTACGTATTAACAAAAATGCATAGGCCTGGGGAAAACAACACAAACCGGGGAGGTAAAAATGTAGAATGAAAACACAAAATTAGGCGATAAGAGTTGAATAGTTGGCAGACGGCGAAGATTTCCTCGTGTTCGCATCAGGGCCCAGGCGTATTGGTTTATCTTCTCTTTCCTCTGGTTTCGTACCACCGACAGATCCTTACTCATCAGGTGCTGGTGGAAGCAGCACAACCAGACCACAATATGATTCATTACACAATCAAACTTCCTTGCACTGACGAAGCTGCTCAGCTGCTTCAGCGGGGTCGAAGCTATCTTATCCGGGAAGACGACGGCGTCACCAAGGAAGTCCGTGTGACGACAGGCTAACGTGTTGCATTTAGGAAGAATATGCAATGGCATTTTATCACCACTCTCAGGTTCAAGAAGGCCTCTCCGACACCAGTCTCCAGTAGGAAAAATCCGAATGATTCTAAACCTACTCCAATTTTGCTGTAGTAAACCAGCGGATGGTAGTAATAGAGGGCTCTGCAAATCAACCCCCAAATGAACTACCTCCCCAATTGACATATCCCCTCAAAAAAAAGGTATTGGAGTGGGGGTTTATTGCATATGTTATATCGCCTAATTTGTGGGATAATTTGCAAGATGCCCGCAAAAACTCAATTTTGATTTTGGAGGAACTGTAGCTGAAAGTTCATATTTAAATAACTAAAAAATCGCTGTGCTGTGGCACGCAGAATGAGCGAAACATGTTTATCCGAACCTTGAAATTACCCCCAAACTTGCGGAGAGGGGGGGGGGGGCAATTCATCTTTTTTCAGGTGTTTTGCCAATTGAGGGGAGAACTCATCGGATGGATAATTCACAGAGCCGTAGTAAAGGATTGTAGTAGATAGAAAATCCAAAATTAACTTTGTGGCCTGCCTCAGGCTCAGTTCGACGACACTGATCTCTCTTATGTGAGTCTTATCCAAACCAGTATGCAACAACAGTTATAGTCTGTCCGATACGGATTATTTAAAACACGGATGACTTCGATAATTAAAGATGCGGAGTGATAGCTCGCCACGTACCGATCTCCGATCTCTCTTTCGCTTTCAGTGCCACTTTGTCGCGCTCTGTGGCCTAGGTCATTCGGTTCTTTGTTCCGGTTCTTTGTTCGTTCTACTGCCAAGCATCAACCCTAAGTACTTAGCATGAGTCGTCAAAGTTAACTCGGTGACACCCATCTTTGAGAGGCTGAAGTCTTGTATTTTGGTTCTCCTTGTAATGAGAACCAATTTAGTCTTGCCTTCTTCTTACTTGCCCATTTCAGTAGCTTACCTAGAACCATTGTTGTGAGGTCCGATAGTATTACATTTGTGACCTAATAGAGCTTCAAAGTTGTGGGACTTGTTTCTAAAAAAAAAAGAACTTCAAACAGTTCCCAAATTGACACTCCTGATCCACACCTGTGGTTGATGTTTAAGTCTTTGCAAAGAAGATCAGTGACGTTGAATCCAACACAATTATCCAAATTTAACTAAACAAAAATCATAAAAAGAACTTTCGAAAATGCCAAGTACATTTAAACATCAACATAAACTTTAATAAACCTTTAGAAAAGTCAGGAACATAAATCATTTCAGTATTCGGTCAAAATCGCACGCCTCGAGCATTTCCTTTTGGGTCCCCTTTTAAAGACTTTCCTGTACAACACAAATTAATAAACCGCACTGTCTTCTAAAATTCATAAAAAAGATGCTAAACAAGCAAGGAAACTGAAAGAAAAAAAAACTTGTCACAGGACTTTACTATTCCGGAAAACGGAGCAATATCATTCGGGACATCCTGCATCACGTACAAGCTTTCATGTCAATGTCTGTTATGCTGTTTAGGGCTTCCTTTTATGACCTCATAAAAAATTGATGTACGTGAATGTCCTTTTGCAGGCAACTGTCACCAATTCGTTATATTCTTTCCGGTGTCTTTATTTTCTCGGGCCCAGGCTATTATTGGGTGACGGTGAAAATTGCCATGGTATGGAATTGTATGTAATGGTTTATATGATTGAAAGATTTCAGAGATGTCATCAATGTTGAAGGATGCACGAAGTCGTAGATCTATTGAAACCGTTTAACGAGACGCTCTCTACCCAAGTCCCAGCTACAACAATTTTAATGCAAAAGGTTGGCCACCACTCCAATCATTCTTCATAGCTTTCACCAAGAAAATACCAAAAAATGTCCTTCCACTACATCATAAAGGCATTAAACGCAGAACCATTTCAACGATCCTCTTCTCTCCTTTTCAACAACAATTCGCAAACTTGAGATTGTCTCAAATGTGGTATTTCTTGTTCGTCATATTTTCCATTTCTTCGCAAAGTACTCCCGTAAAACGGAGGAAAAAGCTGTTCGTCCTTCCTAAGTCTCCACTCAGCCGTTAAATTACAAGTTATGAGGCGTTATGTTGGCCATTTGATGTGGTTTAGGTTCCGGTCTTCTGAACAACAGAACACGAGTGGAAGAGTGGATTTGTAGGTCCTGTATAGACGCACGGGTCGCTTACATTCATCATCAATATGAATGAAGTTGGCTAGGGAAGGCACTAGGGAAGCACCTTGCCTACCTCACCGTCAACTGAATTTAGTAAGTTTCGGCCGGATGCCACCACATACCACATTCTTCCCAGTAATGCAAGATGTAGGTCAAACTAAGATAATAGCTATTTGAATTTTATGGGATGATAAAAATGCGGGTGACAAAAGGAAAATAGATGTTTGGACTATGGCGAGTGACCTGACTTGTATTTTGTTGTATCCATTTCTGCAAAGAAGACGGTCGTCTTGAGTTGTGAAAGTATCATATCAGCATTATCCCGAAAAAGGACCCACCGTCGTCCTTATCTCTATCGCATCTTGTATAGCTTTGTGACTCCATCCATAACTTTTTCAAGTTTCCTGGTTGAGAAATTCCTGACAACACGACCATGAAGTGACATTGGAAAAGCTAAAGAATGTCAAAGAACTTTCTGTGTATAAGTGAAAATTTACGAGAGTTTCAAATGAAATGCACGTTGAAATGCAAAGTATCTGTAAAATGTTCAAACTCGGTTTCACGCACCAACTATCAAAAGCGATTCTTGAAAAATTGCATTTTGCCGCAAAAAGGGTTTTGGATTCAAATGGGATTGGAGAAAAGTTCGTTACAGTACTTTTAATTATATTGAGAATATATTTACTGAGGGATTCATCCAACTTCCGTACAGTGCACTGCGATTCCGAATCAGAATAAATATGTCAAGAGAAAAGATTGTGTCGGCGATCGATTGTTTCGAGCCATTTAAATATGCTGGACCCGATGACATCATTCCTGCGGACCTTCAGAGTTCCTTAGATGTTGGATACCCGTGGATAGAGATTATCTTTACTATTCATTACTTATTTGCCCTAACCCCTAGTTTAGCATAGCGCGTCCACTTTTCCATGTGGCGCTTCGTTGGCATAAACCAGTTTCGGATGCCAGCATGCACATCCTGGTCGCATTTAGCCGGTGTGTTCAGTGAGCGTACATTCCAGGATCCGAAAAAATAGTCCGTTAGTCGTTTGACCTGGATTTTAATAGTTAAATCTCATGCCTGCTAGACAGACAGACAATGGCCCATCGCGATGGTGACATTGATGGCCGCCATCACATACCAAATGTCAATTCAAATATTGTCCGTCACAATGGTCTTCGATGGACCATCAGGAAATTGCGCATAGTGTGCCATTGAAATTGAAAGCTATCGCTCCGTGCGACATGGCAGTTTTAATCAAACGAATCGTGAACGAAAGAATGTTGGTGATAGTAGTATTGGGAAAATTGTGTAGTAGCCTGTCAACTTATATCAGCTGTTCAAAGTTGCGTACGCGATGGGCCATCGCGTGGAGAAAAATGACTCTCGAAGCCATTGGTGACCATCCCATGGCCCATCCCTGTTGACAGGAATGACGGTTACGCGCCATTAGCCACTGAACATCATCCGCCCGTCCATACAATGGTGATGGCTTTAAATGGCCGGAGATGGGCCATTGTCTTTTAAAAACAAACAACAAACGTCACCTCCATACAACGCTGATGATTCCAGATTTGACGAATGAATCGATTCCAAATTGGTTCGCCTCAATCGTGAGATCATTTTGATTAACTGTATGAGACTATACATCCGTATCGATATCAAAAAAATAATCAAATGGATCCGCTCCGAATGATCCCGATCCAAATTTCGGGGTCACACACTGCGGAGCAGATCCCTCGCGAGCCAGACGTCATTTTAAAAGTCCAATTCGACGACGAACGCAATTTTTCACTTGTCCGATTTAATTTCACGCAGTTGGATTGAAAAAGTTTTGCATAAAAACCTCGGCGGCCACCAACATGCAAAAACGATTTCATTGTTTCTATTCAACAGTAACAACATGAAACATAAACCAAATTTGACTCCGTTCAGTTTGGATTCGCGCATAGTGCCGTGGAAGTCCGATGCTGGCTCGTGGATTTTGGGCTAGTCGAATATTAAAATTGGATCGCGGTGAATCGCGGAGCCATAAGCTTGAACACATGTAATGATTAATGAACCACCTGTTACGAACCATATTATGGTCTGGTAGTGCTGCTTCCACCGGCAGATCTATACTACTTTGCCTTAACCCCTAGCGGGGCATAGCGCGTCAACTACTCCTGCGCGCCATCGTACTCTTTTCTGGGCAATGGGGCGCAACTCCCCAAAAGACTTACCCAGTACCTGACACTCCTTTGCCACAGATCGACGCCATGTGCTTCGAGGACCCCCTCTTGGTCGGCCTTGGTTGGAAATGGGGTTCCATTTCATGGCATGCATAGCAATGCAGTTATCACTCTTCCGCAATGTGTGACCTATCCACTGCCATTTTCGCCTGCGTATGAATTCGTCGATTGGCATCTGACCCGTACGCCGACTTAGCTCTTCATTTGATATTGTTTCGGGCCAGAAAATTCTTAAAATTCGACGAAGACATGAGTTGACGAAAACTTGCAGCTTTCTGGTAACTCCTACGGAAACTTTCCATGTACTGCTCCCATACAAAAGCACTGATAGTACCAGGGAGCGAAACAGGCCCAGCTTGGTCTTGATGCTGAGATAACTGCTCTGCCAGATTTTGGACAGCATGCCGTATGCGCGTTTAGCCTGGTTGATACGACGAGCGATGTCCTGCTCCGTACCACCATTTTCGGCAACAATGCTACCCAGGTAGACGAAGTTGTCTACCTTCTCCACAGGCTGCCCATTAATATTAATATTGATGGCAATAGGTGTCGGATTTCTTTTTCGCAACGGCGGGCTAAGCACCTTGGTCTTGTTGGTATTAATCTTTAGCCCAACCTTGCTTGCCTCCCTCTCGAGATCTAACGCCATTGCGGACAGATCCATGATTTTGTGGGAGAGTAGGCATATGTCGTCAGCGTAGTCAAGATGTTGTAGATAAGATGTCAAAGTCCATTGAATTCCTCTGTCGAGTCCGGATAGGGCTGCATGCAACACATCGCCGATTACAATGAGGAATAGGATCGGTGAGAGGATGCACCCCTGCTGAACTCCACTGCGAATCTCAAAGTCCCCCGACACCTTACCTTTATGCAGAACGCGACATTTCGCGCCGTCATAGGTTGCCTTAATAATAGCCACAAGCTTCTCAGGGATGCCTCTCCTGCGCAAGGCCGCCCATATAGAATCCCGGTTCACACTATCGAAAGCCTTTTCGAAATCGATGAAAAGCAAGTGAAGCGGAGAATCGTATTCAGCGCATTGCTCGATGATGATTCGCAAGGTGTTAATGTGATCGACACAGGAGAATCCGGATCGAAAGCCAGCCTGCTCTTCATCAATTGTGCTTTCTAAGTGGGCCTTTAGCCTTTCCAGGACGATTTTAGCTATTATCTTGGCAACGGCAGGAAGCACACAAATGCCTTTCCAATTATTACAGTCTGTGAGGCTACCCTTCTTTGGAAGTTTGATGATCAAACCTTCCTTCCACTCAGTGGGAAAGGTCTCTGTATTCCACGCTTTATCAACAAGTGGGTGCAGCAAATCGGCAGTTACGCTTGGCGCTGTTTGATAAAGTTCGGCAGGGATGCCGTCAAGTCCGGCGGCCTTTCCTCGTTTTAGTGCAATAATTGCAGTGACTATTTCCTCTTTAGTCGGGGCAGTGGACCGTATACGCACATTTTGATGGTTAGCTAAATTATCTATATGAGGGGGAACTTCACCAGAGGTTACACGGTTCAAGACCGCGGCGAAGTGTTCTTTCCACCGCCTCATTTGATCTTCTTCCAAGATAAGTAGCTTTCCATCACTATCTTTCACCGGATGTTGGCAGGAGTTACGACCACCTGTAAACTCCTTGATGACACCGTATACGGCGTTTAAGTTGTTACTTCTAGCGGCTTCTTCTGCTGACGCTAAAAGAGAATTGGCATAAACTCTTTTATCGCGCCGCACACTACGCTGAACTTCTCGAGCTTTCTGACGGTAAAGGAGTTCGATGCTGCTTCGATTGTCGTCTGATGCTGCAGCCAAACGAACTTTCAGCTCCTTTCTTTCAACAATCCGCTGCCATGAAGCGTCGGACATCCAGGGCTTATTCCGACAATCCGGGTTTGGGCCAAGGATGGTATTTGCGCTATCAATGTACGCATTTTTTATGGCATCCCAGCTTTCGTTTATGTCACTATCTGGGTGACTAGTTATCTCAGCCGCTTTTTGCGCAAGATGGTCATTATATTGTTGTAAGACAGCTGGATTTTTTAGTCGAGCGGTGTTGAATTTGCGGGGCCTGGATCTTTCGTCGCTGGGGCGGCGCACGGCTGCAATACGCAATCGAACATTAGCGATCATAAGATAATGGTCTCTTCCCATCCCAATATCGGCACCCTTCTTGTTTCGCACGTCCAGGAGGCAACTCTTGAATCTTTTACTAATGGCAAAATGGTCGATCTGATTTTGTGTTCTGCGCCGATCAACAGAGGACCAACTGATTTTGTGGTGGTCCTTATGCTCAAACATAGTACCACCGATGAAGAGACTGTGAAAGTTGCAGAACTCTACAAATCTTTCACCGTTGTCATTACGATCACCAAGACCGTGTCTCCCCATCACATGTCTGAGCCCATTGTTATCAGCGCCAACTTTCGCATTCAAATCACCCATAACCATTATAATGTCACCTTTAGGTGTTCTGCTCTGAACGGCGTTCAGTTCTTCGTAGAAGGAGTCTTTTGCCAAGACATTGTCGGGTTCAGTAGGGGCATAACATTGTATTATTGAGATGTTCCTCATTTTGGTCCGGAACCTGGCGGTCAAGACCCTGTCAGAGACCGGTTCCCAGGATAAGAGACAGTTTCGCGCGGCTCTGGTTAAAAGGAGCCCCACACCTGACTCACGACGACTACCGGTAGCTTTACCGGAGTACAACATTACAGTGCTGCCCGTTGGAGAGATGAATTCTCCGCTGTTCCACCATCTTATCTCACTAACTCCTAAGATATTTAATTTGTACCTCAGAAATTCACTCTCTAATTGAAGAAATCGTGCGTTCTGGGGACCTTCTGATCCATTGTCCAGGAGAGTACGCACATTCCAGAATCCAATCTTTGTCATTGTACGATAGCTAAAAGTCGTAACCGTTGAGTCAGTCCTTATCCGAGGCATAGTTGACGTTTCGTTAGCATATAAAGATTTCGGATAGTGCAAGTTGCTGGCATACACATCCTGTCCTTTGATTGTCGGTTTCAACGACAGGCCCTCAAAGGGAAAGGCCGTGGTATTTTTTTCACACCCCACACCACAGGGGTACCTCAACCAAATCATCGCACCGCCATCACTGGCGGCTTGACGTTGGTTGGCAATGGTCAGTGACCACTGCCGTTCCAGGGGGCGCCCACGCGGAGGACTATGGAAGAGGAGTTTTTGCGACCACGTGGGCGTCTAATCCGTCCGCCAACCATTCCATCCTTGTCGACTATTTTTTTTTATTCCCCATTTTTACCTCCCCTGTTTCTGTTGTCTTCCCCAGGCCTATGAATTTTTGTTAATACGTAAAGGACCCATCATACACCCATCATCACTCAATTTTTTAAGTGCAAGAAATACGTTAATTGGACTAATGGATCCGTTTATTGTGAGCATATTTCTATTTGCCCTTACCCCTAGTGGGTCATAGTACTTCAACAATTCCCATGTGGCTTAGTTGACGTTTCGTAGTATAAACTGGTTTCTGGCTATGCTTGTTGCTAGCATGTACCTCCTGCTCATTTAGTAGTGGCTTACTGTTACGCCCTACGCCACAGGTGGAAGACAACACAAACATCCATGTCTACGACGTGGACGGGACTTGAACCAGTAACTGACCGGTAACATGAGATATCAGAGTGACGCCTCGCCGCACTGAGCTACCGGCCGCCTCAATTCACAAAAAGTTCACACAACAAGTCAAGTCTGACAGTCAATCAAAAACTTAAGTAAAGTTTTTGTAACCTCCCCCCCCCCCCCCCCCCCCATTTTTTTAACAGTCGGCGTCTGTGGTAAGAGGCTTCACTCGATAAGCTCTTTTGAATTTAACTGCCCGAAAATCGTTTCCAGCTGTGCGCTTTATTCCTCGCAAGCAAACCTTTTCTTGCCAGTGGCAGTCTATCCTTTCATTTCCGAAAATGCCAGTACTTGTTAATGTGGGGTCCGATGTTCCTGGGAAAGGGGGATGTTCTTGGCTTCTTGAACATCCCCCTTTCCCAGGAACATCGGACCCCATAAGCTTTCCGTGATCAATCTTGTCTCGCTTGAATCTCAGAAATAAAAGCTGTTCACATGTCAGAATTTAGAACCGAACTGTCAGTGATCTGACCTTCAGCAGGTGGGGAGCAGATGGCTGGGTTCTGTGTTGGAGGAAGGATGGAGATGGAAGGAAGGGTGCCCGAACAAAACAATAAATGGGTAGAAATCTGGGGAAAGAGTAGAAGCTCTTTACCTGACCACAAATTGCACTTACAAAACTTTTCCGCGTTGCTACTCGTGGAACTGCTACCGCGAACGTTCCCGGGAACTTCTGATGGGAACTGTGACTGCGGTAACTGGAAACGCGAAGTTCCTGGTAGTTAGAACGGTAATTAGAACGGCGACCTGATTAAAAAAAAGTCCGAAAATATGTTGTATGGGAACACTCGCTCAAAAAGTGATTTTAGCTGTTTCGAGCTTCTGAATTTTCTTTTGACCGAATTAAAAAGATTGCGTACTTTCTGAACAAAATTTCATGCTTTACAAATTTAACTTCTTACATTTTTACGTATTAGTAGCGTTTTCAAGTTACAGACGCTCAAATGTGACCATAACAGGATTTTTCGCAAAGTTAAGAAAAATCGACGTTTTTCGACTTCCAATTGCGGCTACACCAATAGACCGAATTTGACGTTAAGGTAGCTCATTCGACGCAGAATTTTATGCTCTTCAATTTACCTTTTTTAGCTAGAATCCACGGTTTTCAAGTTATCATCGAAAAATAAAAAAAAGTACCGATATTTCGAGGTTTTTTGAGATTTTGACCATGTTTCGCAAAAAAAAATTTATGGGAAGCTGTAGATTCAGCACCCCAAAAAACATAAAAAATTAAAGAAAAAAATTATCCCCCACAATTTGTTTTCCCCAAATCACCCAATGGCTGAACTAATTGGTTATTTGTAAATAGGTATTTAAATTATGCATTATGTTCCCGCCTTTAGCAAATGCGGCCACAACAGAATGGTTCTTTCTCATTAAAACCACCTTCTAATCTCCGCTCTAATCGTTGTAATCTTCTCAAAAGATTTGTCGGAAGAATAATGAAGTCTATTCAATTTTTTTAGTTAACATCTGAGGAATGATTTGTACCGTAATAAACATACCCCGGATACCCCAAAAAATAGGATATTTAGGGTTTTCTCATTATCGTAAGAATACCGCGAGTCTTGATATATCCACCCCAATAAATTTCACCGGCCTCACAAATAACTTGCAATTCTGCTCAGTCGGATGTAAGAAAACCCAAGCCAGAGCTAGTCAGTCAGTCAGCCATGGCATTTGCTTAAGAAACGTATAAACTACGTAAAACCAGGACGCCCATTAAGTATGTGGGTGTGGAGGAATGGTTTTGTTCGAGCGGTTTTCCATGATCATAAATCTACTAAAGACCAACCCTCAATGTTCCCCGGTTGAATGAATGTTTTCTCAAGTGATCCTTTTTTTGGGGATAGTGGAAATATACAAAATATTTATAGACCACCGCCGGCACCAATGCCGAGCTCCTTCAGGACTACTATACATCGGCCATAATAATGTACGAGCATTGTACCACGCTACATATACGTAAAGTGCGCTCGTCGGTCCGTACAATATTCACAACTCAACTATTAACTCTCCTGTAAAATTTATTCGACAACGTTCCTCTGGCGGTTACTTAATTTCTTGTCTATAAGAGTAATGGATGGCGAGCGGTTTGTGTATATGTAAAATGCGAAGGAAGCAGCAATAGCAGTAGTACATTCCTTCCGATTGCCGGATTCCTTAACAGATTCTCAAAAGCAAAGTACCTTGGACTTCTTCTTCTTCTTCTTGGTCTCCTTTGTACTATATGCATGCTTCCCGTGTGTCTAAATATTTTATAGCATTGGACGTTGTTGCTACACATATACAGGAAGGATATGAAGGCGCTAGGGCTAGTGTAGCGAGTGGGCGAAAATGGCGAAAGTATACACTTGTCAAGATTGATGAGTTTTTCGGCAATAAATTTTATCTTCATTGCTGCAATACTTATACGGAGAAAACGACCATTTCTTCTGCTTCATCTTTTGTGGCAGTTGTGTTGTAAAGTGTACAGCCATTAATGTTGTGTACAGCTTTTCACGGGTGTGGCGACGGCGGAAAATAATGTACGCCCCGGCCCCCGGACAAAGAACCTGAATAGGATGGGACTTCGACGTAATTTTAATTCCGTTTGTCCAAGTGAAAGGATAAGTTCTGAAAGTTATGCAGGGGATTAAAAAGATCAGTGAAGAAATCCATAGTATCCTGGAACCCCCCTTGATAAACATACCTCTGTGTAAACATACTAATACTTTGTTGTCCTCTTAGACCATCTGTCATTACTTTACATTACAAAGACGATGTCCTTTCTCCGTCTCATGTCACTTCTTAACTTCCTTCCCGCTTCGATTGGTTTCACTGTCTCCAACATCATGCATTGATCCTCTCATTTTCCATAGTTTCCACGCTGCACTGTTAGCGCCATTTTCTCTACTCTCACTCCCGAAGGAATTAATTTTCGTGGCATCGTAAAAATGGAAAATTGAAATGAATTTCCCGGGTGGATGGTGCGCTATTCGTCGTAGTCGGTAGTCGTTGTCATCGTCCTCGTCGATGATTATTGCAAGCGAGATGGCGACAGGCAAATGATAAACTCAAAATGCTTCATTTTCAATCCTGAAACTCCTTCTGGTTCCATTGCATAAACTATCAGCAGGAAGCATACGATTTTAAATCCTGTCTTTAGTCCTTTTCTTTAAGAAGATGCTTTTTTCTGTCTGTCTGTGTGTCTACTCGCCGCAATCATTCACGGAACCAAGGGAAAATGATAAAGTTCTCATGATGGGGGGCCGCCGTAAAACATAAAACTGTCGTGGAATGTCGAAGAAAACCTGACGGAATGACGAAGGATTCCACAGGATTTTATGCATAAGGCCGCGGATGATAGAAGGGAATTTTTCATGACTGCAGGCTACCAGACTATTGGGTTTTGTGTCACCGACTCTTTGGACACAAAGAAGGAGGTGTCTGCGTCGCGGTCAGCTGGAAATATCCTGCTGGCCGGGAGGCAGACATTTTATGCTCCCGAATTGTAATGATTCAATAAATACGGTCCGTGACAACCACTATGGAATGTAATTACATTCATGGCGGAAGACTACGTAGCATAAAAAAGATGTAGTTGGGTCTCGATGTTTCCGAACTAGATTGCAGAAGTAATTGCGAAATTTCCGCGAGATTGGTTTTATGGTAGTGTGTTAGGTTTTTTTTTGGTTTGGTTAGGGCAAATGGTAGAGCTATTGGTATTAAATTAACTTCACCGGTTTATGATTTCATTACGCGTCTGCTTTAATTTCTACAATTATATGTGCGTTCATCATCATCATCGTGGCGCAAAAGACCGACGTCGGGCTTTGGCCGCCTGGATCGTTATCCTCCAATTATCTCGGTCACGTGACCGCATCCTCCAATCTTGGAAGCCCAGAAGCTCTCCCAACGAGCTCTCAGTCTTCCTCGCAGTCTCGTTCCGTTGACTCATCATCCGTTCATTACTTGTTTAGGCATGCGAACATCGTTCATTAATTGTACGTGCCCTGCCCGTTGAAGACGTTGTAGTTTGACGATTTTCGAAACTTCCAGCTCATCGTACAGTTCATACAACTCATGGTTGTACCGGATGCGCCATCCATCTCGATTCAAACTGCTCCGAAAATTCTTGGAAGGACTTTCCGTTCGAATGTGTTTAGCTTGTTTTCGGAGGATTGGGTTTCGGTCCACGTTTCGCAGCCATAGCGTAGCACTGGTCGTATGATGGTTTTGTATAGGGTAATTCCGGGTGATATGGTACATTAGGTGATATGGCACACTTTAAAGTTCTTGCATACGCATTGCACGTGCAAGCCCATAAAACATCCCATTTGTTCAGTCGAACATCAATAGTCGTGGAGTGTGTTTGGTGTTGACCTCGCTTTGAAATTCAGCCGTTAGTGAAGAGTTTTGTTGCGACGACGAATAAACTGCGACGCAATTTTTTTCCTTCCTGTTTCTTTCGCCTGTTTCTTAGTAAGTATTTATCAGAAATATAAGGGAAATGTAGCATTATATGAGCAGCGATGTATATTTTGTTTTGTAAGTGTTAGAGACACTTGGTGTACATTGGGCTATTTTGTGTTTGCCAAAAAGAAAAACTATACCAATATGGGAGAAATGGTGAACTACAATGTGGGGAGATAAGGCATGGGGTACCATATCCCCCCAATTGACTTGTTGTTCTTTTATTCCTTTAAACTACCTACTATAATTCTAGCATAAATTACTTGTTTTTGTAATTCGGTTTCAGAAATGCCTTTAATATACAAACGAAAGGAAAATTCGAACCGAGCTAAATGGACGGAAGCAGATTTAAGGGCGGCAATAGCCGATGTTCAAAGTAAGGAATTAAGTATTAATAAAGTTTCGGCTTTATACAAAATTCCTGGAACTACTTTATGAAGACATCTGAAAGCGCACAATGACAAAAAGCCGGTGTTAGGTGGGCCTTGCTGTCTAGGAGAACGAAACGAAATCAAACTAGTTGCCCATATAAAGAAACTGCAGGCTCATGGATTCGCTCCATCAAGGCAAGAGGTATGCCGCATGGCGTACGAATTGGCGGAAAAATATAAAATAAAACACACGTTTAATCACGATGAAATGAAAGCTGGATACGGTTGGCTTAGCCTTTTTATGAAGCGGCATCCCGAATTATCAATTCGAAAGTCTGAAGGTGTTTCTCAAGCAAGAGTCGAAGGTTTAAGCAAGGAAGCAGTTTCAAACTATTTCCAGCTTTTGGAAAAAACACTCAGCGAAAACGATTTGATGGATAAGCCCGGTCATATATATAACATGGATGAGACTGGGTGCCAACTTAATAACCGTCCTGGACACGTCATTGCTGAAAGGGGTTCAAAAAATGTAGTTGCTGTAACTTCTGCTGAAAAAGGTGAAACGATAACCGTAATAGCCTGCTGTAATGCAGAAGGTAACTTTATTCCGAAGAAGAATTCGAAGATGGAATGCCTCCTGGATCAGTCGTTTTCATGGGCCTTAAATCTGCTTATGTAAACGCAAATTTGTTTTTGGCGTGGCTCAAAGAACATTTTGTACCGAGAAAGCCACAAGGGAAAGTACTGCTTATTTTAGATGGCCACTCATCTCACTTCACTAGCGTGGAAATGTTGGAATATGCTACTGCAAATGATATCATATTGTTATGCCTACCACCTCACACTACGCAGTTCCTACAGCCATTAGACAGGGTGTTTTTTAAAGCGTTTAAAAATTACTTTTATGAAGCATGCAATTTGTTCATGAAAACCAATCCTACGCGAAAAATTAACCGCTTAAAATTCGGAAGCATATTATCTGTTGCATGGAGCAAAGCAGCAACAGTCAATAATGGGGTTGTTGCATTTTCTGCGACTGGAATTTTCCCGTTCAATTCTAATGCTATTCCCGATTATGATTTATAAGCTCTAATAGCTCCACTGCCCCCAATGAATCTTCAGTGGCAGAGTTTTCAAGGGATCTTCCAAGCACTCCATCCCTACCACCAAATAGAGAAGATGAGTTAAGAGACCGGCCAACAACAAGTGCAGCTGTTACTCCGCCAATCATTGATATACGAGTAGGTCCAGGGAAAATGCTCAATATTATATCGCCAGTGCCCTCTTCTTCAGCTCGAAGACAAATTAACCCTATAAGGAGACAGAAAGCTCGAGTTTTGACATCTGATAAAAATATAGAGGGCCAGAAATTAAAGTCGACAAAGAAAGAACGTGTAAATAAAGTTAAAGCGATGAGTGAAATTAAAAAAAAATAGAAAAAGGAAGGTTATTTCGGCCGCCTCTTCCTCTGAAGATGATGGGATTCTTGATTTGGTTGATGAGTCCGACGATCCTGAAGATTTTGAGGAGGATCTTTGCGTGGGCTGTGGCGAAAACTACTACCATACAACGAAAAAAGACGAATGGATTAAGTGTCTTATTTGCAAAAGGTGGTCGCATGACATTTGTACGTCTTTTGTTAACACGTGTCATGACTGCGGCAACAAAAATCTAAAAAGCATATGATGTGCCATTTCACCCTATCGACAGTACCATAACACCCTACATATTAGGTGATATGGGATTTTGAAACATTTTTTTCTTTTTTAATATATTCTTGTTTAATTATGGAATAATGTTACTTTTTTTAAATATTTTTGTTGAACAATAAATAAAGAATGTTTATGTTTCTGTTTCGATTACATAACTGTTTTACTTTTTGATTTATAAGCGAAAGTAAAAATGTATGCCATTTCACCCGGAATTACCCTACGCGGAGCTTCGTGTTTCTGTGTACATGCTTCGATTTCATTATGAGAAGGACCGGAAAGAAAGTCTTATTTGCCAGCTGTATCTGTCGCTTGATTTCGTCAATTTCGTTGGCGCCCTTTGACAGGTTGCTACCCAGGTATGTGAAGCCGTCTACGAATTCGATGCTGAGGTACCCTACGTTGATGCTCGAGTGTGCTAGCGCCCTGGTTCTTAATTGCATCATTATTTTTGTTTTGTCCTCGTTGGTGCATAGTCCAACTTCTTTTGCAGCAGTGTCTACATTAGGTAGTGACGCTTCTTCGGTTAATTCTGACAGCTCTTGGCGCTGAATCGCTTAAAGAACCTTTGCCAGCATCCGCTTCGTAGTTATTTCCAGTATGGTGTTACTACGCAGAATGTAACGGTATTGGCCTGAAACCCACTGCAACGACACATCTGCATTCTGCGGAATCGCTCAAAGAACCTCTAATGCAACAACGTATAATAATCCGCTTCGTAGTTATTTCCAGTATGGTGTTACTACACAGAATGTAACGGTATTGGCCTGAAACCCACTGCAACGACACATCTGCATTCTACGGAATCGCTCAAAGAACCTCTAATGCAACAACGAACAATATAAGTTGTTTGCTCTGGCGAGAACAGTTCTTTTTAATCCCTTGAAGAATACCACCAGAAGCTCTACCGCGATCGCTAACTCGAGTTGCCGGGATCCAGTGAAGAATGTGTTGCGTGAAGTATTTTTCAAAGCTTGTCGACTGATCTTCCACACCAAACGTTTCAATCAGTATAAATAATTCATGTCCATTCAAAAAAAGCGAAAAAATCAGGCTACAATAATTTGTTCTTCAATCCTGATGCGTTGTAACTTATAAAACTAAATTTTTGTGTGCCTCTGCAGACTTGTTGATCCTATACATTTCGCTTTCTGAGTCTCCTTGATGATACAACTCTGCCTGGAAGGAAGAAGTACATACGTCGATTGTGGACCTTAATAACAACATAGTACTTGACGTTCAACCGCCAGACATCTCACCGGATGAGTGAAACCCGCCTAGAGCGGGTAGGACCACGCTTGCACAGCTCCGTTCAGGCTGGCGCTCACGCCTCAACTCATACTTGTCCCGAATCGACCACAGCATCCGACATTGATCACATCTTCAACTGCCCTGCAGCACCAACGCACCTCACACCTTTAGCACTCTGAGAGAACCCCATCGAAGTGACTGCGTTTCTGCAACTTCCCACGAAGGAAAATGAGTCGAACGCGCTGATTTTATGACACACTCAAACTATTATTATTATATACTCTGGGGGATAGCCGAAGCAGACCACTAACGTTTGGGTCCCTTTTCGCCCCCTCCCGGTCATCAGTGACTTCCAGATGTCGACTGATAATTGTCGACCTCTTTCTTCATCACTGAGTCCCGTGTTATTGCTAGCATTTGTTTGAAGCTGAGTTCACTCATGGCTTCTACACTTATCGTGTGCCTGCCTGTGATCCTCAACCTCGTGCTAGCCAGTGCTGGACATTCGCACACAATGTGTGCTGCCGTCTCGGCCTCCTCCAGGCATAGCCTGCAAACGTCATCTTCCCCGATTTTCATCTTGGCCAGATGAGCCTTAAAATTACCATGTCCTGTGACCAAGGCAGTTATCCAGCTTAGGGTACTCCGTTTATAACTAAGTACCTTTCTCGCTTCCCTGCCTAAAGGGCTGGTCATTGCATTCCGAGCTTGTTTGCAAGTGACTAGCTCCTGCCATCTTTGTTGATGCATGGAGTCCATCCACTTCCCAACCTTCGCTCCAATCATGCCGTTCCCCAGAGCAACTCTGGGTTCTGGGCCAATGAAAGTTGCCGCAGATCCCTGTTTTGCTAGGGCATCCGCCGCCTCATTTCCTGTTGTACCTATGTGTCCTTTTACCCACATCAGCGTAACCTCATTTTCTGAGGCACACGTGTTGAGCTTCCGGACACACTCTAGTACCAGTTTAGAGTTTATGTTCGTCTGCTGCATGCGTCTGATCACCGATTGGTTGTCCAGTGCAATAAGGATTTTCTTCCCACGCACCTGACCTTCAAGCAAGTGGTCCAACGCATGCAACAAGCCAAGCATCTCTGCCTGGTATACGGACACATACTCTCCTAGACTAAGCGCACATGCTAGGTTTAGCTCTTCAGAGTAAACCCCCGCCCCCGCTTTACCGTCCATTAAAGAGCCATCAGTAAAAATGCTGATGTCATTGTACATACACTCATTATGTATGTTTCCATCTGCAATGTGAGTCTTGTGTAGTATTTCAACTACCCTACGTCTACTCATGCCTTCTACCGACATTAGAGTCTCCCTGACCTCATCATGAATAATGTCTAGGATGCTCTTATGACCGCTGCTAGTTCCAAAGCGATGCCACATGGCATCCCTTTCCATGCGTATTGCCGAAAGCGCCGCCGTTTTCTTTATAAATAAGTCCAACGGCGGCAGTCCCAGCAATGACTCCATTGCTCGCGTTGGTGTGGTGCGCATTGCACCACATATGCTTACGCAAGCTATCCTTTGTACCCCATCTAGCTTCTGCTTTGTGGTATTCTGCATGGCTTTTGGCCACCATACCACTGATGCGTAGGCTAGAATAGGTCTTACCATCATTGTGTAAATCCAGTGTGTCGCTTTAGGTGAAATTCCCCACCTACGAGCACACACTCTCTTACATTGATGCAAAATCCTTTTCGCTTTTTGGATCTTTTCATCAACGTGAACATTCCAAGTTAGTTTCGCATCTAAGGTAACTCCTAGATGCTTCACTTCCTTGGACACCTTGATTTCCGAACCAAAAAGCCGTAAGGGAGTTATCTCTATGTCTTTCCTCTTACGAGTAAAAATCATAGTGTTTGATTTACTAGCGTTTATGGTTAGCTCTTGCTCATTACACCATTCTTCGGTTACTTTGAGAGCTTGTCCCTTGCAACCTAGAATTGTGTCCATGAACTTTCCACTGACCGTGAGTGCCAAGTCATCGGCGTATCCTACAGTGTGTACGCCCATCGAGTCCAGCTTCCAGAGAAGACTGTCCACGGTGATGTTCCACAGTAGAGGCGAAAGAACACCTCCTTGTGGGCATCCTCGGACTACCTTACCCCGTATTCTGTCACATCCACTGCTAAGATTTACCGCCCTCTGCTTAAGCATAGAGTCGATCCACTTAATTATAATCACACTCAAACTAAATTTCTGCATTGCTTTAACAACAACAGCGTTCTATGGCGGTATACTGAGCGGTGAAACTCCTTAAGCCGCTCACGCAAGGAGAGTGAGAAATCCACTCACAAATTAAAACCCACTACTAACCAAGACGCGAACCAAAACGTTCGATTAGGAATGTACCGTTTCTGTAGCAGTCGGTTCTTCGTACGGGAACGATCCGTTTTGCAACGGCCAAGAGCTGCCAAACCCCCTCGATGCAAGAAGAATTGCAGTGTTTGAAGCATCGCTACCACAACAACAACATTAGGAACGTTCCCCAGGCTGTAAATGATTTATCATTCATGTTGATCGTAGTAAAACAACAGGTCTAGCATCTGTACGATAAATAAATGTAAATAATAACAAATTGATTTTATATTTAAAATAAAATGTATCTTTATTCGGTTTTTCGTTTCTTCTTCTCGTTCATTTTTTTTTCTAAAACATCATTTCTGACAAAACTTCTTATCCATTGTTAAAATACATAACTGAATATATTATGTGTTTCTTGTTTGTACATAAATACGAGTAAATAGAATATGTAGTAACAAAGTCAGAACAAACTAGCTCAACGTGTACATTTGGAAGCAAAGCAAATAACGAAAATTCTTCTATTACAAGTTACTATTTAACTGAGCTGGAATACATACTAATCTAGCAAGAACGGAAATACAAATATGTATTGTGTTTACGATAATAAATTTAACTATTAAATCACAAACTAAATACAATGAAATGTTAACCAGAGACTATGCAAACTTACTCGTAAAAGTGTGACGATCAGATTCAAACATTGGCCTTTTCAACTTGAAAAAAAATTTAGCTTGTGTTCTTTAGCATATTAGAATTTCCAAAAACTTCTAAATTACGCACAGTCAAATTGAAAAATAAAGATATCCTTCTTGACATGACATTGACAGACTCGAATTTGGGTGTGTTTCATTATTGGCAGAGTATTAACGTTAGCATTTTCATTCTAAAATGCTATTCAGAAGTTTTCGCTATAGTCTAAGTAAATTATAAGCCGAAATTAAGTATTTTCAAATTTCATTTACACAAGCCATCAATCAAGAAATTGTTACAATCCCTTTGTTGGTCATAAGACAGAAAGATTTTGGTGAATGTCAAAACTATCCATAATAAAAATGTTGAATATTTCATTCTGAACAACATTTTTATGTATTTTCAAAGTTGGCTCTATGTTGAAGCACTAGAAGTTTAATAAATAATACAGAATTATCCAAAAAGCGAATGTTAACCAACCAACAGTTTCGGAAAAAACAGTCAACGGCCATGAATAAGCAATTTATTGTTGCTGAGTTAAAACAAAAACGGATACCACATAGCAGCACGAAGCCGTGTTGTAACATGTAGTCACACTCCAGCACTGACTATTTGCCATTTTTTTTTCTCATTTTCATTCCCACGTGCTGTTCTGCCAGTAGGCAGTGTACCATGCGCCCTGGTCAAGATTTCTCTTCTTTATTTGAAAGTACAAAAAGGAAACCAAAAAACAGACAAAGCAACAAATAAATTTCCAATACGTCAAACCGAAATCGTTGTATTTTCAGCTCATAAACATCATTTTTACGTACACTATTTCAATGAAGGTGTGTCCACTACTTATCTACTAAATACTTGTCCCGGGCAGAGTCACCATTTAAAATATATATTTATACATATTTCTATACCCTATAAGGTAAAGGGTCAATTTTGTATTTATTTTAAATTATATAAATCTTATCGAAACTGCATACACATACACGCATATGCATATTTATTGTAATTTACTGTAAATTACGACCATAAATAATTAAGTAATGAATGATTACCACGCGATCGACTGATTCTTCGTCGCTTAAACCAATTTATAAATACGATAAAAACTAAAACGGTTAATAGAAATAATGTTATAATCGAATAGTTGAGAGTCTCCTCCTCATCACTGCTGCTATTGCGATTGTTAGTGCCTAGAATATTTGATTCGTCGCCAGCATTGCCATAGATGGCAGCTGCACCGCCAGCTCCGATACTATCACTTAGATATTTTTGATTTTGTAAATTATTTTTAAGATACGTCTCAATGTTACTATCGTCGTCGCTATATGGGGCCGGTAGAGCCGCTGACGCTCCACCGCCACCGCCGCCGCCATCCGGTGGCTTTTTATTACGCCAATTTGATAGATCGCCTGGTCCCATCATGTCGTCGGGAGTTAGGACGGCTATGGATAAAAGAGAGGATAAATATATGATGTCAGAATTTTTGTAACGAAGTTGAAGATGTTAGCGGGACACACAGTGAATGTACTTTGATTAGTTGAAGAAGAAGTTGATTTTTTAGTAACATTCTAAGTAAAATTCATACTAATTCATATTAATTCACATCCATGCATTATTAAAAATGTAAAAAAGTATGTTACAATAGAAGAAAAATTACAAAATTTAAATTAAAAAAAAAATCTAAGATAAACTACTCAAAAAAATAAAATGAAGTCCTTTAAACGCAGCGCTACGTTGGAAGTTTTGCTTCATTTGAAGTATAGGTTAGGTTAAGTTAAAGGGTTGCTATGATTGTCCACAGCACACATAGCCCGCATCAGGGTCCGTTGTGATACTCAACGCGATATGTTGTCTCGATTCATTCTAAACTTCGAACCAGCCCGAGCCCACAACAAAACGTTGGATCTGGCCAAAATCGACGTCCTGCAAGTCACCCAGGTCGGCGAAATAGTAGGCCCCAAGAGTAATGCTAATGCTAATGCTTTCCAGGCCTCTACCTCCTCATCCCCACAGCTTCTACATAAGTCGTTATACGGAAGCCGAAGCCTCCTGGCGTGCTCTCCAATTGGACAGAGCCCAGTGATGATGCCGATGTGATGCCTTTTCAGCGACAATAGCTTAGCGGAACGACTCATATCCAAGCTGGGCCATATCAGCTTTAGCTGTTTTCGATTCAACCAATTTTCAGATCATTTTCATACAAAACGACAGACCGGTTTTAATCCAGGTCTCACATGGGGTCTCATCGGAGCAACGTTGAAAGCAAATTGGTTGAACATCAACTTCTCTCGCCCCGTCTAAATGTATACTGATTGTGAGTACGCAATTCACAATCAACGGCGAAGTATCTGTATGGTGGCTGTTTAAGTTCACTCGTCGTAGAGCCGTGGCGTTCTTTTCGGTCTGTGAAGCCGGGTTAATGAATCGAAAGCGGCTTTTGTCTTATAACAAGTGCTGCTACTTAGCCATCTCGTGTTAGTGATACTTATCGCGGCCTGCATTATGTTATGCTTACATACACATGGGGCGACCGGTAGCACAGTGTGTTGAGGCATCAGTCTCATGTTTGACTACCGGCGTTTCGGGTTCGAATCCCGTCCACGACGACGACGTTCGTGGCCATGGATGTGCAGGAGGTGCATGTTGGCAACTGCATTCTCTGAAACCAATTTATGCCAACGAAACGTCAACTGGGCCACACGGAACAGTTGACGCGCTATACCCCCACAAGGGGTTAGGGCAATTGAGTATCTCAACTTTGCAGAGAGTATGTTCGGATTCTTCCGAGGTCCCTCTTTCAGTAAATTCGTCAGCTCGGCAGTTGCCAACGAAACCACTGTGACCCGGAATCCAGCACACGACAATATCAAAGATACCACTTATCTCTGTGAGAGATTCGCGGCACTCCAACACCATCCTGGAGGTTATACGTACGGATTCCAGGGATCTAATCGCAGCTTGACTGTCTATTAAAATAATGGTGTTCCTCACAGCCAGACCAGGACTTCCCAAATAGCTACCAATTTCGCTTGCAGAACGCTACAGTAGTCGGGTAGTCGAACCGATACACTCAGTTTCAGATAGTCGGAGTAAACGCCAGCTCCCACGCCATTGTCATTCTTAGACCCAGCTGTGTAGATATGTATCGTATCTGTTGTCGGAAGAAAGTCTTCATTCCATTGTGTATGTAATGGGATGAGACATTTGAAGGACTTAGTGAACATAAGTTTTGATGAGACATGGTCCGTCCTTGCAGGGATATCTCGATTATTTAAAATCGTCGAGTCCCCCCAGTTTAGAGCTAATCAATATCCTGTGTCGCGAAGACGGACGGCCGTGCGTGCAGCCACCTGTTCGCCAATATCTAGCGGGAACAGGTTGAGCATTATATTCATGGCATCAGAAGGGGTCGTTCTGACAGCCCCGCTGATTGCCAAACTAGCTGATCTTTGCACTTTTTCCATTAATCTACGATTTACTGCAGTTTTAAGTGCGTTCCACCACACAATAATGCCATGCAAAAGTATGGGGCGAATAACCGCCACATAGAGCCAATGCACAACCTTCGATTGCAGGCCCCGATGGCATTCTTACAACAGTAGAGTGCGATATTTGCCTTATTAACACGTTCCTGAATATTGGGCTTCCAACTTAGCTTCCTGTCAAGTATCAGCCTCAGGAACTTAGCCTTGTCTCTGAAGACCAATTTCTCTCCCTCCAATACCGGAGGTTTTGGTGTTGGTGTCCTATGCATTCTTGAAAATAGGAGTTCCGTCTTTAACGGATTAACTTTAACGCCACATTTTGTGGCCCAATTTGTTCAAATAGAGAGTGCATTCTGTTAATACCTCGCTAAGAGTGGTGGAGAACTTACCCGAGATGGCATCCTAGCGCCTCCAGATCCAGGAGAAGTTCATTTACCACAACATTCCATAAGAGGGGGAGAGAACACCACCTTGCGGGGTGCCCCTATTAACGTATCAACGAGCGGACGACACGCCCAACTCAGTGCAAATAACCCTAGATGTTAGCATCAGGTTGATGAGCTGACAGAGAGAGTCGTCCACTCCGAGAGACGACAGTGCATCAATGATTGTAGCTGGTCTAACGTTACTGAAGGCTCCGTCAATATCCAGATACACCACCTCGGTAAACTCCTTACATATAAAGTATAGACATTTCCAAGCCGAACAGCCTGGATTGAAAAACAAAAAAACCCATCTTCGTTGCTTCAGAAAGTATGAAACAAGTAAAATACACGGCCTCACGAGCGCATAAAGTACGTCCTTTATTTCGTTATTTTCAACGTCCGTTGTAGAGCTAAGCTAATTGGCTTCAATTGGAGAGTTCACACAAAGTAAAGTGTTCTCCATTCCGTTCTGATTCGGAACATAGGGCACGTCGTGTACTTGTGGCTCATTTCTAAGATCGTTTTTTAAGGGGAGATGGTAACTGGAAATTGGGCGCAACGACTCTTTTTACTGTGTCGGCACATAAGCTCTTACTTTTTTCAATGGGTCGTTCAAAAAGAGTCGTTCAAGATTCGAGAGAGTACTCAAAATATTTATACGGGGTACGGTACCCCGTATAAATATCGAAAATAAGGGTTACCGTTCAGGATCTCCTTTCAATTCCTATTCTTGGTAATTTTGACTTAGATTCGTAATCAGTGACATAAACAACCCCTTACCAGTTTTTTTCCAGCAAGATTGGCCATGTTTTGGAAAAAAGGGTTGCCGTTCAGGATCTGCTTTCGTTTTTGGCTTATTTGGCAATGTTAACTTCAGATTTGCAATTAGCGACCTAAACAGCCTCCTACCAGTTTTTCCCAGCAAGATTGGCCGTGTTTATGACAAAAGTGTTGCCATTCTGGATTCCCCCCCCCCCCCCATTTTGTATTTTGCACTTTTAACTTCAGATTTGCAAGGATACAGCAAGGATAGGAAGCTGCTTAGCTTGTTGAGGGGCCTTTTACTTCGCCAGATGGCACTGCTTGACCGTCACGGTTATTATGGCAACCTTAAGGTCGCCAGACACGACAACCAACTGGATTGCAAACATGCACCTAACCACGTCACACCGAATAGAAAAAAACATCCTCATTTCCACCGTTCTATGATATTTAATGGTTCGATGGAAGTCCGACCGTGGTTCTACACGATCATATTTGATGAGCTTTTGGCTCCGTCCCCACGGGCATCTTCGGATGCCGAGCAAGCCGTCCATTACCCAAACTGACCATTTTTTTTTAAATTTACAATTCAAGCCAAAACTACACCGAAACTGGACCATTCCATTTTCCACTTTCCGCTTCCTATTTACAATTTACTGATTTCGATTAACCAGTTTCCATTCCATTGTATTGTTTTACTGAGTGATTTACAGTGATCTGATTGTGACGTGACGCCAAATTTAGTCTGATCCCAGCCAAAAAGCATATCCATGTTAGGTGGCATGTAGCTCCGTCCGTCGGTAAAAATCGGGTCTACTCCCAAACGTGTATTTGGTCGAAATTCACCGCATACCTACTCCGTAGCATTGCATTCCAGACTCCAACAACAAAATATTTATCATTTACATTCATAAAAAATAAAACAACAAAAAACATCTAAAAACACCACAAACCCAATAATAGCCGAGGGTCAACTCGCAACACAGGAGAAACCGATAACCGAAATAAAAACAGAACCCTCATCCACTACGTACCTCACCTTTTTGACTTTCTAATTTTCGCAAAAGATTCGAATTATTCTCGCCGTCCTCGTGAACTTTTGAAGCGCCCGCCTGACCGGCAGCCACACCCCCGTCATTATTCGTCAGTTGCTTCAGATCATGCGACGTGGTCAAATTCAAAAACACCGGCGATTCCCAACGCAAAATCGGACATTGGGGTATGGTGCGTTTACGTTGCGAACTATTCGGATCTAAAACTTTTGAGTATTGATTTAAATTACTACCCGTTATGCGAGCCGGCAGCGTGGACATTGAATCCTGATAGTGACCATACAGATCCGCATTCGCTGATCCTTTCAGCCGCATGCCCGCCTTTCCGTACGCTACACTCCCATTTGGCAAGATGATTTGTTTCGATTTATTCAAATCGTGCAATAAATTCGATACGTGACTAGTCATTGTGTACTCAAGGAGGGCGTCGATTAGCCAAAAGCATGGCTTCTCCAGGTGCGTGGAATCGAGACAATTCGAGTCGCCGAAAACGGCAATGCGTCCTTCGCGACGCGGATGATCCGGCTCGGTGGGTGTCGGTGCCTTCTTCAGCACCTTCAATTCCAAATCGAAATTCTTATCGGAATCGTTGATTTTACTGGGCATTTCATGGAAATCGGTTTCGGCCGCGTCATCCTCACCGCCCACATCTAAATTGTTAGCCTCCAGGTCGTTGGTTAGGTCGTCGAATTTTTCCAAGTTTTTGATGATTTCGTTGTTGTCGAAATTCAATCGGCGATTGTCTTTGTTGGTTTTGTTAACGTTGGCCGTGTCCGCGGCGGTATCCTCCAGTAGGATTCGTTTGTTCAGTATCGGGTTCTTGTCCATCTGTTGCTCGTAGTGCTGCTGGGCATCGCCGTCGTCACGAATTTCGTTGTCCATAATCGGTGGTTGATCGATTGCATTCTCTTCGAATTTCGACAGATGACTCGACGGCGATTTAGTTTGCATTTTCTCCACATGCTTGTCGAGCTGGACGAGACCGAGAATGGGAACCGAATAGCGATCCTTCGGATTTCGATCAGGCGTCTTGAGGATCTGTAAACAAAAGTGGTCAGCAATTTAGATCAAAATATCTTCCGATATTCAACAAACCTCAACTCCTTGATCATGCAAGTCAGCCTGAACTAGGATGCTTCCATTCGTTTTCGGGAACCGAACAATTGTCGCGCCACTCGCATAATACATACTGTGATCGCCCATCGAATAGTACCCTTCTGCGACAAAGTCTCCGAATGCAATCCCAAATTCCCCGAGAAGCTCATTCAATGCAGGAATATTCGCACCTCCAGTGTCCGGCATCCACCACTGCCGCGTATTCTCGTCGAAGAACTTAATCTTCCGCATAACGCTCGTATTGTACCAATCGGCGAACACGATCACACTCAAATCGTAGTTGTACACATCGTTCTTCAATTTCGCAATTTCCTCGTCGAAAAACTCCTCCTCCGGATCGACTACGAGCAACGTACCGTAGTTGGATGCATTGAAACAAGTGTACGGCTTGCCAAGAACCTCGACATAATATCCAGCATTGCGAAGATGCGTGTACATATCGCGAAAGTTCGTATGAATGTGATCGGCTCGCCAGTCCAACGGATCGGATTTAATTTTAAGATTATCGCGCGGCAGATAGCCGGGCGGATATCGCAGGCTATGATATTGATCCCAAAGGATACGTTTGTGCCTGGGCGGTTTCGGGATGATCTTCACACGAATGGGAAAACTCACGGTACTATTGCGAGCCTCTGATTCGTCCGGACCAGCCGGACTTTGTACGGTAAGTGTCACATGTCCCTGAGCGATACCTTCAAAGTTCGCCGCTTCTTCGTTGATTGCTAAAAGAGAGTTTGATTGTTAGAAATACAAAGGAAGGAAACAAAAAATTGTATCTCACCAATATGCAATCCCATCCATCCCGACCATGGCCACAAAACCTCCGAATATGATATTGAAACGTTTAAAAATTGACCATTTTGTTTCATGTACGGATGCCACGTAGGTTTGTTGATCACCCTCCCTGTCACGCCCATTCCATTCAAAATCGTCACATTCGCTATGGCCGGCGCACTGGTGTAGTACAGTGACTGACTACTGTACGGCCACATGTAGTCCGAGGTGAAATCCAAATACGATGGACTCAATGTGACTTTCGGAGTGTACGATGAAAGAATTTTCATACTTTTCAAGATATTCAATTTGCCATGTCCCTGCTCGAACATATTGTTGTCTGTGAGGCGGGTGGCTCCTTCAATAAGAGCCTGTTTCATCGACGACGGATTGATCATGTCCAATTTGTTGAGGACGCCGCTTGCAATGAGGGTGACAGCCCCGGCAACCACAGGCGAGGCGACCGACGTTCCGGATAGTGATCGACAACCTCCACGAATGTTGCTGCCCTTCACTTGACTTCCGTATGTAACGATATCGGGCTTTAGACGTCCGTAACCCTGGAAGGAGAAGTTAAATTATGTTAGTTACGGTCTCGGGGAGAAGAAGACTGCGTGTGGCTATGTGAATGGCTGTTTATTTGGCTGTGTGTCTGCCTGTGCATCTGTGCGTGTGTCTATGTGCCTGTCTGTCTGTTTTTGTGTGTGGTTGTGTGTGGATCTGTGTGTGTGTCTGTGTATGCGTATGTGTGTGTGACTGTGTATGTGTATGTTTCTGTGTGTGTGCCTGTGTATGTGTATGTGTCCTTGTATGTGTGTACGTGTCTGTGTGTGTGGCTTTATATGTGTGTGTGTCCTTGCATGTGTGTATGTGGCTGTGTATGCGTATGGGTCTGTGAATGTGTGTGGCTTTGTTTGAGTGTGTTTCTGTGTGTGTGGATGTGTGTGCGTCTGTTTATGTGTGTGGCTGTGTGTGTGTCTGTGTATGTGTGTGTCTGTGTATGTTTCTGTGTGTGTCTGTGTATGTGTGTGTGTCTGTGTATGTGTGTGTGTCTGTGTATGTGTGTGTGGCTGTGCCTATGCATGTGTGTGTGGCTGTGTATGTGTGTGTGTGTCTGTTTCTGTGTGTCTGTTTCTATGTGTCTGTGTGTGTGTCTGTTTCTGTGTGTCTGTTTTTATGTGTCTGTGTGTGTGTCTGTATGTGTGTCTGTGTTTGTGTATGTGTCTGTGTGTGTGTGCCTGTGTGTGCCTCTGTGCGTGCATATGCGTGCGGAACATTATGGGTTTGGGCCTAATGGGAGAATTCTCTCTATTGCATTTAGAGAGAATCCTTAATTGCGGCATTTCCACTTTAGGTAGACCATTTCCGCTTTAGGTGGTAAGAACCTAGAACTCACGTAGCAAAATGTGTAGGTCCTAAAGCGGAAATTTCTTGAGTTTCGTAAAATTCTCTCTAATGAAATAGAAAGAATTCTCCAATCAACGCCAAATCCATAATGTTCCGTGCATGCGTGTGCGTACGTGAGTGCACGTGTGTGTGCGAGTGGTAGCGTGGAAATGCGTGTGGGCACGTGTGTTCATCTGTGTGTCTTTGTGTGTCCAGTCCATTCCCTCTCCTTTCTCCTCGCTTCCCCTCTTCCGCACCACTCGAAGATCTTAGTATACCCATTTCACACATCCTTGTGTCCGTTATGTCCTGTATGTGCTTTGTATTTTGTATGTCCTTTCTATCCTTTACGTCCTTCTTATCTTTCAGTTCATGCCCATTATGTCATTTTGTTTTGTTTGAGGCGTAAGAATAGCGCCACGACCCCTACCGGCATGTCGTAGAAAGTCGCTAAAACATTCGAAAAACTCGGATAAGTACAATAGTAACTCCCCGGTTACGAGATTCGGCTATCGTTGGTGCGTTGTCGGGGGGCGGGTTGTTAACGGACGAGTACGACCTATTGTCCCAAACCAAATGCAATGGCGCGTAGGAATTTTTGACTCGAAATGCCCCACTAAGGATTAAGACAAAATGAGTATATCCTTTATTTCCTACATGTCCTTTATTTCCGGTATGTCTATATTTTTTGTCTCTTGTCTACTGTTCATTATCACTTGTACCTTCTTGTCCCAAATTTTCTTTTTGTACCCTCCCCTCTTTGTTACGCCCCACCCCTCCTCTTCGCCACCACTCAAATATCCTACCCTTCCCATCCGAAACCTCCAATTTTCTCTACCTTTCTGATACGTATATCTACATTATACCATCGCGTTACAAAAGAAATGTTACAAAATGTTCATAAAAAGCCTCCCATATAACATTGTATGTTAACAAAAAAAAAGGAAATCCATTACCTGTGGCAACTCCCACGTCGTCATGCCTCGTGAACTAAACTTTGCAATATTCTCCTCAAAATTCATGCCGCCCACTCCAATCACGTCGCTTTGATCGCCAGGATTGTTTAATGTGCCATAAAGTGGACCATCGTTACCAATCGCCGAGATCATGATCACTTTGTTGGCCGTAAGTTCGAGGACTTTATCGACGAATGGATGATCCAAAAAGTCCGGTCCGCCTATACTCAAATTGAGAACGTTGATTTTCTTGAGTATTGCATAGTTGAAGGCGTCCAAAAACCACGAAGTGTAGGAAACCTGATTATTGGCGGAGGATGATTAGCAAAAAAAAATAAATTTTGTTAGTTTGAATGACAGTCAGCCCTTACCTGATTATTGGTAAACACCCTGTAGATATGAAGTTCAGCATCGGGAGCGAATCCCAAACATTCTTTCGACGAGGCAATCACCTGAAATGCAAAAATCGTTTTTAGCCACCGCAGACACTCGCTGGTCACGTTCCTGAGAACACACTGATTCTGAATTAGGGTCACAGTGACAGAGATGTAAAATGTTGTGCACCCGTGAGTGGGAGAGAGAGTCGTGGTATCTGATCCCGAATCATGTCGACCTTTAGAAGGTTGAAAGTTGTCTCTCTCTCTCTCTCTCACTGAAGAATGCACTACATTTTATATCTCTGTGGCACTGATGCGGAATCAATGCTGCGTTCCTGCGAACGAATCAGGATTTGACATTTCTCGGATTCTCCTCCACATACTTTCCCCTCCGGTAAAATTTGTACAGACAACTGTCAATTTTCGGATCTGAAAATATTCCCCTCCCGATCTGAGAAGTTTTCTGATTCGGAGGGGAACATTTTTATGACAGTTGTCCGTACAAATTTTACCGGAGGGGAAAGCATATGAAGGAGAATTCGAGAAATGTCAAACCCTAATTCCTTCACAGGAACGCAGTCAATGACTACTACTACTTGACTACTTACCCCGGCGACAAAAGTGCCATGACTCACGCCATCGTCCAATGACTTTTCATTCGTCCAATTTGTTCGCTCCTTGATTCGTTTGAAGTGCGGATGATTTTTCGACAGGCCCGTATCAAAAACGGCCACTTTAATTCCCTTCCCTGTGATGCCGAGACTCCACAACACATCGGCTCGTAGCAACGATGTAATTTGTCGGGAAATTGCCCGTAAAAGACGACGATTTGTATAACGATTGGCGGCGGAGGCGGAACCACCGTTTGGATATGTTGCATTCTGTTGCTGACTCTTATTCGTGCTCTCGTTCACGCCGCCGGTTTGATTCACATTTAATTCAGGTAACGATAGTAGTTTTCTTTGAAATGCCGCATGACTATCAGACGACGACGCTTCGTTCTCGTTGAGTATGTCAATAAGTTCGCGCAACAGATGCTCGTCTTCTTCGTTCGTGGTAGCCTCCGTGTCGGAGTTGGCATCACTATCCGAGCCACTCTCCAGTGGCGCTTCTGTGTCGAGCTCATCTTTCGACACAGGAATGTATTTGAGGGTACGATGCACCATACGTTGTGGGGTCACACTCTTCACTAGGGGGTGAGCTTTGATCGCTTCAAGGCCCGACAGGCTGGAATCCTCTTCCAAGAGTATCACATCAAAATCACTGGGATAATCACTAGCCGGATTGAGTCGAGGTATTATGCGCCAATTTAGAACCTGCGGAAAAAGTGGAATGAAATGAAACTATTATTAAGGAAATGGTTCAGGGGAATTAGTTAAGTATTAAAGTATAAACTATTTAAGCTTTATGACGACTTTGTATTCTTCACTAACGAAGAGCTTATTATACAATAATATTTAGACAAGCACCAGCCTCAAAGGAGATATCAGCAGAGGTATGTGTTCATATCTTGGCAATGAAATTTACAACATTTCCTGTTATTCTTATCTGAATGGCGTCTTCCGTCTTAAAACTTGTATACCTGTCAATTCACGTGGTATCTTAAGAGGCTTAGAGCTATAATAAAATCAGCCAGTTGATGACTACAAGACGAAGAATTTGCGCTCATATCCTAGAATGCGTTTGAGGATCAGGAGGCAGGTCCGTCTCTACCATATGTGCAGACTATGAACTTGAACAGGGTGTCATTACCTTACCCTAAGGTTATTTTTTGATTTGTAAAATGTAGCGTTAAATTTATTAGATTGGGATTTTCGCGCCCCTACATATTATCACCGTGGCGGAACAGCCCTGCCCGCCTGGGTCATCGTGTTTCAATTATAACGACCAATATTTGTTGACATTTTAACAATAAATGGATGGTGCTCATTAAAGCGCAATTTCGTGTCAAAAGCAACGCCAAAGTCATCATCTACTGAGTCTTTCCAACGAGCTATCGGTCTTCCTCGCAGCCTTGCTCCTTTTTGTATTTTGACGATTCTCGAAACTCTCAGCTGATCGTACAGTTCATAATTGTACCTTATGCGCCATCCATTTCGGTCGCAAACTGTTGCGAACGAGTTTGTTTTTTTTTTGTTCTTGTGACTAACAGCACCGCGCCCATTCCAGATTCACTGACTAGATAAAATCTCACTGACCCTTCATTGGGCGCCGAATATTTTTGGCCTTTTGCGACCATTCTTTGACTATTTTCAATGGTAAATTTTCACTACTTCGTGGGATAAAAAAAAAACCTTACGGTAGCTTTAAGGTCTGAAACACTTTCGGTTTTGAGTTTTTGGACTAACGGTACCGAGCGTCTAGCCGTTTGCCTGTTTAGGCTTCATTAACTATACGAGGTAACATCATTGGGCGACGAATATTTTGGGACATTTTCGACCATTTTTCGACTATCTTTGAAAGTGTCACTGACATGAAAATTTTAAGGTCGTCTTAAGGAAGCTTAAACTTGTTTGTAACCCCTTTTAAACCGTAGCGCATCAACAACTCCATCAGTTGTTTGTTGCTGTTGTAGCCGCGCTTCGAGCTCCAATAGCTGTATTTGTCACAAATTCTGAATATCCATAGTCAGTAGCGGATTTAGGCATGGGCCCAGGGCAGCGGTCTCTGTAAACCGCCACTGTCCATAAGCAGCTGCTTCCCACAGCGCAATTGGAGTTAAACGCATGGGGACTGCTGCACAATTAAAGATATGCTCAAGATCGTGTGGAGAGAGGCCACATACTAGGCAGGAGTTTTAGATGTTCCTGCCGATGCGGGACAGGTATGAGTTCAGACGCGAGCATCAGCCAGAACGAAGTTGAGCCAACGTAGTTCTGGTTTCTCTTGGGAGCCCAGATTCTTCTCAAGGTATGGCTTGTGGCTGCGCATTCAGTACCTTATTTGGTCCTAGTTCCGCAATCGAAGAAAACACTTCCGCACTGTACAGAGTTGTGGACTTCACTTTCACGGTCCCTCATGTTGCATCTAACATCTCATAAGGCTGGAGTTAGGATGGTCACTCCAATAACAGCCAACCAGATACTGCTTGCGGCTTCTTAAATGCAACATGTTGGTCTCATAATGAAGATGATCCTGCGACGATATCTGGAGGCAGACTGTGACAGTTCTAAGAGCAGTATTCTGACAGGTTTGTATATTTTCCCACTGAGTGTCGCATAAATGATCAGAGCAGATGGGAGCCACATAGAGGGCCACAGATATCCCGATTGATTTGTATGTCGCGAATAGGATCTCCTTATCTTTCCCCCATGAATTACCAGCTAAAGCTTTGAGGACTTTGTTCCTACTTTCGCATCCTGTCACAAATGGTTGACGCATGCGCCGAGGAGGTACCAAAATAAGAAACATCACAATAATATAATGCTATGCTTCAACTGAACCCGTCAATGTCGTGGCGAAAGACTTCTTCGACAAGCAACAACACGCCTAACCGCTCTTCAGGGCTACTGCTCTTAGATAGGAAGCACATTAGGAATGTTTAGTGGAGTTGGCCACTGCCTTGTTGAAAAGCATGCGAGGAGACTTCGAGTTCCGCACATTGATTTTTGCAGAATATGTTGTTATGAACCACCTGTAATGAACCATATCTTGGTAGTGCTGCTTCCACTGGCAGATCGAAAGCAGCACCTGATGAGTACGGATTTTCTTGTACCAAACCAGAGGCCGAAGGTTCCATTACATCCGGACCTCAATGCAAGCGCGAGGGCATCGACGCCGTCCGTCAACCATTCCATCCTTATCGCCCCATTTTTTATTATTCCCCATTTTTGCTTCCCCTGTTTGTGTTGTTTTCCCCAGTCCTATGAATTTTTGTTAATACGTAAAGGACAGGGGCAACGAGCGCCGAAAACTCCACCCACGTCTCCCGAACTGGGCTACAGCAAGCATAGGCCGCTGCTTAGCTCGTTGAGGGGCCTTTGCTTTCTTCGCCACGTTGGCACTGCCCGACCTTCACGGTCACTATGCTATTTTAGGCTCCATCCCCACGGACATCTTCGGATGCCCACCAAACCGTCCGTTACAATGTACTGACGAGAATGAGGAGGAGAGCTCTCTTCATTTGTTCTGTGCATGTCCTGCATTGGCTGATAGTAATTCCACCCTTGAGTCCTACTTCTTTACCGATTTGGATGGCCTGAAGAAGATGAGCGTAGGTCAGCTACATCGATTCATTGACAACTCCAGTTGGTTGGCGTAGTAAGTTCAGGTCTATGGATAATTACTTAGTACATGGTGGTATGACAACGGACCCTATGGTGGTGGAAGTTCTCTCTTTATGTCAGAGCAGTCACTTCAACCTAATCTTAGGTAGTAAATTTCCGCTTTACTAATCTCTTCGTGTGAAAATGTTGCACTTATCTCCCCCACGAAAAAGAGAAAGTGTAGACTTGCACACAACACATTACCGCGCCGCTCTACACGACACATGAACTTAACTTCTAATCAAAAGACCGGTTTTCAAGCGAAGTGAAGTTCAAAGTAATTCTTTTCGCGTGAAAATAGCTCATAATGATGTGTAGATTTTTTTCTTCGAATGAAATATGTTAGTACTGAGAAAGTAAAAATTGTTCGTGCGATCGAAGCTTTTGAGAGTTTTTGTATGAGATTTCGCAGATTTCGGAAAGCCGACCTTAGTACTATGCTTTAGTTGGTAAGAGCGAAAATTCCTTGGATGTGATGAAAATTTGCTCTAAATACGATAGAGATAATTCTCCTATTATTCGCGAAACAAGAATGGAATTGTTCCCTGATTCCGCAATGATAATGATGTGTGTTTGATAGAGCTGGGGTGTTGGCAGTTGGCAAGACTTTACGCCAGAGTTAAAAACTCTCCACAGCATTCTGTTTTTGTTATCAATGTACGAGTATGTTCATCATGTTGCATAAAGCCTATCGCTTCAATCACACCAATTAACGAAACAAAAACACAAATTGCATTTTATAAACGCCACATTCCATTCTACGTACAAATAAAATTAACCATAGAAAAAAAGGCAATTGCATTTCTTTGTCTTGTAAGTAAATGATGCTGATTGGGCGAATTATGTTTAAAAAAAAAGGTTTTCTATATCAGCAATATTTCAGTCAATAATGAATATGATAACATTTTGAGATAAGAGATGATCATGAACGCAATGGTACACTTTGTACGTACACTCAGTGAACTAACAATAAATTTGATGCTGATATTAGGCAAGAATTAGACAAAAAAAACACCAAACGCTTACTAAGAAAAACACGAGGAAGCAAAAGATACAATTTCATTGGAGTCATGAAGTCATGAAGCCAACGAAATTATTTTCTATTTTTGGATGAAAGAGGAAATGAGATTACAGCCCGAATAGTTTTTTTTTTGTGGTGAGGATTGTATTTCGAAACTAGCAAAATCGAAAATTCTGGAGAATCTTCATTGAAGTTTACTGAAGCCTATGTTGCGATACGTTTGCGAATCATTTGTATGTTTATGGCCGAACATTCCTGTTTCGCAAAAATTAGGAGAATTCTCTCTATTCGATTAGAGAGAACTTTCACAAAACTCGAGAAATTTCCGCTTTAGGACCTGCAAATCCCCCTGCATGGGTTCTAGGTTCTTACGGCTTAAAGTGGAAAAGAGCTACCTAAAGCGGAAATCCCGCAATTAAGGAATTTTAAAAATTCTCCCTAAATGCAATAGAGAGAATTCTCCTAAAATTCGCGAAACAGGAATGTTCCGTGTGTTCATCTGGGTAGAGAATTTCTCGTGAGCGGCAAGAGATTTGGTAGGAATATGAAAAACTGCAATAATTCATGGCTCAAAGCATGGCATAGGTACGTGGGATGTCATATCAAAGGTCGCAATTAGCACACTCCATATCTGGTGTGATTTCTTCTAATACGAAGTAACTATAGCAGAGTGAAGAGGCGTAAAATGCAAATTTTTTTCAACCCCCCATTCCATTTTTCGAGACCTCAAAAGGGAGAGATATGAAAACTTCCAGAAAGAGGGCACATCATGGGTATAAGTGACATTACAGAGTCTTGATATCTCCGAAGAAAAATAATACTATTAATATTATATAGTTTATTTCTATGATTTTGGTGTTCTTGACCCCTCTCGCCAGTAACATCTCTATCGTTCAAAATTTACATTCGCGACGAATCTTATTTTTCGAATCGCTGGCGAGCCTCGGGTTTCTGGTTTAACAAGTCAAACATTCAATGATAGCACTTTATTGACACGGTTCTCAGACGGACGCCTCAGAATATGGCAATACCAATCCATACGACGATCTTCGAGCTTTTCAATGATCGGTTGCTCAACAAACAAGCTGCCTCAGATGTAGGTACTTTTGATGCGATCCTTTTTGGCCATACCTGCTGACATCCGTAAAATCTTCATCTCGGTCGTAGTCATTTCACTCTCGAATGTCTTGCACATAGTCCAGCATTCAGAAGCATACATGAGTGCGGGATGTACGACCGTTTTGTACAACTTGCCCTTAAGTTTTGGTGGTATCTTCTTGTCGCGGAAAACCCCAGAGTTTTCTCGCCACTTCATCCAACCGACACTGATGCGATGTTTAATCTCGTCATCGCAAGTAGCTTCCTTGTTGACCATCGAGCCTAGGTAGTGGAACTTTGTACTAGACGTCAGATGATCTCCTTTAATGTAGATATCTGATATCGGTCTCTCTGGATCTAAGAAAGGACAACAAAAATACTCAGTCTTTGGTATACTAATCCTCAGTCCATGATCCTCCAGTATCTTACACCACCTGGTCAGTGCAGCTTGCAAGGAAACGATATCTTCGACTTTAACCGGAAATTCCTCGGACTCACCAGCTGTGCATTTAACCTTAGTATGGAAAAACTTGAATACTGTACTACTACTTCGATGTCAACCGTTACAAAGTGGGCAGCTGAATTTAAACGTGGTCGCACGTCCCTCGAAGACGACCCAAAACCGCAACCACACCGGAAACCATCGAAAAAGTGGATGATATCGTGTTGGACGATAGGCGAATGAAAGTGTGTGATATTGTTGAGGCTGTGGGGATATCGGAAGAAAGGGTGCGAAACATCTTGCACAAAGAATTAAAGATGCGAAATCTCTGCGCAAGATGGGTGCCGATCAAAAGCAAATGCGCAAACGATTTTCGCAGCAATCTTTCCGATCCAATCGGGATCCGACCGATTTTGTGCGGCAGTCGAAGCAGTGGGTGGAAGCCGGTGGCTCAGCGCCAAAGAAAACGAACTCGATCGCATCTGCCGGAAAGGTCATGGCCATCGTGTTTTGGGATCCGAAAGGGATCCTGTAAATTGATTAAATTGAAAAAGGCTTCTTGACCAGCTGGATGCCAAAATTCGCGAGAAGAGGCCTGGATTGAAGAAGAAAAAAATCATCTTTCATCAGGACAACGCACCTGTACATAAGTGTGCGTTGGCGATGAGAAAACTGCCGGATTTGGGGTAGGATTTGTTCGACCATCCCCCTTATTCTCCTGATTTGGCATCCTCATCCTCCATCAGATGGAAGTATATCTGAAGAAATTTGTTTCTAGGAAACGCATCCAATGAAGAAGTTGAGAGGGCCGTAGATGAATATTTTCACAACCTTCCAGACTCTCACTTCCGGGAAGGAATACTGATATTGCAGAAACGCTGGACCAAGTGTGTTGAAGTCAAGGGAGATTATGTAGAAAAATACTTTCATTGTCAGGGCGAGAACTTTTCACCTTGCCCTCCTACCTCGCGGTCGCGGACCTTAAGTGCTCTCACAAGGTCACCCATATCAGATCACCGGAACTCTGTCGGAGGCTTTTTCCACATCGATAAACACCAAGTCCAAATCCGTCCGTGCATCACGATGCTTTTCCATCGTAATACGTAAGCACTGAATAGCATCGGCTATGGACCGACCCTCATTTATTGTCATCCAAAAGTACAATCTCTCTCAATCGATTGCAGACAACTCGCTCGTAAATCATCGAGATGTTAACTTGATTGCCCTATAGTTGTTGAGATTGAATCACTCCGCTGTAGAAAAAACAGCTGCCGAGATACGTATACGAAAAAATAAAGACCAATCGTTGACTTAAAGGAAACTGAAGTATTTTAATTATGGATTTGAATGATGGGTTTTTAATCAAATTTGGTCTGAAATAGACGAATCTAAAGTCCTTTTCCGCGAATGCATAACCGTTTTGGAGATATTTACTTTTAAAGTTGAAACTTTTGTATGGGAAAATCTACTGTAAGGCCGGCCGCATCTTGGACGTAGGCAGGGCAGCGCAGCGCAGCGCGCACATGGCATTGTTGTTGTAACAATTGTCAAAATTTGATTTTACAACAACAATGCCATGTGCGCGCTGTGCTACGCTGCCCTGCCTACGTCCAACATGCGGCCGGCCTTAGAATTGTATATAGAATAAATTTCCGCTGTAGGTAGTTAAGAACCTACTATGATACATCATCATTTAATTTTTTATATTTTCAAGCCACTCGTGTTTGACATTTAGCGTGAATAAGCCGCCGATAAAATTTGGCGCCTCAGATATTGAAGTCTTTGCCCGAGCGAGTATCAAATCCAAAAAGTCAAAGACAAAGGCCATGCTTCGTCGAATTGACGACGCCGTTTTTAGATAACGGTACTTGTTGGTGTTGTCTCTCCAGGCCTATGAATTTTAGTAATACGTAAAGGACAGGAGCAACGAGCGGCGAATACCCGCCCACGCCTCTCGAACTGAGCTACAGCAAGCATAGGCCGCTGCTTAGCTCGTTGTGGGGTCTATTTCTTTGTGAGATGGCAATGCCCGACTTTCGCGGTCATTATGGTAACCATGTTTGACTACCGGCGTTTCGGGTTCGAGTCCCGTCCACGACGACGTTCGTGGCCATGGATGTGCAGGAGGTGCATGCTGGCAACTGCATTCTCCGAAACCAATTTATGCCGGGAAACGTCAACTGGGCCACATGGAACAGTTGACGCGCTATGCCCCACAAGGGGTTAGGGCAATTGAGAGAGAGAGAGAGTCCCCACGGGCATCTTCTGGTGCCCACCAAATCGTCCGTTATATATTGTTCAAAGAGAAATCTTCTGATATTTTGCAATTTTCTACAACGATAAAAAGATAAACATTACAGCTAAAAAAATGGGCTCAAAAGAAAGAGTAGAAAAAAAACGAAGAAACATGGTAGAAAGGAAACTGCGCCGTCGTCGATTTGGCGCAGCATACACGTGCTACAGTCAAAAGAAATGAAAACGATTAGCGATTTATTTCCGACTTTTCATATATCAACTTCAATTCGATTGTTTTTTTAATATAAGTTTTAGAAATAGCAGTTTCGAAACCAGGACTTTTGAAATTTGGGTTTCGAAACTGAACTTGGGAAGTTCGAATTTTCGAAATCTGTTTTTCTTTTGTTTTAAATGTAATTTCCGTAATTAGACTTTTAAAATTGGATTGTCAGTACTTAACTTATTCGATTTTCGAAATGTAATTTTCGACCTTCGATTTTAGAAATTATATTTTTAAAATTTAATTTTCGAAATTGGATTTTTCAAAATAAGTTTTCGTAATGTTATTTTCGAATTTCGACTTTAGAAATTTTATTTTAAAATTTGATTTTCGAAATTGGATTTTTGAGATTTGATTTTCGAAACCGGATTGTCAGAATTCCAGTTTTGAAATTAAATTTTCAAATTTTGATTTTAGAAGTTGTACTGTTAACATTTAATTTTAGAAATATTCGTTTTGAGATTTGAATTTTGCAATTAAATTTTCAGAGTTTGATTTTTAAAATCAAATTTTCGAATTTGGATCTTTGTATTTGGTTTTCGAAATAATTTTTTTTAATGAATTTTCGCAATTCACTTTTTGAAATCTTATTTTCGAAAGTAGAATAATGTATTTATTTTAAATTGAATCGTGAATTTCGAAAAGGACTCATCTCCATTCATTTTCCATAGGAGACGCGCCCTTTCCGAAATTCATGATTAAATTTGATTTTCAACATTTGTTTTTCGAAACTGTAATATCAGAATTCTATTTTCGAAAATAAATTTTCGGACTTCGATTTCGGAAATTACATAGCTTTAAAATTTAATTTCCCAAATTGGATTCTTAAAATTTCAATTTCCGATTTGAATTTCGAAATTGGATTTCCGAAACCGGATTTTTGGAATTTGATTTTGAAAATTCGATTTGTGAAAATCACTTTCGAAATTTTATGTTCGAAATGTTTTTTTGTTTTATTTTCGAGCTTCCATTTTCTATTTTATATTCCCCCATTTCAAAATTCGCAACTTCTTATTAGAAATTTTCCATTCCAAAGTTTTGTTTGACACCCGGAGAATGATTTGACGCCAATTTTAGTTTGCCCCCAGCCAAAAGGCATATTCATGTCATAACGACTACAGGAGCAATGGACTGGAAATTCAACTTGTTAAATGACATCATAAACAAAGTCGTTCGTTCGTATACGAGTTAGGAACAATCAGCAGCATCATCTTGAATCGAACATCATGAAGCAGGCTGACAATCGAATAAATCAGATTATTCATCAAGTGATGTGATGGCACTTAAAACTTGGGAATGTTAGGGCTCGTTCGATTCGTGATCCCAACACATTGTTAATGAAGAAACAAATGCGGGCATGCATGCAGCATCAGCTCACAAACGAATGCCCTGACATGATGGTACCCTCTTCGGTAATGTGTTGGCCTCATTGGTGGTTGTCATCAAACCCGAAAGTAGGGAAACACTTCAATGCAACGAAGCCGACAATACGAAGCCCTCGATAGATGGAAGCGAAGCGAAGCAAAAGCACTCTATGGATTCTCTGTTCTTCATTTTCGAATCAATTTCCATAATTACTGCAGCAGACGCTCGTGGCTTTAATTTCTGTGCATTTCCACCATCCGTTCGAGCAATTACTTTAACTAGTTCTGTCAACGACTAGCGCCTCGAGACATCTCATCTCATTCGTTCAGCGCTCCAGATTCATCGTCGACGGCTTCGGAGGATATTGAATTGCCTCCAAGCGGAGCAAATGATGCGCTTATCATACAACCGGCTGGGCCCGGGCAAGCGCCCCAGGCGTAATCGCAATCGAAAGTGATTGCATCGATCGAGACGTTGGACTCGAAGCAAACTGGGTCAACGCTTTCGTAAGACGAGCCGTCACTATGCAGCATATTCAAATCAATTGTAAAGGTCACGCTGCTCGATTGCCGAAATCACGAGCGCGTGTCGATAAGGAACCACCAGAGAAACTACAAAACCATCCCCTTCAGGCTAGATACGCCAAATAAACTTACATTGGACGAATTGAGTGCGGCCCGCAAGTAGTTCTCCCGCGCCGTCGACTTGTAGTAGTTGTTGAAGGCGACGATGTACTCGTTCTGGACGACTTTGCTGGTGAACTGCACCTCGACTCGGTGCCCGCTTGAGGCTGCTGCCCCCGGGCCGGTATTGTTGCAGCAATTTCGACTGTTCCCACTGCCCGGGCTAGAACCGTGTACAACGTTCATGGCGGCCGGCGCTGTGGAGCTCGTTCCGCGATGCGGCTCACCTGCTTGCGGTGTAGTGGCCAGAACCTGTCCATGATGGTCCGTGGGAAAGGTGGCGATGAGCAGAAGAACTCCAATGGCTGCGGAGAGCAGGCGGAATTGTTGGTGGTGGCCGCGTAGCAAGCACATTGTGCCCCCGTGTCGGGGGTGGTGGGCTTCCGTGGGGACGCAGCCGAGCTGGCGCTCCGCCGCCGCCGAGGGGGGGGGCTTCACTCAATATCGCACTCGCGGCCCTTGTGGCTGTTGCGTGTTACAAAACACAACCCGGAAGACCTTTGGCACTCCAATTATCGCGCACTCACACACGCGCTCCAAGAAACTTTTAATTGCACTTCTAGCGTTTCACAGCACTCGCGGACGGGCGAACGGGCGGGCAGGCACTGCGACTACAGGGGCGAAGGAAATCTTATTTACTTGTGGCGCAATGAAATCATCGTCATCTGGCTTATGTCTCAGGGACCGATAGAGGGGCTTGGGTTGTTTATACGTGCGGGCGTTTGTAAATATTTGCGTTATCCGAAAAGGCGGCGGTCGCCGCGGCGGCTACATATCAAAGAACTCGCTCGCATGCATCGTACGCATCCGGCACCGTGAATCGTCATAGGGAAACGCACACAGAGCAATGGAAAATTTCTCTCGCGTAAAAAGCACTTCACCCAAAAATCAGCCACTGACTGGGTCGATGACATCTGTCACAATTACACTGAATCGTTCCGAACCATGTTTTTACGGACTATTTAGCGAATCCCGACACGGAAGCTCATTCATTTTCACTGCTGATTTGTGCGTCGATAACTTTGATCTCCAATTTCCGCACAAGACCACACAAAAAACGCGATAAACTTCGACCCCAAAGTGGCGGCGATGACGACAGGACGACTTGACTTTCTAATTTGACTGGACGGATTGTACGGATTCTCATGTTGCCAGTCCGATTGGAAACGGGGTGCGCTTCAAAGATGACAACGGGCAATTTGACAACTGGATGATTGGAATGCGCTGGAAAATGCTTATTGGATTTATGCGGAAGTGTCAAAAGTTGTAAACAAACGCTTTTTTTCGTATGTACTTTGGGTTTGGCCCAGTCCGCGATTCGGGAATTATTCGTTTTTGTGCGAAAGTAGCGCAGTGTTGATGTTGGTATGAGCGGAATAAGAAACTCGAACCCCGATAGCGATTAGAAAAATGAGTGATCAAGATGATGCGGGTGCACAGCATCCGCCAATAACGCCGCGTAGTTCGTTGGGGTCGGGGGCATTGTCCTATAGTAGCGGCTCGTCGATTTCGCCCTCGACCAGCACGAGCTCGTCTCAGGGATCCGCCAAGGCGGCCGTTAGTGAATGTCTAGGAGCATGGCTGAATTATTTGCAGGTGAGTGGAAGCACAGCAACAGGTCCCGAGCGGCTGTTGGACGAGTAACCGAAATAATTTGTTTGCAGGTGCTGAACAATTTGTGTGCATCCGGCTATCGGCTGGCCCAAACTATGTCGGCTTTAGAGCAGTGGGGTCAACAAGCGCCTGGTGATGGGACCACAATGACAACGACAGGAGGCACGACCACTGCTGCGGGACCAACGGTGGTATCACAGGGCGGAGGTGGAACCGCTCCGAATACTGGACCGAGTGCTGTAGGACACAATTTGATGACCACCCATTTCACAGGCGCTTGGGATGATTTGGCAAGGTACGATGAGGTGCTTACTTGTGGTTAGTTTTGGTTTGGATAACGATTATGACTGGTCTGGACCTTTGTCGCCGGAAAGCATTCCAGCTCGCTTCGAATATCTTAAGGACCGAAGACATGTTGCCCTTTTGCCAATTTCTTATTAGTACACACTACAGCAGCAGTAGGTTTGATGAGATTACCAGTCTTAATTCCTGATCTTGCCTTTCACATACGCAATCAGTAGAACTGAAATCAGCACCAAAAATTGTTTCTTTTTTTTCGTGGCATGTTGGATGTCATCAAAGGGAATGATCAGCACATTCCATTTCTTCTAATTAGAACATATTCGGTGAAGGATATAAGCTACTTATGTTAAAGGAAGATCAGATGAGGCGGCGGAAAGAACACTTTGCTACGGTCTTGTAGGATAATTTAGCTTACCATCAAAATGTGCGTATACGGTCAACTGCCCCGACTAAAGAGAAATTAGTCGCTGCAATTGTTGCAGTGAAGCGAGGTAAGGCCGCCGGACTCGACGGTATTCTCATCGGATATCAGCGCGTCGCTTCAACAACAACAACTGTATTCCTGCGTTCAACGCATCGGAGCGACCCTTTTCAAAACGGTCAGGAGCTACCAAATCTCTTCAATGCAAGAAGGAAAATGGGTCAATGTATTACATTGCTTGTATCGTTTTTTATATTTATTGGGAGCAACACATCTCAGCGCATCTGCTCTCGATACTACTTCTCCGCGCCGGCATTGAAAATAACCCACGTCCATGAATCTGTTGCGTATGCAGCAAGGAGCTGTGCACCCCAATGCGACGTCAGTGAGATGCAACTGTTGCGACGAATGGTGTCACCTGAGAAACTGCTGCGGATTAAACCATCCCAGGTGCTGGAATTGTTCATTTACTACCAGTCAGTGCATGAACAGACGACTACAAGCAGTAAGCTCGTCTAACACGCCTCACCTTCCTACACCAGTGAGCACCCACACGAGCTTCCAGTCAACCCCAATGACCCCTGCGAATAGTTCCAGTGGAATTCCCAAACAAAACAACCTTACGCTCTGCACCACCTATCGTCATCTTTGATACGCTCTCACTCGTCCAACTAAATTGCATTGCAAATTGCAATCGAGATTGCAAGGTGCATCTTGACCTCCTTCGTCCAGGTGGTAAATAGGGTTGCCAAGGATTTAGACGCCGAGACGGTTAGGTTGCTTATGAAGAACGAGTTAAGTTGTTCAAGATAACCGTTGATGTGTTCGCACATATCCGCTATGTTGTTCCCTATTGTCAGAATGGAGCAGTCGTTAGCGTGCGAGATAGATTCCCTCAGGTGGTGTTGGGAGTCATTATTATTTATTATATACTCTGGGGGATAGCCGAAGCAGACCACTAACGTTTGGGTCCCTTTTCGCCCCCTCCCGGTCATCAGTGACTTCCAGATGTCGACTGATAATTGTCGACCTCTTTCTTCATCACTGAGTCCCGTGTTATTGCTAGCATTTGTTTGAAGCTGAGTTCACTCATGGCTTCTACACTTATCGTGTGCCTGCCTGTGATCCTCAACCTCGTGCTAGCCAGTGCTGGACATTCGCACACAATGTGTGCTGCCGTCTCGGCCTCCTCCAGGCATAGCCTGCAAACGTCATCTTCCCCGATTTTCATCTTGGCCAGATGAGCCTTAAAATTACCATGCCCTGTGACCAAGGCAGTTATCCAGCTTAGGGTACTCCGTTTATAACTAAGTACCTTTCTCGCTTCCCTGCCTAAAGGGCTGGTCATTGCATTCCGAGCTTGTTTGCAAGTGACTAGCTCCTGCCATCTTTGTTGATGCATGGAGTCCATCCACTTCCCAACCTTCGCTCCAATCATGCCGTTCCCCAGAGCAACTCTGGGTTCTGGGCCAATGAAAGTTGCCGCAGATCCCTGTTTTGCTAGGGCATCCGCCGCCTCATTTCCTGTTGTACCTATGTGTCCTTTTACCCACATAAGCGTAACCTCATTTTCTGAGGCACACGTGTTGAGCTTCCGGACACACTCTAGTACCAGTTTAGAGTTTATGTTCGTCTGCTGCATGCGTCTGATCACCGATTGGTTGTCCAGTGCAATAAGGATTTTCTTCCCCCGCACCTGACCTTCAAGCAAGTGGTCCAACGCATGCAACAAGCCAAGCATCTCTGCCTGGTATACGGACACATACTCTCCTAGACTAAGCGCACATGCTAGGTTTAGCTCTTCAGAGTAAACCCCCGCCCCCGCTTTACCGTCCATTAAAGAGCCATCAGTAAAAATGCTGATGTCATTGTACATACACTCATTATGTATGTTTCCATCTGCAATGTGAGTCTTGTGTAGTCTTTCAACTACCCTACGTCTACTCATGCCTTCTACCGGCATTAGAGTCTCCCTGACCTCATCATGAATAATGTCTAGGATGCTCTTATGACCGCTGCTAGTTCCAAAGCGATGCCACATGGCATCCCTTTCCATGCGTTTTGCCGAAAGCGCCGCCGTTTTCTTTATAAACAAGTCCAACGGCGGCAGTCCCAGCAATGCCTCCATTGCTCGCGTTGGTGTGGTGCGCATTGCACCACATATGCTTACGCAAGCTATCCTTTGTACCCCATCTAGCTTCTGCTTTGTTGTATTCTGCATGGCTTTTGGCCACCATACCACTGATGCATTGGCTAGAATAGGTCTTACCATCATTGTGTAAATCCAGTGTGTCGCTTTAGGTGAAATTCCCCATTTACGAGCACACACTCTCTTACATTGATGCAAAATCCTTTTCGCTTTTTGGATCTTTTCATCAACGTGAACATTCCAAGTTAGTTTCGCATCTAAGGTAACTCCTAGATGCTTCACTTCCTTGGAGACCTTGATTTCCGAACCAAAAAGCCGTAAGGGAGTTATCTCTATGTCTTTCCTCTTACGAGTAAAAATCATAGTGTTTGATTTACTAGCGTTTATGGTTAGCTCTTGCTCATTACACCATTCTTCGGTTACTTTGAGAGCTTGTCCCTTGCAACCTAGAATTGTGTCCATGAACTTTCCACTGACCGTGAGTGCCAAGTCATCGGCGTATCCTACAGTGTGTACGCCCATCGAGTCCAGCTTCCAGAGAAGACTGTCCACGGTGATGTTCCACAGTAGAGGCGAAAGAACACCTCCTTGTGGGCATCCTCGGACTACCTTACCCCGTATTCTGTCACATCCACTGCTAAGATTTACCGCCCTCTGCTTAAGCATAGAGTCGATCCACTTAATTATAATGTAATCAACCCCCCGCTCAATCAGGGCGTTCCTTAGTTTGGTAAAGGAGATTTTATCAAAAGCACTCTCTATATCCATAAAAGTAGACATAGCGATCCCGCCATTGTTAATCTCTCTCTCTGCAACTCTAACAAGTTCATGTAGAGCGGTTTCCGTAGATCTGCCTGCTCTATAAGCATGTTGGCACCTACTCAGAGGTCTATACATTAGCGTGGTGTTCTCCAGGTAGTCCACCAACACCTTTTCCATTGTTTTCAACAGGAATGATGTAAGGCTAACCGGCCTGAAGGACTTTGCCTCTGTATAGTCTTTCTTTCCCGGTTTAGGCAAGAAGACCACCTTAGCCTCCCTCCATGCCTTCGGGATGTAGCCTGCTGAAAGACAGGCGACGAATATATTCCGGATCCTATCTAGTAGAGCGCTCATGCCCCACTGTAATAGTGCCGGGAATATTCCGTCCATTCCAGCCGTTTTAAATGGAGCAAAAGAGTTTATAGCACTTTTGACTCCATTTGGAGTTATTATCCTCTCAGCTTCTTGTTGACTTACCCCACCAGCTCCCATGTTAGTTTGAGGCCATGGTTGGTCTGACTTGAAACTTCCAGGAAAATGTACCTCCATCAGGGCCTGCAACGTTTCTTCCACTGTTTCTGTCATGGAACCATCAACTTTGCGTATCAGCCCCATTTTCGAAGCAGTGTCTTTCGATATCATCTTCTGTAATCTGCATACTTCCGACGTATCCTTCATGCTAGAGCAGAATTCCCTCCACGTATTTCGTTTCCGAAGACGTAAGGTTCTTTTCAGCTCCCTCTTTTTATCCTTGTATAGTTCCCAAGAGTGAGAGTCTCTCTCCCTCATGTAACGGTTAAAGGCTTTCCTTGTCTCTTTTTTCATAGACTCCAGTTCCCTACTCCACCATGGTGTTGGGTCCTTTTCGTCCACTACTGTGGAGGGACAAGCGTGTTCGAAGGCGCGATTAATAGCGGAGTTCAGTTGTTCCACTGTTCGCTCTATCTCGACCGTATTCCGAGGTATTCCGTCTTGAATATCCTCGACTTGTTCCAATAAATATGTCTCGTACTTAACACGATCAGTATTTTTTGGCACTCTTATACGTTTGCGTTCGCTACTCCGTTTTCTGCCATACAGAATTTCAAACTGGATAGCCCTGTGATCAGACATGGTTAGCCTGTCCACCACTCTCCAATTCTGAACTCTGTCAAGCATATTAACAGAGCTTAGGGTAATGTCGATCACCTCAGCCCTTCGTGCATCCACGAAGGTGGGAGCGACCCCCTTGTTTGCTACCAGCAGATTGTACTTTTCCACAAATTCTAGCAGCTGCTGTCCTCTGGGATTGTCATCTGTGCTGCCCCACACAGTGTTGTGCGCATTGGCATCACAGCCTATGATCAGGGCCATATCTCTTTCTTTACAATACCTTACCAGATTTTCTACTTCCTCTGATGGAGGTGGTTCTGGTGCATCATAAGGGAGATATGCTGATGCAATTAGGAATGATCCTGCACCACTGCCGATCATTACTACCGTAAGATCAGGCGAGCAGAGATGCATCATTTGTACTGCACGTATTCCATGACGCACCAGGATGCATGTCCTTATTTTACCGTCCACCTGTGCATGGTACAGATTTGCGGTTTGTTGTGACAAACCCCTAATTTTGTTTTGTAAAATCCAGGGTTCCTGTATTAAAGCTATGTCCAGTTTCTCTTCATCAAAGCATCTCGTCATCATCGCTGATGCCGCTTTACTATGATGAATATTCAGCTGGCACACAGTTAGTGTTTCTTTGTTCGGGTCCGCCACCATCCCTGATAGTCAGCAGATTGAACGTTGATCAGAGTGCACGTTGTCTGAACTAACCTCTCCGCGCCTTCTGGCGCGTCATTGTCCGCTCCAACAACGCCTCCCTTCTCCCCTGGAGCGTCTTCTTCAGAGACTAACCTCTTCAACCCTTGCGAGTCGTCGCTGTCCGTCTCATTGGAATTCCTCCAGCCACTTTCTCCAAGAATGTCTTGATGTATTTTCATATTCTTGTTTTTATTTATTGATTCAGGTTTGGGTTTCCCGTTCTCGGACCACAGCCGAGGCAACTGCCAGCATATTGCTTCCCGCTACTCCCCGCCCCTATAGGAACATTATGACGATCCGGCCGTTCTTTCCTCTCTTTGTGCCGCGAAGCAGACTCCCTCGCGACCTCCCGAAAGTTCCGTAGGCGTTCATGCCACTCTGCACCTGCTACCCTTGAAGCAAATCAAGGTTTCTCTCCTAGTCTAACAGATCGCTACTCTGTAGACCGCGGTTCAACAGGTGCAAGAAAGGAGCAAAGTGAAGTGTTGGATCCGGAACCCCGCAGGTGAACTTTCACCTCAGTCACCAGCTCCAACCTCACACCTGGTCGCCGTGTCACCTATGCAGAGAGTTTCATAGGCGCCCCTCTGCCAACGTACGGTCGGGGAGACAGTTTACACTACCCATACAACTGGTTATTGTATAGATGTGTGGCAGTAACTTGCTCGGTTTGTGATGACCATTTGCGTCCCTGGTCACCTTCCCCCGATGGGCACGGTCGCATAACACCCCGGGGATTTAGGACATTTGACACTCCGTATAGGCTACCTTCGCCAAAACTATAGAACACAAGAGTTGGCCAAGTAGGGAGTGTGTCGATTGCTTACATATCGCAAAACGGCGGTACTCGCGTAATGTGATAGTACACGCAACCGGCCCCATAGCTCAGCCTTCGCTATTCGCGAAGTTACCAGCGGCCACCACGCGGAGGTGCTATGTAGACTTGCCCATGAGTTTCCCCACAGACCTGACCAGCTGTTGGGAGTCATGATAAGTAGATTGATAAGATTGAACAAGGTAGGAAATAGAACTCCCCCTTGGGGTACACTTTGTTTAATCTTCCTAGGCTTTGATTTGCTGCTCCTGAATTTGGTATAGGATTGCCTGCCAGCAAGATAATTAGCAAACCATTTCACTACTTGCGTCGGAAGCGATGAACAGCTGATGTCGGATAGAAGTGCTGAATGGCTGACAGTGTCGAAGGCTTTCGATAGGTCAAGCGCCACCAGTATTGTTCTTTGACATGGACGAGCCTGCTTGAGACCATTATGGATGCGGGATGTAATGGCATCCAAGGCCGTGGTCGTACTATGCGTGCTTCGGAAGCCGTGCTGGTGATTCGCTAGCTGGATGTGGGCCGCAAGAACAGGGTGGATTAGTGCTTCAAGCGGTTTGGCAACTGGTGACAAGAGATTTATTGAACCATAGGATTCGCCGAGTGTCGCTTTCTTCCCAGGTTTTAGAATCGGGATGACTCTCTCTTTTTTCCAGATTTCAGGAACGATCAGCTAGGAGATGGATAGATTGAAAGTAGCCGTGAGATAGTTGATAGCCGGCAGATCGAGGTGTTTGTGCATAGTCGTTGGTCCCAATGCTTTCGAGTTGTTCGACTTTCTTATAGCTGCAACTACTTCGTCCGTGGTGAAAACAGGTATGCCGTCTGTGATTATGGTTATGGATCTTCCTACGAATTTTGCGCTTAAGTCTGTCAGGGGTGGGGTGTTCTGTAAATTGTCTATTGAAACGACTTGCGCAGTGGGTAGGGTCACTAATTCAATTTTCATCGATCTGAATGGCGACGTTCCCTTTTCTGTTTTGGTAGATTAGAAAGGGCACCGACAGTCGACCATAACTTGCTCAAATCTATGGTTAGATTGCAGTTATTCAGATGGGTGCTCCATTTTGACCTCCTGTGTTCGGCTACTTGTCTATGGCTCTCGTGGATTCTGGGGTCGTCCGGATTTACGCTCCTAATGCTATCTCTCTCGTCTGCCAATCTGGTGGTAGTGGTTGAAAAGTTGGGCCGAATTTTCGAAATCCGTCCTGCAGGAATTACCTTCGCAGTAGCTTTGTTCAGGACTTTCCTTATGTTGGATTCGGCCGTACGTACTGTAATGAACCATATTCTGGTCTGGTTGTGCTGCTCCCACCGGCAGATCGAAGCAGCACCTGATGAGTAAGGATTTGTCGGTGGTACGAAACCAGAGGCTGAGGGTCCCATTACACCTGGACCCCAATACGAGCGCGAGGGCAAGTGAGCCATCTGCCAACCATTCCATCCTTATCGCCTCATTTTTTTTATTCCTCATTTTTACCTCCGCTGTTTGTGTTGTCTTCCCCAGGCCTATGAATTTTTGTTAATACGTAAAGGACAGGGGCAACGAGCGGCGAAAACCCCGCCCACATCTCCCGAACTGAGCTACAGCAAGCATAGGCCGTTGCCTAGCTCGTTGAGGGGCGTTTTTCTTCGCCAGATGGCACGGCCCGACCTTCACGGTAATATGCTACCTTAGGCTCCGTCCCCACGGGCATCTTCGGATGCCCACCAAACCATCCGTTACAGTACGTCAATTGGCGTTGGCAAAGCGAGGAATTTAAGGGACTTAGCGTTGGCGTAGGAGGTGAAACCGTTCCAATCAGCCTTATTGTGGTTGACAAACGTGCGGTGTTCGGCAGATATGATGTTTATCGATTTGTCAAGCCTTATCACGATTGGTAGGTGGTCTGAAGATAGTGTTAAGGCGAACATACACCATCCGGAATTCCGGACAGGCCGTCTATTTCAATAGACGAATGCATTAGGTGTACAACTTTGCTTCGGCCGTTTTCTGACAGACGGCTGTGTCGGAAAACGGCGGAAGCAAAGTTGTACACCTAATACATTCGTCTATTGAAATAGACGGCATGTCCGGAATTCCGGATGGTGTATGTTCGCCTTTAGGACCATCTCCCATTGTGTTTCATTTATGAGGCTAGCACTGGCAATCGTGATATCTGGAGAACTGGAACGTGTACCGGCGATGCGAGTGGAGGTGTCGTCGTTCAGAGTACAGAAATCGGAGGCGTCAAGCTATTCAGCAATTGAGATTCCTCTGGCGTCGTTGTTTAGGTTGGAGTGCCAGAGTTCATGGTGAGCGTTGAAGTCACCGAGCAGGAGGCGATGTTGACCGGTAAGGAGATGGTTGATATTTACAAGGTATCCTGAGGAACAGCTGGATACCGGTGGAATGTAAATATTGTAAATTTTGATATCAACATTACTCGATTTTATGGCGATGGCCTGCACTTCCATGGTTTTATCGTTACTAGTAAAATAAATTTCCCGGTATTGAACGGAATGCTGAATAATGAAGGCAAGCCCTCCTCCAGCGTTGGTCAACCTGTCTTTCCTGACAATAGCGTAGTTGCCATGTGTGTTGAGGACGAGTTGGAGTGCAGTTTCGTCTCTTGTATGGCTCCAACTTGGATGCGATGTCTGTCCATGAATGATGCGAGTTCAGCGATTTTGTTCTGCAACTTTTTGCAATTGAGTTGGACGAGTGAGAGCGTATTGAAGATGGCAATCGGTGGTGCAGGCTTAAGATTATGTTGAGAAATCCTATTGGAACTGTTGGCAGGAGTCATCGGGGATGGCTGTAAACCTGTCTGAACGCTCGATGGTGTTGGACGTTGGGGTGTGTTAGACGAGGTTGCTACTAGTTGTCCTCTGTTCCTACACTGGCTGGCAGTAAAGGAGGAATTCCAGTGCCTGTGATGGTTGAGTCCAGAGCAGTATCTTAGGTGGCACCACTGACTGCAGCAATTGCATCTCACCGTAGTCGCGTTTGGGTGCAGCACTCTTTCCCATACGCAGCAGATCCACGGTCCTGGGTTTCTCTCAATACCGGCGCGGAGAAGTAACACTGAGAGCAGTTGCGCTGAGATGTTTTGCTCATAAAACATTGAACATAAAAAAGACGATACGAGGCATGTAACATACAAACACACTTTCCTTCTGGCATTGAAGGGTTTTGGTAGCTCTTGACCATTGTACAACGGGTCGCTCCGGTGCGTAGAACCGGCTGCCGCAGGAACGAAAGGGATACTGTTGTTGTTGTGGTAGCGATGCTTCGAATACTTCAGTTCTTCTTACATCGAAGGGGTTTGGCAGCTCTTGGCCGTCGAAAAATGGGGCGTTCCGGTACGAAGAACCGGCTGCCGTAGGAACGGAGGGGATGCTGTCATCGATTACATCAAAGCTTTTGACAGCATCCCCTTTTTTTTAAGGAGATGCTGTCAAAACCTTTGGTGTAATCGATGTTACAGGAAAACAGATTTCTCCTCTTGCGCGTAGCATGTCCTCCTACTACAACCGAGTCGATCGCACGTTGTTCTTTGTGCTCCTCAGCAAGGATGTATATCCTGCTACTAATAACGGCTGTAGTGTATTTGTATAGGGTCGGCAAGCACGTTATCGGCCTTATTTCAACCGAATTTTCAACTGTTTTCCTTTTAGGTTACAAGTAAGTTATTCCTGCTGTGTGGAAAGATGAAAATTCCTCATGTTGGTTTATTACCCGATTTATTTGTCATGCAAGCTGACCACATATACTCGGAAAGCGTTTGTACCAGAAATTCTGCACCTTATCAAGCCCTTTCCAATTTTCGGAGCGCTGTACTACCTCGCGGACATCTGATTCGGTGACCTCAGCCTCCAGGCAAGCTGGCATGATTGGTGGTTTATTATTATTACTATTTATTGTTTTTATTTATTTTTTCATTTCTTTTTTTTTTAGTTTTTTATTAGGGTTATCATTTTTTTTGCTATCGATCATTCATTTGGTAAGTATTTCATTATTATCTTTGTTTTTAATTGTTGTCCATTGTTTTGTTTATTTTTCGGTTAATGTTCTCCATATCAAGATTGCGCAAACCAGCGCTACTTGGGTTCAGTTCTGTCTAGAAAACGGTCATAACAACCAACGTTCTCCGTGCATCACTTAGGTCTGGTAGAAGGTAGACAATCTAACAAATTCATTCGTCGGAATCAGCACATTTGTGAAGTCGAGCTGGAGATCGTTCGTGAAAGCTCTGCTCATTCATTGGGTGCGTTTTCAAAACAAAACAGTGTCGACACTGTTGAGCGACTCTCTCACTCACTCATGGTTGCACAACATTTACATCTCTGTCACACATGCAACAGTGTCGAGACTGGTTTGCTTTGGAAACGCACCCATTTTCATACAAAAATCGCGTACATGTCAGAATAAAAACAAAGCCGACTGAGCTGGAAGCTGATTCCGAATCGAAAAGCAAGAAAGGCGGCCGTGAAAAGCTTTCTCAGATCTAAGTCGATCTGGCTGAGAAGCATATTCTAATACTCAATAACGTTTAGTTGATTTGGGAAACCAGCGTAGATCTCACGTTCACCATCTTCGCGCATTACCAATCTTACCTTGATAGCCGTGAGTTCTCGATCGCCACTCTACGATTCTATATCTAGAGAAACATAGGTTCAGTCTTCGGTGTGTCAATAAAAATCACCACTGGCGGGTACTACTAGAACCCCCACAGCGTTGAGAGCTTATCAGTAAAAGACGGCTCGGATAGGAGGTGCATGCTAGTAACTGCACCATCTGAAAAATGTGTTATCGAAACGTCAACAAGGCATAGATATGCAAGAGATGTTGACGCGCCTATGCCTCTGGAGGAGTCAAGGCAATTAACAACCAATCGCAGCTACAAGTTAGGCTCGACTACTCGCTTGGTAGTCAGAGTGAAAGCTCCCGTCTTCAGATTCATCTGGCACTCTGAACCTGCCCTAAGGCATTCACAAGCCAAACTCTTCATAGTCGTTTTAATCTCGGCGATTTCTATCTAATTAAGTTGTCAGCCTTTCCAGTGTGTTTAGTTTTTGAGCTCGTGCACACGGCAAACTTTTTAGTTCGCAGAAAAACTAAATAGTTTAGTAAGAAAAATAGAACGCACGGTATTTTATGAGACCGCGCACGCAGCGATAAGTAAATAGTTTAGTCTGCTGTGTGCACGTTTCATACACAGCCGTGTGTTCTATTTTTCTGAATAAACTATTTAATTTTTCTGCGAACTAAAAAGTTTGCTGTGGGCGCGAGCTCTTAAGGTCATTGTTTTGCACCTTCAGATGATCTGTCGTAACGTTCCTATAGAAATGTTGTCTCTTGTTCTCATTTATTTTGTAGACATGAGTGTATTCACATTTTTTATTGTCATACTTTTTTCCCAACAGAGCCACAGCTGTTGCAACCAGCACAGTAAAATCGCATATCATAAGTGTTCTTCAGGATTTCATTACAACGTCGAATAATACGAACGAACAAGAGATCGACTGGAATCGAACTCGCGATCATAATCAACAAATCATCAGTGAAAGTGCCCAAACGATGATCAATTTACAGCATCAGTTCTGTGTCGCTAGCTACGACTCATTCTCGTCGCTAATGTGTTGTTTTGTGTGCCAAGCACCGGTCGGATTTCCACATGATCCCGATTGTGCAATGATTCATCAAAAAAATTTGTAAGTTGCACACATTTCAAAATTCCAGGATGCCTGACGTAATGCAATCTGGATCGTTTCAGTTCTACAACGGACCAAAGATCTCAAACCCCTTCGCCACATTTCGGCACGGTGATATCCCATAAGACGGGTGGCGAACAGCAATATCGACCCGTGGAAGGTCGTGGTGTGATGTATGGCTCCGGTTCGACACAAGCATCATCCGATCACGGTTGTGGTGGACCTTCCGGTGAGTTAAAGAGGAAATTCTTAAACTTTTCATTCCTAAACTCTAAACTTGTCCATATTACAGGTCTGGGCGGTCTGGAACAGACCCGCGGCCCGTCGCCACATCAAGAAATTCGCGGACCAAGTCCCATTCAAGGATTTCTCGATAATATTCGTGGACCATTGCCGAATCCCGGTCATTTGATGGGCATGAAAGCGCCGTTCTATCGTGGATCACGTTCACCTCTCAACTTTCCGCTATTCCCGCTGAACGGACAACGTCGATGGTCGGAAGCGGCGGCCGGTGAAGTACGCGGTGGTGATTCAACTGTCGATGTGGAGAGTCAAATGCGTCGCTGGTCGATGCCATGGGAGGCCACAAAAACCGATAAGAACACCGTGAGTTGGCATCAAACGCGAATTATGCCCATATCGAAATTGGCTGTGCCCACATCAAAAACAAGTTCGGATCGTAGTCAGAGTACGACACCAGGTGAGTGAAATGGTGTTTTGTCAACAATAAAGCTCTTCTGTATGTTTCATCTCGGTTCCGTGCAGATTCATTCTGGCAACCATCCGTTTCAAGTCAAGACGGATTAGCAGAAGCAATACAATTGCTGTCATGTCGACCATCACGCAACTATCCAATTCAACAGCAACAATCATTACCGGCTGCATCACATCAACCCATTGGCTCGCCGTTCATTGAAGAGCCGGTAAGTGACTTTTACTTTTGCTCTCCTTTTGGTTTTCATATTTGTAATTGAGTCGCGTGCTTTTATTTTTCAGGCCACGTATGAGATGTGGTCGAGCGGAGCGACGCAAGATCGTCTGCCGTACATTAAATTCCCGAAACGTGATCAGGATCGCGACGATGGCGGTAGTCAGTCTCAACCATCGCAGCCTCCATCGCAACCGCAACAATAATGCTTGACTAAGGTTCTTTTTTTCATTTTTAGTCTTAGTAACTTATTCGCTTTATACCAAAAAATAATACAGAAGGACAAGGAGCAATTTTTCATGGAAATTGAAGAAGGATAAAAGAATTGACTCGACCAAAAAAAAACCACCTACTGGCAAAGCTGGCTTGAGAAGTTAGCATGAAGAGCTTACGAGTACATACATATTCAGAATACCAAATTGTTTTGAATGTTAGCCGCAACATGTTTTATTTTTTAAATAAATTATAATTTTATTATTCAATCGGCTCGGTTACGTTAATTGTCGTGAGACAACAGCTAACACTATCAGCCACCTGACTTCGAAAAGGAAAGCCGATCAATTCTGTAATTTTTCTAAAGGCTGTGTTTTTGAAGCTCCCCTAGAGAAGATTTTAGGTGTGTATCCTTCTCTCTTACTTCATCACTAAACGATAAAATTCAGTTTTACAAAAGGCCGTCGTCATTTTTACCGAAACAGATTTTCTCTGAACTAAATGTAACGGATTCGGGACGATCAAAGCAAGAATACATAAAATTTTGAAAGTGATTTTATTTCTCACAAGGAACACTAGGGAGGTGTCCGCCTCCGATTTCGATGAAACTCATATATGTTGTAGAGGACTCGAAACTAAGCGATACGTATTTTTTTTATCGGCGGATACGCAGTTTTAAGGGGGGAAACCATGGTCAGAAGGTGACCACTTTTGGCGGTGATTTTTCAATTCCACCTATAAGAAGGGAATTTTCGCAAATGTTCATTGTGGGAATAAATAGCTCATGAGGAATTATGAAAATCACAATTGATAGTTCCTTCGGGGGTTGAAATTTGGAGGGTAAACTACCCCTGTAAAAATTTCATTTTTCAAAAAAAGAAAAACTATGAGTCAGATTTTTATGAAACCAACTGCGTTGGATGGAACATGGAAAAATGCGGAATACCTGTTTTTGGTTTTTCCCCAAAACTGGAGTTATCTAGGGTGAAAAAAATAATTTCCCGGCACCATCATCCACCGATGTGGCCGGGTTATTTATGCAATTTATCCAACTGATAAATAGCTGGGGAGGCATTATGGAAATCATAATCAATACTTACTTTGAGGTTTCAAATTTAGGGGTTAACTACTCTCATGAAAATTGTGTCTTTCAGAAAAAAAAAATAAATATTGTTCAAATTTGCATAATACCAATAGTATTCGAAAAAACATGAAAGAATGCAGCTAGGGGCCGGATAGCCCAGTAGGAAGAGCACCCGATGCAAAAAAAATTCGGAAACTGGTTTTTAATTTTTTTGCTCGAAACTGGAATTTTCGGAGGCGCAAGTTTGATTTTGTAGAAAACTATGAATTATTCAAAATATTTATATGGATTAGTGATGTGTAACACAGTAACGAGTCGCTCTTTTTGAACGACTCATCAGGATGAGCGAAAGATTCGGCACAACGACATAGCCATCGAGTCGTTCAATTTAAAAATGACTCACTGTAAAATTTATTCCCAAACTAGCTCATCGCATAAATATTACCCAACGCATAACCAATCCACGCTCATTTCTCAATACATATAATGTACTACAATACATTCATTCACTCACATCCCATCCCATTATCTATCTAAAAGCAAAACCACCATCATTTATCTACCAAAGAAATCCCATTTAAATCCATTCATATTCATATCTATGCAGTATGCAATGCATGCATTGTGTATACTTCTAAATATATGTATACGCAACAACCCATGGTGACTGCAAATGCAAACATATCAAAAATCATTTACTTACGTCGCTTCGCATCGCACAGCCAAGTTTCACCAAATACAGAAAACAATCCCAACAAAAGTATTCGTCTTACGTATCATCATCTCAAGCTCAACTTTGGATGAAACCAAACAAAAACCCATAGCTTCCACTTCCACTACAGCTACAGTGTAAAGCAGCGTTCTGACGGGGCATCCCCATCCGGGCTGAGGAGCATCCCTCATGGGGGATCTTAAGGGGGGTCAAAATGGTGTCAAAAATGCGAAATTCCTTATATTTTAGAAGTTATGGCCACAAAACAGTTTATTTAAAACTAGGGTATAGTAGTGGTGTAACTGCTTGAAACAGAATGATTTATGGGATAAACTGAATCGTGGTCGTGTGAACGGTCCCAAGGCAGTTCACTTTCCAGTCCACGCTCGATACAAGCATGTGATCGAAAGCGTGCCACGATGTCATGTATTTGCCTCCTCAGAACGCTGCTTTACACTGTAGCTGTAGTGGAAGTGAGGTGAAGTTCAGTGTTATAAGCTTAGACAAAGGTCTGCATAATGAAGAAAGATAATGATGTAAAGTGAATTTAGGGCGAAGTAGGATTGAGATATCATTCGATAGGTACCTTTTTCTAATTAATTGGTAATATAATGAATAACATATAATAAAATAATAAAATTCCAAAGACCACTGATGAGTCCTCGTGGGTGGGGACGAAACGCGTCTGGTCGCCCATACACTCGAAATTATTAAAAAAAACTTAATTATGTAATTAATTAAATTAACAATAACACTCCATTAAAATTTTCCCATTAAGCCAAATTTAATACTTAATTTTAAAGTATAAAAGCTGTATGAGATAGGATAGAGAGATCAGTCGATAAAAATAAGTGAAGTTTAATGTCTTATAAGTTTAGATGATGAGAGGAGATAATCGAACAGAGTGAATTTTAGGGTTTAACTGGGTGAAGTAGGATTAGGATATCGTTCAGTAGATGAAGCTGAATAGAAAGAATATTTAGTAAAATGAGTTAGTAGGGATAATTAACAATAGGAACGATATGTGAAGTAAAGAAGATTATAAAGTATTCAACTATAGATTAGGGACTTCAGCCCCAAAACGTTTGACTAGACTATGAGCTATAGCGGCTGAATTTGGTACTGTTGTCCAAGATTGAGAATTGTGTAATGATACTATTCTGCAGTTTTTACGCTTGGATACAATCATAATCCCCTAATTTGATCACATGTATGTGTATACACATATATACTCGTATATGTATGTGATTCAATTATGCAATTTCACATTAGTGAAATAAAACAGGGGATTTAGGTAGAGATCTGTCTGTTTTCTTCCACCTAGTTTAAGAAGGCCTGAGGTACCGTTACTTGGGAAGACAGGCCAAGCCTGGATTGGTCGGAGTAGATAGATCATCTAATAAGCTATGGGTTTTTGTTTGGTTTCATCTAAAGTTGAGCTTGAGATGATGACACGTAAGGCGAATACTTTTGTTTTAGAATGTTGGGATTGTTTTCTGTATTAGGTGAAACTTGGCTGTGCTATGCGAAGCGACGTAAGTAAATAACTTTTGATATGTTTGCATTTGCAGTCAGCATGGGTTGTTGCGTATACATATATGTATTTAGAAGTATACGCAATGCATGCATTGCATACTGCATAGAGAAGAATATGAATGGATTTAGATGGGATTGCTTTGGTAGATAAATGATGGTGGTTTTGGTTTCAGGCCCGCTATAGATGGTGCGATCCGTCGTCAGATCGATCTGACGATGGATCGCCACAAAATATCTGACGATCGAAATTATATGGAAATGTCAAAAAAAAAATCGTCAACGATAGTCACATACACTGGGCGATCGATCTGACGATCGCAATATCGTCAGATCGATCTGACGACGGATTGCATCGTATATGGGGGCTATTAGATAGATAATGGGATGGGATCTGAGTGAATGAATGTATTGTAGTACCTACATTATACTCGTATGTAATGAGAAATGAGCGTGGATTGGTTATGCGTTGGGTAATATTTACGCGATGGGCTAGTTTGGGAATTAATTTTACAGTGAGTCATTCTTAAATTGAACGACTCGAAGGGCTATGTCGTTGTGCCGAATCTTTCGCTCATCCTGATGAGTCGTTCAAAAAGAGCGACTCGTTACTGTGTTACACATCACTAATCCATATATGTATATATTTTCAATAATTCATAGTTTTCTACTAAATCAAACTTGCGCCTCCGAAAATTCCAGTTTCGAGCAAAAAAATGAAAAACCAGTTCCCGAATTTTTATTTGCATCGGGTGCTCTTCCTACTGGGCTATCCGGCCCCTAGCTGCATTCTTTCATTTTTTTCGAATACTATTGGTTTTATGCAAATTTGAACAATATTTATTTTTTTTTTTTCTGAAAGACACAATTTTCATGAGACCCCTAAATTTGAAACCTCAGAGTAAGTATTGATTATGATTTCCATAATGCCTCCCCAGCTATTTATCAGTTGGATAAATTGCATAAATAACCCGGCCACATCGGTGGATGATGGTGCCGGGAAATTATTTTTTTCACCCTAGATAACTCCAGTTTTGGGGAAAAACCAAAAACAGGTATTCCGCATTTTTCCATGTTCCATCCAACGCAGTTGGTTTCATAAAATTCTGACTCATAGTTTTTCTTTTTTTGAAAAATGAAGTTTTTACAGGGGTAGTTTACCCTCCAAATTTCAACCCCCGAAGGAACTATCAATTGTGATTTTCATAATTCCTCATGAGCTATTTATTCCCACAATGAACATTTGCGAAAATTCCCTTCTTATAGGTGGAATTGAAAAATCACCGCCAAAAGTGGTCACCTTCTGACCATGGTTTCCCCCCTTAAAACTGTGTATCCGCCGATAAAAAAAAATACGTGTCGCTTAGTTTCGAGTCCTCTACAACATATATGAGTTTCATCGAAATCGGAGGCGGACACCTCCCTAGTGTTCCTTGTCAGTAGTGTTTTTTGAATGTACGGAAATCTTTTTATACTACAGTAATTCTTTGAATTTACTAGTCGTAAGATGCTTTTTGTAAGAAGAAAACAGAAAACGTTTTTACACACACTTTATGCCAGTAAAGTAGAAAGCTTTTTTAGTAACCGTAATTTAGGTATGTATTTGAATTCTAGTAATCGTAGTATGTATTAATATCTAATGAGGAAATAATATATCGTTGATAACAGTAATCTAGAAAAAAAGGATGGTTTTTAAAGTGTGTAAGCATAAGGCTGGTTAGTAGTGATGTTGAAAGTTCACTATACGTTTGTGTTTGTAAGGCGCATGCACCGTTGGGTTTTTGATGTACCGAGTCGTGATCAAGAAACACATGACATTTTTTTCAAGTGTAATTTTTGTAGCGACGACACCTCGATTGGTAGTGAATCGAAGAAAAATTAATTTGGCTTTACTACCACGTATCAGAGGCGGCGCTCGCATCGCTTCGAACCAATGGCCACGTGAAACTATATAAGGCGATTTAACTAAATCGATTTAGTGTTAGTACTTGTTCGTGGTGTGTTTATACCGACCATACGAAGAGGTACCAATTATGAAAGATGTCAGTTGTTGGTTTGTGACTTTGGTTTGGAAAATGTCAAGAAGCAGTAACCTCCCAATAAAAGCGCGTTTATGCCGCTACAAAGACCTTTTCCATAGTCCTCCGCGTGGGCGCCCCCTGGTAACGGCAGTGTATCAATTCGCTGACGGCCAATGTCTTAGCGATAAGACAGTTTGGAAAAGGCAGATAGCTGTAGCCTGAATGGCTGACGAACACCTAAGCGTCTCAGGTCTAGTAGGATGGAATGACTTACGTAATTGGACCTGCTACATAGTTGTGTGGGCTCCAGCACGTTTATTAAACCATCTGAAGCAGCTATCTCCGAGGCCATCCCCTGAATGGGGTTAAGCGACGTGCTGACAACTCGTCCTTGTAAAAACCACTCCATGTCAAGAAACCTGGAACAAAAGCCTCGGATTGGACGGATCAACAACGACGACCACGCAAACGAATAAAGGATTATTCTTTCGGATCCTGGAATGTACGCTCCCTGAACAAACCGGGGGCCGAGAAGGCCCTCCTTCAACAGGTCGAAAAGTACAAACTGAGCATTACTGCAGTCCAGGAAACAAATTGGCTTGGCAGCGAGATTAATGACAAGAAATCGCACACAATTTTTACAAGTGGCAAACCATCGGGCCGCAAGGAGTTTGGAGTAGCATTTATAGTGAACAATCACCTCAAACCGCATATTACTGACTTCAAACCCATAAATGAATGGCTGTGTGCGATTCGCATCAAGACTCGATTCTTCAATCTCTGGCTCATCAATGTGCACGCCCCCACTGAAGTTAAAGAAGACGCAGTAAAAGACGAGTTCTACGCCCGCCTATAAACTCTCTTCGACTCACTTCCAACAAACGACGTCAAATTGCTGCTGGGAGACTTTAACGCGAAAGTCGGGAATGAAAGTTGGCATCGGGGGACCACTGGAGGCCACAGCCTCCATGAAGAATGTAACGATAACGGCCAGCGACTTATCGACTTCGCCTGCAGCAGGAATCTAGTCGTAAGCTCTACGTGTTTCCCGCATAGACGCATTCACAAGCAGACCTGGAAGTCTCCAGACGCACATACCGTCAACCAAATTGACCACGTCCTCATTTGCAGGAGATGGGCGTCTAGTGTCATGGATGTCCGCTCCTATCGAGGAGCAAACTGCGACTCAGATCATCACTTGGTGAAGACGACCTACAGATGTAGAATTTCCTCAGTGCACCAGTCAAGAGTCAGCCCTCCCAAAATCTTTGCGGTTGATAAGCTCTTGAGTGATGCTACAGCGGTGGCGTATACTACCGCCCTTGAGGAAAAACTATCACCTATGCTACACAACATCAGCAACACAGGCGTCCATGGGTTCTGGGAAGAACCATCAAGGATGTCGCAGAGAAGGTCGTGGGATATAAAGCCCGGCGAGCGCGAAATTACTGGTTCGACGAAGAATGCAAAAATTCACTTGACGCGAAAAACGAGGCCTACAGACAATGGATTCAACGAGGAACCAGAGCCAGAAGAGAAAAATATGACGAGCTACGGCGAGTATCGAATAGAATAATTAGACGTAAGAAACGTAAATACTTTGACGAGCAGTTGCTGAACATAAACGAAAACTTAGCTAATAGGAACACCAGACAAGCGTACAAACTAGTAAATACAATTAAGAACGGCTACCAACCCAGGACTAGCCTTTGTAAGGACAAGGATGGAAACATCATCAGCGACACCGATGGTATTAACAAACGATGGGCCTCTTATTTTGAAGAGCTTCTAAACCGACCATCTAACATCCCCACACAGGAAGCTCTCGACGATATTGTTGATCTAGGCCCACCCATTCAACCCCCGACAGTAGAGGAAGTTGATCTCGCGTTGCGGTCACTAAAACGAAATAAAGCGCCGGGCGCTGACGAGATTCCAGCTGAACTGCTAAGATTCGGTGGAACGAGTCTAGTTGATGCCATACATCAATTACTCCTGCGAGTATGGGAGAACGAGGAGATCCCAGACGATTGGCGCAGAAGCATCATCTGTCCAATTCATAAAAAGGGAGATAAACTGCGGTGTGAGAATTACAGGGGCATCTCACTAGTCTGTACGTCCTATAAAATTTTGACGAAAATTCTGGAAAATAGAATAAAACCGTACGCAGAACGAGTCATTGGCGAATATCAAAGCGGTTTCAGACCTGGTCGCTCCACAACCGATCAGATCTTCTCAGTCAAACTGATACTGGGAATACCAAATCTTTGTCGACTTCAAGCAGGCATACGACAGTATCGATCGTGGAGCACTGTACAACATCATGCTGCAATTTGGTATACCAGCAAAATTAGTGCGACTGACAAAGATGACGATGACCAACTCCGTCTCACAAGTCAGGATCCAGAATAGACTTACTGATCTATTTGAAACACGCACTGGTTTGAAACAGGGCGATGGACTGGCACCGACGCTCTTCAACCTAGCACTGGAATACGTTATTCGGGCCATGAATATGGACAACAGCAAGACGCTACTCATCAAGTCGACACAATTAGCAGCGTACGCCGACGACATCAACATCATGTCCCGAAGATTGGCTGACGCAGAAGAACTTCTGCATACGCTCGATACCGCTGCAAAGGAAGTTGGATTACGTATTAACGAGAGTAAAACTAAAATAATGATGCAATCGGTGACAAGGACACCTGCACAACCGAGCATCAATGTGGGGGACCTCAACATCGAGTTCGTGAACAACTTCATTTACCTGGGTTGCAACCTGTCAAGGGACGCCAACGAAACTGACGAAATCAAGCGACGGATACAGTTAGCTAATAAGACTTTTTTCTCGGTTCTCCCCATAATGAATTCGAAACATGTGCACAGAAACACGAAGCTCCGCGTGTACAAAACCATTATACGACCAGTGCTATGCTATGGCTGCGAAGCATGGACCCTAACTCAAGCCTCCAAAAACATGCTAGATACTTTCGAACGTAAGGTTCTACGGCGAATTTTCGGGGCTGTTTGCGATCGAGATGGATGGCGCATCCGGTACAACCATGAGTTGTATGAAATGTACGATGAGCTGCAAGTCTCGAAAATCGTCAAACTACAACGACTTCAATGGGCAGGGCATGTACAAAGAATGGACGATGATCGCATGCCTAAGAGAGTAATGAATGCAGAACGAGTCGACGGAGCGAGACTGCGAGGACGACCGAGATCTCGTTGGGAGAGCTCAGTAGGTGTGGACGCCGCGCAGCTGCTGGGCTCCCAAAATTGGAGGACGCGGTCACGTGACCGAGATAATTGGAGGACAATGATCCAGGCGGCCAAGGCCCGACGTCGGGCTGTCGCGCCACGATGATGATGATGCCGCTACAATCAAAGGATGAAACGAATGCAGGATTTCAGGAAGGGATGAGGTATTTGTAACATATAAAATGGAATTATCACCAACAGTTCTGCATCGCAAGTGGAGCTAAAAGCTACCAAAACTAACTAAACCGATACGTTTACATCGTCGTGAGTTAGATCGATTTAGTTAAACCTCGAAGATAGTCCCGCGATGATGATATTCCTATTGAATCTCATACATTCGCTCTGTAATTATGCCTGCATTCATAAATGGTAACGCTATCGGAGCGCTCCCATTTTTGTTTTTGCGATACAGTACAGAAATGGGAGCGCTCTGATAGCGCTACCAATTTATGAATGCAGACAATGGGTGGGTTCCTACGAGCGGATTAGGATTAAAAAATTTCTCGAATTCTCCTCCATATGCTTTCCCCTCCGGTAAAATTTATACAGACCTCCGGATCTGAGAAGTATTCTGATCCACAAAAGGCGAACACAAAGCCCTGCTTTTTTAAACTGAATCTAAAGGGAAAAAGTACTCTATAGGAAGGATGGTGCTAAACAGGAAAGCACAGCTACTTGAAGGAAAGATACGTGAATTAAAGAGGCTAAGTCCTAAGACTTAGGGATGCAAATTGGTGGAAGAATTAAAAACAACCCGATGGACATTTGGGTTAAAAACAGTTTTTCATATAAACTAGAATGATGCATCGCTTCAAATATTGTTTGCAAGTATTTTTCATGTACATATTAGGAACCATTGGTGCATAATTTTTTTTTAAGAATCGCCTTTATCCTAGCGGTTTTGCTTCATAATATCGACGTCGCTTGGACCGTTCGGACAGTTTTGCTTGGCACTAATTATAGTCGATGGTCGCAATTGTCGATCAAACAAAATGGTTCGCGATCACGTCACCTTCATAGAACGAACCAAATAAAATCTCTTCGTTTGCACCGCGCTTCGCAAACCATTTGGTTCGACATGTGTGTAGACAAAAAATGCATAGCAAACTATCTGGCTGGTCGTTCCAAACTAAGGAGAATCAAACAGAGTGTCTCGCAGGGAGGAATCCTATCAACTACCCTGTTCAACATCAGGACCCCCAACACCGCCAGAAGGACTTCAACTCATCACCTACGCCGATGATTGTTCGATTCTAACTACCGGCAATGGCATTCCATCAATATGTGCGTTGGCCAACAGGTACCTTGACGAGCTCAACACCTTCTTCGTCAACAAAAATTTGTTGATCCCAGCGCCAAAAGCGTCTGCGACCTTGTTCGCCTCTTGAAACAAAGAGATGAAACTACAGCTGGATATATCTGAAGGCAACCAACCTATTCCCACCGTAAACCATCCAAAAATCCTTGGTGTCACTCTGGATAGTATGGCAACATCATTTACCCATGCTTCTACTATCCGCAATAAAATCAGAGCTCTGAATAAAGTTCTCAAAGCACTCACTGGAAGCTCGTGGGGAATGGACAAGGAGACTCTGCTGGTTACATATAAGGCTATTGGAAGATCGGTAGGTGACACGCACGGGAAGAACTTACAGTCTTGCTAAAACGCTGCATTACGCACAGTCACAGGCCGTGACTTGATGTCATCTCAGGATCACCTGCACCAAGAGACCAGCATACTACCCATTAGATGCCACAACACTCTCCTTTCGAAGCAGTACTTAGTGGGTTGCATAGAAAAAACGCCGCCCCACGAAACATCAGACATAACCTGAGGGACCTTGAGAAATAAGACCAGAGATATGAAAGGGAGTCATTCCACGAAGCCACCTACAATGTTGCCATTGCTATTATCTCTCTCTAAATTGCCCTAACCCCTTGTGGGGCATAGCGCGTCAACTTTTCCATGTAGACCAGTTGACGTTTCGACGACATAAACTGGTTTCGGAGAATGCAGTTGCCAGCATGCATCTCCTGCACATCCATGTCCACGAACGTCGTCGTGCACGGGATTCGAACCCGAAACGCCGGTAGTCAAACATGAAACTGATGCCTCAACACACTGCACTGCCGGTCGCCACATTATACACAGATATGAAGTTCAAAAGTCAATTGGAGAACTCAATCCCAACGCTGTACTAAAAGACCGGCCACCAGCCATTTCTACTGCCAAGAATAGTCTACCTTAGTCGACCAGAACTACACTTACGCAGCTTCAATCTGGCTGGGGCTCCCCTCTTAATTCGTAATAGTCCCGCATCGATCACGATATTCTGAATATACGCCCATCTTATAACGATACACCTTATGATGTTGATCACATCTTCAATTGTTCAGCAGTTCCCACACCAAGAGCTCTGTGGAAGGCTCCGATCAAAGCGCCCATTTTCCTTGGCCTCGACACCGTAGGAGAGGAAGCCACTGTAGGCATATAACTAACATATAACACACACACGCACAATTCGACGTCTTTAATTCACTCTCAGTGAAGAATGAAACCCAGGACTCGAAAGTGGATCAGATACGTTGTTGTTGTTGTGGCACCGATGCTTCGAATACTGCAGTTCTTCTTGCATCGAGGGGGTTTGGCAGCTCTTGGCCGTTGAGAAACGGGTCGTTCCGGTACGAAGAACCGGCTGCCGTGATCGTCTAGTGGTTAGGACCCTACGTTGTGATCACATACGTAAATTGGAACAGTGAGAATCACTTTCGATCGGATGAATTGCCCAACGGATAGGCTAGAAATGATCCTGGAGCTTATGCCCTTGGACTAGTTCATCTGCAGAAGCGCATTCTTAGCAGCAATACGCGTTAAAAGTTTTCGCAAATCGCACGATTCAATAGAAGGCCCTTCTTGTATTCTGACAACATATCGGAGACAATACCGCCTCGATCTTGAGGATACGGATCACATGACCAAACAAACATGTCCCGAAAGGAACTTCGAAGTGAAGTTCCCATCAATGAGAGACTGGTAGAGCATAGAAGCCATCAATAACGGTGACGTTCTGATTTGATGGTTCATAGAGTGACACTGGCGACGGCTCAGGCGTCTACTCGGCGGATCTGGGCCTGACCACGCGACCGTATTCCAGTCGGAATACATGTTATACGCATGGCGGTAGAGTCCAGTCAAGAAACTTCAACGAGGATGACGACGACTTACGTCATACAGATGCTCTTCGAGAACTGTAAATATATGGAGAGAGGCTGTTGACAGAAAGGCTAAACATACTCCTATAAGGATAATGTGGGTGTCCGGCCACAGTGGTGTCGCAGGCAACGAGAAAGCTGGCGAACTGACAACGAGAGATTCGGGAACCGTGAAGAGCCCACTGGCACCTATGCCACGGTCACTTGCGGACATCACAAACGAAATAGATGCAGCCATATGGACTAAGCTACAATCAACTGATTGTAGGGTAGCCAGGACCTTGTGGCCATCACTTGATCCGAGTAAGAGCAGAATTTCGCTCAAACTCAAAAGAAATAGGCTGAGAGCGACGGTAGGTCTACTCACAGTACACTGCCTTAATGCATCTGATGGGAGAAGATTGGATCTGACCTCCAGCCATTTATGGAGAAGGTGCGAGATGGAAGTGGACACCATCGAACATACTGTGAGTGTTCAGCTCTAAATTGGAAACGCCTTAACACTGTTGAAGAATGTTAATCCTTTTTTTAATGTAAATTATGAAAACTATAATTATTGGTTATAGTTATTTAACATAATTATTTTTATTTAAATATCTCTACATAATTATTTTTATTTCTATATCTCTATTAGATTAAATAGTAATATGTATCAACGACAAATGAATTATAATTAAACAAAATTTTATTTTATTTTTTTGACATTTCAAATCGATGGTAGAATTGTTTTTTTTTTAAATTTTAATATTACAAAGTATTTTTGTAAAGTGTTTCAAGAGACGACGCCACAATACTCCCCCCTCAGCGAAGGCTAAATTTCGCGATATGAAAATGGAATGGTCGTAACTCTACCAGAACGAGTTGTAACAGAACGAGAAGGTATAATACTCGTATGAACGGAATTTCGTTTTAAATTAAATGATACGCTTTTTGGAGAAATACGAGGAGATTTATTGACAACATTTTTACAAGATTGTTGTTGACCATTGTTGCAAGAATCCTCTGTACAAGACAAGTAACAAGGTTTAAGCCTATTAAGAGATACATGGATTTCCCGATCTTTAATTTTTAAAGTGAAAAAGTGTTTATCACGTTTAATAATAGGAAATGGACCTTCATAAGATGTCTGTAACGGAGAACGTATTGCATCTGTTCTAACGAATGCATGAGAACAAGAATTCAAATCCTTAAAAACAAAAAACTTGTTAGATGCGTGATTGGAAGAACTTGTAGGTTTAACTAAAGAAAGATGTGATTTTAAGTCATCGACGAAATCACTTTGAGGCTTAAATTTAGAAGCATTATCAAAAAAATCACATGGGAGACGAGGATTTAGGCCAAAAACTAATTGTGCTGCAGAAGCTGAAAGGTCTTCCTTGAACATAGACCTAAGGCCTAATAGAACAAGAGGTAACACTTTAGTCCATGATGGATTGTTATATGCCATGATAGCAGCTTTTAGAGTTCTATGCCAGCGTTCAACCATGCCATTGGATTGTGGATGATAGGCGGTAGTCCGATTTCTGCTGAACCCCAACAAACGTCCTAATTCAAACTGTCTACCTTGATCGGTCACGATAGTCTGAGGCACACCAAAACGGGAAATCCATTCTCTGACTAAAGCTTCAGCACAGGATTGAGCCGTAATACCAGAAAGTGGTATTGCCTCAGGCCATCGAGTGAAACGATCAATGATGGTAAGACAGTATGAGAAACCTTGGGAAGATGGCAAAGGACCAATGATGTCAACATGAATGATTTGAAAACGTTCCGAAGCTTGAGCAAAGTTACCAAGAGGCGCTTTGATATGCCGAGAAATTTTAGATTTCTGACAAGGTATACATTGGCGAGACCACATGTTTACATCTACATTCATGGATGGCCAGAAATACTTGCTAGTAACAAGACGCCTTGTGGAACGTATACCAGGATGCGCCAAATTGTGTATCGACAAAAAAACTGTTTTGCGGAAAGCTTCAGGCACAAACGGTCTGACGTTTTTGTCTGAAACCTCACAATAAATTTGATAATCAGTACCCGGAAAAGATATATTTTTGAAGGAATAATTAGGATTATTTAAAAGTTCCTGTAAATCGGAATCTGACAACTGGGAATCAGCCATAGCTCTGAAATCTATGTTACTGGGAACCGTAATTTCCTCAAGACGAGATAAGGTATCAGCAGTAACATTATCACGACCAGCAATATGACGAATATCCGAAGTAAATTCGCTTATATAGGAAAGGTGTCTAAGTTGTCGAGGATTAGCCTTATCCGGATTTTGCTTTAAAGCGAAAGTTAGCGGTTTATGATCTGTAAAAATGGTAAATAATCTTCCTTCGACAAAAAAACCTAAAGAATTTTATAGATAAATACATAGCAAGAAGTTCTCTGTCATAAGTACTGTAATTTCGTTGAGTGGTATTGAATTTCTTTGAAAAGAAACCCAATGGTTGCCAAGCACCGTCGACAAATTGTTGCAGAGCTGCGCCGGCAGCTATGTTAGAGGCATCAACAAAAACAGCTAAAGGAGCCTCAGAAATAGGGAAGGCGAGAAATGAAGCTTCGAACAACTGTTGTTTAGTGAATTCAAATGCTTTAATTGCTTGAGGAGTCCATACAACTTTACGTTTGTCAGATTTGCGCGAGCCAATAAGATGCTCGTTCAGTAGTGCTTGGTGATGTGCTGCTCGAGGTAGGAAACGTCGATAAAAATTTATTATGTCGAGAAATCGTCTGAATTCCTGAATAGTGTTAGGTAATTTCATTTCCTTAATTACTTGGCATTTGTCTGTTGAAGGCTTAATGCCATCAGAAGAGATCAAATGACCAAGAAACTTAATTTGCTGCTTGTAAAACGAACACTTGTCAACGTTAATTATAATGCCGAATTTAACCAATCTGTCGAAAACTATAGACAAATGCTTAATGTGCTCTGTTTCCGATTTTGAGGCGATGAGAATATCATCTAGGTATGAAAAACAGAAGTTTAAGTCTCTAAGTACTTCATGAATAAAACGTTGAAAGGTCTGAGCAGCGTTGCAAAGTCCGAAGGTCATCCTCGTAAATTCAAATAGTCCAAAAGGTGTACAGATGGCAGTTTTAGGAATATCTGCAGGATCTATTGGAACTTGATGATAGGCCTTTACCAAATCCAAAGTTGAAAAAAATGAGCAACCAGTTAAATTGTGGGTAATATCTTGGATATTTGGTATAGGATACCGATCAGGTGTTGTTTGAGAATTTAGATGACGATAATCGCCACACGGACGCCATTCGCCATTATTTTTCTTAACCATATGCAGCGGGGAGGACCAAGGACTGTTTGAAGGTCGACAAATTCCTTGCTGAAGGAGAAAGTCAAACTCTTTCTTAGCTGCAGCAAGTCTGTCAGGGGCTAAACGACGAACTTTGGAAGCCACAGGAGAACCAAACGTGGATATGGTATGTGTGACATTGTGCTTAACAGGTTGGATGAAATTACTAGGGAAAGTAACTGCTCGATGTGTAGAGAGGAGTTCTCTTACACGAGGATCCAAGGTCTCGTCTACTTGGACAGAAAGAGTAGATAAGGGACCTTTCGAGATTACCCCAACAGAATGAAGATTAGTAGTTGGATCTATGAGCATTTTCCTAGAAACATCAACCAATAAGCCAAAGTGACATAAAAAATCAGCTCCAATGATGGGCTTGTCAATATCAGCAATGACAAATTCCCATGTAAAAATTCTTCGCAGATTAAGATCAAGAGTGAGACGTCTTCTACCATATGTGTTAATGGTAGATGTATTAGCAGCAGCAAGTTTGAGAGAGTCGGGAAAACGTCTGCAGGCAGCTGAAGCAGGAATCACCGAGATATCGGCACCCGTGTCAATTAGAAATCTACATTTGGTAGAATTATCAAAAATTGTAAGGCGACATGAACCAGATCTAGCAAAGTCAGTCGCCGAAGACTTCACGCAATCTAGTTTTTTGACGAGGCATCAATTTTGGTGTTAGAAGAATCGAAATACTTAAAAGAACAAGGTTCAACACATTTGTGGGCTTTGACACCAAATTTGAAATGGTACCAGCAATATTCTTTTTTCGTTTTACGGTTCCAGGAATTACTGCGGGAACGAGATTTGTTTTGTTGATACAATTTCGTGTCTTGAATTGTACGAGTAAGAACTGCAATTTGAGATTTAAGCTCATTTAGTTCTTTTTTCATTAAATAATTTTCATTATCAACACTGAAAATAGAAGGTCGTACAAAAATTTCACTAACTTTGTCCGCACTGGCTAATAAGTCTTTAATTGAACCGGAAGAATTACAAGCAAGAATAGCTTGAATATTGTCAGGAAGACGTTGAAGCCATAGAGTCTTCAGAAGGTCTTCGCTGACTTGTTCTCCAGCCAATTGCCGCATCTCTCTAAATAATTGTGAAGGCGATTTATCACCTAAAGAAATATTTGTGAGAAGTTGCTTTAATTTTGTTGCCTCACTCAAAGAAAGACGAGAAATCAATGCATCCCTCAATACTGTGTAGGGCTGTTCTAATGAAGGTTTGCACACTAAGTCACCAACAACTTTAATTGCCTGGGAATCGAGTATAGATAATAAATAATTAAATCTTGTTGTCTCCGAAACTATCCGTGCAACATCAAATTGAGCTTCCGCTCGTTTAAACCACAGCTCCGGCAAATCTTTCCAAAAAGGTGAAAGTTTAATCGACACCGGACCTATAGTTAGAGGGGTTGAGGAGCAAGCGGTATCCTCCTGAGTTGATATAATGAAACAAACACAAAAACTATTTGTTAAAAAAAATGTTTGTCAGAACTAGATGAAATACCTCTAAAGCTACAATTCGACCACCTTTACAATAATTCCAAATTACTTAATACTTATCTGAATTACAGAACTACGTTACTCAATTTTCATTTGATGATGACGAATGTCTTCTTTCTCCTTGAGATGCTAAAGCTGTATTACTGAGTTATGGGTCGTCGGGGGCCATCGGGTTTGTCGGGCACTAAATGCTGGGATTTTTGTTGCAATCAATGCTCCAACCATAATCGTTCCAAAGAAACCATGATGCGCCAGTCCCGGATGTAAAGCGATAAACGATGTTGAGAGAAATGACAAGAATAGATTGGCAAAGATGAAAACCAGTTGCCTATTTCTTTTTCGGGCCTATTTCCTTTGTCAGGCCTATTCATTTGTCGGGCCTATTCTTTTGTCGGGCCAATTCTTCTGTCGGGCCTATTCTTCTATCGGGCCAATTCTTCTATCGGGCCAATTCTTCTATCGGGGTTATTCTTCTATCGGGGTCACCATTTGTTGGAGAATGTTAATCCTTTTTTTAATGTAAATTATGAAAACTATAATTATTGGTTATAGTATTTAACATAATTATTTTTATTTAAATATCTCTACATAATTATTTTTATTTCTATATCTCTATTAGATTAAATAGTAATATGTATCAACGACAAATGAATTATAATTAAACAAAATTTTATTTTATTTTTTTGACATTTCAAATCGATGGTAGAATTGTTTTTTTAAATTTTAATATTACAAAGTATTTTTGTAAAGTGTTTCAAGAGACGACGCCACAACACCATAGGTGCTTACAGCTTTCAAGGGCTAGAAGAGGTGGCAAGTGTTGCTTCGTTGGATCAGCTGATTCAATTTAGCGGATGGTGAAAAATGGGTCCAAATCGGAGCCCTAATGCGAGCTGCTCGAGCGGTAACCCTTTTATCTAACCTAGACTTACCTCCAGGTCAGAAAATTTTAAAATTTGACGAAGACATGAATTGACGAAAACTTGCGGCTTCCTAGTTACTCTTTCCAGGTGCTACTGCCATACAAAAGCACAGACAGTACCAGGGAGTGGGACAGTCCCAGCTTGATCCTAATACTGAGGTAACTGCATTTCCAGAATTTGGCTAGCATGCCGAATGTGCATTTAGCCTGCTTGATACGACGAGCGAGCTCCTGCTGAATTTGCCAGCTGGTTGGATGACATATTAAGCATAATGTCACTTGGTAGCCATCTAGTTTCGTCTCGGTTCAGCGGTAACATCTGAAACAAAGTACATACACGCAGATTTTTCCTTCAAAGTAGCTAGAATCTTATTCAAACACAAAACACCATTACGAGTATGTATAACACAATTACTGCCATTTTATTACAAAATGTTTATTGCTTAATTTTTCGTGCATTATGACGACTATCAAAATTCGTGTTAAATCGTTTACAATATAAAAACAGTTATAACATATGAGATTCGACTAACATAAAGCTTAACTGTGCTTCTTCAAAACACAATTATCATTAAAAGTAGTAGTAAATGTTAAGGCACTTTGTTTATTACGACACTAATGAACAGCAAAGAAAAGAAATCAGGAAAAAGTATTGTCCTTTGGTGTTTTGTAGCTTCTATATGAAGGTATGACGAAATGGCTTTGCTCTTTGCAGGATGGCGAAATAGTAGACATGTTCTCTGAATAGTAAAGAAGCAGGCGGGACAGTTTTCGTATGCGTATGATACGCCTCAATCAAAATCTGTATTCACTACCTCAAAAAAAAAATATGTCTACATAAATAATCTGATTCGCAATGATAACACATAAAAAAATCTTACGAAAACTACAATGAAATGCACTTATGGCCTAACAGAAAAAATCTCCCGTCAATATCGCAATCATAATTCGTTGTGATCATGTTTTGATGCCGCTTGCACGCCGTCTCGAATCTCTTGCATCAAAACACTACTTCCGCTCTTATGCTTATTATTGATTTGCTGAGCTATAAACGGTTGTGAGACATTTTCGCGTCCTTTATCACTTTTCAGTTGTGCACTACCTCCCGGCAATGCCGGTGTTAACTCCGAGTCTTCGGTATCCGAAATGTAACCATCGTCACCGGTATAGTGAGTCGGGTAGAGAACAAGTGGCACGGCACTAAAGGCAATCAAATTACGCGGTTCAAATGCCCGGGACCACGTATCGTTCGGATGCCGATCAAACATCACGGGCAAAAATTCATCGACCGGAATCAGTTTTCGTAGCGGATCGACGGCTAGGAGTTTTCTAGCTCCGCTCAATGATATCGCATAGCCCAGTGTCCAATATGAATAGCCGACGTGGACAAGATTATTGACGCCGTCCACGTACGGCTCGTCTTCATCTTCGAGCCGTTTTCGACCAAAGTAGCTGAAGGTGAGGTAAGTATTTAGTTTTCTACACAATTCGCATGATTTACATACTTACATTAGATCCCAATCGCCAACGCTACGCGCTTCGTTCAGCAAATGAACAGCCTTCTCCTTGAAATACGGTTCAAACTGAATATCATCCTCGAGTACAAGAACCTCCTTGTACCCGTTCTCCACTATCCTTTCCCAGATCCTGTAGTGACTGAGAAAACAACCGATCTCTCCCATTGTCATTTGCCGATGATGATAGGGATCTTCGTAGCCATCTAAAAATTTTATTCCCATTTTTTCGATAATGTTCAAGTTCAACTCGCGACCATCAACCGCGGGAAAATGTTCCACCTCGAGACCCAGTTCTTTGAAACTGTTCGCCATTTTAACGTAACGCTCGGGCCGTCGTAACAAGTTGATCATGTAGATTTTATCGAGTGTTAGGCTGTCTCTGGGGAGAATACATGAAAAAGTGATAAACAATTTGAATGTGTTTCATTTCAAGAAAAACTTACCTCGCAGGATACGTCACATAGTCCATTAAATAATCATCGGGCTCCACCACAGCTCCCAATTCATTGATAATATTCAATTTAACATTAATCAATTGCAAGCCGTCGCGTTCCAGTTCCTCATTTATTTCTAACGGCGATAGAAAGTGACCGTACGGATGTTCATTATTCACCAGCATTTCCAATCCAGCCGATTTCGCTGAGATTGCAAAAACTATGATATCATCCAGTGGTCCATCGTAAAGTCTACTAAAATTATTTTCTTGTTGCAGCCTTCGTAATGTATCAATGTCAAATGTTAGGCTCTCTGTCCGTTCGTATTTCAAATTAACTAGAACGGCCGTGTGTACCATTGGAACTGGATAACTACCAATTTTTTTGTACTCGTAAATTTCCCGATATTCACTTGTTCGTTCGTAATAATAGTCGTCGGACATTCCACACCAATAGTTGGAATAGAGACCGTCTGATCGCAACATTGGCGAAATGATGGGCACATCGAAGTTTGTGAGGTGATTTAAGGTTTGCGAGTCGGTCAGGAAGACGTCAGCGTCGAGGAACTTAAATTGTATAGGAAGGGAAATGGATTAGTAGAACTAGTACGCACAATAAACCAACATATACTTACAAAAATAAAGTCGGCCCATATTTGCTCGGCTTTCTCAAATGCTTCCGTTTTCAATTTGATCAAATGTTGAAAACGTTCACTGGGCCAACTCATCACAGTTGTTTCGTTCTGATGTCGTGTCGTGTCGGAGTCAAATTTGAAGTCTACACTGTGATAGGAACTTGATGTGCGATTGAGCCATTTTTCTAGTATTTCAATGCTGCGATCCTCGTTGTGGTCGGAACGTATCCTAAACAGAAAGTGGAAAAGATGTAATAAGTAATTCAAGTATTTCAGCTGCCATGTTTACAGCTTTTATTGTTAACAGGTTGTTGATACAATATCGTCCAAACTTTGTTTGCGGAATTAATCCTCGAGTGAACGAGCCGCGAATGTCAATAAGAGCAGGCTAACCTTGTCTAAACCACAGATTTACTCATGAAGTTCCTAAAGCAATGACACCAAAAATATAAGACACAAAATACCTAAATTCCCATTAGACGGTTATTGGGGACACTTCTCCGACGTCGGTAACTTTATAACAAAAGCACTACAACTGATTATGATGCTAACCTTTGCTCTGATGGATTCTGATTTCTTTTAAACACTAAAGGTTAAATTTAAGCATACCGCCAAACAATGTGAACACGTTCCTATGACAGCCGGTTTTCCGTACTGGAACGACCCGCTCATTACGAGCGACCAAGAGCTGCCCTACCCCCCTCGACACGAAGGATTCATCAAGGGTGTCTTGACAGACCCCCCCCCCCCCCCTCGTCACAAATTTCTACTGGCCGGTTGCAACACACACAGGCGCAATTGCATCCGGCTACTCCTTATTGGCGCCGGCATCGAGCAGAATCCCGGCCTATGGATCTGCTGTGTTTCCGGTAGAGTGCTTCCCCCGAATGCTACATCAGTGAGATGCAATTGCTGCAACGACTGGTGCCACCTGGGAAGTTGCTCAGGGCTATCCCATCACAGGCTATGGGATACTTCCTTCACCGCTACCCAATGCTCTAATAGGCTACCAACAACACAATCTAGCCCGGTGAATACAAACCCTACAACGTTAGCTGGATCAGGTTGGCTCAACTCAACAACCACGCCGACAATAACAACTACTAACCCCGACACAACCAGCACAGAATTCAGGAACAGCAAATCTAAGCTTAGGAAGATCAAACAAGGGGTACCTCAAGGAGGAGTTCTATCTCCTACCTTGTTCAATCTATACCTCTCAGGACTCCCAGCACCACCTGAAGGGATCGATACTATCTCCTACGCTGACGACTGTTCCATTCTAGCAACAGGGAATGACATAGCGGCTATGTGCAGAAACACCAACGGTTATCTTGAACGACTAAACTCGTTCTTCATAAACAAGAACTTGACCGTCTCAGCGCCCAAATCCTCGGCAACACTATTTACCACCTGGACGAAGGAGGTCAAGATGCAGATATCTCGATCGGGAATCATCCTATTCCTACTATAAACCATCCTAAAATCCTAGGAGTTACGCTAGATAGCATGGCCACATCATCACCCCATGCCTCAACTGTATGCGATAGGATGCGCAGTAGGAATAAGATCCTCAAAGCCCTGGCCGGTAGCACCTGGGGCAAGGACAAAGAAACTCTACTGGTAACGTACAAAGCAGTCGGAAGATCAGTGGCCAACTACGCGGCTCCTGTGTGGTCGCAGAATCTCTGTGACACGCAATGGAAAAAGATGCAAACGTGCCAGAACGCCGCTCTCCGCACTATTACAGGCTGTCTCCTGATGTCACCCCAGGACCATCTACATCAGGAAACCAGGATGATGCCTTTAAGAGATCACAACCAGCTTCTTGCCAACCAATACCTGGTGGGTTGCTATCGTAGTGATCACCCTAACGTCAATCTCATGGACAAGACGCCGCCGCCCAGACATATCAGGCGCGACCTGAGGGACCTTGAAAGAGACGTCCAGAGATACAAAAGGGAACCATTTGATAGTAACGCACGTAGGTCGGCCATCGCAGCAATACATCGAGAAGAGGTCAACAAGTCAATAGCAAGGTTAGGTCCGAATTCAGTGCTCTCGTCCATACCACCAACGATATCTCAGGAAGAGGAAAGACTTCCGAGAGCCACGAGAACAACACTCGCCCAACTTCGGTCAGGCTGGTGTTCGCGACTGAACTCCTACCTATCTCGCATTGACCAGGACGTCTCAAACACCAGTCTTTCACTGCCCAGCTGCACCCACTCACCTGACCCCAAGATCGTTGTGGGAGAACCCAATAGAGGCAGCTAATTTTCTTTCCCTCAACACCGGGGATGAAGACGATACTATAGACATGTAACAGACAAACACATCGAATTCTGAACATTGCTACAACAACAACAACACAACCAACACCAAATTTCGATATGCTCTCACTGGTGTAGCTCAACTGAAACGGATTGCAGCACATTCTTGACGAACTGACAGCATTCATGGGCAGAAATAGCATCATGATTGGAGCCATCCAAGAGACTAAACTCCATGCTAATTTGTCTCTCATTTCTCATGGAAACTACACCATCTTGCGCAAAGACAGACCGACCGGTTCAGGAGGAGGACTCGCCTTCTTGATTCACCTGGAGGCACCACACCGAGAACTGACTTTACCTGATGACAGCGACAGCGTCCTCGAACGCCAGGCAATAGCAGTCAGGGAATGTAGAGATTAAAATATTCAATATCTATATCCCGCCGGTATCCAGCTGTCCCTCAAGCTATCGAGTCTCCCTGGACCCCCTACTCTCCGGTTAGCATCGTCTATTACTAGGAGATTTTAACGCGCACCATGAGCTATGGCGTTCCAATCTCGGCAATGATGCTGGAGAAGTCGCCATCGCCGAAAAACTCAACTCCTCTGATTTCTGTCCCTTGAATAACGACGCTCCAACAAGGATTACAGGATTATATGCACCAGCTCTTCTGACATTTCGATTGCTAGTGCCAGTCTCATCAACATCTCATCTGGCAGCCACATCTCACCCTGTCATCTGATCATCTGCCAATCATCATAAGATTTGACCGACCTTCGCATCAAATGTATGCAGAACGCAGCACTTTCACCAACTACAATAGAGCAGATTGGAATGAATTCCAACTATTCACCAACGACGCCATCTCTGCTCTGCCAGTACCTATGAATGTGCGAGATGCTGAATCTAGCTTCACAAAAATCATCAACAAGGCGGTAGCTGGATTCATACCTGCAGACAGGATCCCTAAGGTCCCGGCCAAAATTTCTAACGTCTGCCGCCAGACTGGCAGATAACAGAGATCGCATTCGCCACTCAAAACCAGGCAATCCACAAATAGGAGTGCTGAATGCTACAATTAATAAACAGGTAGCTGAAAATAGAAAGACCAAATGGTATGCCCACCTGGACACCTGCAACTTCAAGTCCAGTATATCTAGGCTTTGGTTCACTGTTTAATTGATGACCAACCCCACCAAGAAAAGCGGACATATTGCCATCGAGTTCGGGAACAAATCCTACTACGACCCGATCACGTGCGCCAACCACTTCAACCGGCACCAAATGCTTCAGGTCACCCCAAGCCAAGTAGCCAAAGCTATTAAGGACGCTAACAACACCAAGGCATCAGGTCCTGACGACATATCAATGACCATGTTGAAACACTTGGACACGCCAGCTATTGAGTACCTAACGAGGATACTAAATCTATCACTATCGACGTTAGTGATACCGGAAGTATGGAAGACCGGAAAAATAATTCCCATACTAAAACCCGGTAAGAAGGCCAACTTGGGAGAATCCTACCGCCCCATCTCTCTGTTCTCCCCAGTCACGAGAACCCTCGAGACCCTGCTGAAACCGATAGTAGAGACCCACATTCGACGTTCCTGCGGCAGCCGGTTCTTCGTACCAAAACGACCCGTTTTTCAACGGCCAAGAGCTGCCAAGCCCCCTCGATGCAAGAAAACTGCGGTATTTGAAGCATCGCTACCACAACAACAACAACAACCCACATTCGACTTGCCGACCATCAACACGGTTTCAGAAAGATGCATAGCACGACTACAGCCCTAGATACCATCATGACTCGCATCCACAATGGACTAAATCAGTCACGTCAATCTTCCAGAACAATTCTCGTGGCTCTTGACCTCAAGAAGGCGTTGACATGGTCAGCCACACTACACTTCTGTCATCATCTCTCCCAGCTCAAGTCAAGAAATGGATTTCTAACTATCTCGCTGGCAGGCAAACATTCATGAAGTTTAGAGGCAAAAAGTCCAAACTCAGGAGAGTAAAATAAGGAGTCCCACAGGGTGGAGTCTTATCCCCCACCCTATTCAACCTCTACATGGCCGGTATGCCATCTCCGCCTGATGATCTGCTTCTCATCGCATACGCGGATGACTGCTCCATTGTAGCTACGAACACTAGTATCCCGGTTATGTATGATAAGATTAACGGATTCTGGCGGAACTCAACACCTTCTTCGCCAGTCATAACCTACAGTTATCAGCGCCTAAGTCTACCCTAAGCAACCCTATTCACATCTTAGACCAAGGAGGTCAACACACAGCTGGGTGTAAGCATAGACATCGTACCTATCCCCGCAGTCAACCACGCTTTTTCGATATGCAATATATTGAGAGCCCGTAATAAGGTCCTAAAAGCTCTCGCCGGTAGCTCCTGGGGAATGGACAAAGAGACCATGTTTACTACATGCAAAGCCATATGGCGATCTGTGGCAAATTATGCTGCACCTGTGTGGACGGAGAACCTCAAGGAGGAAGATACAGACCTGTCAAAATGCAGCTTTTCGCACCGTGACGGGCTGTCGTATGATGTCCTCCTAGGATCACCTTCACCAGGAAACCAACATGCTACCAGCCAAACAACACAACCTCCTGCTGTCCAAGCAATATCTTGTGGGGTGCTATCGCAGCGGACATCCTAACAATCATCTCATGGATAAAACTCCCCCACCCAGAAACATCAGAAGTAACCTAAGAGACCTTGAGAGGGAGGTCCAAAGGTTCAAGAGGGTGCCGTTCGATAACGAAGCTTAAAAAACTGACATTGCATCGATAAACACTGAGGAGGCACGACGATTGATCCAAGACCTTCACTCCAACTCGGTACTCCAGTCCCGTCCACCAAACATATCTTCCAACGAAGTTACGCTGCCTAGGCGTACTAGGATAACCCTAGCGCAGCTCCGATCTGGATGGTACTCGAGACTAAACTCATACTTGTCTCGAATCGATCGTAACATCAACACACGTGCTTTGCTTGCAATGGCATTCCACATGACGTCGGGCATGTGTTTGAATGCCCAGAGGCCCCCACAAATCTAACACCAATTTCATTGTATGAAAACCCTATCGAGGTCTATTCCTTGGCCTCGACATAGAAGGAGAAGACGAGGAGGCGTTTGTAAGTGACACTCTATGATGGACCCTAAATGTCGCTACAAAAACAACAACAACAACACATGAACACTGCAGTCGTAGTGTATTGAAAGTTGCTAGAATAAAAATGAAAATGATTTTTTTTTAAGTTGAAATGCGCCAGATTTATTACGAAACCCCAAATAACATAAGTTTTTGTGGCACGAGCAAGTTGATTCAATCAATTCCTAACAAGAACTGTAGTCCTTGGTGTGTAGGAGCGGTAGGAAAAAAGGATATTTATGCCAGACTTAAATTCATCGAAATTCATAAAATTGGGTACCACGGAAAGTGAAATCCTATCACGACATGTTTCCGTAAAGTCAGGCATTGGGGCGGACGGATCAGAATACTTCTCAGATCCGGAGGGGAACATTTTCATGACAGTTGTCCGTATAAATTTTACCGGAGGGGAAAGCATATGGAGGAGAATTCGAGAAATGTCAAAACCTGATTCGTTCGCAGGAACGCAGCCAATAACAGCGTAATTTCCATTTCCATGAGAATTGAGGGACGAACTGGAGTGGAGTTTCGTCTCCTGTATGACTCCTTACCTACCATAATGCGATATCTGTCCATGAATCAATTAACTCGGCAATCCTGTTTTGTAGTCCATAACAGTTTAGCTGCACTAGTGAGAGCATGTCGAAGTTGGCGATAGGTGGAGCAGGCGTTAGTGTCCCCATACACTGTCGAAACCCAACTTGAACTCGAACATGGTACAAGTACAAGTGGACCGGTCTTCTTTAGGTTTATGTGAAATGTGTGTGTGTGTGTGTCTTGAGCTATTCAGCGGACATTTGTATCAGGTTCGTGTTCGAGTTGGAGTTCGAAAGTGTATGGTGACACTTAGGTTAGACATCAAGATTCTGTTATGTTTGCAACTATTTGCTGGAGTTACCGGGAATGACTGAAAGCCTGTCTGGACGCTCACTGGTGTTGGCGTATTTGACTAGGTCGAAGATTGTTATCCTCTATTTTTACATTGACTAGCAGTGAAGGAGGAGTTCCAGTATTTGCTGAGAGCAGTTCCCCAAATGGCATCACCCATCACAGCAGTTGCATCTCACTGATGTGGCATTTGGGTGCACCACTTTGTTGCAAACGCAGCAGATCCAAGGACCGGGATTGAGTTCAGTACAGGCGCGGTGTAGAATGATTGAGAGCAGTTGCGCCGAAATGTATTGCTCCCAATGTTCATAAAAAAAGATGTTGAACAGGTAGTACATATACACACTTCCTTCTTGCATCGAAGTGGTTTGGCAGCTCTTGGCCATTCTGATGAACGGGTCGCTCCGGTGTGTAGAACCGGCTGCCGCAGGAACGTATATCACGTCTCGCCATGCATGGCCTTTTTCGATTCGCATTCAATGTTCAATTTCGTTTAAAACGCAAGTGGCTATTGTTGCTTTCCTCCGCAAACATTATTTCGATTTGAAACCGTAATTGTGCATAGACAACAACAAAAATGCTTGATGCAGATATGTTAGGATGAAACGGATGCGGATACATATAGAAGAAGTGAAACGAGCAACCTAGGGCCATATACGGGGGGTCGCAACCCCCTAGGGGCGGTGCTAGTGCAGCTCGTTCCAAACCGAAATTGTCCACGATGAAGGTTGCATACTGAGAGTTGTGAACGAACAGTCTCTTGTGTGGGCTCCGCGCTTAAGGGATCACAACCCCTTAGTATCGCACAAACATAAAGGCTCGCTTCGCTCGCCCTGAGTGCAACAGTCTCTTGTGTGGACTTCGATTGTGAACCAACAGTCTCTTGTGTGGGCTCCTCTCGCTCCGCGCTTAAGGGATCACAACCCTCAGTAACGCACAAACATGAACGTTCGCTCTGGACACTGCATGACTTTTTTTTTTACCGATATCGTCTATGCCTGGCTTATTTCGTTTGTTTGTTTGTTTGACACTTTCGGTTCAAAACGTATGCATCCATATGGATTATTTCGGATGGCCATGGCTAATTTCGGTGCCCCTGTGTGCCCCGATGTATTTTGGAAGGATTCTAAGGAACTTATTGATGCGATACTGTTCGTAAAAATAATAATATCCCTGGCCGATGCGACACGTAACTTCACTTTTGTTAAGTTGCAAAAGGGCCCAACACCGCACCATACTCATTAATTTGCTTATTTAGCTGGCTTCCGGCCCACCGCCCTAGTTTCGACGGTAATGATTAGCCACATATTCCTAGCATCAAGTGCATTCTGTGCCACTTAATTAACACTAGACTAGAAGCTCGTTGAACCAATAGTAATCTTAATTTGGCTTGCGAACGAATGCAAAACATTTTTTTTTCTCTATTTCCAAGAACGACCCGCCTGCAACCCCTCAACATTTTTGCACATTATCTCTGTGGCTAACAAATTCGACTAAATTCTTTTATCAGCTCGTAACAGCCACAAAGTCACTTCGTCGATGACCTCACGGAAGCTGTTGAGACAGTCCAACTAGTGCGTAACGAAAACAAACAACGAAAAACCATTTTGTGGACGAGATAAGACGTGCGGCAACCATGGAAAAAGAGCATCACAGTCACGTTCATCCATAGAATGGAAACCATGCTTCTGGATTCTAGGGATCAGATCAGAACCTGTCTGGGTGTTCCCCTAAATTAATGGACTTGTCCACGCGGACAGGTGCAGCTCTAAACCAGCTCTAAGCGATACAAACCGGAAATGCAAGTTTCTGGCCCTTCTTTAGGTATCAATCCGCCTATACTTACCACAACGATAGACGATCTTTCGGATAGTCCAAACGCTCCAAATAGGTCAGGAAATAAGGCAATGTGTGCTCCTTGTTGCGAACAAGGGTGGAAATTAAAATCGTAGGCAATTTGCGTGAATGGCTCGCAATTCCATCGTCCGGCAGAACTCCTCCAATTCGGGCTGCAATTGCAAAAACTAGAAGTGCAGCAGAGGTGATTGACCGACACGGTTTCAGCATTTTTTCGCTCCGTTGTTACGGAACAGTATCAACGCAATTCCGAGGTTGCAGGAAGCAGACAGACACGGTACAACGACACCAGAACGGAAACAATTTCACTTTCAACACGACAAATCCAACAAATTCCGATTCTTCTTCTTCTGATCAGTTTGGAATTCTAATTGGAAGTCATGTATGTGGACATCACTGGATTGAAATAATGAGGGGAAATTGTACCGATTGGATTGTATGTCGAATTAGCGGTGTTTGCGATTGGAACTTGATATTTAATGAAAGAATTTCATAATAAAAATGTTCAAAGAATGTATTGCAGTACTCTTTATATATCACTACCATGAGAAATTAAGGATTATTCCGATTTTGTTCCAACCATCTGAGAGCACTGTGGAATCAATTCCATCCCACAGACTGGAAGCGAGAACTGGAACACGAACAAAACCGAAGCTGTTCCGATGATTTGTTTATATCCCGAAGAGGTCGATCTAAACCAAAGATAAATTCAAATTAATCACATTTTATGGTAAATTTATCAGCCAAAACGTAGATATTCATCATTTGCTCCTACTTCAGGTGATAATTTCCTCCAAGTCAATACGAATTCTCAAAAATTCACGCACTTTTCAAATTTCCCCGCGAAGGGAATTTTTTTCCATTCCTACGATTGGCACACCTGCACGCATCTAGTACAGTTGCAAATTGCCAAATTGACCGCCACCAGCACTCGGGTGTCTTCTTGCAAGTTTTCGCGCGGCAGTGCTCTGCCGAAACTTCTTTAGCAATATTTTTGTATGTGTCGCGTGCTAGGCCGATTTATTTTCCTTTCGTTCGGCTCTGCGATCCAATTGGTGCAGTTCTGTTTGTTTCTTGGCGTGTGTTCGCGAGCACCTGGCGCGTGATCCCGTTTGTCGATAGACGCAACCGCGCACAGTGTCCTGTCGTGTGTGCATTGAAAGATAATTTCTTGCAGTGTTGTGTGTGAAAATGCCGCCGAAAAAGCGCGATAAAGAATCGGCGACGGCGGCCAATAATCCAGCGTTGGCGGCGATATCAGCAGCGACGACAGCTGGGCCGACAGCCACTAGTTCCGCCACAGCGTCAACAACAAGTAGCGGCGAAGCGAACGGATCGTCCACGGTCAGCACTGGAGCGTTGAAACATGCCACGGGTCGCGGTGGCACCGATCGGGATCAAATACAAGCCGAGCACGAGCTGTTCCTGCAGGCGTTCGAAAGTAAGTACACCTTCCGGTCGACGGGGAGGCAGACGACCACTCGGGGGTCCCGTGAACGAAATGATGGACGATGGCGATTGGCCCAGACAAGAAAGAATTTCTCGTGTTATGCATGCGAATGGGAGGGAGGTGGGAGTGCATGCGAGTGCGAGTGAGATGGAGCGCGGAGGCGCGAAGATGATTTATTTGGGAAATTTTATGGTGACGGCGGTGTCGGTGGATGATTTGTCTGTCTGATAATATTTTGGCGAGATTTCGTGGAGGATCTAACAACCAGCGGGAGGTAGCAGTGGAAGTCGCTTTTCGTTTGTTTTTCGGGGGCGTCCTGGCGTCGCGGATCGCAGCCGCGTCCAATGGGAACAGTTGGCACGGGTGGCGGGAAAGTGAACAACTGTTCAAAGAAAATTTGCTGCATCTGTTGTTTGTTGCATTTCGTTCCGATGCCGGTCGGCAATGCAATAATTGTCAGCTGCCGATTTTTTTCAGAAACAAAGTAGGAGTGTATGAAGAGGGTGGAGGCTACAGATCACAACCCTGTGTGGATAATATGAACTCTTATTGGCACCGATCATATTCTGAAATTCTAATCAGATTCCATAGATGTAATGTACGAGGGGCGGTCCGATAAATACTTAGCCTACAAAAGAAAAACGAAAATTTTGGAAAAGTGGCGATTTATTTCTCAACATAGTGCCTTTTAGCTCGATACACTTGACCCAGCAATGATCCAACTTCTTTAACCCGTCTGAAAAATACGTTTTCTCGTGTTCTGCAAGGTAGGCCTCCGTGGCGGCGATGACCTCCTCATTCGACTCAAATTTCTGCCCGGCGAGTGATTTTTTCAAGCTTGGAAACAAAAAGAAGTCACGGAGCCAAATCTGGAGAATACAGCAGTTCGTAGCCCAATTCAACCAATTTGGCCGTGGCGACGGCGGAGGTGTGAGCCGGTGTGTTGTTATGGTGGAAGAGCACTTTTTTCTTCGCCAAATGGAGCCGTTTTTCCTGAAATTCGGCGTTGAATCGGCCCAATAATTCGGCATAGTAGAGCCCTCTGATCGTGTTGCCCGTCTTCAGGTAGTCGATGTAGATCACACCTTATGAATCCCAGAAAACGGTGGCCATCACCTTTCCGGCCGATAGGACAGTCTTCGCCTTCTTCGGAGCACGTTCGCAGGGTGAATTCCACTGTTTCGAATGTTGCTTGGTCTCTGGTGTGTACCAGTGGATCCATGTTTCGTCGACGTCACGAAACGACGCAGAAACTCCTTCGGATTACGCTTAAACAGTGTCAAACACTGCTCTGAAGTGGTCCCATGGTTCTCGCTTGTTGTCCGGAGTGAGCAAACGCGGCACCCATCGCGCCGACAGCTTTCTCATGCCCAAAATTTCATGCAGGATATGACCCACGCGGTCTTTTGAGATGCCTACTGTCTCAGCTATCTCGCGCAACTTCAATCGGCGGTCTGCCAATACGAGATCGTGGATTTTTGTCACGTTATCCTCCGTGGTAGCCGTTTTCGGGGCACCTACGCGTGGCTCATCAAAAACCGACGTGCGACCACGTTTTTTTTTTTTTTCTTCTCCTGTGATCCACGCGCTGCTTTGTTCCTGATGTAACCTCTGCATTCGCAGAGCCGCACAGGTGAGGCAGGATACGTGGTCGGTTGGCTAATTCCACATTAGGAATGTACTGCCATCGTACTTTGTCATCTATTAGTGTCGATTATCCCGATTATATTGATTTGTATTATATTTGTCTTATATTCGCGTCTTAGTTCAATGTCATTATATATATTAATTCAATCAGTTAGCGTTTAACAACCGGGCACCGGGGGTGATTCCAGACCAGGATCGTGGGTATTTACTATTTGCTAATTAGTCATATATGCTAGGGTTCTTCACTTTATACGCGATTCAACAATTTTGTGTTTGGATTCTTGCACCAATCAATCAGCGTGATGGGGTTGTCAACTTATTTATTTTATACTTATCAGATCATTCCCTTTAACGTGTCAGTTTTCTTTTTTTTTTTATATGTACTTTTTTTTTTTAAATAAACTTTTTTTTTTTTTTTTTTTTTTTATATATAAAACTGGTCTATGGACTGAGCGAGTGAGTGGTATATAAGTGTGTATGCTTACAGACGAATTTTTAGGTCATCAATTGCGGTTGCAACCATGACCCAGATGTCAGGGTTAGAGTCCCTGAGGAAATCTAATAATGTTCGGTCTCTGTACCTAATAATGGATGGAACTAATGCTCTTAGGCTGTGGTATCTGTGACAATCTTTTATTATATGTTGATTGTTCTGAATTTCATTACAGTGAACACATAATGGAGAAGGAACCTTGTTGATTTTTGCCAGGTATTCCTTATTATAGCTGTGATTCGTCAAAATGCGGTTTACAATTTTAATTATTTTTGGCTTGACCCGTTTGTATTTATTGTTTTTGAACCAGCTTTTTTCATTGACGCTATTTATAATTTCATAAAAAAAGGATCCTTTCTCCCTTGAGATGTTATCGTATTTAACTTGCCACATGTCAAATATTGCATCTTTGATGCTTCTAAGAGCGTACTCCAGAGACATACGTGGGTTCTGCACTTCCCCGTCGACTCTAGCTTCTTTGGCAAGGCTGTCCGCTTTTTCATTATAAAATATACCTGTATGGGCTGGAATCCATATTATAATAACTCTCTTTAGGCTTGAGTCCTTAATCATCCCTTTCATCAACATAGCCAGGTTTGATGTGCTCTTGTTGTCTTTCAGGATCTCACATGCAACATTACTATTAGTAAGTATAGTTATGTTGATGAATCCATTGTTATGTGCATATTTGACAGCCATATATATAGCGAAGAGTTCCGCTGTTACAATGGACGTGTCATTTGGTAGTTTAACCTTCCTAAAAGATTCATCCATACTGGAAATAAACGCAGCACCCACACCTTCCTTATCCCTAGATGCATCAGTGAAGATATTTATGTTGTCGCTATCAACCTCAAGGTTGGTAATTTCACTGAGGTTCCCATGAGATAACTCGGTGTCCCTAGTTATCTGTGTGTTGACTTTTTTTTCAAATATGAAAAGTTTGTGTGTGAATGAATCATATTCAATGGTCGGGAGGAGCTTGAGTATGTGGCCAAAGGTCTTCCAGCATGTTGCATAGCTAGAGTCAATTGATAATTGTGGATCATTATTGATCCAAGCATTGGCAAAATTGATATCAGTTGTAATTCTCTTTGCCATCTCTTTAGCTGTAAGCCACAAGCTTCTCATATCAGGAGGGAATTCATTTGCCAGGACATATAGGGTATGAACAGGGGTTGACGGTGAATTTCCCAAGCATCGTCTGAGGAATGGGTTGCAATAGGTTGATATTTTGTCAATGGTGGTGGTTTTCATGTTAGCAGTTGTTGTACGCGCATACTCAATTTTTGGTCTTATATGGGTTCTGAAAAGCATTAATGCTTTGGATGGATGTAGACCCTCCATTTGTGTATTAATCATGTTAAATGTGATTTTATTAAAGTTATTATTTCTAAACACTTCCACATAGTGAGGGTTAACCGAAAGGTTCCAAGTAAGATAGAAGCCTAAATACTTTAGCTTATTGACATTTGTGATTGATGAGACTCCTATGTTGATGTTGTGATCTTTGCAATTAGCCCTGGAGAAGATAAAGAACTGGGTTTTCTCCAAATTTAATGACATGCTCAGATTTTCTATTTGTTGGATGAATTTTGTGCTCAACATTTCAAGATTGTTTTTTGCCTCTTGAAGGGTTTTACCTTTCGATATAATCAGGAAGTCATCAGCAAATTGTAATATCGTGTTATTTATGTCCGATAATTCATGTATATTGTTTGTGAGGATGTTAAATAGGGTCGGGCTCAGACAGCTGCCTTGGGGTAGGCCGTTGTCTACATCAATCACCACATCGGATAACCACAGTTTACGCTGTTTCAGGAACTCATCAATCCATCGAATTATGTCAGGTGGTATTGATACCTTATTCATGGTGGCAATGAGAGTTTTTCGGTCAACATTGTCGTATGCAGCTTTTATATCAAAAGTTGCACAGACGGATACAAATCCCTCAGCCTTGTTGATCTGCACTATATTAATTAGGTCGTTAATACAGTGAGTAGTAGATTTATTGTTCCTGAATGCATATGATTTGTCACTTAGAATTTTGTGGTCATGGAGGTATTCCTTGAGTTTATTGAGAACCATCTTGTTTATAATTTTTAGGGGGACATTGAGTAGTGATATAGGTCTGAAATTAGTAACCATGTTGTGATCTTTATTTGGTTTGGGAATGGGGATAATTTTGATGTCTCTCCATATGTCCGGAATTTGCCCATTCATCCAGCAATTGTTCATGATGTCCAGCAACACCCTTTTCATATCATCTTCCAGCCATTTAATATGTTTGTATGCGACACCATCCACACCAGGGGCTGATGTGTTACTTCTATTCTTGAGCGCCTCTTCAAGATCATTGATGTTAAAGATATTACTCACAAATGGGGTATCCCGACTGTGGTTAGGTGTGTCTTCCATATCACTGGTGTTAAGGATATTACTCATAACCAGGGTATCCTGACTGTGGTTAGGTGCGTTAACCTGAGGATCAATCGTCGGTTTACAATTTTCAAGAAACGCCTTTTTTTTTCTCATAGTCCCACGAGCCATAGTCTTCAGACTTAAGCAACGTTTTTTGCACATTTTTAAAAAGTTGGTGAATTTCTTTTGGATCCTTGCTATTGTTAATTCTGGATATGGTTTGGTTCCATGTTCCTTTTTTGGCTTTTTTCACAGCATTTTTCCACATCATTCTAGCATCCCCTAGGGCAAACAGGTTTTAATCTAAATTTTGCAGAGGCTTGTTTAAATGAATTAAAAAGGTTTTTTAGTTTATTGTCCCACCACATTTTTGGGGTATATGAGTTTTTCCTTTTGTAGAAGGTGGCATCCTTAATGGATTTTTTTATTGACTTGTTGAAATTATCAACATTGTTGTCAAAGGATAATGCTTTGATGTTGTTTTTGAGTATAGATGTGTTGATGATCCGCGCATTATTATTATTGACCGGCGATTTAATGAAAAATATTATAGGAATATGACGTGAACCAAATATTTTTATGTCATATATGTGCCACCCTTGGACAATATCAGGTCTGTTTGAGAATGTAAGGTCAAGAACCGACGCACAACCACTCACCGTGTTAAACGTAGATTCACCATTATTACTGATTGATAGGCAGCAGTCATTTGTAAGACGATCCAGTAATATTCCCCTGCTGTTATCACATCGACTTCCCCATTCAACTTTATGCGCGTTGAAGTCCCCAGCACATATTATGTTCTTATTAGTAAGATCCCGGACCTGCTCAAATAAATTGCTCAGGTTGGTTTTAACGTCTTGCTCCTCTGAGGAATTCCTCATAGGTGGAATATATATGTTTATAATGATAAAATTCTCAGGGAGATTGGTCGTTTCCACAATAACGTTGTTTATTGGGTTATTGAAAATTAAAGGTTTACATCTTATTTTTTTGTTGACCATGGTTGCAACCCCTCCATGGCCATCAATTCTATTGTTGTAAAAGGTAAAGTAGTTTCTAAAATATGGGCTTTTGTTTGGCTTTAGTTTGGTTTCCTGTAATATAGCTATATCAATTTGTTGTTGATTACATAAAGTTTCTAGATTATCTTTGTTTTTTCCTCCTATTCCTTCTATATTAATTTGCAGACATTTCATATATCATTGTTTTGGTTATTGTTAGATTTTTTCTTTACATTTTCTATAAAAATCAAGTCTGATTTAATCCGGTTTGAATTAAGTTCTTTTGTATACTCAGCTATAAATTCATTAATTTTTGGTTCATTAGTGTTACAATTTCTTTTAATGAACTCCATGAATGTGTCACAGAGTCCCTCATATTTATCTATCACTGTTTTATGATTATTGTTAAAGTAGTGGTCTTTGTTCTGAGTGTGATTATGTTTTCCGACATTGGCATTGCCATGATGTGTTGTTTTATTGCAGCAGTCTATGTGAACCCTATTTGGATTACCATTGGGGTACATGAATGCTAATTTCTCTTGTTCCAACAACTTATGCGGTTTGATTATATCGTTATGTATTTTTCTCGCTTCGTCTGTCTTCACACTGTCTGCAAAAGTTCTTTTCCTGATTAGCATTTTGTTAAAGTCTTCAGTCCTGTTCCTCATATTGGGGTGGACGGATTTTTGGGAACTAAAATAGAATTTCTTTTTATTTTACTTGGGTGTTCATTATATTCAGGGAAATCTTCATTGTACTCGATGGAATCTAAAATACTGTAATAATTGTTGGTTTTTCCCATAGTAACTTCTTTTCTTGTTAGGTTTGAGACCGTCATTTTTTCCAGGATCTCATGTTCTTCAATTTTTTTTGGGCAATTCTTGTAAAAGAAGTTATGGGTTTTTTGGCTGCATAGTATACAAATTAGTTCCGTGCAAGTTTCCTTGCATTCATCATATTCTATACCACATTTAAGGCACCTTCTTGTTTTGGTCTTACACCATTTGGATACGTGTCCTATTCGCCCGCAATTAAAGCATAATTTGACCTTGGGGATACAGTATTTTACCTCCATCTCTACGTATTCATAATGTATCATTTTTGGCAATCTTTTTCCTTCAAACTCGACCTTGACAGTTTTTGTCGGGACTAAGTTGCCCTCCTTATTTTTTATTTTAAACCTATATATACTTGTGATTTTTACGGGGGCACTCAACTTTGACAATAATTCCTCATCAGTCACCCTGGTAGGGACGTCTCTTATGATTCCATACGTTGTCACACAGTTCTGGGGGATGTATGCCCTGTATCCATTAGATTTGACTGTCTGGTTTGAGATGAAATCATTAGCATCCTTATAATTGCTAAACATTACTTTAACCGTGCGGAAATTCGCACTCTTAATGCTAGTAATACCGTTAATGCGGCAGCTTGAAAGTAAGTCATTAACCTCAATTTCGTTTATTCTGGTTTCACCCGATATTTGCATCAAAACCACAAATTGTTGTTCACAGCTCGTTTCGCTGTACCAGTAATTTTTAATTTCAGTTTGTACTTTATTTGGGATACCCTCGTGTATAGCATTACCGTTCTCATTTGTTTCCATACCGTTATTTTTTTCGTTGGAAGGCACTTTAAATTGATCTATGGGACTATCATTATTTGTTAATTTTTTAACCGGGGTCACCTCCCTGGACTTCTTCCCCGATACAGATTTTTTCCTCCCCCTGTCCGGGGGCTCGTCCCCCCGGTCCGACATGTTCTCGCTTGTTAACCCCTCCTCACTCAATAGACCAGTTTTAATCAAAAGGAATGACTTACTGTGCTTTTAACTGTTTAATTTACAGGTTCAAAATGGCGACCCACGCCGCTTGATTATTGCATTAATCTCACACGCTTGAATTTCACAATCACTGTGTACGATTCTGTGCTACCACGTCCTAACCCAGAATGCACACCACACTTGATTACTTTCTCAAACACCAGAAAATATCTTTACGAATCGCTTGGTTTTTTCCGAATTTCACTTCACAGGTTTTGAACAGACACCCGCTCGGGTCGACTGGAAGATGACGAATGGTGCGACCACGTTGAAACTCGTTAAACCGATTTTTGACGGTCGCCATAGAAGGAGAAGAGTCACCGTACACAGCATCCAAGCGCTCTTTGATTTCGCTGCGCGATTTCCCTTCCAACAACAAAAATCGAATCACCGACCAATATTGCGCTTTTTCCATTTTTCTGAAATCCGCGGACACGCTTCCACACGTGGTCAAAACAAAACTACGAGTCCGATTCGGCTGAAATTTTGACAATGTACCGTTCCTGCGGCAGCCGGTTCTTCGTACCGGAACGACCCGTTTTTCAGCGGCCAAGAGCTGCCAAACCCCCTCGATGCAAGAAGAATTGCAGTATTTGAAGCATCGCTACCACAACAACAACAACGAGAATGTACTACACTACACGATACGATAATAAATTTCTCTTACGATAGTGGCGCCATCGGGCGGTGACGCTAAGTACTTATCGGACCGCCCTCGTAATGCGAAAAATTGTTGGAATTTGCATTTTGACACAATTTTGCATTAAGCTGACAGCGTACGGAAAATATAGGAATATATGAGGGTACGGTGAAAAGCTCTCGGTCCGACAATGAAAACTGCAATTTTCAGTTAAAAAACGATTTTTTTTAAACATAATCTCCCTTGACTTCAACACACTTGGTCTAGCGTTTCTGCAAGATCAGTATTCCTTCCCTTAAGTGAGAGTCTGGAAGTCTGTGAAAATATTCATCTATCTCAACTTCTTCATTGGATGCGAAGCGCTTCCCGGAAACAAATTTCTTCAAGTTTTGGAACAGATGGAAGTCTGAGGGTGCCAAATGAGGAGAATAGGGGGAATGGTCGGGCAAATTGTACCCCAAATCCCGCAGTTTTCCCATCGCCAACGCACACCTGTGTACAGGTGCGTTGTCCTGGTGAAAGATGATTTTTTTCTTCTTCAAGGCAGGCCTTTTCTCTCGAATTTTGGCATCCAGCTGGTCAAGAAGTTTGGGATAATATTCGCCTGTTATTGTTCTACCTTTTTCAAGGTAATCAATTAACAGGATCCCTTTCGCATCCCAAAACACGCTGGCCATAACCTTTCCGGCAGATGCGACCGACTTTGCTTTCTTTGGCGCTGAACCATCGGCTTCCACCCACTGCTTCGACTGCTATTTCATTTCTGGCGTGTAGTGGTGGACCCAAGTGTCATCCATGGTGACAAATCGCCGCACAAAATCGGTCGGATCCCGATTGAATCGGTGCAAAGATTGCTGTAAAAATCGTTTTGCGCATTTGCTTTTGATCGACATTCAGCAAATGCGGCACGCATCTTGCGCAGAGCTTTCGCATCTCTAATTCTTTGTGCAATATGTTTCGTACCCTTTGTTCCGATATTCCACAGCCTCAGCAATATCACTCGCCTATCGTCCAACATGATATCATGCATTTTTTCGATGGTTTCCGGTGTGGTTGCGGTTTGGGGCGTCCTTCACGTGGGTCGTCTTCGAGGGACGTGCGACCACGTTTAAATTCAGCTGCCGGGTGACATCGAAGAAGCAGAGTCCCCGTAAACTTTTGTTAACTTCGGATGAATTTCCTTAGGGGTTAATCCATCCAAAACGAAGAATTTTATGACCGCACGATATTCAAGTTTCTCCATTTAAACGAAAAACACGTAAGACGTCTACTGTAAAAATTCGTGTAAACAAACTACTTGAGAGAACAAGTTGAAACTTGTCATACGAACTAATGACACGTGCACCCAGGCAGGAAACTTAAATTTTTGCTGATTGTAACGGTATTTCTGTGTCAGGCCGAGAACTTCTCACCTTACCCTCGTATAGGAAATTGGGGAAAATACATACACATATAGGAGAAGTAATTAAAATATAAGAGGAGTACGAACCCGGAATATTTACGAAGGATCTTTTCCAATTTTTCGTTCAACCGCCTACAGGTATCGTCGGCGACGGATTGAGTCATTCTGCTTGGAATATGTCTCTTCGGATATGTATCGGTTGAGAGCATCCTTCCATCACTTGTGTTAGGAATTGATTAGAGCAGGATCTACACGGCACATGTGGATGATCTCAATTAGCTACCTATGGGGATACTGTCAAACGTTTTGGCGTAATTGATGTAGCAGCAATACATATTTCTGTGATTGTGCGTTGCTTGTCCTACCACAACCGAGTCGATGGTTTGTTGTTACTTGCAACCCCTAGATCCGACTCGGCAGCTCTTTTACTCCTTGGCAAGAATACTGTTCCGCTCGAGGTGCGTATAGATCCTTTCACGAATAATAGCTGTAATGTGCTTGTACAGTGTCGGCAAGCATGTTACATGCCTCGTTTCAGCAGGGCTCTCCACTGTTTCTCGTTTGGGTAACAAATAAGTTCAAATAAGTTACACCCGCTGTGAGGAAAGGTGGAAAATCCTCAGGCCTATTTATCGACAGATTTATCTGTTGTGCAAGCTCAGAATTGCTTATACCAGAATTCTGCAATGTGTCGGGACGTTTCCAATTTTTAGATCGCTTAATAACTTCGCGGACATCGGATTCAGTGAACTCAGCGAAAATCATACCAGGCAAGCTGGCATGGCGGGTGGTTTCGGCAGTGATCCTCTCAGTACGTTGGGTGTGTTGAGCGGGAGTTTGCCAAAGCCCACCCCGCGTTAGCCACCGAGAAGCTAATAGTGGGGCTGGCTTGTTGGTCCTCATTGATGGTCTTGTAGAAGTTTCGCTGGCTTTTGGTCCAAACAGCGTTCTGAACATGCCTGGAGAGGCTCAGCATGTATCGTCGTAGACTGCGAGCTTCTTAGTGTCTGCAGTACTTCCACCAAAGGTGCTCCGGTAGGAGTGGAATATTTACGGAGGATTTTTTCCACCTTTTTGTTCAACCGTCTACAGATATTGCTGGCGGCGGTTTGAGTCAATCGGCGAATATTCGTTAGGAATTTCTCTTCCGCCCAATACGAATATTCCAGGTTGGTTCTTGTTTCTGTCTCACACCGACAACGTTATCGCGTAATCTGATAGCCGACACTGCATCGCAATACACAAGACATTGCAGTTCCAGTAACGTTGTATCAGGGCCCAGTCTGGATGCGATTTCGCCGTCGATTTGAGAAAGAATATCAGATGTTGCAGCAGATGTATGTAACCTGAGAATGCCAAGCCTGTGCAGGGATCTATTTCCTGATATTCGAAGTAAGCTCTTTCAGATTCGGAAACTTCAGCAGAAACTTCCACTTCATCTGGTGTTGTTGGTACTCCTGGGCAGAGTGACGTGGTGGTGCTGGGGATGCCAGATCATGTCCCGCCGACTCTTGCTTTCAAGTTGCCTCCAAAACCTCAAGTCGAATTCTTTGCCTTGTCTCCGGTATTGCACTGGTCTGATATCCGCTGCACTGACACATGTACAGATTGCGAAAATCGTTCGACGTACCTCTGGGGATGGGGTACCTCAAGGGATGATTTGATGTTCCCTATGCGAGAGTTCGATCTCGTAGTAGGCACGGATGATAATATTCATCTCCTCTGTCCATTTCATCCGTTGCCTACGCGACCCCGCAGACGTGTTCGCCTGGATACCAGGCGAAACGTCAGCCACAGGTGAAGGAGGGCTCATCGGTGGTGCTGGAGCAGTACTCGTCCTTCCGGTTCGTGAGGATCCACTCGCGGCAATCTGGTTCCTTCAATTTGTTCGGCGCACGCCCGGATACCAGGCGAAACGTCAGCCACAGGTGAAGGAGGGCTCCTCGGTGGTGCTGGAGCAGTACTCGTCCTTCCGGTTCGTGAGGATCCATTCGCGGCAATCTGGTTCCTTCAATTTGTTCGGCGCACGCGCCCGTTTGCCACTGGCGACTGCCCCGCCTGTACAGAGGGGAAGCCCTCGCCGGAGGCCGCGGTTTCCTCCGACACTCGGCCAGATATCCCTGCCCTTCTTCTGAACATGTTTCGTGTTTCCATGTTTCATCTCCCGCATGGGGTACCATTTTATACCTATGCAAGTTTGAGTGGAGGCGCTTCTAACATGAAGAGCAGACGCTCACCTTCATGCTGTCTGGTTGCCAGTTTAGGATGAAGGATTTTGTTTATTGTTTAGTCCACGGGTGGTATTTTATTTCCCATCTACCCGATATATCTATCGAGCAGTCCTCTATCTGCCACCTGAGGACGCGCCCTCTAGGGATTCTTAGCGAATCTTTAATGAGCACTCAATTTCGTGAAAATTGGTATTTTTGTGACACTTGTTTTCATTCTGCACACCAACTTAGTATGCGTCTGTAGCTTAACTCCGTAACGCATCGGGCATTTTTTGCTACTTGAAACACGGTCGTCTGCGGTTCAAGCCCCGCAAAAGGACCAAATAATTTGTGTTCTCAAATTCCCTCTGTTTTTAATTTCTACAAGCTTATTGGTTTCGTATGGATAGAAGCACTCATCAGGTCTTGCATCTTTGCAGCTATCCATGTGTAAGACGACCACAAAAGTCGAGTTTTCAAGTAAAATTACGCATTCACGGTTTAACAGAATTCTCACACTTTCGTGGTCGTCTTACCTAACCTTACCTAGCGTCACTTTGTATGAATGAAAATGATTTCACATTCCGGGGTGACTACTATAAAACCACCGCAGGAGTCGCAATGTGTAACTCAACTTCTCCCCGAGTAGTTGTTCATGACATCAATCGAAACAATTGAGGAAAAGGGTGTAATGCCGAGAGTGTGGCTTAGGTATGTCGACGATGTATTCGCCATCGTTGAAAAAGAAAAGGTCGAGGATATTCTATCTGTAATCGAAAGTGTCCACCCTAAAATACGAGGGCGGTGCATTAAGTACCCGTGTTAGAAATGAAGACACAATTTTTTCAAAAAAATGTTTTTTATTTCTCAACGTAGTCCCCTTTTAGAAGGATACACTTCTCCCAACGTTCCGGCCATTTTTTTAACCCCTCCAAAAAATGGGATTTGTCGAACTCTCCAAAATACGCCTCTGTCTCGGCGATGACTTCCTCGTTTGAGCTAAATTTTTTTACCACGAGCCATTTCTTCAGGTTAGGGAACAAGAAAAAGTCGCAGGGAGCCAGATCGGGTGAATACGGAGGGTGCGGCAGCGATTCATAACGACAACACCAGATGAATGTGCTGGTGCGTTATCGTGATGAAACAACACCTTTTTTTCGCCAAATGCGGCCGTGTCTCCTTTAATTTTTTGTCGAAGCGGTCCAATAACTCACTGTAGTATTGTCCAGTGATCGTTCTTCCTTTTTCTAAAAAAATCCATGAGGATGACGCCCTTCGCATCCCAAAAAATCGTCGACATGACTTTACCTGCCGATGGGACCGTCTTCGCCTTCTTGGGTGCAGATTCACCGGGAGAAATCCCTTGTTTTGATTGTTGCTTAGTTTCTGGTGTGTAATGAATCCAGGTTTCATCAACGGTGACAACTCGACGCAAAAAGTCCTTCGGATCTCGCTTAAATTGCCCCAAACATTGCCGTTCCGGTCGACACACCTACGGCCTCTGCTACTTCGCGCACTTTCGTTCGTCGATCAGCGAGAATCATGTCGTGGACTTTTTCAATGATTTCCTCGGTAACCACGTCTGCCGGGCGTCCTGGTCGCTCCTCATCAAAAACGGATGTTCGCCCACGTTTAAATTCGTTGAACCAATATCTAACTGTGGTCATAGATGGCGATGGTGTCCCCATAAACAGCATCCGACTTTGCTTTTATTTCCTCGCATTTTCCCATCCAAAAACAAAAAGCGAATTACCGAACGATACTGCTCTTGTTCCATCTTAGCGAAAATCACGAAACACGTCTCACTCGGATGGCTGCCAAATCGAAACTAACCTATCAATCAGTCTGAAATTTGTATTAGCGTCGTCTAATAGATGGCATTACACGATGATAACACTAACTCACAGAGAATAACTATGGAGGAGCAATCCGCATATACTCAACACTAAACTACTTGAAGCAATTCCAGTCGTAAAAAGTAGAGAGAGAGACACACGCCCTCCACTGCGCAACACCCGCTCAGTCTATATAAAAGCACAGGAAGCACGGAAGATGTCATCCCCTCTCCTACTTTTCCAATCGGAACAATAACATTCCAGTCTGTCTCTCTGCCGCGGAACACCCGCCCGGTCTATATAGAGCAAAAGAGATGTCAAATTTTCATCCCCCTTCCTACTTCCTCACTTGTGCCGAATTGCGTCGTTTCTCTCGCTCTTTTTCACTTCCTCTGATACTCTCTCTTCAAAGCACTAACTTCACTCAGGAACGTCCTCTGTCTTCAAACACGGGTACTTAATGCACCGCCCTCGTAATATTCACGGTCGAAAGAGAGTCTAACGGAAGCATCCCTTTCCTAGATCTATTAATACCGCATGTTGACCGCCGATTTGAATTTGATATATACCGTAAACCAATCGCGACACAAAGAACTATTCCAGCAACATCAAACCATACATATTCACAAAAAATGGCGGCGTATAACTGTATAGAGATAGATTAATCACGTATCCATTAACACACGAAGGTTTCCAAAAGGAAAAATCTTACATATTTGACACAGCTGCCAAAAATGGATACCAAACTCAGGACATCGAACTATTAATAAAAAGGAAAAGTTATCGTGAATACCAATATCCCACAGCGTTTACCAAATAAAATCATACTTGGAGCGTTTTAACATTCAGGTAATTGGATCAAGTAAAGACTTATCATTAAAGCGGCGATTGGGCAGCGAAAAGGACCTTCTGACAACAGCCGAGAAGAGTGACATCTATCGGATCACGTGCAATGATTGTGGCAAAGTTTATATCGGACAAACAAAACGTCTCATCACTACAAGATTTAACGAGCATATGAGGGCGGCATCCAACGGAGGAGGACGTGTAATACGATCATCGGTAGCGGCACATATAATCGAGGAAAGTGTGGACATCAACAATCTGGAGTTGTTGCGACATGTAAAGAGACCGAATACCCTGGGCGAACGAATCTCTACGTTTATATCGCGGGACTATGTTTCAGTGTTAACTAATCCCAGCTGTCGCGCTCGGTGGCCGTGATCGTTCGGTCACCGCTCTACGATACTAATCTAGAGGTCGGAGATCAAATTTCGGCGCGATCAAAAACTGCCTGTGAGTACTAATAGAACTCTCACAGTGCTCCGAGCTTGTCAGTATAAAGACGGCGCGGATAGGAGGTGCATACTAGCAATTGCACTTCCGAAAAGTAGATATGCTATTGAAACGTCAACAAGGCATAGAAATGCTAGAGATGTTGATGCGCCCATGCCCCTGGAGGGGTCAAGGCAATTAGAGAGAATCCCAGCTAACTCACCACGATGTAAACTTATCGAATTAGTTGATTGGGCTAGTTCTTGGCTCCACTTGCGATGCGGCACTGGACTAAAAAATTTGGATTAGGTTTGCGTTTCCGTTGTTGACGGTTGTCTTTGTCAGTGTTGTATGTTTTTTGGAGTCGACGGTATAAAAGCGCTTTCAACAAGAAGCTACTGCCTCTTTACATCTCTGAATTCTCTTTAATTCCAAGTGATAAGCCAACATTTGCCATATTGAGTACCGGTCGGTATAAACATTCCACGAATTAAAACTAAATCTTCCTTTTAGTTTCACGGTGTAAACATGGCCACTATTGTACTGCAAAATCCAAGAACTATTTTATATTACATCATTATATTATTTACGTTCCTGCTGCAGCCGGTTCTTCGTACCGGAGCGACCCGTACTTTTTTGGACGGCCAAGAGCTGCCAAACCCTTTCGATGTAAGAAGAACTGAAGTATTCCAAGCATCGCTACCACAGCAACAACATTATATTATTCACCATCCGGTTCCAATTCTACGGCAACGTTCGCTCATAGTTTTCTTTGCATGTCTGGGCGTCTGGTACGTCTTGTCTTTCATATCGCACAGATGAATCATCATCATCGTGGCGCGACAGCCCGACGTCGGGCCTTGGCCGCCTGGATCATTGTCCTTCAATTATCTCGGTCACGTGACCGCGTCCTCCAATTTTGGGAGCCCAGCAGCTGTGCGACGTCCACACCTACTGAGCTCTCCCAACGAGATCTCGGTCGTCCTCGCAGTCTCGCTCCGTCGACTCGTTCTGCATTCATTACTCTCTTAGGCATGCGATCATCGTCCATTCTTTGTACATGCCCTGCCCATTGAAGTCGTTGTAGTTTGACGATTTTCGAGACTTGCAGCTCATCGTACATTTCATACAACTCATGGTTGTACCGGATGCGCCATCCATCTCGATCGCAAACAGCCCCGAAAATTCGCCGTAGAACCTTACGTTCGAAAGCGTCTAGCATGTTTTCGGAGGCTTGAGTTAGGGTCCATGCTTCGCAGCCATAGCATAGCACTGGTCGTATAATGGTTTTGTACACGCGGAGCTTCGTGTTTCTGTGCACATGTTTCGATTTCATTATGGGGAGAACCGAGAAAAAAGTCTTATTAGCTAACTGTATCCGTCGCATGATTTCGTCAGTTTCGTTGGCGTCCCTTGACAGGTTGCAACCCAGGTAAATGAAGTTGTTCACGAACTCGATGTTGAGGTCCCCCACGTTGATGCTCGGTTGTGCAGGTGTCCTTGTCACCGATTGCATCATTATTTTAGTTTTACCCTCGTTAATACGTAATCCAACTTCCTTTGCAGCGGTATCGAGCGTATGCAGAAGTTCTTCTGCGTCAGCCAATCTTCGGGACATGATGTTGATGTCGTCGGCGTACGCTGCTAATTGTGTCGACTTGATGAGTAGCGTCTTGCTGTTGTCCATATTCATGGCCCGAATAACGTATTCCAGTGCAAGGTTGAAGAGCGTCGGTGCCAGTCCATCGCCCTGTTTCAAACCAGTGCGTGTTTCAAATAGATCAGTAAGTCTATTCTGGATCCTGACTTGTGAGACGGAGTTGGTCATCGTCATCTTTGTCAGTCGCACTAATTTTGCCGGTATACCAAATTGCAGCATGATGTTGTACAGTACTCCACGATCGATACTGTCGTATGCCTGCTTGAAGTCGACAAAGATTTGGTATACGTTTACGTTGTATTCCCAGCACCTCTGGAGTATCAGTTTGACTGAGAAGAGCTGATCGGTTGTGGAGCGACCAGGTCTGAAACCGCTTTGATATTCGCCAATGACTCGTTCTGCGTACGGTTTTATTCTATTTTCCAGAATTTTCGTCAAAATTTTATAGGACGTACAAACTAGTGAGATGCCCCTGTAATTCTCACACCGCAGTTTATCTCCCTTTTTATGAATTGGACAGATGATGCTTCTGCGCCAATCGTCTGGGATCTCCTCGTTTTCCCATACTCGCAGGAGTAATTGATGTATGGCATCAACTAGACTCGTTCCACCGAATCTTAGCAGTTCAGCTGGAATCTCGTTAGCGCCCGGCGCTTTATTTCGTTTTAGTGACCGCAACGCGAGATCAACTTCCTCTACTGTCGGGGGTTGAATGGGTGGGCCTAGATCAACAATATCGTCGAGAGCTTCCTGTGTGGGGATGTTAGATGGTCGGTTTAGAAGCTCTTCAAAATAAGAGGCCCATCGTTTGTTAATACCATCGGTGTCGCTGATGATGTTTCCATCCTTGTCCTTACAAAGGCTAGTCCTGGGATGGTAGCCGTTCTTAATTGTATTTACTAGTTTGTACGCTTGTCTGGTGTTCCTATTAGCTAAGTTTTCGTTTATGTTCAGCAACTGCTCGTCAAAGTATTTACGTTTCTTACGTCTAATTATTTTATTCGATATTCGCCGTAGCTCGTCATATTTTTCTCTTCTGGCTCTGGTTCCTCGTTGAATCCATTGTCTGTAGGCCTCGTTTTTCGCGTCAAGTGAATTTTTGCATTCTTCGTCGAACCAGTCGTTTCGCGCTCGCCGGGCTTTATATCCCACGACCTTCTCTGCGACATCCTTGATGGTACCCTTGAGTTCTTTCCAGAACCCATGGACGCCTGTGTTGCTGATGTTGTGTAGCATAGGTGATAGTTTTTCCTCAAGGGCGGTAGTATACGCCACCGCTGTAGCATCACTCAAGAGCTTATCAACCGCAAAGATTTTGGGAGGGCTGATTCTTGACTGGTGCACTGAGGAGATTCTACATCTGTAGGTCGTCTTCACCAAGTGATGATCTGAGTCGCAGTTTGCTCCTCGATAGGAGCGGACATCCATGACACTAGACGCCCATCTCCTGCAAATGAGGACGTGGTCAATTTGGTTGACGGTATGTGCGTCTGGAGACTTCCAGGTCTGCTTGTGAATGCGTCGATGCGGGAAACACGTAGAGCTTACGACTAGATTCCTGCTGCAGGCGAAGTCGATAAGTCGCTGGCCGTTATCGTTACATTCTTCATGGAGGCTGTGGCCTCCAGTGGTCCCCCGATGCCAACTTTCATTCCCGACTTTCGCGTTAAAGTCTCCCAGCAGCAATTTGACGTCGTTTGTTGGAAGTGAGTCGAAGAGAGTTTCAAGGCGGGCGTAGAACTCGTCTTTTACTGCGTCTTCTTTAACTTCAGTGGGGGCATGCACATTGATGAGCCAGAGATTGAAAAATCGAGTCTTGATGCGAATCGCACACAGCCGTTCATTTATGGGTTTGAAGTCAGTAATATGCGGTTTGAGGTGATTGTTCACTATAAATGCTACTCCAAACTCCTTGCGGCCCAATGGTTTGCCACTTGTAAAAATTGTGTGCGATTTCTTGTCATTAATCTCGCTGCCAAGCCAATTTGTTTCCTGGACTGCAGTAATGCTCAGTTTGTACTTTTCGACCTGTTGAAGGAGGGCCTTCTCGGCCCCCGGTTTGTTCAGGGAACGTACATTCCAGGATCCGAAAGAATAATCCTTTATTCGTTTGCGTGGTCGTCGTTGTTGATCCGTCCAATCCGAGGCTTTTGTTCCAGGTTTCTTGACATGGAGTGGTTTTTACAAGGACGAGTTGTCAGCACGTCGCTTAACCCCATTCAGGGGATGGCCTCGGAGATAGCTGCTTCAGATGGTTTAATAAACGTGCTGGAGCCCACACAACTATGTAGCAGGTCCAACTACGCAAGTCATTCCATCCTACTAAACCTGAGACGCTTAGGTGTTCGTCAGCCATTCAGGCTACAGCTATCTGCCTTTTCCAAACTGTCTTATCGCTAAGACATTGGCCGTCAGCGAATTGATACACTGCCGTTACCAGGGGGCGTCCACGCGGAGGACTATGGAAAAGGTCTTTGCCCCCCAGATGAATGGTACAAATGTATTGCAGCACTTATCAGCTTATCTATCTCTCCTTTATTGTATCTTCAATCAAAATGTTTTCAATCGATAAAATGTTTCTTTCAAATACATTCCTCAAAGCAACGCGCGGCTATGAACGGCAAATCCAAAATTTTTTGGACCTGGCGTTCGAGTCGCCTGGCGCAAATAGACTCTTCTAGCCGCTTCGTCCAAACATACTTGCAGTGGACGAAGGATCATGGAAATCCTTAGCTTTGGATTTGCCACGCATTGCCGATTGTGTCGCGGAAGCACGTTGCCACTCAGATACGCTTGTAGTGGACGACCGCCCTTATGATAAACTCGTGTTTGATATTATGTTTTCCTTCTACTTCATTCCAGAACCGACACAAATTTATCGATACCTGAGGACGCGTAACATGATATCGGTAAGTCATTTCACAGTCATTCTTCTCACCCTAAAACTATTTCAAATTTCCTAATACATATCTCTTTTTGTTTTGTTTTTTAGCCCGTTTTCCTTCATCGCACATTAACATATATGAAACATCGTATGTCGCGAACACACAAAAAGCGCGCTGAATTCAAAATCGACACTCTCCTATCGGAAAAACTAAGCAAATCATGTCAAGATCGAATCACCCTTCACGGCGACTATATGACACTCATGTTTATGGGATTTTTCGATAAAACGTTGTGCGACGAACTGAAATGTGACGACATTGTGCGCGTTGAGACGATCCTTCTGAAAATTTCCCACAAGAAGCGCAAAGAAGCCTCCGCATTTATTGAGGAAAATGTAAGTGACATGCTTAAAATTGTATTACAACCGACTCATTGCAAATATCTCTTCCAGTTCGGAACATCCGATGTAGTTGTAAATCCGGGCGATTCAGATGAAAATGGCAAGATTCCAGCAATCAGTATACCGGTGGATCAGTTCAAACCGCTCGGCGCGCCACTGAATCGCTCCTATATACTCGTGTTCAGGGTTGAAACACTGCCAAAATACAGTGCCGTTTTGGAGAACGATGAAGGTAGTGTCGGTGCCGTGACGATGGATCATTTATTGCTAATCGATTCTACTTTCAGAGCCCAACTCAAAACGTCCTAAACCAAACACCAAAGTCTTCGGCTCGGAACTAGTTATATTCGACAAACACAGCCGATGCCTTCTGGCCGAAGGGGAATATGAGCTGGCTTTGCAGGAAATTGTGCCTACCGTAAAGAATAATTCACCGAAAAAGTATTCAACGTGGGAAGTGTTACCCGACGAAACAAGTCTAGAGATATTCGAAAAACCCGACAATCCGTTCGATACGTTCAGCAAATTCCCCACACTCAAGTTTTGCATAAAGTGGACCAATGAGATATGCTCGAGTTTCGTGGACCGGCCAAAAGCGGTGATAAAATCACCAGACAGTCCGCCACTCCCGACTGACAATCATTTGGACGGCGGCGCTGATATGAATGACAATCTCAAACATAACAACAATACGATTGCCCCGTTGCGTAATGGGTTGAAAGAAATGGCCACGGGTGCGAGTAAACTGTTGTTGCCGATCGCGAAAACCGAGGAGCAATTTCATATCATCTATCAGTTCATATACAATAACAACTCGCGACAGCAGACAGAGCCCTGTGACGATTTGCATTGTCCGTGGTGTAGTCTGAATTGTATTACGCTGTACTCTCTGCTCAAACACTTGAAATTATGCCACGCCCGCTTCTTATTCACGTATGTACCGATGCCGAACAATGGAGCTCGTATTGATGTTGCGATCAATGATATGTACGACGGGTCGTATACTGGATCGCCACATGATCTTGCCGGACCGGCGGCCGGTTGTGCATTCGCTCGAGCCGGTCCTGTTCGACGTACCAGTGTTACGAATTTGCTCGTTTGTCGACCGCGTCGACAGAAACCCAGTCTAAGCGAGTTCCTCGAGGTAGATGAAAACGAACTGAACAATCAAAGACCGTTCATAACGGGACACAGTCGGTAGGTAGTAGTTCGCACGGATCTATAGAAAATCTAATTTTCGCAATTTTCAGATTATATCATCACACCGAGACGTGCTTACCAGTCCATCCAAAAGAATTGGATGTCGACTCGGAGGGTGAAGGCGATCCGCTTTGGCTTCAGCAAAAAACAATGCAAATGATCGATGAATTTACGGACGTGAATGAGGGTGAAAAGGAGCTTATGAAAATGTGGAATTTACATGTTATGAAGAACGGTTACGTCGGTGACTGTCAACTGCCGCTTGCCTGTGATATGTTTTTGGATTTGCGTGGACGTGATCTACTGCAGAAAAATTTATATAGGAATTTTGTATTACATATGTGCTCGTTGTTCGATTATGGCTTAGTATCGCCGGAAGTTGTTTATAAAACTATACAAAAATTACAGGTAAATGTCGTGTGAATGGTTTTGTGTTGTCTCTCTCTCTCTCTATCTATTCCCGAATTGTGATGGCAAAATCTCGTTGCAGAATATTTTAAGTACATATCCCGAAGGACGTCAAATTATTAGTGAATCGCGTGAGTCACAACTCAACTTTTGGCTCAATGTTGGCATGCACAAGCAAGCACAACAGGAGGAGCAGAAGCTCAAGCAACAACCAAGTACACCGTCTAAGACTGTAAGCAATGCAAGTAGCAATCAACAGAAACAACTTTCGTTGGACACTAAAAAGTTAGTAAACGGCGAAAAGGACTCGCATAAATTAAACACTGCCAATACGTCCACCACAGGAGCGAATAAGAGAAAGTCTTCGAGCAATCAAATGTCGACAAATAGTCAAAGTGCAACAAACTCATCGTCGATACATTTATCGAATAAACGACGAATATCGCAACTACGAGGTAAGTCAATCAAGAAATTGATGGTTTGGAGCAAAGTGGATTGACACTGCCCCGGAGGTTTGAGAGCTCGACGCATTGTTAATTGCCTTGAGCGCTCCAGGGTCATGGGCGCGTCAATGTCTCTTGCATTTCTGTGCCTTGTTTCCAAATGTCATAATTTTCCAGGAGCAAAAAAAGGTGGCGTATCATTGAGTGTATCACCTCCCATTCCAGGTGCCATACATTTGCAGATGATAAAACGTGTGTGTATGGCCGGCTAATGGCTAACATGTGCGACGATGCAAATGGCCTCTAATACCCACCCCTTGTTTCCATCAAGTCGGGATTTGCCTTGCGTTATGCACGAAACAATATACGTAGACTCTGCTCTAACATGTGTTGCCATTGTTTCCTTTTCAGAATCCCCTCCACGTCGTCGCAGTGCACCGTCATCGGATCCACCGAAAAATCCACCAACACGTAGGAAATCACTTGCTGTATTCAGTGGCGGTAACCCTGGCGGTTACAGTCATGGCACTAATAGTGGAGCAGCAACATCCAATCGTAAGCGTGCATCTATAGCCAAAGATAACTGAGCGGAGAGACGTTAGTTTCTACATGCATGAACGACGAAAAGTTATGGGGGGGGGGGGGGGTGAATTGCACTTTTTGGTTCTTTTCTGTTATTCTATTTTATTTTGTATTTTTTTTTAACCTGTGTCACACATTCTTGAAGTTAACGGACTCTTATGAATTTCGAAAAGGGTTGAAAAATTAAAAAAAAGATCAGAAAAGTGAATTGAAGTGTTAAGTTTGCGTCTAGTGCAACCATATTTTGTATGAAGGGGAAATGAATTGAAAGAAAGACCACAAATATACCGTAAACTATTCTAATTTTAGTGTTAAAAGTAAATATATTTTGTTAGATAAAACAAATTTTGTGTTGTTTTTGTTTTCTCGAAATTCTTGGTATGGTAATTGGATGTACCGCCCGTAACTCGATGGATAGACCATCAATCTAATAAGCGACAGAGGTTCCAGGTTCGATTCGTGTTACGATCTGGACTAGATATGTCGACCCAACCTGCTATTTTTGATAAATGGAATCGGACGACCAGGCGTTCAAACCGAGGCTATGTCATCGGCCAAGCCAAAACACTACTTCGACGTCGGACAAGAGCTTCATCGCATTTGCAGAGGATGTGCTGTTGTGTTTCGTCGTCAGCCTCACAAAAACGTCAGCTGTCACAAGCACGTCCAAGTCAACTAGCAATTCTAGTGGCTTTAGACTTATCACAGGCTTCTGACACTATGAGCCACTCGTTTCTCCTGTCTGACATCTGCGGTACATCTCTTCCGTCGGGAATAATCAAGTAATCAAATATTTCCACCGTTCTATGATGTTTGATGGTTCGATGGAAGTTTGGTCGTGGTTGTACTCGTTCATGTGTGGCGACCTTAAGGCTTCATTCTTCTGTCAGATAGTGACTTACAGACATACCCGGCTCTACCATATGCGCAGGCTGTGCATTTGAACAGGGAGTCATTATGTATTGGTGCGATATCTCCTATCTAAACGTTACATTTTGAAACTCAAAAGGTGTCCTTAAGGTAACGCGCACCTGTCCGATTGCCCATTTCGGATTAAACGACTAAATACTTGTACAATAACACTGACCCGATATTGGGCGCCCAATACTTTCGAGCTTTTGTGATCATTTTTCGACCATTTACTCAATTGCCCTAACCCCTTGTGGGCCATAGCGCGTCAACTGTTCCATGTGGCCTAGTTAACGTTTCGGCGGCATAAACTGGTCTTGGAGAATGCAGTTGCCAACATGTACATACCTCCCGCACATCCATGGCCACGAACGTCGTCGTGGACGGGATTCGAACCCGAAACGCGGGTAGTCAAACATGAGACTGATGCCTCAACACACTGCGCTACCGGTCACTACTTCGTGGAACAAGATAGCTTTAAGTTCTTAAACGCTTTCGGTTTTTGTATCTTTTGACTAACGGTACTAAGCGCCAAGTTGACTGCCCGTGTTAACTTTATTAACTAGATAAAATCACACTGATCCCACATTGGGCGCTGTAAATTTTGGTGCTTATTCGGTTATTTTGTTCGACAATTTTTTGTTGTAAAGTGTCATTGATGTCAAAAAAAACTTTAAAGTCGTCTTAAGGAACCTTAGACTAGTTTGTCCTAATCCCTTTTAGGCGTATCGCGTCAACAATTGCATGAGTCATTTATACCGTTTATACCTATATATAGGTGGATTCGCCTATTTTGGTGCTGTTGATATCAAACACAAGCCTTAGTGGGCTCTGAGGTTGATGAGTAGCTGGCCAGGCGATCCAATCTATACCAACCAATCCTCGGCCTTACAACTGATACAGGTGCCTCCTGATGGCATTTGGGGTACCACCCACTCTTGCTAGGATGCTAGCGGCGCATTTTAAATAATTTGTGAAACACAAATGTGAACCTCAAGGGTGATCAAATTTCGACAGCGCCACCTAAGAACTTCAAGGTGAAACGACACTAGAGAAAATCCTATTCTACAAAGAAAGGGTACATGAATAAGATAAGGGTTAAACGATTAAAAAAATGAACGGAATCTGTAAGTCCCTGAAGGCATGAAACGGTCACCCAGGGCCCGAAACCAACCTTAATGGTAAATTATTGGGTCACTTTGGGCGCTATTTATAAACTCTTGAGGTTTAGTCCCAATATTTGCGCTTCACGAACACAGGGCGTTACAGACACCGGGATTTTGTTTTATTCTTTCTTTTAATCCTTATTCCATTCATGTAAACTTTTCTTTCCCACAACAGACCATGTTGTTTTCTTTTCAGCTACTTTTGCATCGTAGGCAGCCACAGTATCGACATGGATACCCTGTGGAACTATCGGTGTCGGAAGTTTACTCCTAATATCCAATGTGGGATCCTCGATCGTTGTTTTTACCTTTCTGTAGTAGGCACTGACACTCAATAGCTCTTCGTTATAACAAGTCTGATTTCATTATGTGTATTTGCCCTGCTTATTTTGTTTAGACGATCAAGGGAAAAAGGGATTATTTTGAAAAAATGTCTGGGGGAGGCGCCAAAGTTTCTTTGCCTTTAGTTAGACTTTGACCAGCCCTGCACAAAGGACTTGGATGAAAGGAGGTAGCTGAGGTCAGTCTGTCAAGCTAGTCTGCTGTTCGATGATTTAAAAAAAAAATAAAACTTTGGTTCGAATATAAGTTATACAATTTATTCACAAAAGAAATCCAAAATTGTCAATAAATAATTGATCCCAATCGATAAATGACCTCCTCCCCCCACCCCCTGTGTGGGGCATTAGAATAAGCCATAGCCTTTTCCAGGTTGTCGTAGAAAGCGACTATATGGACAGAATGTGTATGCCAGCAACATGCATCTTAGCAAGTAACTACGCGCTATGACCCACAAGAATGTAGAGCAGAATAACAATTATAATACTAAGCCTAACCGCAAAATTATCTCTATGAAAACTTCCTAATTATTTTTCGCCGGTGTTGGTGGCATCTGATTCTGCATGTCCCAATCGATTTCGCTAAAATCAATCACAATACGATTCTGCTTCGTTTCATACTTGCGATATTTGACTCCGCTACTATCAAGCATGCGTTTTGCAGCGATCGTATGATCCTTGGTTGAATGCTTGTCCGACATGTAAATGATTTCCGAGATGCCCGACTGTATGATCAGTTTAGCACACTCGTTACACGGAAACAGAGCCACATACATTCTGGAGCCACGAATATCGGCCGCATTCTTATTCAGAATCGCATTCGCCTCGGCATGCACCACGTACATGTACTTGTTGTCCAAATCTTCGTCGTTAGTTTTCGACCACGGATATTCATCATCGTCGCAACCTCGCGGGAAGCCATTGTAGCCGGTGCCCACGATTCGATTCTCGCTATCGACTATGCATGCTCCAACTTGCGATGAGGGATCTTTACTGCGTTTGGCGGCCAGGAAAGCGGAAGCCATAAAGTAGTCATCCCAGGAAAGATAACCTTCACGTTTCTCGGATCTTACAGTGGGTGCCATGGTGATGATGATAGAGCAATCTGATGTATGGAATCATTATTTGGGGTAAGTGGAATATTCTTTTTGACTGTGTTATGTACCTTCGAAATCGTATTCTTTGGGAGTTTCCTCAAAATAGATCGTTCGATCTCCACGACTGTCAGTTCAGTTGGAAAAATGGCGGGAAAATATTGATTTGTTGAATGAGCTTTCTATCTGCTGCCATATTGTGATCGTGTTTCAATTTCCATTGTGAATGACCTGACGTCACTTCCTTTGTTCGTTGTGATTTTTTATTGGATAGTTAATCTTCTAATGACAAGGCAGGGTGGGGGTAACGATCATGAAAGCTGTTTCAAATTTGTTAAGGATTAAACTGATAAGAATGTCCGCAAGTTATTTTAATTTTTTTGAAGTTATCTTCTAATCTTTTATTTATTACACAAGAGATTTTCGTCGATGTTTTCCACGCCTATAGCAATACTAAATGAAAAACGTTGATTTTTCCTAAGACGGAATTCTTTTTTATTTATTTGTAAATGCGCATTTCGGACACCAGTTGTGTCCTCCACACCCAGACCTACACCTATATACCCTCTATTTTGACAGCGTTGATGATACACCGACTTTTCACGGTTCCATTGAGCACGGAGCGATTCGAAAGGGAAAGAAGGTACATCCTCGACACGGGCTTGAAGAATGGATACGAACCAAGGGCGATATCATGTCTCATCCGCAAGAAACAGAGAAAGCCAGAAGAACAACGATTGACTACCCTCCAACATAACAAGGAAGAACCTAGGAGAAGGATAGGCGTCACACATTCGTACGCATCCGGGAAATTGAAGCGGGTGATGAAAGATATGGACATCGAAATGGTCTCATCAAGCCGGAGGCAACAGCTCAAGACCAAGCTAGGGTCCACGAAGGACAAGAAACTCAAACATGAAGTAAGCGGCGTATACAAGGTCTCATGTCCAGAATGTGACAAAACATACGTTGGGCAAATGAAGCGGCTAGTTTCCACACGATGGGGTGAGCACGTGAGAGAGGCTGAGTCTAGCGTAAAAAACAAGGACCCCGCGTCGCTAAAATCGATGGTAGCGAGACATATAGCAGGAGAGGGGCACAACATAACATGTGACAACGTGGAGATCATCAAAGCGAGTACAGACAGCAGGAAACTGGATGCACTAGAAAGTCTGGCCATTCTAAGGGAACCGGAAAACCAGAGGCTGATATCGGGAATCTACAATCAGGGCTGCTGAATCTACTGGCGATGGAATCACCCAGGAAGTGAAACGGGTGGTTTTCATCATTATTCTACCTGTGGCTCAATTTTCTTCTTTTTTATTTTATTTATTTATTTATTGAAGGAAATTACTGAACAGGACATAGTCCCAAAAATACAGTACTGTTTTGTGAGTTAGAAAAATTAACAAAGAGAAAATTAAGTGTAATACATAAAAATCCAGGGTGTCCCGAAATTGCCGGATAAACGCACTACCACGTGATGCTCCAAGTGGTTTCTAGCAGAATTGTTAAGGGATATTTTTTTTTCGCGAAATCTTAACCCTTTGGCTACTGCAGGCATTCACATTTTTTGTGAAAATTTCCTTCCTCAGACTACTAAAAAACAATATCACCGAAACTACACTAGCTAGGACAAATGAAATAAAAAGATTCTCGCAGTCAATACATGACTTCAAAATACAAAATCTATTTCGTAAAAATCGGACGAATGGTTTAATTGTTACATGGACCGGTACAATGGCCGCTGGACTATTTTCTGTGGGGTCATTAAAGGGAACTTGTCTATAAGGAGACCCCAGTATAGTTGTTCCAAAATTAACGATGTATCCGCCATCATTACACGAGGAGTGTTAAGGTCGCCACCCATGAACGAGCACAACCACGACCAAACTTCCATCGAACCATCAATTTCATAGAACGTGTGGAAAAAAAATTCCCCCTATTTCCACCGTTCTATGATATTTGATGGTTCGATGGAAGATTGGTCGTGGTTGTGCTCGTCAATGGGTGGCGACCTTTTGACCTGCCATAGACGGTGCGATCCCACAAAATATCTGACGATCGAAATTATATGGAACTGTCAAAGAATAGTCAACGATAGTCACATACACTGTGCGATCGATCTGACCATCACAATATCGTTAGATCGATCTGACGACGGATTGCATCGTATATGTGGGCTATTAGGAAGAGCTATACGAAGCTTTCCAGAGAGAACACGACTTTTTTTTTACAATAACAAACATTGCGTAGTACCGTTATTTACAAGGCGTAAAATTAAAGTTTCTTAAAGGCGGAACACACACGGAGCCAAAAGCCAAATTGATCCCGATCCGAGCCAAAACCCGTAGTGCGTGGGGTTCAACACTGCACACACTCCTCTGAAGATGCTCGAAAGAGCGAAACGCGTCACGAATTATAAAAATTGTGATAAATTTGCATTTTTAATCAAAATAAAAACATAAGTCAATCGAGTTTATTTATTATATTGTAATTTTTAAATGCATTTTTTTATTCATTTTGTACATTGGTTTCATCATCAATAGCTTTTTCCTGCTCATATTTCATATCGAACGGGGTCTTTACTTCGACACACGTCTTCGCAGCACGAGCCACAATTTCTTCGTCAATGGTAACAGCGAACAGATTCTCAACTCTTTCTATTTCTGCCAAAATTCGATCATGCTCATTTGCTGGTTCATCCGGCTCATCAATAGCTTCTGGTATCCTGTCTTTTTCAGGTTGTCTATTTTCTGGCATTTCTGCTATTGCTTCTTCGGTAGGTAGGTCTACAACAGTATCGTCTTTTGCTTCGGTAGAAGGATCAGCACCTACGTTATCAAGGGACACTTTTTCATTGGCACTAGCTTGCGTAGAGCGAATTGACCCTTTGGAATCAGTTGTATCGGACGTTAGTTCGTCTTTTTTACGTTGTGCTTCTTCAGCAGCTATTTTCAAGTTTATCTCCCGCATACGTCCCTCCAATAGTTTTATGCGACGTGCTTCACGCTCGAACATCTGAAATTGATTGTTTTAATAGCAATTCATCCAGAAGTGCATTCACATGCGATCTTTCCCAAAATATTGTAGATCTGGAGAGCGAACATCGTGAAGCGTCTTAAATATATACTCGGATAATGTAGAAAGTCTGCTATCTAATGTTTTCCCCTGTAATATAATCTGCACAAATTCAAATAAAATGTACACCTGCATCTCATTCATACTTACCTCTTCCCCCCTCTCTTACCTTAGTTTTCCTATTGCCAAGGTTGTACTTTTGCATCAAATCATTATCTTCTTAGCTGTGGCAATATCATAAGAAAATGCATACACAAACAAATGACACAGCATTTTCTCCCTTATGTCTAGTACTAACCTTTTCTTTTCGTACAAATACTGTCAAAAGTTTCGTCCTGTTCACAGTATTTGCATGAAATTTCGCACGAAAAGAAAAAGTCAGTACTAGGCATTAAGGGAATAATTGAATATGATCCCGGGATTGCCTCCGTGACCATTGGATTTGCCACTTTGACAACTAAAGCGTGACGATTTGAACATGATGATCTTAGCATCACGAAATTACAAATTGCAAAATTTAGTCTAACTCTCGTCTCAACCAAAAGACATATCCATGTCAAAATTGAATCGAAGCAGATGATGTCGGTTTGCTTCAATGTTTTGAACAAGATTTCAATTTTGGAGATAATATCCTTTAGGGAAATCACGGAACATTCCTAGTTGACCGGACGACGTATAGCGGTTTGCGCCTTTGGTAAACAGTGGGTTTTCAATTGAGATGAGTTTCCACTTCACATGTGTGGGCTCCTCGGCTCTAGGGGTTTGCTACCCTCATTATATATCCCCCTAGAACGCTCGCTCTCTATGCTACAGCGATAAAGCCACTATTAGCCGAACCGCGAACCACGGTGCGTCGCCCGGTACAATAGGAATATACCGAAATCACTAGCTAGAAAGAAAAGGGGAGGAGGGGTGATCCCATACAACTATGGATCCGATACTCTTCTTACAACATGAAAACAAACCCACCGCTCCAACAGCATTCTTTTCTTGTCGTGAACTACTAGTTAACGCCTCATCCAACTCGAACACCACCATCTCTCCACTGTCCATGCCCACAGCAACCAATTTCCCATTTTCAGAACATTCCACTGACCATATTGAACCACTGCCCACTCTCGTCTCTATTATGGGTTTTTCCTGGGACATCAACAAGTCCCAAAACTCCAAAACGCCATCACTTCGTCCCAGAATGAAAAGCGAACATCGACCTTTGCTCCATGTTCCAGATCGCAGTTCGCACAGATGATTCTTCGTTGAAATCAGACAATCGTCCTTACAATCCTCCACACAGACTTTTGCACCAAAATCGCCAACTACAAGAAAATATTTCGCATAGACCGGATTTCGAATTAGACTATAAATTGGGCCGGTCGTAACACGCCATCTGGCCAATAGTTCTTCGGATGGCGTCATAGCCTTTCGATTGCCAATGAAAATGTAACCGAGCTCGGTGCCGACCATGTACCTCGTTGATATGGTGAATTCGAACTCCAGGATGGATACGGGGTGGGAACGTAAGCGATCGGCACTATCACTTCTATCCGGATCGATAATGACTGTTGTTCTAGGACTAGTGAGATTGCGTGCATCCCAGAAAAGGACCGTGCCGTCACAGGATCCCGAAAAAAATTCCTTGTTGGTTTTCGAATGAAGCCATCGTAGAGAAGTGACCCGATCTCGATGGCTCGTCTCGCGTATGCTGGACTGAGTGGCTTTACTGCCGCTTCTGGGATCCCAAACAGATACGGTTCCGATAGTCGAGCCTGCAGCAATACTGTGTTCATCGCGTGGGTTCCATTCGGCGGAAATGAGAGAGGCAGGTCCCTTAAGGACCATTTCGGGCTTGTTGGGATCATCTGAAAAGGGAAAATTTATTTCAAACGACACAATTTTGACTACGATAATATGGATCAGAAAGGTTTTACATATATCTAAGAACGTGTAACGGACGATTTGGTGGGCATCCAAAAATGCCCGTGGGGACGGAGCCTAAGGTAGCATGGTGACCGTGAAGGTCGGGCCATGCCTTCTGGCGAAGGAAAAGGCCCTTCAACGAGCTAAGCAGCGTCCTGGGGAAGACAACACAACAGGGGAGGTAAAAATGGGGAAAGATAAAAAAAATGATTCGATAAGGATGTAATGGTTGGCGGACGGCTCACTTGCTCTCGCGCTCGCATCGGTGTCAATGTGCAGTGGGACCTTCGGCCTCTGTGTATCGTACCACCGACAGACCCTTACTCATCAGATGCTGCCATAGATCTGCCGATGGAAGTAGCACTACCAGGATATGGTCCATTGCAGGTGGCTCATTACAAATACTTCAACGATACAACCCGTTATCATAACAATAGTCTACCTAATCGGTGGATAGGAATAGAGCATTTGCTCCAGTTTACGTATACTACCCCCCCTTGGGTATGAAGACCACATTAACCTTCCTCCAAAGTTGTGGTATGTACTCAAGGGTATTGTAATAGCTGCCATACATTATCCGATCCGTCGCCCGATCGATCGGCCGATGGATTGCCACTGTTAAGCTGATCGGAACATTCCTGTTTCGCAAAAATTAGGAGAATTCTCTCTATTCAACTAGAGAGAATTTTCACAAAACCCAAGAAATTTCCGCTTTAGGACCTACCAATCTCCCCGAGTGGGTTCTAGATTCTTACCACCTAAATCGGAAATGGACTACCTAAAACAGAAATGCCGGAAATTATGGATTTTGGAAATTCTCTCTAAATACAATAGAGAGAATTTTCCTAATATTCACGAAACCGGAATGTTCCAGCTGATCAAAAATTATACGGAACTGCCAAAAAAATCGTCAACGATAAGCGCATACACAGGCCGATCCATCGACCGATATCGATATCGGGCGACGGATCGGCCGGTCAATCGGTGTGTATGGCACGTTTAACTTTTCCTGAAAAGATCGATTAGCGGAGAGGACAGAGAGAGTTGATCTCTAAGCCAAACAGGGCACCGAAATAATCCATACCGCATTCGGTTGAGCCGAAAATACGCGTACTTTGCGCCCTGACTCCAACGTATGTGAAACGGTACTATCTCCGTAGGAGGAAGTCAAAAAGATAGGATGCAAAGGATATAAAAATATCTGGGACATAAAGGATACAGACATACCAAGGATAGGATGGATAGAAAGCATATAAAGAACATAAAGGATAAAAAAGACGTACATAGAAGGGACATTAACATTTTCACGCTCGGGATTTTGAAATGCATCGAACTACTCACCTAAGTTCCAAATGTACGATTCAAGATGTTTTACAACCGTCAGATGATTCATCGAACTATACGTGCTAACTATTCTATTCATGTCCGTTGGACACCACGAAATATGACTGACTGGACGATTTGGAATAGCTTGATCGCGATAAACACCAACGATTCGTGCCGAATATTTTGCGGGTGGTTCCATCAGTTCGGAGTCTTCAAAGTAGTTCTCGTAAATGCTGACGGAATTATTTTGAAGAATTGATTGTAAAACACGCTAATAACAGTATTGAAAGATAATTTCATTATTTTTTCAACTCGTATAATGAGTAGTAATACCTTTCCCAGCGCGGGCACTTGTTGCCCCCAAATATCATCCCGTTCAATTTTCTTCCTATAACGCGTGGTCTGCTCCTCATCGTTGAAGTTGATATCCTTTGGCCAACCACCTTCCGTATGATTCATGCCGCGATGGACATATTGAACACTTTCCGTATTGCATTCACTTACAGCCATCTGGGTACTCAGCTGGGTACCTTGATGAACCGGATCCTGTAGGATGTAGTCTTTGTAGTATTCGGGACGTGGTTGTTGGGAAAATAGCAGTTGATTGCGATTGACAAAAAGCGGCTGCCGACCGAATGTGCGTCGCTCTTTTGTATAGACATAACGGAGAGGATGCATTGTTTTTTAAAGGCTGATGGGATAGTTTTTCTGAATTCTATCTGGATTTCTTGAGATCAGTATGACAGAACTTATTTTTCAATTGAACTAGCAAAAAATTAGTAAGGGAAGATTTTCTAGGTTGCTTTGTGAGGCAGGAAAATACAACGCAGCATTTTTTTTATTAATTTTTTTTTTTAACAATGGTGCACAAAAAATTTTCTTACATTGGATCGCGATTTCGTGTTTTCTGTCAAACGGATTGAATCTCGTCTTTTTGAGAATAGCAAAGATCCAGCCCGTTTGACAGAAAACACGCGAACGACACGTGAACCCGATCCGATATGCTCGCAGCATTAATTGCAGTCAATGATATGATTTTCTAATATGTTACTACGTTGCTGAGGTTTTCACGCTGGCAGCATCATTTTCCGTTTGTTCGCCATCTTCACCAGTCTCCCCTGTAACGGACTGTAATTGTACAATTAGGTTCACACATATTCGTTTAATGTGAAAATTAAGCGAATAAAAAGATTATGATACAAACCTTTTCTATCGCCTGCCAATCGTCGCATTCGTTCTCTTTCAACCGCAGCGAAATATTCCGATTCGGCCTGTTCGATGGCACCTGAAGGAAAAAAGAGAGAAAATCGATTTGAAGCTGATTTCACTATGACTGAAACTACTGATCTCCAGATTTCACTATTATTGAAACTACTGATCTCCTGTTTCCTTTTCCTATGGGGAAAACTAAGAGAATCTGTAATGGATGGTTTGGTGGGCATCCGAAGATGCCCGTCGGAACGGAGCCTAAGGTAGCATAATAACCGTAAAGGTCGGGCCGTGCCACCTGGCGAAGAAAAAGACCACTCAACGAGCTAAGCAGCGGCTAATGCTTGCTGTAGCTTAGTTCGGGAGACGTGGGCGGGGTAGCCCCTGTCCTACGTATTAAAAAAAATGCATAGGCCTGGGGAACACAACACAAATATGGGAGGCAAAATTAGGAAATAATAAAAAATAGGGCGATAGGAATGGAATTGTTGACGGACGGCGCAGATGCCTTTGCGCTCGCATCGGGGTCCAAGTGTAATGGGACCCTCGGCCTCTGGTTTCGTACCACCGACAGACCACTACTTATCAGGTGCTGCCTTCGATCTGCCGATGGAAGCAGCACTACCAGGATATGGTTCATTACAGTGCAGCTTCTATTTCGAGGTCTGCCAAGGAGAAGAAGCTGAGGACAGAGTGTGCTGCTAAGAAAAAAATAAAAACAAAAGCGAACTGGGCACCGGAGTCAGCCGGCAACCATTGTAGAGGGGAAAAATTAGCAAAGAGAAAAAAAATGCTACATTTCCTCATTTTTCAGATGAGAGAGTTCAGAGAATCACAAGGATAGCAGAGGCGCAACACTGCATTCCTGCAATAATTCACTCATGATCTCTGAAAACTTGATCATCTGTAGTATGTAGTATTTTTTTCTCTTTGCTAATTTTTCCCCTCTACAATGGTTGCCGACTGACTACCGTGACCAGTTCGCTTTTTTGTTGTTTTTTTTTAGCAGCACACTCTGTCCTCAACTTCTTCTTCTTCTCGGCAGGCCTCGAAGTAAAAGCTGCCCTGTAATGAACCATATTCCGGTAGAGCTGCTTCCACCGGCAGATCGAAGGCAGATGATTAGTGATCTCTCGGTGGTATGAAACCAGAGACCGAGGGTATTTCGGAGTCGGGAATCAACTCATTTTTCTTATGTATGACGCGACCAATCAAAAGGTTGTCCATTTGCCGAAAAAAGCCAAATCACAACCCGTCGTCAGACAACACGCGAAAGTGAGCCGAGTTACTTTAGCTTTTTTCTACAATACTTACTTGCATACTGAGCAATTAGCATTTTTCCAGATTCACTTCCGTTCATTGTTGATGTATCCTGAACTTGGGCCGTTTTAGTTTTGAGCTTAATTTCTCGGGATTTTGCTTCCAAGATTTTCTCTCGTCTGTTCTCGCGTTCAAACATCTGAAAATGAGAAAAAAACGATTAATTGAATTTTGATCACTAAATAATTTTCCAAATTTACCGCAGTAAGTAGAGGCTTGTCATTCTTTGACGAGAAAACCATATTATCCGATACTTCTATAAGGAACGTGGCTCCTTTCTTGCTTCCGCAACTAACATACCTTCCACTTTCATGGGTTCGCAAACAAAGCAAGGGATCATCGCATACCTTGATGCTTAGTACAGGCTCATTTTGCTGTTGTAGGAGATCCCAACAATCTAATACGCCATCCATGCGAGTGATGAAGAATAATGATACTCTAGAATGGGATATGATTAATAAGTATGTACATAATTTTAAGACTCTGAAAAGGATCAGCGCAAGATTTGCAATGGCAGAAATTCGACCTTAGCCGATCTGCCTCTTTGCTGGCACTGAATAGAAAGCACATTGGTAGAGTGGTGGGGGCTATCACAGGGCACTGCCCCATTGGTGAGCTCGCATGGAGGCTCCGTCTTCCTCATCATGACTACTGCAGAAGTTGTGAGGATGTGGATGAGGAGGAGAGTGTCTTGCACCTTCTATGCCGCTGTTCGGCACTGGCCATCAGGAGGAAGAAATTCCTGGGCTCCTGGTTCTACTTTGATATGGAGGACCTCAAGGATATGAGTGTGATACAGCTCAATCGCTACATTGCCAGCACAGGCTGGTTCGGAACCTTGGTTTCTTAGAGAGGTGTTTTTGTTACTGGTGGTATCACAATGGACCCATGAGAGGTCTAAGTGTGCTGTGTTGTTTCATGGCAGCCCCTTAACCTAACCTAACCTAAGATTTGCAATATAAGATAAATGTCACAAAAACCCCAAAAACAGAATCCTAAAACACAAAGTCCCCAAATATATAATCATCAAATACAACACCCCCGAATACACAATCCCCATTTGAGGTGTGCTCCTACATGAATAATCCCCGAAAACTCATTTGCGAAAAATCCTCTCAAAATGGTTTTCCCCCAAATACATCGTAATTTGACATGAAGGGTTCGGCCAAGGACTTAAGCGGAAATATACTTGATAGTTGGTTCAAAAAGGATTTCCGCTTTAGGCAATACGCTCATAATGTATGCATCATAACAGTAGTTTCACATCGTATAATATAAGTTCGCAAATAATCCAGAGTGGACTTCCGCTTTATGCAGTACGAACGTATGAAGAATCCATCGTAAAAGTGGTCTGAGGTACATTTAACGATAGTTTCACTCAGTAAAAACGAACAAAATGGACAAAAGTCTTGCAACAAGGTCATAAACTTTTCAAAAGTGAGAAAAGGTCTATCTTACAGGTATAGAATTCCGGACACCTAATTTCAGGTACATGTAAAATATCTATCTATATCTATTTTTATAGGCGGACATTTTAATTACATTACGCAGGTACAGAATGTGCTTAATTATTGTTTATGGTAGTTATTTTTTGCAAGAAATGTGCTCGTTGTTTCGGATAACTTTTAACAGATTTAAATTAGCGCAATATATAAGGATGTCCTTGCGCAGCCTGTATTCAGTACAGTTCAAAGTAACTAACGAGTTCATTTCAAGCAAAGCTATAACATTATTACAAATATTTTCAAAAATGTCGACGATATTTGGGAACAACTACAATTGGTCCGCTGACGAGCTAGATACTTCCATTGATTCGAATTGTTCAATGCAGGAAGCAGCTCGCATGCTGGAAGACAATCTAGTATCTAGCGATTCGTCCGATAGCTCCGCAGACACTTCCGTTGACTCGAGTGTTTCCACCGAAGAAGCCGCCCGTATGCTGGAGGACAATCTTTTATCCGGCAATTCGTTTGATGAGATAACCACCTCCGCTAATCCGAACAATTCTATGGAAGAAGCAGCGCGAATGCTCGAAGAAAACTTATTTTCCAGTGAAGCAGCCGGTAATTTGAACATGGTATCCGAAAATCTGTCCGATGACTCTGATCGTGAGAGTTCGGACGTTGAGCCTGACTGTTTGGAGTTCCCTTCTTCTTCGCCGGTTAAGGGCCAAAACAGTGAAATTGGTAAACTGCTCATGGTCGGGGAAAGCGTGTCATTCATGTCTGACGACGATTCCGAAGATGATTCCGAAAAGTACGCTCGCAAAGGCCACGAATTGAACCACGAAACGAATTATTGGTCGGACGATAAATGGAGTCGGGCCGACGATATTAGCCCGGCAAGGAAAAACTCGAGCAGTTCGAAACTACCAATGACTACTAACTCAAATGTAGATAAAAATGTCGCCGCAAAGCTGCCGTTCCGATATTCCGAGCATCCGCAATCAACAACCACGTCATCGTTCAACCGCACAGTGCCTGCGAAAGTCAGTTACGGTAAAAACGTGCACAGACCCACAGTCAGCCCTCGGCAAAGCGAGGTTAAAACTATCGCCGTCGGGATATCTGACACCCAAAAGCAACATGGATTGGCCCATCAAACTAAAGCAACGCTCCCCGATGTACAACGTGTCGAAACCAAACAACCCCTGCGAGCATTTAAGAGAATCCCCAAAGAAGAAAAGCCACTTCCTAAGGAAGTTCCGATAATTCCCGATGTACCGCGAGAATTTACGTCTTCGTCGAAACCAGTGAAATCGAGGGTGAGCCAGATGTCAGGAAGCGATATGTCGGTGCGCGATGCTCTGAAAGAGAAACTCGCAAGGATGTCAGCAGCGTTGGTACAGCCAGCAGGAAAGTCGACGAAACGAAAAGCATCAGTACCAAGTAACGGCGGCGGAACTAAAGCTCGACTATCTAAGATAGCATCGGGATCGAAAACCAATTTGAAATCAGTTCCACGTTCAACAGCCTCATCGTCATCAAAGCAACCTGTATCCGAAAATACCGCATCCGTTAAGTCGTCATCGAAACCGATTCTATCCGGAAAATCCGAATCTTCGACAAAGAAATCAGTTAAGGCTGTTATTTCGAAAAACGCTCAACAACCCGTTGTCATACCGCGTGCGGAGCGCATTAAATGGGAAGCTGGTGGTGTAAGCACAAATGAAATGGCACGTGTGCGAGAATTGGCTAGCAAGCTAAGAGCAGGGAATCCTGGTAAGTCGATTAAAAGAAAGGCCGTCGAGTTGGGAGACGAAGGAGTGAGAGGTGCCAAGAAAATGGCACGGCACTGACTGAGTTAAGTTTTACGAATATCTGTATATTTGAATAAGAATTGAGAATTAATAAAAAATATTTTAAATTAATTTTCATAATTTTTTGTAAGAGGTGTGGAGATAACAACAAAACTCATCTACACACTCGCTTCTTCTTTCGCTGAGTAAGACTTGCTTTGAATCAGTTATTGCTGATTTTTCCACGGCAGGTTTGAAAGATTAGCACAGGGACATGTTTTCTGTCAAATCAACTGCTGCCGGAACAGCTTTGTACCCCATTCTTTTGGCACAATCAAGCACTTCATCAGTGAGTGAGGAAACCAGGCAGGCAGGTTAAACTTTTCATCTCAGACAACTCGCATAGCAGATTGACTGACCCGCTAAAGTTAAACCGGAGCAAGGTTCGAACCATCCGCCATAAAAGCATACGAATTGTATCAGCTGTCATTTCTACGGAAAGGACTCATCTTTTATGCGATTGTGACACCTTGGCCTGGCGACATACATTTCGAAGTCGCCTATCCGGAGGCTGACGATATCGCTTCAGTTTCATCGAATTACTTGAGCAAATTAATTAGCTCGATCAAACTTGATCGACTGGCTTACGCCTGCTAACAGACTCAGAGCTGCAGTAAAAGGGGCCATCCGGCCTGTGTGCTCTGAATCCTATGGGGATCAACGCCCAACATATCGGATTAGTTGATTAAACTAGTTCTTAGCTCTACTTGCGATGCGGTACTGGACTAAAAAATTTGGATTAGGTTTGTGTTTCCCATGTTGACGATTGTTTTTGTTGGTGTAAATGTAAATACATAAGTGTCCGATATATTTACATCGTGGTGAGTTACCTCTTAATTATACTGTGCGCGAAAAACGTCCACAAGTCGCAGCCATCGAAAATCAACTGTGCAGCTTGTTAAATCTCTTGTTGGCGTTCGTTTGACACATTTGAATATTTGAAAACTGACTTTCTAACAAGCTTGAAACACGTTTTTATATTAAAAACGGAATCATGCACTTCCAAGAGCATAACCCCGGAATTAAACTGTGCGCGAATTACGTCCACAAGTCGCAGTCAACGAAAATCAGCTGTTCAGCCTCGCTTGTTCGCGTTCGTTTGACACATTTGAGCTGCGAAAAACTGGCTTCCTAACAAACTTGAAACACTCTTCTGAATCAAGAATAGAAACATGCACTTCCAACTCGTCCCAACTTTCGCGACGTGTTGTTCGCGGTTCGCGCACAGTATACTTATCGCCATCTGAAATTGGTTCAACTTTATTTGACAGCAGAAGCCGTGTTCGTTGCGCAAACTATAATCCAGCCTTTAATACCCAGTGCCGCAACATAAGCGTAGGGATTAACATCCCAAAGGGGGCTTATCGTCAGCAGCATCTGGATAGTTGTACAATAATATGGGCGTTGATCCCCATAGGATTCAGAGCACACAGACCGGATGTAATGCAGCTCTGAGTTTGTTAGCAAGCCAGTCGATCAAGTTTGATCGAGCCTGATACAATTCGTATGCTTTTATGACGGATGGTTCGCACCTTGCTCCGGTTTAACTTTAGCAGGTCAGTTGATCTGCTATGCGAGTTCTCAGGATGCCTGCCTGGACGATTATCCAAATTGGCAGTTGCTTCCCCAGTCACTGATGAGGTTCTTGATTGTGCCAAAGGAACCTGATCCGCAGCGAAAGCTGTTCTGGCAGCAGTTTCTTTCACGTGCTAGTCTTTCAAATCGGCAATAACTGATGAAGCAAATCTTAATCAGCGAAAGAAGAAGTGAGAGTAGATGAGTTTTGTCGTCATCTATGCAACTCTTTCTTACAAAAAATAATGAAAATTCGTTTAAAATAATTTTTATTAATTCTCCATTCTTATTCAAACATACAAACATTCTTAAAACTTAACTCAGTCAGTGTCGTGCCATTTTCTTGGCACCTCTCACTCCTTCGTCTCCCAACTCGACGGCCTTTCTTTTAATTGACTTACCAGGATACCCGGCCCTCAGTTTGTTAGCCAACTCTCGCACACGTGCCATTTCATTTGTGCTTACACCACCAGCTTCCCATTTAATGCGCTCCGCACGCGGTATGACAACGGGTTGTTGAGCGTTTTTCGAAATAACAGCCTTAACTGATTTCTTTGTCGAAGATTCAGATTTTCCGGATAGAATCGGTTTCGATGACGACTTAACGGATGCGGTATTTTCGGATACAGGTGGCTTTGATGACGATGGGGCTGTTGGACCTGAAACTGATTTCGAATTGGTTTTCGCTGCCGATGGTATCTTAGACAGTCGAGCTCTAGTTCCGCCGCCGTAACTTGGTACTGATGCTTTTCGTTTCGTCGACTTTCCAGTTGGCTGTGCTAACGCTGCTGACATCCTTGCAAGTTTCTCTTTCAGAGCATCGCGCACCGACATATCGCTTCTTGACATCTGACTCACCCTCGATTTCACTGGTTTCGACGAAGACGTAAATTCTCGCGGTACTTCGGGAATTATCGGAACTTCCTTAGGAAGTGGCTTTTCTTCTTTGGGGATTCTCTTAAATGCTCGCAGGGGTTGTTTGGTTTCGACACGTTGTATATCGGGGAACGTTGCTTTAGTTTGATGGGCCAATCCATGTTGCTTTTGGATGCCAGATATCCCGACAGCGATCGTTTTAACTTCGCTTTGCCGAGGGATGACTGTAGCTTTGTGCACGTTTTTGCCGTAACTGACTTTCGCAGGCACTGTGCGGTTGAACGATGACGTGGTTGTTGATTGCGGATGCTCGGAATATCGGAACGGCAGCTTTGCGGCGACATTTTTATCTACATTCGTTTGCACATTCAAGTCAGTAGTCAATGGTAGCTTCGAACTGCTCGAATTTTTCTTTACTGGGCTAGTATTGTCGGCCCGACTCCATTTATCGTCCGACCAATAATTCGTTCCGTGCTTTAATTCGCGGCCTTTGCGAGCGTACTTTTCGGAGTCGTCTTCGTCTTCACGTTTTCTCCGACCATGAGCAGTTTATCAATTTCACTGTTTTGGTCCTTAACCGACGAAGAAAAAGGTAGTTCCAAACAGTCAGGCTCATCGTCCGAACTCTCACTATCAGATCCATCGGATAGATTTTCGGATACCATGTTCAAATTATCGGCTGCTTCACTGGAAAATAAGTTTTCTTCGAGCATTCGCGCTGCTTCTTCCATAGAATTGTCCGGATTAGCGGAGGTGGTTATCTCATCAAACGAATTGCCGGATAAAAGATTGTCCTCCAGCATACGGGCGGCTTCTTCGGTGGAAACACTCGAGTCAACGGAAGTGTCTGCGGAGCTATCGGACGAATCGCTAGATACTAGATTGTGTTCCAGCATGCGAGCTGCTTCCTGCATTGAACAATTCGAATCAATGGAAGTATCTAGCTCGTCAGCGGACCAATTGTAGTTGTTTCCAAATATCGTCGACATTTTTGAATATATTTGTAATAATGTTATAGCTTTGCTTGAAATAAACTCGTTAGTTACTTCGAACTGTACTGAATACAGGCTGCGCAAGGACATCCTTATATATTGCGCTAATTTAAATCTGTTAAAAGTTATCCGAAACAACAAGTACATTTCTTGCAAAATAGAACTACCATAAGCAATATTTAAGCACATTTTGTACCTGCGCAATGTAATTAAAATGTCCGCCTATAAAGATATACGAGTATAACAAAAACATTTGCCAAATTACTTTTCAAAGATATTTCCAGGTACCTGAAACCAGGTGTCTGGAATCCTATACCTGTAGAATAGACCTTTTCTCACTTTTGGAAAGTTTTTGTCCTTGTTTCAAGACTTTTGCCCATTTTATCGTACATGGTACATGTTTTTTTTAGTGAAACTATCGTTAAACGTACCTCAGACCTCGTTTACGATGGATTCTTGATACGTTCGTACTGTCTAAATCGGAAGTCCACTCTTGGCCCATCCTTGAGTGGATTCTTGATCGAGAGATTATATTATACAATGTGAAACTGCTGTTATGATGCATACTTTATGAGCGCATTGCCTTACGCGGAAGTCCACTTTGAATCCACTATCAAGTAAATTTCCGCTTCTTTGCCGACCCCTACATAAAATATTAAGTTACAAGCGCGTCAACTATTCAATGTGACCCAGTTGACGTTTCGATGGCATAAACTGGTTTCGGGGAATGCAGTTCCCAGCATGTACATCCATGACCACGAACGTCGTCATGAACAGGATTCGAACCCGAAACGCCGGTAGTCAAACATGAGACTGATGCCTCAACACACTGCGCTACCGATCGCGCCCAGTAGTTTTCGATAAAAAGAAAAGATTTACATGTCAGACTATGAGCCAACTCAGCTGTTAAATAAGTACCTGGGGTAAATATCGGTTGAGCGATAGAAAAAACACACCGTCATGATCTAGAAAATGAGATGATGCTAATTTCGAGGCTATGCTCCAGATTGAACTTTTTGCGCCATTTGTATATTTTTCACATTTGAACTATCGGCATAGTTATTGAAGGGCAAATGAGTCAAGCAACCAAGAAAATCGAAATTCCCGAACCATCACTCACTTGGTATAACTCCACGCTCCATCGGTAAGCATTGCCTCCTGGCTCTTTGTCCATATTATCGAACTCTCGCGACAATCCTCCGACCATATTCGAGCCGTCCAATCACCAACCGTTAAGAAGTTCTTCACAAATGCCGGATTCCTTGTGATGGCATAGACTGGTCCCAGATGGCACATCATCTGAAAATAAAATATTTAGCATCGCTGGTATCCCCATTGATTATGCCAATATTCACCCTTATATTGATCTTCTCCATGGGCGTCTTTCCCTTTCGATTACAACCGAACAGCATTCCCATCTCCGTGCCACACATAAACCTCGTCGGAATGGTAGTCTCATACTCTAGCACTGAAATGCCATACGACCGCGACAAATCCTGCTCATCCGTTCGTATCGGGTCCATGAACAGTTTATCAAGCGGCTCATTCAATTTTCTCGTATCCCACCATATCACCTGTCCGTCCAGACCTCCCGAAAAGAATTCCGTGCCACTTTTCGAATTGATCCAAAGCACCGAACTGACCGGATCGCGATGACAAACTTCCCGTTCACTGATCATCACCGGATATTTTCCATGTCGTGTGTCCCAAGCGGCCACCTGTCCCGAATACATGCCGCTCACCAAACTGTTCGGATCCTTTTGGTTGTACTCGAGACATACGCATGGCGTCTTCGGCTCCAGCGTAAGATACGGTTGATTCGGATTCTCAATTTCCCAGATGTACGAGTGGGTCTGTTGGCCCCGCTTGTTACCCTGAAATGTCATATCGCAATGACTGACGGCCAGTTTGATACCACCGTCCGGTGACCAGGACAGGTGAGTTATGGGAACTTTGACGGTATTCGGGTCGCGATAGACATTCAGAGTGCGAGACTTGCATTGCTCGAGGAGTGGTGCCGGCTCTAGATCTTCAAAATAATTTTCGTAGATGTTCACGGCATTGTTCTGGAAGATGTAATGTTCCATGGGTTTGGATAGGGCCATGATTTGACTGATGTATGATTCGTCCTTTTCGATTTTACGTTTATACCTGAAAATGTGCAGTTCTTAAGATTAGATCGTGGAAGGTGTTGAAATGACAATGAATCCTCGAATATAAATACCGCACAGTCTGTTCCGGATCATGCATATTAATGTCCTTCGGCCATCCACCTTCGGTGTGAGTTATACCACTGGGTTTGAATGAAGCACGCTCCGTATTCGCTTCACTCAAAGCCATCTGAGGACTGCATTGCGTTCCCTGCGTTACAGGATTACGAAATATGTAATCCCGCAAGTAGTCCCGACTCGCTGCCTCATTGAAGAGCAACTCATTCTTGTCCGCGAACGTGTAAGCTCGACCGAACTGGCGCCTTTCCTTTTGATAGACGTATTGTAAATCCATGATCGGGGTTTTCTTGGATTTTGTGAAAATAAGGGAAAGAAATACGTGCTGCGGGCGAACACTGAAAATCCACTGTACAATATTTACTGGAGTTCAATAACAACCAAGACCTCGTTGTTGCTAAGGCAACGTGATGATGGAAAAGGGGGTTGGAAGTACACCCGTTTTTGTTCCGAAGTTGAAGTATGGGTGGAAAGTGTAGTAGAGCATTTTAATTTCGAACACGTTTGGGAGTTTAATGGTCGGTGTGTTATACGCTCGTTCCGGCATTACAATGTACTCATTCGCAGCTGAGTCGATCGAAGGCGAGCGACAACAGCAACATTTCGAATATATCCGTCAGGAGTAGAAAAAATTTTGTCTCTATTAAGGATCTGGACACAAAAAACAGCATTTATTAAAATTGGAGCACCCGAAGCCATTCAAAAATATTAAACAATGAAATGAGTACTACCAGTATTTTTGAAAATTATTTATTTTTCAAATGTTCTTTTTTCACAGTTTTGTTTAACAAAAAAAAATCACTTCTTGAAATTAAGCCGGTAAATTGAGTAAAACATACCCAGCAGTCAAAAGTAAAACTAAAGAATAAAATAATCTCAATAAAATTCACATAATGTACGTACATACTATTTTTAATTTCACTCGTCATAAATGTCTGAGTATGACAACGATTTATCAACTGCATGTTAAAATCGCTGACATAATAATTGCACTATTCCGCATAAATCTTCACTAGACCGCTTTAAATACTCGTATTTCATAATATCTCTACATACTACTTAAGACAGATAAGAGAGATTGGGAGTTGTATAAAATTGGTATCAATTTAGGACCTCTTTCTTCTTCGTGTGTTGGCAATGGCATTTTCATGCCGTGGCAAGAGTTTTCCAATCAGTTTGATTAGTGTTTACCCGACGGAATTTGTATTCACATCCGCATCGGTAAAGCCACAAAATTTCCATTTTCTCTCGATTTTTGCACCGATCCCGGTCACTTCTTCGCAAAAGACACCATCGTATTTGTTCAGAATCTCCTCAAGTTCTCGCGGTCGCAAGTCGGGATGGAGCTTTTGAAGATACGAACAAATGTAATCTGTACTGGCACCAAACGGATGGACAACGAGAAATGTTGATACTAATCCAATGATTCGGGCGTCGTTTCGACCGACTTTTTCATTTTTGATCTGAAAATGAAGGAGAATGAACGTTAAAGTGGAATATTTTTAGATATTACTAGCTAGCTAGGAGGGAAAAACTCCCTTTCCATAGGCCCCCTCGTGGGCCACTGTTAACTAAGTTATGCCGTTAGTCATGGCTGGTTTTTGCGAATCATTATCGAGCAATGCGCTGAGTACGATTCTCCGCTTCACTTGCTTATCATAGATTTCGAGAAGGCTTTCGATAGTGTGAACCGGGATTCTATATGGGCGGCCTTGCGCAGGAGAGGCATCCCTGAGTAGCTTGTGGCTATTATTAAGGCAACCTATGACGGCGCAAAATGTTGCGTTCTGTATAAAGGTAAGGTGTCGGAGGACTTTGAGATTCGCAGTGGAGTTCGGCAGGGGTGCATCCTCTCACCTCATAGTGATCGGCGATGTGTTGCATGTAGCCCTATCCGGACTAGTCAGAGAAATTCAATGGACTTCGACATCTCATCTACATCTTGACTACGCTGACGTCATATGCCTACTCTCCACAAAATCATGGATCTGGCCGCAATGGCGTTATATCTCGAGAGGGAGGCAAACAAGGTTAGGCTAAAGATTAATACCAACAAGCCCGCCATTGCGAAAAGAAATCCTTCACCTATTGCTACCAATATTAATGGGCAACCTGTGGAGAAGATGGTCAACTTCGTCACCTGGGTAGCATCGTTGCCGAAAATGGTGGTACGGAGCAGGACATCGCTCGTCGTATCAACCAGGCTAAATTTTATCTCAGCATCAAGGCCAAGCTGGGTCTGTTTCGCTCCCTGGTACTGTCTGTGCTTTTGTATGGGAACTGTACATGGAAAGTTTCTGTAAGAGTTACCAGAAAGCAGCAAGTTTTCGTCAACTCATGTCTTCGTCGAATTATATGAACTTTCTGACCCGAAACAATATCAAATGAAGAGCTAAGCCGGCGTACGAGGCAGATGCCAATCAAAGAATTGATACGTATACGTGGATAGGTGACCCATTGTGGAGGAGTGATAAATGCATTGCTTTGCATGCCATGAAATGGAACCCCATTTCCAACCAAGGCCGACCAAGAGGGGGTCCTAAAATCACATGGCGTCGATCTGTGGCAAAGGAGTATAGGGCGCTGGGTAAGTATTTTAGGGAGTTGCGTCCCATTGCCCAGAACAGAGTACGACGACGCGCAGGAGTAGTTGGGGCGACCGGTAGCGTAGTGTGCTGAGGCATCAGTCTCATGTTTGACTACCGGCGTTTCGGGTTCGAATCCCGTCCACGACGATGTTCGTGGCCATGGATGTGCAGGAGGTGCATGCTGGCAACTGCAGTTTTTGCCAACGAAACGTCAACTGGGCCACATGGAACAGGCAATTGAGTATGGCCCGCTATTCAGATCAACTTTCCATTACGGTGTAACTTATGTCAGTATATTCTCATCATATATCACTAATTGTAAATCAATCAAAATAAATACTTACCTGTGCATTGCATTGTGAGTTCATTTGATTTCCCATCTCCATCGGACTATTCTTAACATTCGTACTATTCTCCTCACTATTCGTACTATCACTTTGACCTTTATCCGCATCATCAATTTCCAACGACTTGGATGATAACGACTGATTTCTTGTACTAACTTCGACAATTTTCGTTTTCAGAAGAAGCCCTTTCACATTGGCCTCCTTAAGCTTCTCCTCGAGATCACATATCTTATTGGAGAATTCCTTCTCCTTCACCTTATTCTCAATGAGTTGAGTTTGGAGATTCCGTATTGTTTCTTGCAGTACTTTGACCTGTTGGTCACGAAAGTCTGTATCGGATTTAAGATCCGATTTGACGAGATTCATTTCGTTTCGATATGCCTCCAATTGACATCGTAAACTGTCGTTTTCCTCCTGTAAATAGAAGGAGAATAAATCATAAAAAAAGACAGGATAGGTCTGACACTCGTAAAATGTTTTTGAAGAGCTCGTTTTAGATTTTTCACGGAAAAAAAAGAAAAAAAAAATTTGTTTCGGATACTTGAAAAAGAGCGAATTCTTTCGCCACAGAAAATGAATTGTTCTTGCAGATGATAAATAAAACGATGTAAAAATAAAAAATGCTAAGGTCTGGGATGAGGAGTTCCTACGAGGAACAACAGGAGGATACAGTCTCCATGAAGAAACCAACGATAACGGCCGACGTTTTGTAGACTTTGCAACCAGCAGAGACCTAGGGCCTATTTCACTAAGTTTTCAACTACGAATTTTACATTTTGCACTGTCATCATTGTGGCGTCCGTCGTCGGACCTTGTCAGTTACGCTGATGACTGCTCGATTTTGGCAACTGGCAATAACATCACCCAAATGTGCGAGCAGATAAATGACTATCTTGAAGAACTCAACCCCTTCTTCATTAGTAAGAATCTTACTCTGTCAGCCCCGAAGTCTTCTGCTACTTTATTCACCACCTGGACCAAGGAAGTGGTGATATATACTGGATATCGTAGTAAATGGTCAAACTATTGCCACTATTAACCACACAGTTAAAAATCTCGGACTTTTTTTTAAACCTCGTATTAAAAATGCTGGTAGCATTTTTAATAATTTAAATTCTGCAATCTAAACTCTTTCAAAGTTTACTTCTATTTTAAACCAATTTGAAATTAATTCTAATACAATTCAAACCTTTTTGTGTTCTTTTTGTTCTCGCTTTACTTTCTAATCCAACTGTAATTAAAATGTAAACCCCACAAAGTATATTTTTTGAGTCTCAAGTCTCAGAATAACTACTCGCAGTCAGCTCAAAATAGTATGCTGCGTGAAGTTTAGGGAAGCAATAGTAATTTTATTAAAATCTAATACAATTTTGGTGTCGTCATATATGTAAACCGAATTAGCATTGATAATAGATCGGCATTTTTAACTGTGCACCCAAAAATTTTCGGTGTCATTCTTGACAGCATGACCACCTCGGCTCATGCGTCAACCATTTGTGACCGGATGAGAAGCAGGAACAAAGTCCTCAAAGCTTTAACTGGCCGATCCTGCGGGAAAGATAAGGGGACCCTATTCGCGACATACAAATCCATCGGTCAGATATTTTATGCGACACTCGGTGGAAAAATACACAGACCTGTCAGAATACTGCTCTTAGAACTGTCACAGGCTGCCTCCTGATGTCGTCGCAGTATCATCATCATCATGAGATCAAAATGATGCCCTTAAAAAGCCACAAAACTCTTCTCACGAAGCAGTATCTGCTTGGCTGCTATCGGAGTGACCATCGTAACTTCAACATCATGGACAAAACACGTTAGACGCAACATGAGGGACCGCGAAAGGGAAGACCAAAGATTTAAAAAAGTTCCCTTCGATAACGCCAGCTATAAGTCGGCCATCACAATGCTGCACAGTGAAGAAGTGCTTTCTTCAATTACGGAACTAAAATCAAATAAGGTATTGAATGCGCAACCACCTGCTATATCTCTAGACGAGTCCCGGGCTCCCAAGAGCCACCAGAACTACGTAGCCTCAACTTCGTTCTGGTTGGCGCTCGTGTCTAAATTCATACTTATCACGCATCGACAATGACATCCAAAACTCCTGCCCAGCATGTGGCCCCGCTCCACACGACGTTGAGCACATCTTTAAATGTTCAGCAGCCCCCACGCCCTTAACTCCCATTGCCTTGTGGGAGAACATCGAGGAAGCTTGTTTTCTCCGTCTAGACATAGAGGATACCAACATGGATAGTCTAAATTTTTGACACACATTCTTATCAGAGCTCAAAGCGCCACTACAACAACAACAACAACAACCAGGGTGACCATGTCAGACTGCTTCTCGCAGATCAGAATCAACAACAACTTTACATTTAACATCCGAGTCGGACTTGAGCAGGGCGACGGGCTCATGCCAATGCTATTTAATCTTGTACTTGAATACGTATGGTCAGAAAGTTACCGGTGAACACAAAAAAAAACGCTTCTGGTGTCAATCAGGCAAATAGGATACGCGGATGGCATTAACATCATGTCAACATCAGCCAAAGAAGCTGCAAGCACTGGATCAGGCAGTGAAAGAAGTTAGTTAGTCTACAAATTAACAAGTCCAAAACGAAGGTTCTGACCCAAAAAAAAAACCGGGCAAGCAGATCAAATATGCTGGAGGTAAAACTAGACAATCAGGCAATCGAAAGGGTAGACAACTTCATATACCTTGAAGTCAATATCGCAGAGAACAGCTATGAGACCTGAAAAATCAAACGCCGAATCCAGCTCGCAAACCGAAGCTACTATGCGGTGCTCAGCCTGCTAAACAATAGCGAAGTTTCAAATCTCTGAGATAATTGTTCGTTCTGTGCTATGCCACGGACGGGGGCGAGACTTGGACCCTCACTTAGGCATCAGAAAAAAATGATAAATGCCTTTGAAAGGAGGGTCCTCTGACGAAACATTGGAGCAACGCGCGAAGGACCAATTGCAAAAACTGTACAACCATAAGTTGTACGAAATATTTGACGAACCGGATGCCTCCACATTTATCAAGATACGAAGGGTACAGTGGCCGTGGGCGGGGCACATATAGCGAACCGAATCCTTAGGAAGTTATTCGTCGGAAAGTGCAACGGTGCAAGAAATCCTAGAAGATCGAAAAAAGGAAGGGAAGCGGCCATCCGAGAAGACAGTAGAAAGCTGCTTAGAGTGGCAAACTTGAAGCAGCAGTGTACGGACCGAAATGTGTGGTGGCGAAAACTTGGAGAAGCCATATCCCCAGCGGATAATATAACTATTAAATGAAATGATGATAACGATAAAGTCTTGGTAACAAAAAAAAGCTAGTCTAGAAGACTAGCTGTAGATATCTTTAAAAACAAAAAAGTTTTTCTTACAAACACAGATTTTTGGACCGGTCGGTCGTATGGCAACTACATGGTCCGATTTCGCTGGTTCTGACATATAGATAGCGACAGCGTGCAATAGAAAGAAAGCTTTGTGCAAAATTCCAGCTCGATAGCTTAAAACTGACAAAGTAGTTTGCATAGAACATCACAGACAGACGGTCGGTCGCATGACAACTACATGGTCCTATTCCGCTGGTTCTGACATATAGATAGCGACAGCGTGCAATAGAAAGAAAGCTTTGTGCAAAATTCCAGCTTGATAGCTCAAAACTGGCAAAGTAGTTTGCATAGAACATCACAGACAGACGGACAAAGCTTAATCGATTCGTCGCATACTGACCAAGAATATAATAATACTTTATATGGTCAGAGAAGCTTCCTTCTGTGCGTTGCAAACTTCATAACAAAGTTAATATACTCTATATTTCGTAAAGGGTATTTAGAAATATTCGTATAATCAATTGGCTCTTCCCAATCGTTGTCTACGATATAAATATTGCAAAAAAATTCTACTTACCTTCAAATTATCATTATCGAATTTGGTTCGCTTATTTGATGACCTATAGTCACGATCGTCATCGGACATTTCCATATCGTCATCTTCGATTTGAATACACCGAACGTCCTACGCGAAATAAAATACCAATAGAAATTAATTAACATTGAAAACACACATTTCAATAGTTTGTATATGTAGACTGAGCCGTGAACCTAATTGTAGATTTATGAAATAAAAAAATAATTCAAATTCGAATCTACGTTCAAAAAAAAGGTAAAATGGTCGAAAAGTTTGTGTCAAATAAAAATATTCCCTGCTTCCGTTTTCCTCTCAACATGGATCACTGGTTGATTTTCATACCAAATCACGTTTTGACTTGTCCTTACAATACTAACACTTACCTCCATGAGTGTACAACGTTTCCGACAGTTGTTTCATTAAATTACATTATAAATTACAGTAAATAAATTAAATGATTCATACCACCATCGGAGATCAAACGAATCTCGTTGAGCATCGTCTTACTGTGAGTTTTTTTTTGTTTAAATATAATATTTTCCCAGTATTTATCTAAATTTATCGTGAGCGGCAGTTTTGGTTGTGAAAGCCAACATACAAGTAATATACTCTAACAACCCATTTCCAATTGAAAATACTTTTCTTACCTGCTATGACATTATGAATAAATTAAATCCAGTTAAATTGATTTTTTAGGAGAGTTTTGTTATTCGACTATATAATACTCGTAATTGTTTGTAATGGACCGTATACCGCGAATTAAACAGGAGGAAACAATGAAAATATTACTAATTCATTTTGAGATATTCTCATTTGTATGTCTTAAATATTAAATCCGTTATTATGACCTCTCCATCATTAATTTGATGCTTACCACCTGTTAAGCGTCTTTTTTGAAACATGCAAGCAAGCATGACTTTATCGATGAATTATAATCCAGTATCCTGTCATTTCGATCACCATATTTTTGTCAAATTTTACTAACCTATATCTATGATTTCGTGTATGAACATAGCCCGGGGAAAAAAATCCTCTTCCATAGTCCTCCTCGTGGGCGCCCCTGGAATGGCAGTGGTCGTTGACCATTCTCATCTAATAGGCCCCTCACATTAGCAATATTTTCTTCAATATATTGGATAATAATTACAGTGGTTCAGAACTTTGCCAGTGGTTTAGACATTTTCTTGATCATGAACCCCTCAAAACAGCGTGCAGACAGAATGGATGAGTGCGATTGCCCTCGTACGGAATTTCATTCGGAAAAATGTGAAATAGTTGGCAAAAATTTGAAGTGTCCGCAAAAATTCTCAAAACCATTTGAACATTTTTGCGGTTGCAAATTTAGCAGTTTAAATATTTGCTTCCGCAAATTTTTGTATAAGAGAAAAGTTCTTATATTTTTGTACAAAAATTTGTGTAGTGTGAGGCCTATAAAGCTCATATTTTTGTCCAAACATTTGTCTATTGTAAGGGACCTATAATAGGCCCCTCAGTAATATAAGAGCTCTTACTCTGATACTAAAATTTGCGGAAGCAAATATCTAAACCGCTAACATTGCAACCGCAAAAATGTCTAGTGTGAGGGGCCTACTAGTATAATAGGCCCCTCAGCAATATTTTTATACAAAAAATATTATTACTCTTATTAGGTGTACAACTTCGCTTCCGCCGTTTTCCGACAGACGGCTGCATCGATGAGGGCTGGTCAAAATACGTATTTCAGAAGTGTCACAAAGTGAGTTTGGACGTCTGTGAACGTATCGACATCCCCACATTAGTAAAAGTTGTTTGCATTTGTAATAAGATTCGCGATTCAAAATATCTGTTTTCGAGCCAAATTCTCGTCATTTGCGGGAAGTTTTGATCTTCTGCTTCCATTTGAAAAAAAAAAAAAAAAACTACAGCTGAGGCTCATAGAATGCTCTCAGATACTTACGGTGAGGTTGCTCTGAGTGACAGAACATGTCGTGAGTGGTTTCAACGTTTTGAAAAGTCGCGATTTCAATGTCGAGGACAAGCATGATGGTGGGAGAGAAAAAATTTTCAAAGACGCCGAATTGGAAGCACTGCTCGATGAAGATTCGTGCCAAACGCAAGAAGAATTAGCTAAATCACTGGGAGTGACTCAGCAAGCCATCTCGAAACGCCTCAAGGCCATGGGCGTGATTCAGAAACAAGGAAATTGGGTTCCATACGAGTTAAAACCGAGAGATATTGAACGGCGATTATGTGCATGCGAACAACTGCTTCAAAGACCGGCGACGAAAAATGGGTCCGTTACGATAATCCCAAGCGCATAAAGCCTTGGGAAATGCCCGGACATGCCTCAACGTCGACGGCAAAACCGAATATTCACGGCGCCAAGATTATGCTTTGCATTTGGCGGGACCAGCTCGGTGTGATATACTACGAGCTACTGAAACTATCACAGGAGATCGGTACCGAACGCAATTGATGCGTTTAACTGGAGCATTAAAGGAAAAACGACCACAGTACCAAGAGAGACACGACAAAGTCATCCTCCAGCATGACAATGCTCGGCCGCACGTCGCAAAAGTGGGCAAGACATACTTACACTACTACTACTACTCAATTGTCCTAACCCCTTGTGGGGCATAGCGCGTCAACTGTCCCATGTGGCCCAGTTGACGTTTCGTTGGCATAATCTGGTTTCGGAGAATGCAGTTGCCAGCATACATCTCCTGCACATCCATGGCCACGAACGTCGTCGTGGACGGGATTCGAACCCGAAACGCCGGTGGTCAAACATGAGACTGATGCCTCAACAAGACATACTTGGAAACCCTGAAATGGGAAATCTTGTCTCGCTCGCCGTACTCCCCAGACATCGCTCCTTCCGACTACCATCTGTTTCGTTCCATGGCGCACGGCCTGATGGCTGATCAGAATTTTCGTTCGTACGAGGAAGTCGAAAAATGGATCCAATCATGGATCGCGTCGAAAGACGCCTCCTTTTTCCGAGATGGAATCCGAAAATTGCCGGAGAGATGGGCGAAAGTTGTCGCTAGCGATGGAGAGTACTTTGAATAATATATCTGTAAGTACTTTTTGACAATTAAGCTATAAATTCTAGGAAAAAATGGCGTCTTTCAATTCTCGCGAATCCTACAGAGGAAATACAAACATCAGAAGGAAAGGCCTATTTTGAGGATTTCCATAAATCGTTTTTTTTTTTCAATGGGATTAAAATGTTGAAATAACGCTGGACTAAATGCATTGAGCTAAAACGTAACTAAAACTAACGTAAAATAAAGATTAAAATAATTAAAAATTATTTTGTTATCTTTCTTAAATCGGGTACTTATCAAACAACCCTCGTATACTATTTTTTTATGAATGTCGATATACATTCGTTTATTAAGCAGTCTTGGGAATCTTTTGGCGTACACACTTGGAGCAAAAGGCCGATTTCCGACCAAAAAAAGTCATAACCGAAAGCAAGCCTTCGTTCTAAGACTTGTCTAAAGTGAATATTTTTTTTTGTAACTTTGTTTCCCTTTAATAATATTTTGTCAAGAACACATTGCAAATTTAAAGCAGCCATTTCTTTTATAATCAAGTAATACTAAGTTGAAGACATGGAAAATGCAAGGCGATGAGTCAATACTTTAAAAAGGGTGTAATATTATGTATTAATATATAATAATTAATGTATATGTTAAGTAATACCCGTAATCAGTCAAGAATTTACATACTACACACTAAAAAATAAATAAACCGTTGTTATAGTAAAAACTGTTAACAGCAATTTAGAAAATATGAAACATAAAACAAATTTAAAATGCATGCATTATATTGTAGTAAATAAATATGCAAGTAAAAATAATTCTATGAAAAAAGCCGGATTATTTAAAAGGATATACTCGTATAACAAAATATCATGAGAAAAAATTGAGAACCTTTTTTCAATGTCAATATGTATTAGGTTGGTGCAGATGAAATGTCGGATTTTGCAATGACATGAAGTTCGCTGCGATTTTTATGCATCAAACTGCCACCAGGCGGCGCTAGTGATATAACATATTGAAGTATAAATACTGCTACCTTCGCTTATGGAGTCATTCCGGTTTTGCACTTCATGGTGATCGGTGAAAAAAAAGAAAAAGAATATGGAAGCGAGTCAAAAACGGCTACTTTTCCTTTACGAATTTAATCTAGACCACTACGCAACGGAAGCAACGAGGAATATCAACAGGGCATTTGGACCTGATACGGTTAATGAACGAATCACTCAGCGGTGGTTCGAAAAATTTCGATCCGGAGACATGAACCTTCGAAATAAGTCACGTAGAAACCCAGGACCATCGATTGATAACGACGAGCTGCGTGCCTTAATGGAGTCTGACCCCCGCCAAACCATAAAGGATTTTGCGGAGAAATTGGGCGTGCACCATTCTACAGTTTGCCGACACTTGCAACAACTTGGAAAAGTGAAAAAGCTTGACAAGTGGGTTCTGGATGCTCTTACCGAGCAAAACATGGCGTGTCGAATGGAGATTTCTAGTTCTCTTCTCTCCCGCAACAAAAACGAACCGTTCTTGAACCGAATTGTGACCTGCGATGAAAAGTGGATACTATACGATAATCGTCGCCGATCGGCCCAATGGCTAGATACCGATGAGGCTCCAAGACACATGCCGAAACCAAGCCTTCATCCAAAGAAAATAATGGTGACTGTTTGGTGGTGTGTAGCTGAATTTATCCACTATTTGTTTCTGCAACCTGGCGAAACCATCAATGCTAAGAAATACTGCGCTCAACTGGACGAAATGCATCAGAAATTGACAGTTGAACGACCTTGGCTAGTTAACAGGGATGGAGCTATACTGCTTCATGACAACGCACGACCTCATGAATCGAGAACAACGATCCAAAAATTGAACGAGTTGCGCTATGAAATTCTTCTACACCCGCCATATTCACAAGATCTCTCGCCAACAGATTACCATTTCTTTAAACATTTGTACTATTTTATGACAGGAAAACAGTTCAACAATGAAGCAGATGTCAAAAATGCATTCGAGGAGTTTCTTCGAACCAGAAACTCGAACTTCTACGAAACAGGAATAAATGCGCTTGGATCTCGTTGGGAAAACCGTTTCGCGGCCGCTGGTACCTATTTCGATTAATAAAATTATCTTTATAAAAAGTTACAGCTGTTCAAAAATTTACTACTGAATCCGACATTTCATTTGCACCAACCTAATATTATGACAAATAGCTTCGTGTTTTTATTGGTCTAGCTCTAGCATTTTCATCATACGATGCACCTTATCACATTGTACAAGTTTCCATAATACGAAAAAAAAAATTACGTAACAGTCCTTGGACCAACCAAGTCCTCGAGATGAGTTAGCATCATCCATTCAACCCCCGACAGTAGAGGAAGTTGATCTCGCGTTGCGGTCACTAAAACGAAATAAAGCGCCGGGCGCTGACGAGATCCCAGCTGAACTGCTAAGATTCGGTGGAACGAGTGTAGTTGATGCCATACATCAATTACTCCTGCGAGTATGGGAGAACGAGGAGATCCCAGACGATTGGCGCAGAAGCATCATCTGTCCAATTCATAAAAAGGGAGATAAACTGCGGTGTGAGAATTACAGGGGCATCTCACTAGTTTGTACGTCCTATAAAATTTTGACGAAAATTCTGGAAAATAGAATAAAACCGTACGCAGAACGAGTCATTGGCGAATATCAAAGCGGATTCAGACCTGGGCGCTCCACAACCGATCAGCTCTTCTCAGTCAAACTGATACTCCAGAGGTGCTGGGAATACAACGTAAACGTATACCAAATCTTTGTCGACTTCAAGCAGGCATACGACAGTATCGATCGTGGAGTACTGTACAACATCATGCTGCAATTTGGTATACCAGCAAAATTAGTGCGACTGACAAAGATGACGATGACCAACTCCGTCTCACAAGTCAGGATCCAGAATAGACTTACTGATCTATTTGAAACACGCACTGGTTTGAAACAGGGCGATGGACTGGCACCGACGCTCTTCAACCTAGCACTGGAATACGTTATTCGGGCCATGAATATGGACAACAGCAAGACGCTACTCATCAAGTCGACACAATTAGCAGCGTACGCCGACGACATCAACATCATGTCCCGAAGATTGGCTGACGCAGAAGAACTTCTGCATACGCTCGATACCGCTGCAAAGGAAGTTGGATTACGTATTAACGAGGGTAAAACTAAAATAATGATGCAATCAGTGACAAGGACACCTGCACAACCGAGCATCAACGTGGGGGACCTCAACATCGAGTTCGTGAACAACTTCATCTACCTGGGTTGCAACCTGTCAAGGGACGCCAACGAAACTGACGAAATCAAGCGACGGATACAGTTAGCTAATAAGACTTTTTTCTCGGTTCTCCCCATAATGAAATCGAAACATGTGCACAGAAACACGAAGCTCCGCGTGTACAAAACCATTATACGACCAGTGCTATGCTATGGCTGCGAAGTATGGACCCTAACTCAAGCCTCCGAAAACATGCTAGACACTTTCGAACGTAAGGTTCTACGGCGAATTTTCGGGGCTGTTTGCGATCGAGATGGATGGCGCATCCGGTACAACCATGAGTTGTATGAAATGTACGATGAGCTGCAAGTCTCGAAAATCGTCAAACTACAACGACTTCAATGGGCAGGGCATGTACAAAGAATGGACGATGATCGCATGCCTAAGAGAGTAATGAATGCAGAACGAGTCGACGGAGCGAGACTGCGAGGACGACCGAGATCTCGTTGGGAGAGCTCAGTAGGTGTGGACGCCGCGCAGCTGCTGGGCTCCCAAAATTGGAGGACGCGATCACGTGACCGAGATAATTGGAGGACAATGATCCAGGCGGCCAAGGCCCGACGTCGGGCTGTCGCGCCACGATGATGATGATGATGATCTCATTTACCAGTTTACCTCTCCTATCACTCACTTTCGGCGGTTTTTCGAAAAAAAGACATCAAGGCCTTTGATTTGACACATTAGTTATCGCAAGTCTCGATGGGAGTAGTTCGTCGACCTCAAACATCACTTTTGCGCGCTCCTGCCACCAACTTCCTGCAATTTTCCGACGAGCAGAATTGGTTTTTCGGAAAGAACACGTCAAAACCTTTGAATTTACCCTTTATTTAGCAGAAAATGCAATGACGGTATAGTCCGTCGGCCACACATATCACCTTTGTGCTCTCCTACCGGGGTGTTGCGATCAGTTTGGACGAGGCAGGGTAGCATATTCGGATGCCCTGTCCAGCACACTTTGATGCATTTTTAATTACAAACCGATATAAGGGTAGTGGGATCCATTTTTTAACTTTTCGCAATTCGTTAAAAGGCATTTCCAGCAGGAAGCACAGTCAGGATGGCCATCCCTGATTGTACATATCAACTCTAGAAACTACTCGTAATTACAGTCCGGAAAGAAAATTCTATCGGGGTACTAAAAACGAGTCCATCTCCCTGACTATTCAAATTCAATTCCAAGATATCTCTTAGTGATTGAATTTTTATTCGGCCGCTGCTGAAATATTTTTATGATGGAATTTCGGTATATTTCCGTGTATCAAAGCTTTTCTTTGCTATACGGTACAAGAGTTCGAAATTTCGGTACTGTACCAATACGAGTACCAATTTCGGAACAGTTGCTCACCTTAGTTATGAGTAAGGAGCGGATTTGTATGCAAATGCATAGTTTCTTTGCTAACTTTTACAATCAAAATAAGGCTATATTTTAACGAATCCTTATGCCTGCTACAGATAATGGCCCATCCCCGGCCATTGGAAACCCTTGTCATCGTATATCTATGCATATAGCGGTGTTTCGAGTAGCGAAAAATGCCCGGTGCGTTACCGGAGCTAAACTACAGACGCATACAAAGTTGGTGTGCAGAATGAAATCAAGAGTCACAAAAATTCCATTTTCATTGAAAAATTAAATTTTAATTAAAAAAAATCAAAGGACAGCGCGAGTGTCATTTCTGAATTGTCATCATATGCTGGTTCTAGCCAGCGGAGAAATTTTAACGATGGAGAAAATGACATTTTTCACAGCATGTTTTGCCCATCAAAAACTCAGTGGAGAGAATTCATAAAACAAATTGGCAACAGTATCATCAGTTGCCCTAACCCCTTGTGGGACAACTGTTCCATGTGGCCCAGTTGACGTTTCGTCGGCATAAACTGGTTTCGGAGAATGCAGTTGTCAGCATGCACCTCCTGCACATCCATGGCCACGAACGTCGTCGTTAACGGGATTCGAACCCGAAACGCCGGTAGTCAAACATGAGACTAATGAACTTAACCAGTATTACATAAAACACAATATTTTTAATGATTTCATGATTCAGACCCATCATTCTAACGTCCTTTCTGCTAAAAACAATGGAAAAATGTATAGATGGGTACATTAGGGAGGCCATCCATCCTTCACACCTATCTAGAAATCAGCATGAAAAGGAAATTGGTAGAAACTGCTCTATACGAAGTGGCCTCCACGATTGAAATATCCCTTCAATACAAGGAATTCACTCTCGGCACATTCCTAAACATAGCAGGGGCTTTCAACAATGTCACCAAGAAGGCTATTATGGATGCCTTCCTTTTGCAGGCAGCTCGGTCTTGGATCGTTTCATCGCCGAGATTTATGCGTTGTTGTTGCTTCTTCATTTGATCGATCCACGTGTGTTTCCGTCTGCCTCGGGGTTTGGGTCTAGCAAATGGAACGTTCATTGATATTGCCTTCATAACTGGGTTCTCAGGTGGACGCCTTAGAACATGGCAATACCAATCCATACGACGATCTTCGAGCTTTTCAGTGATCGGTTGCTCGACAAACAAGCTGCCTCGGATGTAGGTACTTTTGATGCGATCCTTTTTGGTCACACCGCCTGACATCCGTAGCATTTTCATTTCGGTCGCAGTCATTTTACTCTCCTCCAACATCCCCTTTTACACCTGCAAAAGCTTGCTTGGTAAAAGGTAGGGCCTCAAATCGAGAATCACTCACTGGATACACACAGCTGTCGTAAGACCGATACTAACGTACGGAGCTGTGATCTGGCGGGCAGCACTCAACACAAAAAGCAACATACAGAAAATGGAGAGGGTACAGAGACTCTCTTGCTTGGGGATCACTGGAGTCGTAAGTACAGTATCTTCGCTTTCTCTTAACACCCTTCTAAACCTGCTTCCGATTGATATCTGTGAAATGCTGATGCTAAATGTGCCCCAAAGCTCAGAGAGGCAGCGCGCTTCAAAGAAAGACCATATGGACATGGCAGTACTAGTCTGCTATCTAATAATACTGACTATATGAAACCACAACTCGGTTTCAGTATAAACTTCGGAGTCAAGATACCCGATAGGGAACACATCCCGGTAGTTGATCATAAAAGCAGGAAGGCGCTGAACCTCTACACGGATGGCTCCAAGATGAAAGCCGGAGTTGGTGCAGCAGCCTATTCGTCGGAAGTTCCATGCAACCTATCCTTCAGACTGCCGAATGAGTGCAACATTTTTCAGGCGGAGGTGCTTGCGATCCAAAGGGCAGCCGAGGTGATCCCCGAAAAAGGGTAGAATTGTTATAAATAAAAAAATAAATAACTGGCGCAACAGTCCAATTTGAACCACGGCCTCGAGATGAGTTAGCATCATCTCATTTTCTAGATCGTGACGGTTTTTTGTGCAGAGGTATGTGATCAGCAACACGCTCAACCGAGTTATTTACCCCATAATGGGTACTCATTTAACAGCTGAGTGGGCTCATAGTCCGACACGTAAATCCCCGGAATCGAACCGGAGCCCAGTGCGTTGAAGGCGAACGTGCTAACCGTTGCGCCATCCGGACTACAGTAGAATTGTTATACATTCGGATAATCAAGCAACACTAAAGGCGTTACAGTTCGTTATTATCAAGTCGAAGACAGTGCATAACTGCCTAACAGGCACTGGGATCAACTAGGACCGTGGAACTCTGGTGGTTTCCGGGCCATAGCGTAACGAAGTAGCGGTCGGACTAGCCAAACAGGGGCTAGCCTCGAACGAGGGACAGCCCAAGACGACGCCAATACAAACATGCAAGAAGATATTGGACGACAGAAAGTACGGAAAAGTCAACGCTAACTGGCTTAACACAAACGACTCCAGAATAACGAAAATATTTTGGAGCTCTCATGACAAGGAAAACCAAAGCCTCTTAGGACTACCCAGAAATCAAAGTGCACTATTAGTATGCACGCTAACGGGCCACTGCTTGATAGAGGAACACGCGTACAGACAAAAGCTAATAACTACGTTGACTGCAGATTGGCATTGCCAGATACCAAACACGGACGAAAGTCTAAACCACTTTCTATGCGAATGTCCGCACTCGCTAGAAGACGATTAAAGTGCCTAGGAGCTTACTTCTTCAACGACCTTGAAGGAGTTACAGGACTCAGTTGGAGATGCCTCTTGAGCTTCGCCAACGAGGCAGGTTCCTTCCAGCTCAACAACGATCTTCTGGTAAGGACTAGCAACGACACGGGATGAGTACCTGAAATATGTGGTATCGCTATGGATCCCAGCGGTCTATACGGAGCCGTCAGGCTGCCACTCTACCTAACCTAAGGCAAAATAGTAATATTCACACCGAATTTTCAATTGGGCATCGTTTCATAACGCGATGGGATGTTTACACATAAACCTCGAGCTCAGAAGGACTAGCTCGTTTTGTGTTTTTTTTTTCTACCGTGCGGACCGTCTAAATATATTTCTCTTCAAAGTGGCCCACTGCCGTAATGAGGTTGCCGACCCTTGATCTAGAGAATGGAGGCTCGATCCATGGCGCGAACAAAAACTGCCTGTGGATACTAATAGAACTCCCACTGCGCTCCGAGCTTGTCAGTATAAAGACAGCGCGGATAGGAAGTAAACCAAGCCAATATGGGTATTTTCTGAATGGAGGGGATGAGACCTATGGTCTGAACATAAAGGACATAAATGAGAGAAAGGACATAGAGGGTACAGAGGACATCAAGTATATGAACGACGTAATGGGAATGTGACATGGGACGGGTTTTGACCCGATGACTATTGCTACTTTCCAGCTAGTTAATCATGGATTTCAGACATTACACACGAAACTATTATCATAGATTCAATTGACATTATCAAAATTTTCCAATGATGTTCACCAAAGTAATATAATAAGCTATTTATGTAATAAGTATTACTGCACCTAAAGTACCGAAAAAAAACACAACAACCATTTAGTGATTATCTAAATAATGTTAATATCTACATCATTGTACTTAAATACTAAACTCCAACCAAGTAACAATAACATGAACATAAATTCAAATACGTACCGTCGACTGTTTCTTCCATAGATCGATGTTTTTTCTTTGGGCCTTGGTGAAATGGTCCCATACCTTCTTGTGACTAGCCGCAATGAACACTTTTTCAATCTGAGTGACTGATGGGAAAGGGATAATTTCTTTTTATAGATGATAGATTGAGTTTGCTGTTGTTGTTTTTTTTTATTGAGTTCAGAGGTTATGTTGTATCTGAATTTGTACTTTCATATTTATATGTGATATGCATATTTAAAAGTTACTGCTTGTGCTGTTGAGGTTACAGCTCAGTTGTCAGCAAAATTTTTAGAGCAATACCCAACACTAGAACCTGAAAGGCCAGAATGAATGTAGATGGTTTGTCTCTTGATAGGTTTAATCTGCTAGAAGGAAATGTTTCTATTTTTTAAAGATCATTGGAGTAACTGCAGGAATAAAAGATTTTTTTTCTCGCGAAGAAGGCCTTTTTTTCACAAAACTCTCTCAGAAATACTCAAACAGTAAAGTACCCCACAGCTACTTTTTAAGTTTCAAATGTACACACACACCCCCTCTAAAAGTATAAACATATTAAGAAGAAAACAAAATATATATAGCACATGGTGATTAAATTGTTAAGATATAACCTACTCTTGACATGTACGTATTGTATGTATCTCGTACGTAACGGTTTTGAATGTGTCTGGGCCAAATTGAACAATTGATTACATTACCTTTCATTTTATATAGTTTATTGAATAGCTGAATAGTATCAATATTTAAATCACTCGATCGACAACACAAAAAATGAATAAGAAATAATTGAACCGTTAAAATGAAAACAAAAAAAAAAATAATAGAAGAAATGACGAAGAGAGTTGTCACACAAATGAAAAATAGAATCATACAGAGAATGTATACGAGTATATTGCAGTGTTCAAGAAATTCGGAAAGTACAAAAATGACATAAATCACAAGATTTTCATTACCTTTCAATGATTCAATTAGCCAGTTTGGACAGAAGGGACCTAGAGCTCCGGCGCGAACGCAATCGATCTCAACAACTTTGCAAAGGAAATAAGAAGACACACAACCGCAGTTGAAAGTCAGTCTCTGTGTGGAAGTTTAGCGAAAAATAGTTTATTGCAAAGGACTGCATACTAATGTAAATCTGAATAGAACAATCTCCAAGTATTAAGGTTAGCGCAAATGTTGACGGGCGTTGCGCGCAGTATTAGTCGCGTTCTTTGTGAAAAGAAAAGAACGGTACGCATCATACGACGAGCGAACGCAAACAGCCACCCCGCGTGGGAGCCAATTGCGGACTTAGTATAGAAAGGTACGGGGAGGAATTTAAACCAATTCACTTCCAACTCTGATCCAGATGTAATCCAATGCGTGACCTGGATCATTGACGGTCAGTCGTTTTATTTGGGAATTAGCTTTTGATCCAGTGAAAAGAACGCGGCTATTAGGGATGAATCACGGTATCAGGCACGGACGGACGTAAATTCAACCGAATTAATTTGGATTCAATGACAATCTATTTTTCTCTTTTGCCATTGCTGATTGATTGCTCACAAACTAATTTTTGTCAAAAATAGGCTTGGGTTTGTAAGCAAGAGATGAAACGAAAAGATGAGCCGATACAAGAAGCGAAAATTTACCACTCTCCCAAGATGATTACTGATCAGAGACTCACTGTCGCTGATGAAAAGATAGAAATCGTTCCTGCGGCAATCAGTTCTTCGTAGCGACCGGTTACACAACGGCCAAGAGCTGCCAAACCCCTTCAAAACAGAAGGAAAGAACATGTGTGTATCATAGTTTTTGTTGGAGGCCACCGGTAGCTCAGTGCATAGAGACATCAGTCTCATGATTGACTACCGGCGTTTCGGGTTTGGATCCCGTCCACGACGACGTTCGTGGCCATGGATGCTTGTGTTGTCTTCTCCCTGTGGTGCGGGGCGTAATAATAAGCCACAATATCTGCCGACTTGTCGCAGGTAGGCGGTTCAATGAAGGAGCAGGAGGTGGATGCTAGCAACTGCCTTTTCCGAAACTAGTTTATGCCGACGGAACGTCAACTGGGTCGGCGAATCACATGATTTGTATAAAGCTCAAGCGATATGTGAGCCGACTAACGGCAAATGAAAAGCTACGAACTCAATAAATTTGCAATAGTATGGCCACCGTCAAGTCATCTTGTGACGCGCAACGTCCGTCGGCATTTACGCTAACCTTTAAGTGTCGAATTGTTTGAAATTTTTTTTGCGAGATTTTTTCGCTTGAATCTTGACAGTGACAGAATGTGAATAAGTTAGCCATGAACTACCAAGTTCATTCCAAACTGGCTTCTTGTCCTTCCTCCTCTCACCAGCCGATTTTAACGCTCACCTGATTCATTATGTATGTGCCGACAAAAATGGTTTTGTTTTGTTGTCCGAGTTTATGGGAATTTTAAATAAATTTCAATTAACAATGTTTATGATTAAAATACAAAGAAAAAATCGTTCAATAAATACAAACCTAACACAAAACAATGGTTTACGAGGGGGATCGTGAATGATCAGATGCATCCGTTGTACTGTTCAATAATCCGAAAGGGATCGTTTTAGTTCACATTTTTGAACGTGAATAAAAAACAGTGCAAGGTGCATATTAAACCACACCCGCCCCCTCTTTCCAGATATGATCATGAATGAAAATGTCCTCAATTTTGTTTGAATACTGGTCAGTTATGTTGAATGATATAGAAAGTAATTATAAGAAAAAGAAATATTCCATTGCAAAGTACACCACATTGCTACACCATTACACGATCACTTCGTGTTTCAAATAAATACCCTTGACGGCCAGCTTATGATCTGAGCCGAAACCAAGAGTGCTTCTTAGTAACACTGTTATGATAAATTATAAACTCTTACGCCAAATAACTTAACAACAAATCCTACTTACATTGTTGTGTCATATTTTGCATTTGTTTGCGATATTGTTCCCGTGCTCGTCTGAGGTCCTCTTCGTGTTGTTGCTTATCATTTTGCAGTCTTCGCACATGCGCATTCGTACTCTGAATCATTGAATAGAACGTATTGGCATTCTTTTTTGAACAATCGCCACGTTCAAGCCACGTAACCAGCGTAAGAACGGCCTTTAAAAATGAATCGTCGTTTTTAAGTTTCTCCGCCACGTTGCCCGCTTCGTGTTCGGTGTAGTGGACGATTGGGGGTGGCGACATGGAACGCAGCCGTTCACGTTCGATACGCTCTCGATGGCGTTGTTCGCGTTGCAATTGACGTTGTTTGCACTCCCATTCGTACTGATCGTCACGAGCCTGGGCGTAGTCGACATGCAAACGCCCACAATTCGCCGACTCCGAACTGTTGGCAATGCGAATTCTATAGCCCGACAGATAGATAGCCGAATCGACGGACGCTTCGAAAGAAAATCGTATATGACAGAAATTCTTTTTGGACAGTCGCAGTGTTGTTATTTCGCCGCAACTTTCGAATATTTCCCGAATAATATCCTCGGTGATGTTCTCCGGCAGACCGCCCACAAATACGGTGCGGCAACCGGGTGGACGTTCTCGAATGGTGGGGCGCGGAGCATTGGGATTTGGTGGATACAATGTGCACGATTTACAAGTTATCATCTCCTTAATTTGTATTGGCATTACAGGCAGTGTTTGTGCAGTTTGTTGTTGAGTTGCGTCAACAACATGTGGCGTAGCTGCACTTTGTGTGACAGGTTGAGTGGGAGGAAGGGCGGCCGCCATCAGGGGAAACTGTTGCATTTGAATTGTTGCGGCCATAGTTGTAGGATCCATCATCATTCCCGCCGGCATAACCATGAATCCTTGGGGATGGTGTGGCTGTTGGTGATGATGATGAGGTGGCGGCGGTGGCGGTCCGACTCCCATCATACCATTCAAAAACATTTCGCTACTCATGACGATTGGCGGCTTGTTGGGTCCCGCCGCCGTGTTGGGACCTGAGATCAAATTCGCTTCGGGTGATAGTTTCATTCCCGAGCAGGAACTATCGTCGTCCAGCGAGCCGATGCTTAATTTATGCTCTTTTCGTTTCGAGTGGACGATCTCGATACTTGCACCGCTGTTTGGCGAAGGTGAATCGTTTTCATTCTCCAGATCCATTGGGCCAGCACCCATTTGATTTTGTTGTGGCGGCATAGAAGGCTTCAGTGATTTGTCCATTGTTGGCTTGGTCGTGGACTGTGAATTGGTCTTGAACTCGAGCGGACTATCATTTAGGGCGGCTGACAAGTGTGCCGGGATCAAGGACGAGCCGGTGAGCGTGGACAAAGTGCCGGCATTTGAGGCTACAGCGGCTAGCTGTGGGATGAAATTGGAGCCGTTTGTCATGTTGGATATGTTGCCCATTATGGGAACTGAAAGGGAAGATGAGTTTAGTTTATTAGTTGTAGAGTGTTAAAATTGGAAGAAATGTTAAAAATGAATGCCTTTAAACAATTAATTTAGTTTATTGTCATTTTCAATCAAAATAAGCGATTTTATAAAAGTCGACGTAAAGGCGGATGATACTGACGATTCACCTCATTGCACCCTGTAAAATGTTCTCATAAATGAATTGCTCTACCACACTTATTAAAGAAGTAGTATAACAAAGCTAGTGTTACATACTGCTTAAATCAAAGCACTGGCAGCTGAGGCCTTAGGCCTAAACGTTATATGTGCCATAGTTAGGATGATTCTCAATGTCTGGTTAAACTGCCAGTTAGCTATCCGGGGCACCAAATTTAACCTTAGCGCATGCAACGCTTGCAGCAGAAAGTCAGCTGATTATCTTGGCGGAATACTGCCACCTGTTCTATTCTATTCTACGTCTGTGCCACCTTTCAGCATTATTTTGTGGCTGAGTTGGTTTCAGATCAGTTTCCTTCGAATGAATATCCAGACTCTGTTCTTTGTGACCAGTTTAATTGGCTGCGTTTCTATTTTGGACCGTGTCGGCACCGTGTCGACACGGTTTCATAGATACTTTGCAAAGACGCTACGATTTCAGACACCGATACCAGAATCTTTGAGATGCGGAAAAGTATCAGGAATTTTTTCCGATCCGATTACCCCTTCAACGATTCCTATAGTTTTGACAGTTCGCTCTTGACAAGTTCTGTCACTCCATTCGTAAACAACTCTTTGTTGTCGTCAAAGTGGGTGTAGTGATTGAAAAGTCTGTCCTTGCTCGTAATTTTGTTTAGAAATTGTGTTTAAAAGTGAAAATATCCCTTATTAAGTGCCGTATGTTTGTGTGAAATATATTCATGGCGGCACGGGAATCGTGTCGTTCACCGGAGAAATCACGAATCGGAGAAGGGGCAACGGATACGTATAGGAATCACGATACTTTTGGGAACGCACCCATTGTCTCATTTGAATGTGCAAACGTAAACAGCTGTCAAAATCTCAGCAGCCCGTATCAGCTGATTGGAATTATTGTCCGATATATTCTTAACCGGAAGATGAGTACCGTTTAGCGTTTATTTACAGGATAAGATTTAACTAGACATTGAGAAAACGGCCCTTAATATTGTTGTAAACCCGAAGTAATAACACATTAAGGTTTACAATATGTCTTGTTTATTTGAACTCCTAGAACAATCTGACAATTAAATATTATATATCTAGAACCTTAATATCAATGCACACTTGATAATATCAATGCCTTGATAATCAAGTATGCATGCTTGATAACAGAGTACATATAAACATGAGTGTGAGAGTTCTCCACATTCCTCCCCTTTTAAAATCTTTGATAATGTTGATGCCAACGTGGAGCGATGCCTTTTGTTATCCGATCAGAACGTCGAATTCCTTGTGAGATTTCTGTTATGGGCTCCACAACTGCTTCATCATCTTCAGCTTCCAGAAATTCTCTATCGAGGTCATTGGTTGCTTGCAGCTGATGATCAATGATGTGTGGTTGACGAGGGGCAGCTTGCGGAATAATGATTGGTTCAACTTCGATGTTGTCGGTCCACTCTGGAGCCTCAAATAACTCATTAAACACTCCGGTAGTATGTCGGTGTTTAAGTTGATTCGAATGAGCCTTCACGACACGGTCATTGCTAGGCATAACAAGCTTGATCCTATAGTTGACGGCACCTAACTTTTGCATGATAACTGCTGGAGTCCATTCCCACTTGTCTGAAGTGGAATGAAGCTGAAAGTACACCTTGTCACCTTCGCTGAACTCCTTCCACTTAGCACCATTGTGTCGATCAAATTGTTCTGCCATGAAGCTGCCCTCCTGGTGCGATGCGGCTCGATGCTTAACACAATCCAAGCGAGTTTTCATTATCCGATTATTTAACAATTCTGATGGGGACTGTGAACCGAGTGCGTATGACGGTGTGTAGCGGTAACAAAATAGGAACTGGCGAAGCTTCTGATCAATGTTTCCTTCCGCTTTCTTCAACCCAGTCTTAAGCAAATCAACAAATCGTTCAGCTTGGCCGTTTGATTGTGGGCTGTATGGAGCTGTGGTGACATGCTTGATGCCTTCAGACTCGCAAAATGCTTTGAATTCTTCAGAAACGAATTGTGGGCCATTGTCACTAACGATTGTGTTGCAAAGTCCGTGTTGGGCAAATGCCTTCTGTATGAGCTCAATTGTTTTAGCGGATGAAATACTCGTTGTTTTAAAGACTTCTGGCCATTTGCTAAATGCATCAACAATGACCAAAAAGTTATTTCCGTCGATGGGACCTGCATAATCGATGTGTAGGCGTTCCCATGCTGACGATGGTACCGACCAAGGTTGAAGTAAACATTTGACTGGAGTTTTAGAAATAGTAGCACAAGTCTCGCAGGTTTTTACTACTCGTTCGATGTCAGTGTTAATGTTTGGCCAGAATACTTTACTTGCAGCTAAAAGTTTCATGCGGCATTCACCTGGGTGACCATGATGGAGATCCTCAAGAAGTTGCTGTCTATAAATCTCCGGAATAACTATTCGTTCGTCATAAAAAATGCAGTCTTGAAGAACAGTAAGGTTATGCCGGTGTTGAAAATATTCTGCTAACTTGTTATTGATAAGCTGCGATTTCTTTTGCGGCCAGCAATCATTTACGATGTATGAACTCACCTTGCTGAGTACAAGACATGATTTGGTCGCTGTTTGTACATCTTGAAAATTGATTGGAAGTTTTTTTGCTGATTCGATAGCGAAACATTGAACTTCTGGATCATCATTTTCATCATTTCTGAGTTGAGCAATCACGGTATCTTCAACAGGCTTTGCATGACTAGCCATAAGCCGCGAAATAACATCAGCATATCCGAAACAGTCCGTTTTCACATATTCAATTTCGAAGTCATATGAAAGAACTATGGTGGCATATCGTTGAAGTCGAGCTGCTATATACACCGGGATACCAGCCTTTGGATTAAAAATGGCGAGAAGCGGTTTATGATCGATTTGTATCTTGAACCGTCGTCCGGCAATATAATAGTGACACTTTTTCAAACCAAACACAAGGGCACGGGCTTCTTTGTGCATTTGAGGGTAGTTGCGCTCCGCTGCGCTAAATGTTGCTGAGAAATGCATTATCGGTCGAAGTGTCCCATCGCTTCGTGCATGAGAACTGCGCCCATTCCATAATCCGATGCATCAGTGGCCAACACAATCTTCTTAGCCGGGTCGAAATGAACTAGACAGATACCTGATGCCAGAAGTTTTTTAATTTTGTTGAACGCTTCTTCATGCTCTTGCCTCCACTCGAACTTGACGTCTTTTTTTAGCAGATTATCTAAAGGTCCTCGAAGATCCTTCATATTCTTAAGATATTTTCCATAGTAATTGAAAGCACCTGCAGCTGCTCGAAGTTTTGAAATATCAGTTGGTGCTGGAAGATCCATAATGGAACGGAGCTTGCCAGGGTGCGGTCGGATACCAGTTTGATCAACTGTATGACCACAAAAATCAACAGATGGTACACCGAACTTGCACTTTTCGATGTGCAACTTAAACCCGTAGTCTTGTAAACGTTGCAATGTCTTGAAAAGTTGTTTCCTGTGGTCCTCTTCGTTTTCTCCGGCACAAATCATGTCGTCAATGAAACCAAAAGTGTTGACCCCGCTAAGCATTGTATCAACAATCTGCTGAAAAATGCCTGGGGCAGTCTTCACACCTTGTTGAAGTCTATTGACTTTGAACAAACCACAATGCGTATTAATCGTCATTAGTCTTTGAGCTTCTTCATCCACCGGAATTTGGAAAAATGCATCTGATAAATCAATAGAGCTGAAAATTTTCTTTCCAGCGAGTCTTGAGAATATTTCGTCTGGAGTCGGGAGCGGATACTTGTTAGGCTCCAGTCTATCATTCAACCCTGTTGAATAGTCTGCACAGATGCGAATTTTTCCATTTTTTTTCTTGACCACAACAATCGGTGCTGCGGACTCAGAATACTCGATGGGTGAGATAACTCCAAGATGCTGTAATCGTTCGAGTTCTGCTTCAATAACGGGTGATACTGCATGAGGAACTGGTCGAGCATTGCGATATACCGATTGTGTTCCCTTCTTGAGTGTGAGAGACGCCGTTGTCTTCGTGCAGCACCCAAGTCCGTCAGAGAAAAGAATGGGAAATTTTGCTTTTACTTCGGTAGTCAAATCGTTGTCACCGCTTGTGCGAATCGAATTGCAAAAAGAATTGATGGGAACATTCCAGAGGTTGAAAATTGTCATCCAATCTTCACCGAAGAGATTGATTTGGAGTGGCGTGACATAACATTTGCCGTACTCCTCTCTGTTGTTGAGTTTCATGACGCAGGGAAAACTGCCAATCAATGGGAATTTGTCACCGGATGCACTCTTGACTGCCATGTTTGTTGTCTCGAGAGTTGGTTTTCCGAGTTTTACCCAGTTTTGTCGAGAGATTATAGTGATGTCGGATCCAGTATCAAGCTGAAGTTTTATTGAAAAACCATTGACATTTGGTACCAGATATTTTCTATGTTGTTTCGCACTATTGATTTGCTTGACTTCCTGAGATAAATCAGGATTTGAGCGTTGACGTCGAAATGTCGGACGACTGGTTTTTATATCACAATAACCAGCTTTATGACCAATCTTTTGACAATCGTTGCAGGCCTTTTCTCTAAATGGGCAATCCTTATGCCAGTGAACACCACCACAATGTAAACATGGTAAGGAAGGCTTCAATGATTTTTGACGATTGGAATTCTCTGTTACTTCCTTTTTCTTTGCCGCTCCTTGCTTGATTGAGAGTACTTCTGTCTTGGGAGATGAGTACTGAGATGTGTTTGTAACAATAGTTTTGTCGTGTTTCAGGCAAATTATACGCTCGGCTTCGTTCACCAAATCCTGTAGAGTTAGCCTTTTGAATGCGTCAATTTCAGTTTGCGTCGTGATAGCTGTAAGATGAATGCTCTCGCTATCAAGTTTCGAGAGGAGCTTCTCAAGAATGAGGGAATCCTCAGGATTCTTGAGACCGCTGACAAAAAGTAAAGCCTTGAACTCGTCGGAGGTACATTTTGCTAAATCAAACTTCTCTGCATGTTTATTGATACGAGCGGCGTACTGCAAGAAATCTTCGGAGCTCTTTTTAGCCAGGCTTAAACATTGATGTCGCATCGAAAATTTTGTTTGACGGTGACCGAAAATTAATGTCAGCTTCTTAACAACTTCCTCTAATGTCAGCTCATAAGATTCTTTCGGGAGAATAGCATCAGAAAATCGTTGATAGTGGGTCAGTTTCAATTTTTGAAGAAGTAAACGAACCTTCATCTGTTCTGTAAGTGAGGCGGCTTCTGTCATGAAAACTGACTTGTAACGTGCGTACCATGTCTCAAAAACGGAGTTATTCTCAGGATCGTATTCGAACTGGAGCATTGAATCAGCCAAATCTTTGATGGTAGATGCTGTCCCTACTTTGGTTGATCGATGATAGCCCGATCTTCTCGGCGTTGTTGCTCGGCCAAACGCATTTGTTCTTGAAAAACTTCGATTAGGTTTCCAATTGCCTTCTCCATTTCCTTGGTTTGCTTAGGTACAGTGCAGCTATGGTAATTCTTCAATAATCCTCGTCGCCAATGTTGTAAACCCGAAGTAATAACACATTAAGGTTTACAATATCTCTTGTTTATTTGAACTCCTAGAACAATCTGACAATTAAATATTATATATCTAGAACCTTAATATCAATGCACACTTGATAATATCAATGCCTTGATAATCAAGTATGCATGCTTGATAACAGAGTACATATAAACATGAGTGTGAGAGTTCTCCACAAATATAATATATAAAAGTGAAGATTCATTTTGTATGTTTGTCGTGCAAAAACTTTTAAACCACTATCGCCAAGTTTTGCATGAGAATATTTGGCGAATTGGAATAGTTAGTAAGGTGGTTCGAGACCACATACAGTAAAACCCCGTTCAACCGAACCCAAAGGTGTCGCGTCATTTCGGATAATTGAAACTTTTCACAAGTACTTTCGGGAGGCAGGGGAGGAAAATAAGGTGATGCGCGACTCCAGAATGTTACAATATACAGTAGAACCTCGACTAATCGAACCAAGAGGGCGGCGCGACACAGCGTCATTTTGGATAACGAAATTTTTTATAAGTACTTTCGGTAGGCTGGAGTGGAAAATAAGGTGGCTCGCGACTCCAAAATGATACCACATACAATACAGTTTTAAAACTGTGAGCGATCATTTGTTTTGTTCTAAGCTACTGTTATGCTCTTGGCAGTGCATGTTTCTATTCTTAATTTTTAAAAGTGTTGCAAGTTTGTTAGGAAGCCAATTTTTCACACTTCCCCTGAGGACATGATATGCACATGGTTTCCTCTTTTCTATAGAGAATTGCGAAATATGCCCGAGAAAGTGGTTAGGAGTAGGCTTAAGACAAATGGTAAGTCTCGAAAGCAGATTCAACTTGCAAATTGGAGCTCCAACGTTCTGATCTTCCAACTAGAAGTGAGCTGAAAAGAAGTTAGCGATTATTATCGTCCGCCTTGACCCTCTAATCAGAGCCCAGGGTATACATGAAAGTTATACAACCCCTTTTTATTACACCACAATTAATGGGATTTCCATATTACAAGTAACGATACTTTATATACTAACTCCATAGAACGCATTTAAAACACATTATCCTTGGGAAGGGGGTGAACTGCTACCCCCGAAAAAAATTCTTTGTGCTTCTTCTATGAACTTCTTACCCATTGCATGCAATGCATTCCCATCGAGGGGAGAGAATCCAAATGACATTTTCCTCTGGATTTATTCAGCTTCAATCTTCACAAGTGCGTCTTCAACTATTCTTAAGTCCAACAATCACTTTTCGGCTTCCAATTCACTTCGAACGACCGAAAAAGGCGAATTGAAAATTCCACTCTTTCTCACCACCAACAATGCAAAAAAAATTTATTTTGACACTTATCCTTCGATAATTTGCGCATATTTCTCAACAAATGCAAATCGAGAGAGTATAGAATGAAGAGAGAAGTTTATTGTTGTCAAATCGGGCTTTTCCGCCAGATGGCATTTACGTCGACGTTTCAGCTGTTTTTGTTTACAAATATTTGCCGCTTTTTGGAATCCCTGCCCGCCGTTTAGTTAGGATTTCTTGTAGTTGCAATCAAGCAATTCGTTTTATTTACTCAAATTGAACTACAAATAATAGGAATTATGAGAAACTACCGCGTGGTTATAGATTTGCCCAGTCACTTGAAAAACAGCATGAACGGTATTATTTACAAATAAAATCAGCTGTTTGTCACAGTCGACGAGCAGGTGATAAGTGTGATAACCGGCCGTTCATCAGCGGCTGACCGCTCGTCGTCAAAGATTCTGCTATTTTTTCGAAATTAGTTGGTGCGCGGTTCAAATGCAGAACTTCTATTTAAAAAGCAGTTGAGCTGTGATGTAGCTTTTCACGGAAGAAGGGTAATGTAGCAAAATTCTCATGAAATCAGTACAGTATTGCGCTTATAAACATTACGCGAAAAGAAGAAATCATGTCACGAGGACTATTAACATAAGTAGATGATTCAATGCTGTGTTTCAAGTGTGATCGATTTCTGTACTGATTCTTTTCAAATCGAGAAAAAAAATGGGGCTCGCTGTCTATGCAGACTTGCATTTTGCTGCAGTTCGGTGTTGTGATCATCATCGTAGGATCATTGTCCTCCAATTATCTCGGTCAAGTGACTGCATTCTCCTATTTTGTAACCTCAGCAGTTGTTCGGCGTCAGCACCTACTGAGTCTTCCCAACGAGCTCTCGATGTTCGCGGTAGCTTTGCTCGGCTGAAGCGTCCTTTCAATATTTTCTTCGGCATGCGGTTAGTGTCCATTCGTTGCACTGCACATGCCCTGTCCATTGAAGACGTTGTTTGACGGTTGTCGAAACTTCCAGCGCATCGTACAGTTCGTACAGCTCATGGTTGTACCGCCATATGCACCATCCATTTCGGTCGCAAATTGCCCCGAAAATTTGCCAAAGGAGCTTCTTCAGTATTAACTAATCTCAGCTACCTCACCACGATGTAAACATATCGTATTGGACCAGCTCTTAGCTCGACTTGTAATGCGGTACTGGATTAAAAAAAAATTGGATTAGAGGTTTACGTTTCCGTTTGTAATGAACCATATTCTGGTCTGGTTGTGCTGCTTCCACTGGCAGATCGAAGGCGAATAGTTATCTGTCAGTGGTACGAAACCAGAGGCTAAGGGGCCCATTACACCCGGATCCCGATGCGATCCCTTCCTTATTGCCCCATTTTTTTATTATTCCCCATTTTCGTCTCCCATGTTTGTGTTGTCTTCCCCAGGCCTATGCATTTTTAATAATGCGTACGCAATGCAACGAGCGGCGAAAACCCCGCCCACGTCTCTCGAACTGAGATACAGGAAGCATAGGTTGCTGGTTAGCTCCTTGAGGGGCCTTTTTCTTCGCCAAATGACATGGCTCGACCTTCACGAACATTACCTAAGACTCCGTCCCCACGGGCATCTTCTGGTGCCCTCCAAATCGTCCATTATATTGCCAGCATGTACCTCCTGCTCCAATTTAGCTGCCTACCTGCGACAAGTCGGGAGACGTTAAGGCTTATTATGACACCCCTCACCACAGGGGGAAGGCAACACAAACATCCATGACCACGAACGCCGTGGATGGGACTTAAACCCGTACGACCGTAGTCAGACATGAGAATGACGCCTCTACGCACTGAGCTACCGGTCGCCCCAAACCACCTCAACTTGTTCTCTCAAATTTGCAGAAGTAGTTAATATATGGCATTTAATAGACCCTTTCCACCGGATTTAAGCTATTCAGCTGGAATCTCGTCTGCACCCGGCGGTTTGTTTGGTTTGAATGACTTCAGCACGAGATCAACTTCTTCTACAGTCGGGGGTTGTATATTGGGGCGATGTTCGATCATATCGTCATCGATTGGGGCTTCTTGTATGGGGACGTTAGATACGTTAGCTCTCCGAAATAGGACGCCCATTGTTGACCGTTGATCGGTATCAATTATCAATTGCCCTAACCCCTTGTGGGGCATAGCGCGTCAACTGTTCCATATGGCCCAGTTGACGTTTCCTTGGCATAGACTAGTTTTGGAGAATGCAATTGCCAGCATGCACCTCCTGCTCCCCCATTTAGCCACCTACCTGCGAGAAGTCGGGAGATGCTGTGGCTTATTATTATGCCTCGCACCACAGGGGGTGTCGCGCTCGGTGGCCGTGGTCGTTCGATCATCGCTCTACGATACTAATCTAGAGCTCGGAGTTCAAATCTCGGCGCGATCAAAAAACTGCTTGTGGGTACTAATAGAACTCCCAAAGTGCTCCGAGCTTGTCAGTATAAAGACGGCTCGGATAGGAGGTGCATGCTAGCAACTGCACTTCCGGAAGGTAGATATGCTATTGAAACGTCAACAAGGCATAGGAATGCTATAGATGTTGACGCGCCCATGCCCCTGGAGGAGTCAAGGCAATTAACAACACAGAGGAGGACAACACAAACATCCATGGCCAGGAATGTCGTCGTGGACGGGATTCGAATCCGAAACGCCGGTATTCAGACATGAGACAGATGCCTCTACGCACTAAGCTACCAGTCGCCCCTAGCTATTGACAGCCCACTGCAATTTCGTCCCCCGATAGTACATGCTCACCTGGTCTACCAGTATCATAACAGTGGTCCTCACTCCTTGGAAAGAGTGTCGTCATAAGATGTTCTAGTGTTTCAGTAGTATATTGGGTCCAACTACCATTCGACCTCTTAATGAAAGACGGACAGCTAGGGTTCTTGGCTAAAAGCTTCTACAATCTTAATGACGCGCTCGTATCCTCAAATCGATTTACAATAATCCCTCCAAGAGTCCCTTTTGGTTGATTTGATAGCTTTCTTTAATTGTATATGCTTAGACATTCTTTATAAGGTTGCCGGTATTTGTGCTTATAGCAAGTATTGACGATATCCCTTGTCAAAGTCAGGTCATTCCACCATGAGGGCAGGGTTTTCTTGCTACATTTAGCAGGGCAAGAGATTTTGTACGCTGAGTCCATGGCCTTCTCGTAGTTATCAATCTTGAACTCCAGCTCCTTTACTGTCTCGATACTTAAGTTGGGCATTTTAGTTAGTTTTGTAAAGATTACTAGCCTGAATTTCTTCCAGTCGGTTCTCCTAGGATTCCTAAACGGATTAGGTTGCTCCACCCTGACATCTACCGCAAAGAGGACCCAGCTGTGTTCCGAGAATGATTTCAGACGGGAGATTTTTCAGTCCTCAACTCTTGAAGTTTTCACTGTTGGTAACCAGTGTGACGTCCAGAACTAGGATACAACTTCTTGGTCTTACCTGGTCGGGGTCGCTGCTGGTGTAAAATAAATTCGCGTTCCTAAATTGCAAAAACTTTTTTTTCTAGAAGCCGTAAAGGTCTGAAATTTTACGATATCTTTTAATCTTCGCAGATGACCACATCGACCGATTGCACCCGATGGGAACCGTTAACAATACTTGACCTGAACGACGACTGTCTATATGAAATTCTCAAGTACCTGCCACTAATGGAACGCTTAAAATTCGCATATGCCTGTGATGATTTCGACGATATCATTCGAACATTCCTGAAATCGAAAACATTCTCAGTATCCGATTGTCGTGGGTTCTTCTCGCCGCATGAGGCGGAACAGGTTCTCGACCGATTTGGACCGTACATAAGACGATTGAACCTGGACGAGCCAATTGACAGTCAAAATGCAAACATTTACAAATCCATCGCCGAATATTGTTATGATATTGATGCCATCGAACTTCACTACCCAACACGCATTGAATTCGAAGCGTATATTTCGTCAGTGTATCGAATACTATCGACTGCAAAATACATAAAATCGGTTGAAATTGAACGCAAGATTGTAACGGACGATTGGCCCAATCCCTGGTACTATCGTGTTCTCGAGGAGAAACTGTGTGAAATGATTGGCAATCTAACGTATTTAGAGAATTTGCATTTAACACATTTCTACCGAGCGTCCGGCAAGTTTTTAAACAAACTGACCAATCTGAAGCATCTGAACATTGAGTACTGTATGAATTTCAAGGCGGAACATTTTATCGCAATTTGCCTGTCGGTTCGTTTGAAAAGCCTGAATATCGACAATTGTACATTCCTGAATGACGAATCGCTGGAAGCGATGGTTGCAACACAAACCGATTTGGAACGACTCACTCTCAATACCGATTTTGATGCTCGCAATTTCAGAATAATTGGTCGTTTGAAGCGACTGAAAGAACTCGTCGTCTACGACTACTACGGCGGTCGGACACTGGACGGCTTGTTGGAGGAAATCGTTAAACATCATGGCGATGATTTCCGGGTGCTCAAATTGTTTGTGAACGCTGCAAATGCAGTAGAGACGCATAGAACATTCCGACAAAATTTGCTCTGTTTGAAAATGCTCAAAGTACTGTGTTTGCCATATGAATGTCTGACCGAGAGCTATATTGTTGAAGTTGGGACGCAACTGTTGAAATTGGAAACGTTACGTTTCAATATTGAGGATGAGAATCGTCGACGAAATGAGAACAATCGGATTAGTCAGGCGGAGATTTCGCGGATGGCGCGTAAGCCATTAGACTCGGATATTTCTGAATTTGTTTTTCGCGTTGAACTGGTACGTCCTATCGCCGAAGCTAGACGAAATGCTAATTGTAAATTGTTGACAATCTACCTAGATATTGATAATATTGCAGACAATTTGCATGAGGTGAGTGTGTGTAAAATAGGAGGTCGGAACGATTTATTTTAAATATTTCCTCTTCCTGTATTTCAGGCAAGAGAATACGTTGACAATTTGGATGTGATACGAATCCAGCCAGTATTTTAGTTAAGCAGCATTCTACTGATAATTATTGTGATTCATCTAGTTAATTTTGCGTTAAATTTGTTATCTTTTATGTATTGTGTATAGCATTTGCGAAGAATATACCATTTTATAAACTTCCTTCGTAGCTCTTTCTATCGTTCCATTTAAGATTGGCTGCGTTTCTAAAACGCAAGCGCTGTACGCGCTTATTGCTGAGCAGTAAATTGCGATTATTTGGTGTTTTAGAGACGACATGCTGTCCCATTTGTCGAATGCAATATTCAGTTTGGCATTTACGACTAGTGGGCATCCAGTGGGGAAGGGGAGCATCACATATTCAGGCAGCGTCATCATCGTGGCGCGACAGCCCGACGTCGGGCCTTGGCCTTAAGCAGGCAGCGTTACGTATCAAAATATCCCCTCCACTACACAAGGCTTGTTTCGTGATTGAACTGCTACATATCATGCTCCATGCCCAGAGGGTAAAATTTTTTTGCTACGAAGGGGAAGTAGCAGCTCAAGAGCGGATTAATTGAGCGATCGCAATCACGAGGTAGAAGGGTTGTAGCGCTACCTACTGCCTGGATGCACCCAGGTTTCTGCAATGAACCCAAGTCACGATCAATTCCACGATCGACGAATACACGCTGAGCCTGAAAAGCGCAATGCAAGTTCAGTCGTGGTTGTGCGCGATCTTGTGTGGCGAACTTTAGGATTTCGATGAACTCTGTAGAGAGTATTGAGAAGCATATTTATAGTCTATATTTGAATGTAGTGTTTTCTTCAGGAAAAAAGCAGCACAGCCAGCCAGTTCCTTTTGCAACCCGTCCGTAAAGCACACCCTATTGTTTTTATTTTCGATATGGTTATATGTATAAAGGTCTAGATAGACATTCTCATAAGAATGGTATCATGAGACCGATTTCGTTCCCGAGAATCATCTAAATAGCAATGAGAATTCTCATGGAAATTTTCTGTTCTCATGCATTCTCATGTGAATTATTCTCATCATCGTGTAAATAGATGGCGTTGAAGTATTCTCATGATCGTAACCATTCTCATGACCGAAGTTTATTCTCTCCGGGGGGTTGTTGTTGTAATAGCAACGCCTATTGGCTTTGAGGAGGTTTGGCATCTCTTGGCCGCAGATAAACGGTTCTCTCCGCTGCAAAGAATCGGCTGCCGTGGGTGCGACTTTAGGGGGTTGTTGTTGTGGTAGCGATGCTTAAAATACTGCAGTTCTTCTTGCATCGAGGGGGTTTGGCAGCTCTTGGCCGTCGAAAAACGGGTCGTTCCGGTACGAAGAACTGGCTGCCGCAGAAACGACTAGCAGGGGGTCGTTTGGATCGCTGATTGTGAATCTTAAAATCATAATTGCAAAAAAATCCTTATGAAAACAACGTTTGGGGCGACCGGTAGCGCAGTGTGTTGAGGCATCAGTGTCATGTTTAACTACCGGCGTTTCGGGTTCGAATCCCGTCCACGACGACGTTCGTGGCCATGGATGTGCAGGATTGATTGATTGATTGATTTTAATCTGTATTGTCCCGCGATGCTTGGGTAAAATGTGCAGGAGGTGCATGCTGGCAACCGCATTCTCCGAAACCAGTTTATGCCAACGAAACGTCAACTGGGCCACATGGAACAGTTGACGCGCCATGCCCCACAAGGGGTTAGGGCAATTGAGTATTCTGTGCTGGACAACCCCAATTTTTTTTTTTCTTTTTTGACTTCAGATTCGGAGTCAGCTACCCAAAATTACCTTGTAGCTCCAACCAGCCCGATCGGGCGAGTGTTTCCAATAAATTGCGTCTTTTTGACATTATTACTTACACACAACAAAGCAATCCACGATCATCCACATACGATTTGTATGACCACATCCCCACTAACATCAAAAACATAGCGCGGCGACATTCTCACATGAGAACGCCAATATGAAAATATCCAAATACAACGGTAAATGTCGATTTGCCGTTTCACGAAAACTGTCAATTACCAAATTGGAAAACGCTTTTAAATATTTTATTAAATAAACCATATGATGCAACACATCGCACATCCAGCACATCGCACTAGTGTCAAGTTTGTTTACGTGCCTCGCGCCTGTGGATTATTCCTAATTGATACGTAGTCAAGTGAGGACTTCATCGAAATAAATGTTATATTAAGGAATTCTTGATTCCCAGAGTAAGTGTCGATGAGGTCCCCGTTCATCACGGCTTTTATTGGTGGTATTCACTTGTATTGTCATGGACGAATTTTTGCATGAACAATGAACACTTTCTTCATATTATTTCAGATACGCGTAGGAAATTTTACTGTATTCCAAACTGACGAGTGAATTCCAGATAAATAGAAATAAATTCAATAGGGAGTAATAATGGTAAGTATTTAATCGAACAATTACATAACAAAAATCCTTTTTATCACATTCTCTCATACATTCGACTTGCGAGCTCCCGAGTGTCACTCCTCCCCGAATAGTTGGCACCGATTAGCCCTAGACATGATGTATGGGATTATGTGAGCATGATAGCTAGATTTGTTGATTGCGTGGCATAGGGTGAGTGTAATGAATGAATTTGTTTATATTATTTATAAATATGTATAAATCACATTAGCGTAGTCATATAGTAGTCAGGAACACGTGGTGTGTCTAAGTCTGTTATCTATAGACGATATGAATATTATCTATTAGCACCATATCTCAATTAGGCGGCTATTACACTGTAAAATTGCTTTTACAAATATCTTTAATGAACGATATTTTAAAAGAACTTTTATGAATGATATTAGCCGCCTAACGAAGATGGTGCTGAAGCTTGTGAGAAAAGTACTTCAAACAAGCACCGTCCATGTCGCTAATCTTTCCTTAGGCGGCTATTACACTATAAAAGTTCTTTTAAAATATATATTTGTAAAAGCACTTTTATAGTGTAATAGCCGCCTTACCTGTGTAACAAGACACTGCATGTACAAGCGCAGACATTATAAAGTAGACTTGGTTGGTTTGTTTGAGTGGCGGCAACCCCCAAAAGGGGAATACCGGTGTGCGCCGTTTTGATGCCACAAGCCTTGTAAGAGAAAAGCCGCTGAAATTAAGTCTGTCTAGATGGTTAAGCGGGGTAATTCAACCTGTGGAATTGAGGAACGTATTTGCCCTATTCCATCAGAGGAGATCTCGGATATGTCCGTAAGAAAGACAATGCCCACAGTGCCGCGCCCTGGCTAGTGCTGAACATTCAAAAGCAAAGTGTATTAGAGTCTGCTTCTCCGCCCAATTCTTGCAGCTTCGACCTATTTTTTTTTTGTATTCTACTTCGCCATTATTGTACACTTTTTCGGGTGAAGAGAGTTGAAATGACGCTGCTGTGTTTTGACTATTTTTGATCCTTAAAATTGAAATAAGCGTAAGTGGATAGAAATCCGAAATGTCTTCTTTAAGAGTATATTGGCAATTCTTGTTAAAGCATCCCCAGAGGAATGAATTGATGTACGATGGTTGGGTTGTTTAATGGCCAATTTTCACAAGCTCATGTGTGTCATTTGGTTATAGTCCCGCTTGCTGATTCCCGCATACATCGTAGATATACATATTTGCAATGACCTCTAAAAATCACGAAAATTCCGATCAGCCGATTGCATACTTTCTAGCCTTATGCCCGAACCAAATTGATCGCAGAAAGCAGCAGCAGCGGTAGCGACAATAACAACAACATGCAGATCTGTTTTTGCCGCTGCGTTCAATCTAGGTCGCATAAGGGAAATGCATGCTTTCTAACTTGAGATCTCGGCTGCCGCTGCTGCGGCATTCTGCGGTCATTCTGGTTCGGGCATTACGTGTTTGTGTTGTTCGTGAATGGCAAAATTATTCTCGTACTGTGTGCGAAACAAATATAGTTCGAAGCAATGGGAATGGGTGGGCTATTTTTTGGTGAATGAGGGTCTCGTTCTCTGATTTTAATTTCTCTAATATTCGTTCACATTCCAAGTTCTCAAGATTTTACCATTTTTCTCGACTGTCCGACCGTGAGAGTCCGGCAACGCCATCTGGCGAAGACAATCCTCAGCGTGATAGGCGGCGGCACGAGCTTGCTGTAGCTCAGTGACGGGAGATGTGGGCGGGGTTTTTACCCTCTCGCTGCCCCTACCGTCACTATTCTGAAATATCCCGTACCTAAGGAAAAACAGCACACACACGGGTACCAAAGGTCCCACGACCTTAAAAAAAATAGCAAAGAAGAAAAAAAAGGAAACTACATAAAGGCAATGGCCGTCGACGGGCTCATGCACCTCGACACAACTCCCGGCTCCAGATGGAGCGGACCCTGGCCTCTATACCCACCCTACCAATGAGGTGCCTTAGCCAAATTACTGGTACCTCCCTAAACCACACACAAAAACGAGGCTTTCACCTCATCGAACCAACGATGACCTGAAACGGGGAAGAGGTGATTCCTTTAAAGGAAAAGCCCAGATTTTTCGCCAAACGTTATAAGGACATATTTATTGAGAGATTATTATGCCGCCAACTGTGCCCATGTGGCTCCGACGGCGGGTAAAACTCGGCCCTCAGTAATAACGCCGATGTTGTCCGGGCGGCGGTTCAGAGGTAACTCCTTGAGCGATCGCTCTCCCAGCAGGTCGTGACCCTTGATACAGCACAGGCATCAGCTGAAAAATCTCGTCTCGTCGCTACCCGCTTGTCTCTCCTATCCCAATGCGAGGTCGATGACACCAGATCAAACAGCATATTCTTACAGGACATGTAAGTGTCCATCAGAATATAGCGTTTACAAGTATCAACGACCCACCATGTGATAGAATGACAGAGTTGTCGTTCTTGAAAAATTCCTGATTGAGAATTAGAATTGTTAGGTGGCAAATATTTTAGAAAAATATTTGACAATCTACAATCCAAATAGACCATCCGAAAAGTCATTCATTACAGTTCATTGTGGAAATCTCATCTGCTGCACCTTTCGTTGCACATTCTCTTTTATACTTACTGAAATTTCTCAAATACAAATTTTATTTTCAGAACATGGACAGCAACACTCGATCCCAACACAAATCAAAATCCAAATGTCTAATCGACCTCAACACTGACTGTCTGCTTCATATATGTTCATTCCTTTCGCCCATCGACTTGTTTCGCCTTTCGCTCGCCAGCGATATATTTAATATGGCAGTGGAACATTACATTGAATTCTACGGACTCCAGATCGAGGAGTTACTCAACAACTTGACACTGTCCGAAATAGAGGAAATATTTCGTCGTTTCGGTCAGTACATAAAACGTGTCGATCCAATGTTGGAGTCGTCAGAAGAGGACGAGGTCAAGATTAGTAAATTTTTCAATCTGCTAAGCATGTACTGCAATGAAATCGAAGAGATTGAGATATGGTATCCGTGGAATCCGGATTTCGAAACATGCAAACGTATATTCGAGTCATCGTCGAAGACATTGCAAAAAGTCTCCGTCTCTCAGAAAATATCCGCCGCAATGGACGACAGTTTCAATGAATTATTTTGCCAAGCTCGCAATCTTCAGTCACTGGAGTTGTGCGATTGTAACATTAGCGGAAAATATCTGGCGAATTTTCCCAATCTGACCGAACTCAGTTTCGAGTGTTGCGAGTCGATTGAGCCCAAGTATTTCATCGAGATTTGTAAAGTGGTGAAGTTGAAGATGCTAAACATAGCCGGATGTCGACTACTCGACGATCAGGCTTTCAAAACACTAAGCGAAACTCAGACGGACTTGGAGGAGCTTTTTATTAGTAATAATTATAAGACGGACAATTTCGGAATAGTCGGTCGATTGAAGAGTTTGCGAAAGATTGAATTGTGCGAATCGAGCAAACAGTTGACGTCACTGCTGAAATTACTCGACGAACTTATCGCACATCACGGCCAGGACCTGGAAGCGTTTGTACTGGACAGCAACTTTTGCTATGAGCGGGAGGCAACGATTGGAATTTTGACACGACTTGCAGACTTACAGAACTTACGGAAACTCACCATTCCCAATTTGAATTATATGAATAATGACGGACCATTGAGGAAGGTGATTCAACGGTGCCGCTTACTTGAAAATGTTACGATCATTGTCTATTCCAATCATCATTGGTTGACCAATGAGGCGATATTGCTATTTACCGCGCTAAAGCACTTGTCACAAATTCAGATTGGACCAATTTTTCCGTTTGATACAAATCTTATACCGAGTATTTATAAAGTGCTGAAGATGAAGAATAGCGTTCAATTGAATTTCCATATCGGTGAGGATTGTGCCGATGATGATCTGGTTGAATTTCTTGAGGTGAGTATGAAATGTGAAGCGGGTAATTGGATGGAAAATGAATACTATTTTAACTTGCTATCGTTGCAGACGCAGGAATATAAGTTAAATGAACCGTTTCTAAAAATTCATCTGCTACTTGACACGTTTAATGATTGAAGGTTGAAATCCGTCCCGTTAGTGAATTATTCCCATGTCTTATACACGAATGTGATACGTTTACATTATAATGATGCTGCCTTATTATTATTTGTAAATTTCAAATATATCTATGTGCTTTTTGACAGTGGTTCTTAAATGGTTTTGGGAATTATTTTTCATTCCGAGTACCGTACAACTTTGACATGGATGTCTTATGGCTGGGGCTCATCCTAAAAATATGTCCGCCACGCCAGATGTCACGATTTTCATCCGGCTAGCAGAAGTGGAAACAAGCCAATTGCAAATGTTCCAAGTGTCATAAATGTGCTGGCTGAGTGGTGTGTAGAAAGCGCGTTCCTTTGCGTATTTTTCGAGTGTGGTGTAGGGTAACAAATACGCATTACAGAAACAGCGTTTCCTCTACCCTACCCTACTGTATCGATAGATACGCAAAGTATATATTTTCAACCAGGCTCGCAGAATTTTGAGCCGGTCAAGTTTAATTAAAACGAGTGTAATGAGTAAATTCTCATTCACAACACGCCGTTTAAGCTTTTTTCCATCTCCCTTGTAACCTTGAGCGGAATGATCCGGCTAAAGGCCGGGCCACATATTTCGTGCATCCATCCGATCATACAGTCGGACGAGTGTATGAGAGGGAAATGACATGGGATTTCAGATGCGTTAGTTCACACATTTCCGACACGCGACCAATCATACTCCCACCAGACTCCGATCCAGTATCCAATCATGCTCCGATTGTGTAGACTATTCGTTTTCCGACTGCATGATGTGTCGATCGATGCGTATTTGTGTATTTCTCTTTGTGTTTCAGTTTCGTGCGGGACAGTTGTGCTCTTTCGATTGCATTTGTAATTTGAGCTTTGAATTAGTTTTGAGGAAGAATTTCTTCTCCGACTTCACACGACGCGTGATTATAGTATTTGTGTAATTGTTGATTTTTGTGTTAATGGTGGCTATAAAACCGGAGGAGCTAATCGAAGAGGTCAGGAAGTACCGTGTACTGTATGACCAGACTGAAGAGCTGTACCGAAAAATCTGAGTGGAGTCGGAACGGTGTATGATATGTGTGTTCACCGCTTTCCGATCACGCACCGATCCGATTCTTGGGGTAAAATCGGACAGGAGTATGATCGGATGGGTGCATGATATATGTGGCCCGGCCTTAATGCGTGCAAATTCATTACTCTCGGCGTCGAAGTTACGCGCTCTATGTAAGCATAGTTTATAATAGATATTGTATCGTACATAGTACTAAGTTTATATGTATTGTAATTATCTATGTATTGTGACTTGATGGCGACGACACCGGGGTGGCATCGTCACTGTTGTGCAAGGAGCGATGGGAGCTGGTTGTGCTTGGGCAAGTGGCGCGAGGGCAAGGCGCAAGTGCGATTATTGAAAATAAAAGTTGGGTTTTTATTTAATTTTCCCAACTATAAAAAGTTCTTGAGTTTTATTACGGAAGCATGGCATTTTTCCCCCAGCAGCAGATCCATACAAAACAGATATGTTCGACGACGATCTCCGAAGATCTATTTCCCCATGAGCGACAGTGAGTTTCTCATGGCTTCAGCAAGCCGTGCATCAGTTGGATCAATTTTGGTGTACAATGTAAGCTCATTGTACGGACACCTCCCATAACCGGACACTTTTTATAAGCAGACAAATTTTTAAGTCCCGAACATTTTTTGCATGTTTTCAAACAAATGAAACACGGACACACATTTTTCGGTTATTTTTCAGATTACACCTCTAATAACCGGACAACTCGATGGATTCGCAATTGTTTTTCTTCGTATTTTCATAACTTTAAAGATTCTGAACGACTGGTTAATGACATTCAATAACCAAATGAGATGGCGTAATAGGTTAGGTTAGGTTGAAGGGGCTGCTCTGACATATAGGCACACTTAGTCTACCATAGGATTCGTTGTGATACATGAACTCCGACCAAAACTTACTCCGCAAACCAGCCGAAGCTGCCAATGAAACGATGTAGTTGGCCTTCACTCATTCCTTCAGGTCATCCAAATTGGTGAAGTAGTAGGACCCAAGGTTGACCTTCCAATCACCAGTCAAGGCAGAACAGGCATAGAGCAAATGAAAAGAGCTCTTCTCCTCTTCCCGGTCCCCATAGCTTCTGCAATAATCATTGTGCGGGACTCGAAGTCTCCAGGCAAGCTCTCCAATAAGGCAATGGCCAGTGATAACCCCCACAACACACCTAATGTGCTTTTCTATCCAAGAGCAGCAACCCTGAGGAGCGGTAAGGGTTCAGTGTAGGCCACATTCGCCTGGCTACATGGCATGTTCTGCCAATACCCCATCTGGTGTTTGCTCTGTCCGTAGCAGCAGCCTTAAAGGCCAATTTAGTAGTGATGGGCATAATGAATGACTCTTTTCACTGTGCCAGCACATAAGCTCTGACTCTTTCCAATGAGTCGTTCAAAAAGAGTCATGCAAAGAGTCTGAAACTTGGTTAATAACATATTCAATAAAAGTCGTAGATGGGCAACCCCAATTTTTTTTTCTCTTTTTTGACCCCATATTCGGAGTTGGCGACCCCCCAATGCCCTTTAGTCGAACTAAAGGGCATTAGGGTCCGATCGGACCACTATTTCCCATGAAAGGGGGCTGTCAGTCTGGGATGGGCGACCCCAATTTTTTTTTCTCTTTTTGGACCCCATCTTCGGAGTTGGCGACCCCCCAATGCCCTTTAGTTCGAGCCAGCGCGATCGGACCACTAATTCCCATGAGAGGGGGCTGCCAGTCTGGGATGGGCGACCCCAATTTTTTTTTCTCTTTTTTGACCCCAGATTCGGAGTCAGCGACCCCCCAATACCCTTTAGTTCGAGCCAGCCCGGTCGGACCACTATTTCCCATGAAAAGGGGGCTGCCAGCCTGGGATGGGCGACCCCAATTTTTTTTCTCTTTTTTGACCCCAGATTCGGACTTAGCGACCCCCCAATACCCTTTAGTTCGAGCCAACCCGATCGGACCACTATTTCCCCATGAAAAGGGGGCTGCCAGCCTAGGATGGGCGACCCGAATTTTTTTTTCTCTTTTTGACCCCAGATTCGGACTTAGCGACCCCCCAATACCCTTTAGTTCGAGCCAACCCGATCGGACCACTATTTCCCATGAAAAGGGGGCTGCCAGCCTAGGATGGGCGACCCCAATTTCTTTTCTCTTTTTTGACCCCAGATTCGGACTTAACGACCCCCCAATACCCTTTAGTTCGAGCAAGCCCGATAGGACCACTATTTCCCATGAAAACGGGGCAGCCAATCTGGGGCGGGCATACAAAATCGAACCGCACAAAAAGAGTCGTTCAAAAAGAGCGATACAAAATCGAACCGCACAAAAAGATTCGTTCGAAAAGAGTCAATTGACTCTTTTGACTCTTTTTGAACGTGTCGCTCTTCTTGAACGTGTCGCTCTTTTTGAACGTGTCGCTCTTTTTGAACGAATCTTATTGTGCGGTACAATTTTGTATCGCTCTTTTTGAACGAATTTTACATAGATAAGGGAGAGGGATAGGGAGGGAGAGGGCTGAGGAGCATCCAAATAGTGGGGATGGATGCTCCTCAGCCCGGATGGGGGATCTAAAGGGGGGTCAAAATGGTGTCAAAAATGCCAAATTCCTTATATTTTAGAAGTTATGGCCACAAAACAGTTTATTTAAAACAAGGGTATAGTAGTGGTGTATTTGCTTGAAACAGAATGATTTATGGGATAAACTAAATAGTGGTCGTGTGAACGGTCCACAACCCAAGGCAAAAGCAGTTCACTTTCCAGTCCACGCTCGATACAAGCATGAGATCGAAAGCGTGCCACGATGTCATGTATTGGCCCCATCAGAACGCTGCTTTACACTGTAGCTGTAGTGCAAGTGGAAGCTATGGGTTTTTGTTTGGTTTCATCTAAAGTTGAGCTTGAGATGATGATACGTAAGACGAATACTTTTGTTTTAGAATGTTGGGATTGTTTTCTGTATTTGGAGAAACTTGGCTGTGCGGTGGGACGCGACGTAAGTAAATTATTTTTGATATGTTTGCATTTGCAGTCAGCATGGGTTGTTGCGTATATATTTAGAAGTATACACAATGCGTGCATTGCATACTGCATAGAGATGAATATGAATGGATTTAGATGGGATTGCTTTGGTAGTTAATGATGGTGGTTTTGCTTTTAAATAGATACTGGGATGGGATATGAGTGAATGAATGTATTGTAGTACATTATATGTATTGAGAAATGAGCGTGGATTGGTTATGCGTTGGGTAATATTTATGCGATGGGCTAGTGTGGGAATTAATTTTACAGTGAGTCATTCTTAAATTGAACGACTCGAAGGCTATGTCGTTGTGCCGAATCTTTCGCTCATCCTGATGAGTCGTTCAAAAAGAGCGACTCGTCACTGTGTTACACATCACTACAATTTAGCAAGCTGCCAAAGTTATCCCTATGCTACGGAAGCTTCTCCTGACCATAATGGATGTGCCCTCACGAGCCAGCTCATCTGCTCTGCTGTTTCCGACAAAGCCGCTATGACCATGAATCCAAAAATATATTGAAAAAAAAAATACTCATTTCTAGACCAAGGCGCGAACCACTATGTGTCGCTCGATGAATTCTGAATTATGTTTCTGTTCCTAATTCTGTTGCGAAATCACCGCTTAAGCAGCGGAGCTGGCACGCAACGGGATTGTGAAATCATCTCAGTTTAATACCCCACTATTGGTCGAACCACTATGAACGGTATCATACCTTCGGCAAGCTAGCCAAAAGCTAGCTTGATTTCGTATCATTCTGCGCATCACGTCATAAGGGCATATATTTGAGAGACTGGTGGCTCATAACTCTCAGTATTGCAACCCTCACGACAGTATCGCTTCGCTTGTTGAGGGTGCAGCGGTCTCTTGTGTGGGCTCTGCTTGATATGTTTTTTCAACTTCGTGCGAACAAGAAGCCATTGAATGAGATTATCTCGAAAACTATTTCAGATAGAAAAAAGTTGTTCACACATTTTTCTGATCTTCAATTTCGCCTTAGAAAGTTTTTTGCTAGGATTATTAGTTACAGAGATAAAAGCCAAAAACTAAGTAGGTAGTGACGTAGGTATTCAGAGAGCCGACATGCGCAAGGCTCGTCTTGCTTGTATCATGGGCCGTGCACAAAATACGTCACGCGCCTGGGGGGACGATTTGGATGAAGGATTTGTGACGAAGTCTGACATGAGCGAGGGTCGGGGTCTACCGATAGTGTGACGTCACGTTATTTGAATTTATGTTTCTATTTTAACATCTCGATTTTATTTCGAATTCCGACTGTACTAGTTTAGTCTTCCCACTACATATCTATAAGATTTTTGCGTGTGTTAAGTTGAAAACAGAATACAGTGAAATCTACCTCAACCGACAAATAATTTGGATCCGAGAGTGGCCGCTACCCCTTTTTGGGTTTTACTTCTAATGTCCCTTTTTATTGGTTTACTTTCGGGTCGGAATATGTCTATCGAGGTTCATACAAACCCTTTGCAGAATGGCACTCAAGGCACATTCGTCAATATCAAGGGAATGCCTATCGTCGTCAACATTGAAGAGTGGTGTCCATGGACTGAAATGGGCATCACTAATAGTGAAACTTTATTTGAAATAGTACTCGTTGGATGTCAACTATTTATAAAAATAAAACTATTAAAGAACTATTTGTTAAATGAAATACCGTAAACTCGTAAACGTACAACACACGTTTGAGTAAGTTTCGTTTTAAATGTTAATCATGAAGGAACTGAAAATTGACGTGAGGGGTTGTTAAAAATTGAAAAATATTACATGACGTAAGGGGGAGGGGGTCTAAAGTTTGTGACGATGTGTGACAAGGGGGAGGGAGGGATCAAAAAAAGAGTAAAAATCACGCGATGTATAATATGTTACGCGCGATTTTTTTGTGCACAGCCCCATATGGCCCTTGAACGTTGAATGAAAACGGTCATCTTCGTAAAAAATTATATATATATATATTATGAACTATTAATCTTAAAACGGATTTCAAATAATTTAACGTTAAAATGTGTATCCAATGGAGATTCGTCAAAAGAAACAGACCTTTAAAAGTAACTGGCCGGATAATTGAAAAATACCAACACCGACTCCATATTTACTAAAATATTGCAATAAAAATTTTCTATATCTTCAAATGCCGCCTAAGACAAATTTGCGTTTGTGAGCATATCGTCCAGGTCCACTTCGTTTACATAAATCTTCAGGAAATTTTCATATTCCTTGTATTCTGGCGTCTGTAAAAGAGAAGAGACAACAATGCCATTTAAGTATCATCAACATCGGATACTCGAAATTTAGAGAAACCACTTACATCCAAAAAGCTCGTGTCAATATTTCTCTCATCCAAAACTAACTCCAGCGGGTTACGTTTGGCCTTCAGAATTCCATAGACTGGCTTTAGCCATGACACGGGCAACACAACATCCGCTATGATATGAAGATACTTCAAATTCCGTATCGCAACGATTTCCATAAATATCTCCTCACTAAGCCACGCTCCATTCTCGGCAACGATCGTCAACTCGACCAACTGGTGACTGCTCCGGACGAATCGAAGAAATTCCTCTGGAATGGGAAACATATCGGGTAGAGCGAGAGTCTTTAGCACATTGAACTGGGCAATTGCTCGTAAGATATCCGTTGCAGATGCTGAATACATGTAGCCACTGTGCATTTCAAGTGTTTGCAGATCGTCAACATGATGAACGACTAGTTCGTCGAGCAATTGGCGCAAATTGAGTGCCTCCGAACTGTAGTCATGAAATTCGACGCGTTTCAAACTCTCCAAACGACCAACGATTTCTAAGCGGCGACAACGATAATTGTTACTTATCGCCAGCTTTTCCAATTCGGTTTGTGTCGCGCACAATACTTCGATTGTGTTATCCGTTATTTTGGAGCAGTTTATGATGTTCAGGGTCGTCAATTTGGTCACTTGAAAGAGGCCGTTCAGGTACTTGGGTTCGACGAGATCACAAAACTCCAAATTTAGCTCACGGAGATGCCGACAGCGTGGCAGACATTTGCCCACAAGATCGCGTTGATACGACAAATCCAATCGTTCTAGTCGCAGATCCATGAATAGTTCATTCAATTGTGCATCGAACTGATTCGGGGCTGATGTTCGTCCGGGCGTTTGATTACAGTATATAACATTAACTTTCGTGATTCGTCGGGCATTTTGAAATATTCGAAGGATCGTATAATAGTCCGGTTGCCACGGATGGCACACATTAATATGCTCAATGTGAGTACAGTTTGTTGAAATGTGCTTGTAGTATCTTTTAATGCGATCGTTGTTCAAGTGCGAATCGTCATTCAGATGGATGTAGCAGTCCATCTGTTTGATTAATGATCCGAAGCGTTCTAACAGATTTTTGAATTGTTCTACAGAGAAGGCATCCATCATATCCTTCATCGAGATGCGATCGGTTGGGATAAAGTGCACGACTGCATCATCAAAGACATTGCTAATGACTGCTAGGTGTAAGCGATCGAGAGGTTGCAAAAATGAGCATAAGTGAATTAAGCAGTCGGTATTAAGGTCAAAGATTGACTTTTCCGGTCGTCGCGTCATGGTGGTGGGATATGATTCAAATCCTTTGGGTTTTTGACGAGTCAACACTCAGACATGATTACTGGAATTAGAAAACGAACACATTAGGTCGCAACAAACACCGGGCATCGACAAATTACCAGCGGAAACTTAACGGAAATGACAGATTTATGTCCAAAAACTATATACAGTAAGTAGAACCCCTCTTAACCAGTCTGGTCGGGACCGCGACTCTAGCCGGTTACTCATTTGGCCGGTTAATCCGAGTTGCTCGTGAAAAATCGAACTAACACACATATTCCATCATAGTACATATGTATTTCATAAGGTATTATGAATAAACAAGCAAATAAGATATTGTATATAAAAATGTATTACATGCCTAAACGAAGGCCCCGAAAAGGCAAGAGACGAAAAAAAAAGAAACAAGGAGCCCGTTTGTAATAGATTCAAAGAAAAATAGACTCGGAAGCAAAAGAGGAATCAAACTAGCGGACTCCTTCCCCTTCTGCGTTTTGCCAGCTACAACACTTTGACATTTCACACTTAAATGTCGCGTCACCAAGCGTTTCATTTCCCAGGAACTCTCCACTAAAAGCTCGTCAAACAATCAATGGCCATCTATTATACGCTAAAGAAGAGAAAAACTCTGTTCCATGGAATAGCCCGGTTAATCCGAGGACCGGTTGATCCGAGGCCGTTTAAGAGGGGTTCTACTGTACACGCTAATTCAAAACAACTGGCAGGATGAAACTATGCCGAAAGAATCGGGCCGGAGTGTAATATGCCCAACTCATAAAAAAGGGAGCAAACGTGTCTGCACCAATTTTCGAGGTTCTTACAAAAATTACACAGAAAGTATTCCTTTTCGGAAAAATATTGGATGTGTCCGTTTTTTTCCAAGTTGGGTCACTAGAATTGTGGTCATCAAATTGAAAATGCCCTCTTTTATCATAATATCCCATAAATCTCTTACTACTTATTAAATTGGAGTAGAATAACAATAAAAGACATAGCAAGATGAATTAATGTGGCCAAGCTCCGGCATAAGGCAAAAAGGGCATCAGAACTTTCTACGTACAAAGACGACATCTCGTCTTATTAGTCAAATTCATTTTGTTGAATGATGAGTGATGGCCCATAATGTTTCAATAGTTTGAAAGCTTAATCAGAATCATCATCCTTCGATTGCCGCAGCAAATGGAAGATTTTCCTAGTACTTCTTCAGACTTGTCCCGTATAAACAAATTGTACAACAAAATTGTAAGCCGATAGAGTTGTAGGATGAACTCTGCATGTCGGTGAATTCATAAGCAGCCTCGTTTCCTTCATTGGTCATTGCAACGGAGCTCCTAACAGGAACAAGACTCGCTTGATGATGGCTCGATCCTGAAAGAGTTTATAACAGTCACCAGTCTTGAAGAGAATTTGTACAATGAGAGCGCCCTAAAAATTGCCTAGCTACCCGTGTAGACAGCAAATTGTGCGCTGCACTGCGAAGTTTTTTTTTTTAAGTAGTGCAAAGTGAACTGGCTCATATCAAGTGATCTGGCTCCAGTGTGAACCCAATATTAAGAGTAGCTGAACTGAACCTAATAGCGAGGTAGGTTACTATTCTACTACCCCGAAACACCTTTATTTTTACATGCAATAAACAAATTAATAGGGGGATTCACGCTCGGTGTCGTAAATGTCGTATTCGTCGTAAACTCCTGTCATCCCCATAGTAAAATGACAGAAGTTTACAACTTTACGACAAATACGATAGAGGGATTTATGCTCACATCGTATTTGTCGTAAAGTTGTAAACTTCTGTCATTTTACTATGGGGATGACAGAAGTTTACAACGTTTACGACATTTGCGACACTGAGCATGAATCCCCTTGATGTGAGCATGAATCCCCCTATTGTAGTGTACGTTATTCACTTACATACTAGCTTCAAAAATTGAACGTCCAGGAGAGCATGGAACCGAAAGATTGAAGGATAAACCGGCAATTGATGCACCAGCTACCAAAACAAAGAATGTTAGTTGAACGCCGCGACATCAGGCGAAAACATGTTCGTAGCAGTTCTTGTATGGCATAATTGTTACTTACAATACATTTACAATATTGGCGTGGGGATATGCTCTATTCAAATGAAGTCGGTAATTTCATAAAACCTTGGAAATAATGCGATAAATATGAAAGCTCCCAGAACTGGCCGACAACACGCCAAAAATAAAAAATGACATAAATCAGCTGTAACGTTGAACAGCAAAAGTGACAGCGAAAATGTCAAACATACATTGGAAATCAGCACTAATACACAACCGGAACTTTTTCACTTCAATTGACGCAAGCGGAAGTCGGTTTAAATAGTCAAATCAGGGCTGTGCGTAATTGTTTTTGAATGTTTTCTCGTAACGGAATTAAAACACGTCTTGCTACTTAGAGTATCAGAAACAGTCTTGTATTTTCATCATTTGAACTTGGATCACTTGAGAGGAAGTTGCTCAGTATCTTCTGAACCCACTCATTCTTCTCAAACGACCGGTTTCAAGCGAAATAAAGTGCAAAGTAACTGTTACCGTGTGAAAATTGCTCATAATGTGGAAACTTTTTTCTTTGAATGAAATATGTTAGTACTGAGAGAGTGAAATTTTTTCGTGCGAACGCAAGTTTTGACAGTTGTATGAGAGACACGAACGATGCCGCTGCGATTGCTTCTGTCGAAAATCGAATTAACCCTAAAATTACGTTTACACTATCCCCAGATTTCTTCATCTGCAGCGTAATCTGGGTGTGGTGAGTTCAAAATTGTATGTATTTGACAGTCGCAGATTATCTCAGCTGGCGCAGATGAATTAATCTGGGGATAGTGTAAACATAATATTAGAGCTGGCGCACACTATCGATTACTCTACAACCAAATAGTTTAGTCGAATTGTGTAGATGTTGCAATTTTATCTCGACTAAATTATTTAGTTGTGGACTGCGCGAGTTATCACATAGGAATTTGGTATACCAAATTCCCGATCAAAAACAACCCCTTATCAAAATATGAGTCATCGCACACCACCAAAATCTTCGTCATTAATAAGTTCCGACTAATGATCTTGTTTTGAAGGATCATTAGGTCATTAGAAATAATTATGTGATAAAATCATGTTTTGTACTTTTCCCTCAGAATAGGAATACATACTATTTATGAAGCTAGTCTGTAAGATACAAATCAATCGTTTAAGTACTACCGGACCATAAGGAGGCCGGCCCTTTACGAGTAATAAAGAATTGATTATTTTAAAGACGGAAGTCTATTTAATTCTTAACTGGCGCCCAACGCTCCGATTTGTTTCGCGATTAAGTCTAATTAATGCAAATTGTGATTATCGTTTAACTTCGGAAATTGAACTCACTGTCAAATGTTCGTGGAAACGGAACTGCTAGCCGAGTAAAAAAGCAAAGTGTTGAAATAAGTAAAATAAATAACATAAATCGAAATTTAACCGAAGTCTGTCGAAAGTTCCGCAATTAATTGTCAATGTATTGTAGTTTAAGAAAATAGTGTACCTTACCTTGTGTTATTATTATGACTGAATTAAATCGGTAATTTTGTAAGTACCTATATTTTAATATTGTAAAATTTGATCGACGACGAAAGTTTTTATAATTCTTATTCTGACTTCCATTTGCTATCAGTGTCATAAAATGTCCTTGAATGCGGATATTATGACTGAGTGGGTGAATTTACTCACGGAAAAAGTTTTATGTACAACTTTTCCAAATTATTCACCGAATGAATCATATTCTATCGAGCTGGAAAACAAACTAAAGGAGTTGTGCTCTCGAATTAATTCAATCCTTTCGGCTCCCTCTCTTAAAGAAAATGAGCCCATTGAAAACATAAATTGTGGAATTTCTTTTGATGCCGTGGAAGGTATCACCACTATCACAAATACAAAGCAAGAAGTAAGCTTTGGTACTGATTTCACGAATCGAATTTTGGAATCAAACCAGAAAACTTCATTACCCCAACAAAATTGTTCAATAGTCGATGCAGGATCTAACGAAAAAACATGGCTATTTTCGTTTTTATCGCATGCCTTATTTCGATTTTGTCCATGCATAGCATATTTCGTTTATTTTCCGATGAATACTTTCGTTTCCAAACGAAAGTATCCATATGGATTATTTCGTATGCCTTATTTCGCTATGGATTATTTCGTATGCCTTATTTTGCTATGGCTTATTTCGGTGCCCCACCAAAAGTTAGTACATTTTAGGCAAGAATAGGCATTTGCCTAAAAATCCGCTCTGTAGCGATTAGCAAGTTGCTCAACCCCTTACTCCAAATAGCTAATCATTTCACAGCTGAGTGGGCTCATAGTTCGACAGGGGCACAGAAGGCGAACGTTCTAACAGTCGCGCCATTCGTACCACTTTTTCTTTCTTTACGACTTGCCATGTCTAAATACGACCCCGATATTTTACACTTCACTAGAAATTAACCTTGAATTCGAATACGCATACCGTTTCACCACTTTTTTAGTTGAATCAATCTAACCAATATCTAAAATTGAGCCGTGCTCTTGGGATAAAAAGAAAATGATTGTTTTTTTTTTTTTTGATAAAACACACTTCATCTCTAGAAGCTGCAATTTCTCTATTACAATACACATAAAAGTAAAATCACAATTGAGTGTTTTTTTTCTCTTGCATTTTTCTTACATAGTCATTATCTATATTCTATAACACTTATTTTTTTTTTAATGTTATAATTTTCTCTTTTATACTTTTTTTGTTTGTTTAATATCACCTTAGTTTACAGTAGAATAAGATCCTATCATCTTATTGCACTTACTAAATACAGTACAATTTCAATATAAACGATAAAGGCAAAAAAAAATAGGAAATGAAAAATAATATCTAAATTATGTTAAGGTATCTCTAAATGGAAATATTAGAGGTTCGTATATTTCGACGAATATTCGAATAGGACGAATGTTTCTTCTTAATGTATTTTTTTCCCTTGTAAAGCCTAACACTTTGCTCGATATAACTCACATAAATTTATAGTGAACACAAAATACAACAAACGTCAGTATATTACTTAGGACGTGCCATTATTTGGAATTCACGATAAATTTTAGCGCACACACCCATCGAACACGGTGCCAAGCAAAAGATTCGTTCGGCACATTCGCAAACATGCATAATTTTCTTTAGTTATAATAATAAACACACAATAAACTAATTTTGTTTATACTCGATGAATATATTGGGGTTTATGTCGTCTTAAATTCACTATGTCCAAGTTACTTCGGTATTCTCGTGACTGAAAGGTGAAAAAGGAAGAAGTTGATTAATAAAAAGAAATTGCTAAAGTTCTTTATTTTTTTGTATTATTATTCAGGGAAAACGATTTTTTATAGACTACATGCGATAGGGAAATGATCCGTCCCGAAAACAACAGATAATTGTTTTGAAAGCTGAATGTCAAGTCAGCCGATGCGATATACATATCGTACATAAATGAAAATACTACTATGGCTTTGGCAAGGATGATGCCAAATGTGGGAGGATCACGACCGAGTAGGCGACTTCTATTGTCCAGAGTGGTCTCCTCTATTTTTCTGTACACGTAACCAGATTGGATCGACGCGCTCCGCCACGATTTTGTAACAGTCGGAGAATCAATTATGTTTATAAAGCAAGTTTTTTGCCGGGCGACAGCCATCGACGCCATGCAACTTACATGGCACTTAGCATGCCGTCGCCCTTCTCAGTCCAGAGTGGGACTACACTTATTCTCAACAAAAAAAAAAAAAAAGTACAATTATGTTTACCGTATGCTATGCATACCGAACAGCATCTGATGAGACTGCTTATATTGTTGCGGGTATGAACCCCATAGAGATTCTAGTAGACGAAATGGACCGATTGTGCAAAGACCGATGTTTGGAGCCACCGAACGCAGTTAACGCAAATCGAATGTGTGGCTGAAAGACAGGATATGGTGGATGTAGGAAGTATCTACGCAGATTCAATCTGGACGATTCACTCGACTGTCCGAGGTGCCCACGAATAACGGAGGACCCAGAACATGTATTGATGTGCATAGGCGCCGATAAAGGTGGGGAGAGGCAAGGCACTTTCGGGCTCCTCAATCCAAATATGGAGGGGAACCCGCCCCTCCCCAATCTATATACTACTGAAGCGTCAATAAGGCATACTAATGCAAAAGATGTTAACCGCCCATGCCCTGGAGATTGGGGGGGGGGCAATAACTCCTCTTCCATAGTCCTCCGCGTGGGCGCCCCCTGGAACGGCAGTGGTCACAGACCATTGCCAACCAACGTCAAGCCGCCAGTGATGGCGGTGCGATGATTTGGTTGAGGTACCCCTGTGGTGTGGGGTGTGAAAAAAAAATACCACGGCCTTTCCCTTTGAAGGCCTGTCGTTAAAACCGACAATCAAAGGACAGGATGTGTATGCCAGCAACTTGCACTATCCGAAATCTTTATATGCTAACGAAACGTCAACTATGCCTCGGATAAGGACTGACTCAACGGTTACGACTTTTAGCTATCGTGCAATGACAAAGATTGGATTCTGGAATGTGCGTACTCTCCTGGACAATGGATCAGAAGGTCCCCAGAACGCACGATTTCTTCAATTAGAGAGTGAATTTCTGAGGTACAAATTAAATATCTTAGGAGTTAGTGAGATAAGATGGTGGAACAGCGGAGAATTCATCTCTCCAACGGGCAGCACTGTAATGTTGTACTCCGGTAAAGCTACCGGTAGTCGTCGTGAGTCAGGTGTGGGGCTCCTTTTAACCAGAGCCGCGCGAAACTGTCTCTTATCCTGGGAACCGGTCTCTGACAGGGTCTTGACCGCCAGGTTCCGGACCAAAATGAGGAACATCTCAATAATACAATGTTATGCCCCTACTGAACCCGACAATGTCTTGGCAAAAGACTCCTTCTACGAAGAACTAAACGCCGTTCAGAGCAGAACACCTAAAGGTGACATTATAATGGTTATGGGTGATTTGAATGCGAAAGTTGGCGCTGATAACTATGGGCTCAGACATGTGATGGGGAGACACGGTCTTGGTGATCGTAATGACAACGGTGAAAGATTTGTAGAGTTCTGCAACTTTCACAGTCTCTTCATCGGTGGTACTATGTTTGAGCATAAGGACCACCACAAAATCAGTTGGTCCTCTGTTGATCGGCGCAGAACACAAAATCAGATCGACCATTTTGCCATTAGTAAAAGATTCAAGAGTTGCCTCCTGGACGTGCAAAACAAGAAGGGTGCCGATATTGGGATGGGAAGAGACCATTATCTTATGATCGCTAATGTTCGATTGCGTATTGCAGCCGTGCGCCGCCCCAGCGACGAAAGATCCAGGCCCCGCAAATTCAACACCGCTCGACTAAAAAATCCAGCTGTCTTACAACAATATAATGACCATCTTGCGCAAAAAGCGGCTGAGATAACTAGTCACCCAGATAGTGACATAAACGAAAACTGGGATGCCATAAAAAATGCGTACATTGATAGCGCAAATACCATCATTGGCCCAAACCCGGATTGCCGGAATAAGCCCTGGATGTCCGACGCTTCATGGCAGCGGATTGTTGAAAGAAAGGAGCTGAAAGTTCGTTTGGCTGCAGCAGCAGACGACAATCGAAGCAGCATCGAACTCCTTTACCGTCAGAAAGCTCGAGGAGTTCAGCGTAGTGTGCGACGCGATAAAAGAGTTTATGCCAATTCTCTTTTAGCGTCAGCAGAAGAAGCCGCTAGAAGTAACAACTTAAACGCCGTATACGGTGTCATCAAGGAGTTTACAGGTTGTCGTAACTCCTGCCAACATCCGGTGAAAGATAGTGATGGAAAGCTACTTATCTTGGAAGAAGATCAAATGAGGCGGTGGAAAGAACACTTCGCCGCGGTCTTGAACCGTGTAACCTCTGGTGAAGTTCCCCCTCATATAGATAATTTAGCTAACCATCAAAATGTGCGTATACGGTCCACTGCCCCGACTAAAGAGGAAATAGTCACTGCAATTATTGCACTAAAACGAGGAAAGGCCGCCGGACTTGACGGCATCCCTGCCGAACTTTATCAAGCAGCGCCAAGCGTAACTGCCGATTTGCTGCACCCACTTGTTGATAAAGCGTGGAATACAGAAACCTTTCCCACTGAGTGGAAGGAAGGTTTGATCATCAAACTTCCAAAGAAGGGTAGCCTCACAGACTGTAATAATTGGAGAGGCATTTGTGTGCTTCCTGCCGTTGCCAAGATAATAGCTAAAATCGTCCTGGAAAGACTAAAGGCCCACTTAGAAAGCACAATTGATGAAGAGCAGGCTGGCTTTCGATCCGGATTCTCCTGTGTCGATCACATTAACACCTTGCGAATCATCATCGAGCAATGCGCTGAATACGATTCTCCGCTTCACTTGCTTTTCATCGATTTCGAAAAGGCTTTCGATAGTGTGAACCGGGATTCTATATGGGCGGCCTTGCGCAGGAGAGGCATCCCTGAGAAGCTTGTGGCTATTATTAAGGCAACCTATGACGGTGCGAAATGTCGCGTTCTGCATAAAGGTAAGGTGTCGGGGGACTTTGAGATTCGCAGTGGAGTTCGGCAGGGGTGCATCCTCTCACCGATCCTATTCCTCATTGTAATCGGCGATGTGTTGCATGCAGCCCTATCCGGACTCGACAGAGGAATTCAATGGACTTTGATATCTTATCTACAACATCTTGACTACGCTGACGACATATGCCTACTCTCCCACAAAATCATGGATCTGTCCGCAATGGCGTTAGATCTCGAGAGGGAGGCAAGCAAGGTTGGGCTAAAGATTAATACCAACAAGACCAAGGTTCTTAGCCCGCCGTTGCGAAAAAGAAATCCGACACCTATTGCCATCAATATTAATGGGCAGCCTGTGGAGAAGGTGGACAACTTCGTCTACCTGGGTAGCATTGTTGCCGAAAATGGTGGTACGGAGCAGGACATCGCTCGTCGTATCAACCAGGCTAAACGCGCATACGGCATGCTGTCCAAAATCTGGCAGGGCAGTTATCTCAGCATTAAAACCAAGCTGGGCCTGTTTCGCTCCCTAGTACTATCAGTGCTTTTGTATGGGAGCAGTACATGGAAAGTTTCCGTAGGAGTTACCAGAAAGCTGCAAGTTTTCGTCAACTCATGTCTTCGTCGAATTTTAAGAATTTTCTGGCCCGAAACAATATCAAATGAAGAGCTAAGTCGGCGTACGGGTCAGATGCCAATCGACGAATTGATACGCAGGCGAAAATGGCAGTGGATAGGTCACACATTGCGGAAGAGTGATAACTGCATTGCTATGCATGCCATGATTTCATGGCATGCATAGCATAGCATTTCCAACCAAGGCGGACCAAGAGGGGGTCCTCGAATCACATGGCGTCGATCTGTGGCAAAGGAGTGTCAGGTACTGGGTAAGTCTTTTGGGGAGTTGCGCCCCATTGCCCAGAACAGAGTACGATGGCGCGCAGGAGTAGTTGACGCGCTATGCCCCGCTAGGGGTTAAGGCAAAGTAGTATGCCCTGGAGATGTCAAGGTTATTAGCAAACTTTTCCGGCATGCCATAGAAGGCGACAGGATAGGATGTGTATCCCAGCAACTTGTATCATCCGAAATCGTTTATATGTAAACGAAAGGTCAAGTATGCCTCAGATACGGACTGACTTATCGGTTACGACTATTGGTTATCGTATAAAAACAAATATTGGCTTCTAGAACATGGGTCGGCAACCCTTTTAGGACAATGGGCCTCTTTCAAAAGAAGTATCTTTAGGCGGGCCGCACAGCGAAAAAAAACATTAAGTATCATTGCAAGAAAACAGACCCCATTTCTGTCGCTAACACCATGCCAGACAAGCAATTTTTAAAATTAGAAATATGGTCCGCCTGCAGACATCATTAACAAAAAAGGACATAAGTCAACATTTTCTTATTCTGGATTCGAATGGATTAATTGTGTAAAATCAATGGAACAGTTAAAAAGTATCATCATCGAAACACATAATTCTGCAGCTGCACCTGGTACTACCAACTGCAGTTAAGCAACTCATCCATATCTTAATTTTACATAAAAATAATATATAATATATATAATATAAAAATCATTTCCTCTGGCCTCACTGCGTCAGGTGTCTTTAATACTAGTGAAGGAAGAGTGAAAGGAATCAGACGTTTGGAAGCGTAAATTTCCGATATGACGGTAAATTTGAGTCAATTTTACTAGAAACGGCCAAAATACAAAGATTAGAAATGCTACTTTCGATAAAAAACGTCTATAACGGTATAAGCTGTTAATTTTCTAATGTTTGCTACTGTTTAGTTACCCAAGGACCTCTCGCAATACATCAGACCGCGTTTTTCCAAATTTAATCAATGTGGGGTTGTGTACTTAATAGAGAAGTATCGTACGGTACTTTGGTCAGTTGACGACCTCTGGATGACATTTTTAAATCCAGGATGCATGGAATATGTACCAGGAGACAGGATCATTCAATGGAAGACCAGAACGACACCGCTCCAGAGCGACATCAATAGGTGGGGACCGATTTATGAGGATATAAGGCCTCAAAAATCGTGAAAACATGCCTTTTGCTAGCAAAAACGACCACAGATGCACCCCGGGTACCGTTATTTCGGCTTAAGATTATCGTAAACAGTTAAAGTAAGATGACTTTATATCCAGATTTCCCAAGAAATTACTGGTATTCACCACAAGGCGTCAAATCACCCGACAATTGTGGGCTTCAGCACGAAGAAAATTGGGTGCGCCACTTTTTTCGATGTGCAGTGTATAACTACGTAAAAATGTACACATCTGGCCTAAGAAGCTCGTCATTTGCTGAGTAAAGGTCTAAACATACAGTCCCCGTACCAGGGCAGCGCCGTAGTCGCCCGCATATCGGGTACATTGCAAGCGAAACCACACACTACCCCGTAGCGAGACCCAACCGTATGTTCCCCGTGTGTCGGTTTGGCGACGGTTCGTCGCAAGTGACTGCGGCACACAATTCCATTCAATTGGCACAGTCGGCGATATTGTGTGTATGACTTGCGGTTACTTTTGGGAAGTGCAAACGTGTGTCTGTCTATTCAATATTGTACATTTTCTTCGCCATATGATGGCTACACAACGATCCCACGGGCGGCGACTGGTCCGTGTTCGGTGGTGTGTGTTTCCAATTTCATTCCGTGCCGCACAGTGAGCGAGAAAAACTAAACCAAACTAAACGGGCACGTTGCGCCCTGTGATGTGCAGGTGACTCGTGACTGTCTGCTGTCCGTGTGGGTGTGAACCAGCAGACTGTTTTATATTGTACAATTCGCCTACCGTAGATCACCAGTATACAGGCGACTACGGCGCTGCTCTGGTATGGGCACTGTGTGTTTAGACCTTAACCGGCACTTCACTTCTTGAGAATGGTGAGTGTAATAGCGCCATATAAATAAGCCACAGCCTTTCCCAGCAGAAAGCGAACAAATGGGCAAAATGTGTATGCTAGCAACATGAATTATCCGAAACACTACCAACATCCGGTTACATGCGAACGAAACGTCAACTAGACCTCACAAATGGGGCTGAGGCAAATAGTATATAACGGTGCTTTAAAATTATATTTACACTCGGGTGCTACTGGAATGCACTTACACCCATCTCGACTCCATAGCCTTTCCTTGGCACTAGTTTAAGCGCTTGTGGTCTCGGTCGCCACTCTACGATGTTCGAATCTAGAGTTCAAGGGGTTCATTTCGCCGTTATGAAAATAAAAAACTACCTGTGGGTTATAGAACTCCACCAGCGTTCCAAGCTTGTCAGTAAAATACGGCTATGCGGGTAGGTGTTGACTAGCAACTGCACCATCCGAAATTTATATGCTAACGAAACGTCAACTAGGCATTGCTAGAGATATTGACGCGCCAATGCCCCACTGGTTGGGTTAAGGCAATTAGTAGTCGCCCTCTATCTCGCTCATTCGTTTCCCATGGAGCAAACTTCGCCGTCTCCATGCATCACGACTCGACGTAGACCAAGTCAGTGAAGCTCAGTCGCACTCGGTTACAATTAGCAGCACTAGCTTCAGGAGAGAAGTTTTAAATAAAGTGAAAAAGACACGAGGTTTAACAGATAAATTTGACGAAATGTGCTCAACGTGCTACTCACCCGATACACATTGTGGGCCACTGTACCGTCCAACAGATGCAACGTCAGCAGGCCGCAATTCATTCTCCTCCTCACTTCGATAATGGGTCGGAGAAACTCCAGATCGAACTTGTAGTTGTCCTCGCTCTTCGACGAGTCCAATATCAATTCAGACAAGTGCCTGAGACGTTGCAGCATGGCAACGAACCCCTCTTTCGTGTTCAGCTGGCAAATGCAAATCTTCAACTTTTGCAATTTCGGGAAACTCTTCCCAATCTCCAGCAGGTAGTCGTCCTCGGGCGCCACCACATTCGACGGATAGTAGACCTTGAGGTTGCGAAACGACAACAAATTCTGCCGAAACTTGGAATCGAACAGAATGCAATTGGAGCTGATTTTCAACGTCTCCAGATCGTCGCGATGGCAATTTTTCAACTCCTGCATCAGCTCGCACAACTTTTGGCTGTCCTTGTCGAAGATGATCAAGTGCCGCAGGCTCTTGAGACGCCCGAGCACCTCGTAATTGTGCGCCGCCAAATTATTGCTGATGGTCAGGTGGCGCAACTCGGCCTGCGTCTCAACGAGCACGTCCAGGGCGGCGTTATTCAGTTTCGTGCAATTGTTGATGTTGAGCGTGTGCAGACTCACCGTGCGGCAGATCTCAATGAACTCGTCCGGATTGAAGTTGCTGCAGTACGCGATATTCAGCTCGGTCAGATTGCTCAGATTGCAGAGCGCCGAGCCGAGCAGCGACGAGTCCGAGTAGTGGAGCGTCTTGAGCTCCTTCAGGCTGCTGATGATCACACACAGCGCACAGCCCCACAAGTGATAGATCATAATCTCCAGATCCATTAGCTCGCGATCGAGCGTACGATTCTGGAACACTTGCACCGATCGGAGTGTTTTGGACGCGCACAGGATGTCCTTGTACACGTCGAGTTCGTCCTTGAACGGCTTGAGATTGCGCTGCAGCTCGACGCCCTCGATGTTCTGGCAGTAGCGCGGAATGAGCCTGTAGTACTCAATGTTGCTGCTATCGATAGTCTGGCGCAAGCTCAGTCGCCGAATGTACGGGCCGAAACGTTGCAAAATCTGCTTCACCTCGTCCAGTGTGAACGTCTGGATGCACTCGCGCATTATGAAGACATCTTTGCGCAAGCAACTGGCGAAGATGTCGTCGAAGCTGTTGCAGGCCAGGGCGAATTTCAGACGGTCGATCAGACGCAGGTAGAAGAACACCCGTCGCATGCAGTCATCGTTCAGGTCTGTGATCGCCTTGCGCGACACTTTGCGGGCGGCCATCTGTCTTTTGTGTCCGATGCGATGAAAAAATAAACACACACACACGACTTGGAATCAATTGCGGGCGCCCGCGATACAAATGTGACTAATCTCGGCGAAAATTACGTGCGCTCTCGGACGACTACCACCGCGAGCCCTCGGTCTCGGTCAACAAAGAAAAATTTGGCCTCTCCACTTAGCTCCTCTCGGACATGATTTCGAAAAAAAAAACAAACAATTTTTCGTAAACCGAATGGCAATTTACCGAAACTGTCAAATCGGGTGGCGCTGAACAGCTGAGCGCCTGTGAGCAGTCGCCGGCTCCGCCTGTTCTGCTCCACTCTGCTCACACCGCCTTGACAGCACAGTTTGTTTGCAGCGGTCGTTATCGGTCAATGGTATAGAAAATGCGCTCAGCAGTGCCTGCGTTCACATTTTTGAGCGTTTCGGTTATTCAGCAATTGAAATGCATGTAAACGAAAAAAATCACTGATTTTTCCGTTTACATGCATTCGAATTGCTGAATAACCGCAACGCTCAAAAACGTGAACGCAGGCAGTGGCTCAGCGCTCTCAGTTGTGAGTATTCGGTTAGCGTTTCGCAGTGATTACGGTGCCGTGAGAAAGTCATTGGACGTGCGTGTGTTGTTGGTGTTGCCGAACAACTTGACCTTGTTTGCGACAATGAATGTTTTTGTTTTTACTATCAGTCTGTGCGGTGCGACACATTTGGTAATGGAAAAATGGAACATACAGCTAAAATGCCTATCAGAAAAAATGTGCCGACAGTTGGATTTTAAGAAATTCGGGGGGATTTTTCCAACAGCAGTAAATAGAAAAATCAATTTTAGTTATCTGTAGTTTATTATTTTTGAGTTATCAATCGACACTACTAAATGAAATGAAAGTGACGAAGTCAAATGACGGATATAGCTAGCAAATAAGACTATTTTCTCGACTCTTCCAATTAATTATGATGAAGCATTGTGCACAGATATATGAAGCTAGTATAGTATACTTGTCTCTACCCTCCCCATCCCCTTTTCCCTCCCTGGGAAATGATGATAGACGCTTTTAAAACACCTGATTCTGTGAATGATAGTGCCAAAGCCAAACTGGTCCCTTATTCCCTGTAAAAAAAGCTCTGCATATAAAAACAATCATACGACCCGTTCTATGACTGCGAAACTTGAACCCTTAAGGTCGCCACACATGAACGAGTACAACTACGACCGAACCTCCATCGAACCATCAATTTCATAGAACGGTGGATATGGGAGGAATTTTTTTCCACACGTTCTATGAAATTAATGGTTCGATGGAACTTCGGGGGCAAAGGACCTTTTCCATAGTCCTCCACGTGGGCGCCCCCTGGTAACGGCAGTGTTTAAAACCGCTGACGGCCAAGTCTTAGCGATAAGACATTTAGAAAAAGGCGGATAGACGTAGCCTGAATGGTTGACCAACACCTTATTACGGGTTCAAATGGAAGCCATCGAATGGGATACACAACACGCCTCCGCCGGATAGCGATATCGAACAACCTACACTGGAATCATAACACAACGAAATACTTGCCATCATATTTATATCGACGATCAACAAACAAAACACAGATGATGAATCCGCAACCACAATAACACAACAATCAAATGTCAACGACAACGGCCGGAGGATGTTACATTTGATCGGCTTCCTCTTCGGCACCTACCCGAATTGTGAAAACGCGACCCTCGATCAATTTATTTGATTTACACGCGAAATTCGTCGACTGCGACACAATACCTGAACGATGGTGATTTATGTACGACTTCCGCCGGTACACGAACACAAGAAACCTCAATCTTGCACTGCGATAAACGATTAAAGGAATTCGGGGGCGGTTTGTTGCCTGTCCGGAATGTTTACATGTCACGCTTGACAGTGAAAACTGCATTACCGGCACTGGAAGGAAATAATTACTAGAATTCCACGACTGGAAGAACTAACTGCCGAGGAATAAGCCGCTAGATAAATTTGTATAAATACGAGTGAAAATTAACGGTGAGTCCTCTTTTGTCTTGTTGGATTTGCAACTGAAGGATTTGCAACTGAAGCTGAAGAACGTGGACTTGGAGGAATTTTTGTCTGGAAAACAAGAAGAAGAGAAGAAGAAGTGCGAGAAGGAGACACCACAACGGAAGAAGTTCGAGAAGGAGATCAGGGTGCGATCAGCCGGAACAAGAATCGTTCGCATGTTCATAGGAGTATATTTAAGATAAGTAACGTAGGAAGCCGCCACCACCGTAAGTCTGTCAATATCTTTTATTTTATCAATTAGTTGTTTCGGTTAGGTTAGGTTAGTGATTAAGGAATAGTTTGTAAGTGCGAAAGCTAAAATAATAGAATAGTGAATTGAGCAAGAATTGTTTTATGTCAAGTTTTATGTGAAGTGCCTTCTGGGGGGTAAAGCAATTTGTTGTACGGTGGAAATAGCGCGTGACAGGACGCATTCGTACTTGGCGTCCTTCCCTTGCCGAAACGGTCGTAATTCAAGTACGTGGCGCCCACGGCCTAGCTCCGCTGAAAAGTCGGCCGACCGTTATATTCCACCATCCAATTCTGAGTGTAATAACCTAAGCGTCTCAGGTTGACTTGCGTAGTCGGACCTGTAACATACATAGTTGTGTGAACTCCAGCAAGTTTATTAAACCATCTGAAGCAGCTATCTTCCGAGGCCATCCCCTGAATGGGGTTAAGCGATGTGCTGACAACTCGTCCTTGTAAAAACCACTCCATGTCAAGAAACCTGGAACAAAAGCCTGGGATTGGACGGATCAACAAGGACGACCACGCAAACGACTAAAGGATTATTCTTTCGAATCCTGGAATGTACGCTCCCTGAACAAACCGGGGACCGAGAAGGCCCTCCTTCAACAGGTCGGAAAGTACAAACTGAGCATTACTGCAGTCCAGGAAACAAATTGACTTGGCAGTGAGTTCAATGACAAGAAATCGCACACAATTTTTACAAGGGGCAAACCATCGGCCGCAAGGAGTTTGGAGTAGCATTTATAGTAAACATAATCACCTCAAGCCACACATTACTGACTTCAAACCCATAAATGAACGGCTATTTGCGATTCGCATCAAGACTCGATTCTTGAATCTCTGGCTCATCAATGTGCACGCTCCCACTGAAGTTAAGAAGACGCAGTAAAAGACGAGTTCTACGCCCGCCTTGAGACTCTCTTCAACTCATTTCCAACAAACGATGTCAAATTGCTGCTGGGAGACTTTAACGCGAAAGTCGGAAATGAAAGTTGGCACCGGGGGACCACTGGAGGCCATAGTATCCATTAAAAATGTAACGACAACGGCCAGCGACTTATCAACTTCACCTGTAGCAGGAATCTAGTCGTAAGCTCTACGTGTTTCCCGCATCGACGCATTCACAAGCAGCCCTGGAAATCTCCAGACGCACACACCGTCAACCAAATTGATCACGTCCTCATTTGCAGGAGATGGGCGCCATCTAGTGTGATGGATGTCCGCTCCTATCGAGGAGCAAACTGCGACTCAGATCATCACTTGGTGAATATGACCTACAGATATGTAGAATTTCCTCAGTGCACCAATCGAGAATCAGCCCTCCCAAAATATTTTCGGTTAATAAGCTTCTGAGCGATGCTACGGCGATGGCTACACAACATCAGTAACACAGGCGTCCATGGGTTCTGCGAAGAACTCAAGGGTACCATCAGGGATGTCGCAGAGAAGGTCGTGGGATATAAAGCCCGGCGAGCGCGAAATGACTGGTTCGACGAAGAATGCAAAAATTCACTTGACGCGAAAAACGAGGCGTACATACAATGGATTCAACGAGGAACCAGAGCCAGAAGAAAAAAATATGACGAGCTACGGCGAATATCGAATAGAATAATTAGACGTAAGAAACGTAAATACTTTGACGAGCAGTTGCTGAATATAAACAAAAACTTAGCTAAAGCCGCTTCTAAACGATTCGTCCAACGTTCGATCCAACGTCGGATCCAACGTTTGAATCAAACGATTTGACAATTGAAGCGACAAATGTATCTTCTCAACGGCAACGGCAATTCGATAGTTCGATTCAAACGTTTGACGGTTTGGCCGAGTTGTCAATTAATAAATTAAATTGAAATTACTTATCACGGTGATGGCGGAAGGAAGAAGAGATAGCATCAGTTGCTGCCGCCATGGTGGTATTGTCGTGTTGCTACTTTTTGATTTAAAAAAAGAATCCGGTTTACCAAATTCGTCGTTCCTTGCAACCGAGCTTGCTTCAAATGTTTCTGCTCAACGGTTCGGCAATTGTTTCGTTCAAACGTTGGAACGTTCGAATTCCTTTGATTCGGGTACGAAATTTGCCAACAGAGCGAACGTCTTCCAACGCGAACGTTCGACGCTTGATATTCGAAGCTCGTAGCTCGACATTCGGCCACACGATGCTACGAACCATCAAGCGTCCAACGTTGGAAGGTGTTCGTAGCATCGTTTAGAAGCGGCTTAATAGGAACACCAGACAAGCGTACAAACTATAGTCAATACAATTAAGAACGGCTACCAACCCAGGACTAGCCTTTGTAAGGACAAGGATGGAAACATCATCAGCGACACCGATGGCATTAACGAACGATGGGCCTCTTATTTTGAAGAGCTTCTGAACCTACCATCTAACATCCCCACACAAGAAGCTCTCGACCATATTGTTGATCTAGGCTGACCCATACAACCCCCGACAGTAGAGGAAGTTGATCTCGCGTTGCGGTCATTAAAACGAAATAAAGCGCCGGGTGCTGACGAGATTCCAACTGAACTGCTAAAATTCGGTGGAACGGGTCGAGTTAATGCCATACATAAATTACTCCTGCGAGTATGGGAGGACGAGGAGATCCCAGACGATTGGCGCAGAAGCATCATCTGTCCAATTCACAAAAAAGGAGATAAACTGCGGTGTGATGAATGCAGAACAAGTCGACGGAGCGAGACTGCCTAGACGACCGAGATCTCGTTGGGAGAGCTCAGTATGTGTGGACGCGGCGCAGCTACTGGGCTTCCAAAATTGGAGGGCGCGGTCACGTGACCGAGATAATTGGAGAAAAACGATCCAGGCGGCCAAGCCCCGAGGTCGGGCTTTCGCGCCACGATGATGATGACTAACTTTTAGCTCCACTTGCGATGCAGAACTGGCCTAAGAACTAGGACTAGGTGGTGTTGCTGTCTTCGCTAATTATGTTGTTGGTGATAATCCCATTTTATATGTTATGTAAATACCTCATCCCTTTGTGAAATTCTGCATTCGCTTCATCCTTCACATTTTCCAAACCTAAAACTGACATCTTTCATAGCTAGTACCCCTCCGTATGGTCGGTATTAACACACCACGAACAAGTGCTAACACTAAAACGATTTAGTTAAATCGCCTTTTAGTTCCACGATATAAACGTGGCCTTTGTAGGTGATGACTCGTATTCAGTTATTACTTTCTAATCTGCCTAGGACCCCCTGTGACATTGGGTGGTATGCATAATAATGAGGATATACTCAAGAGTGAAGTCTATTGATGACATTCCTGAGTCTGCTATGTTCGGTGAATCGAGTGAAAAAGTTGTATGCATAAAACTACTCTCCGCTCCATAGTGAAAATTGAGTGGAATTCTGTCAACTCAGCTTTACTCCACTCGACTCACTTTATGCATACCACCCATTATTTTTGCCAGTGCTACCGGGGAAGAAACTTTCCACAGTGTAGCAATCAAATTGGGCGGAATGAATTCGGTTCCTCCGGCGGTTTATTGGGTTCTGGAAGTAATGCCAATTTCTGTCTTTTCCATATAATTCCCAATTATATGTTCTTCCAGGCAGACACCAATAAACTTTACACGTATCATACGAACCGCAACTTTCCTTTCGCTTATCCCAGCACGAGACACATCAACTAAAAAATGTTCAACCGATTTCAATGACGTAGACAGGTATAGTCGCCATCTATCAGCTTAAAATCGCCCCTTTCCGGAAGTTGAAAGTTCCACAGTATCCACACGTATCCACCATAGCAGAGTCCCCCCGCTTCCCCCAATCAGCTGTCAACTGATTTCCATTTTCTAAACTGTCATATTTTCCATCGCAGACATTTCTTGGCTCCTGCAGCTAGCGGTGGCGCGGACAAGTGCATCTTTTCTTCTCGCGACAAGCTCCAAAATTCCTTCACACTTGTGCTGAAAATTAAAACGTCTTGAATTTGCCGCATTAGTCAGCAAATAAATTGCTAAACATTCCATTCAGCGTATCGCCGAAACGATATCCCTCGCGAGTGCAATGAACAATTAGTCATTTGGTCAGGAGGAGGACCGCCCACTTAACTTTCTTCTTCGTCGTGTGTTCTATTTTGCGCCGCACCGCAATTATTTTCGGGTGCAAGCACACAAGTAAATAGTGCGTGACCGAGGCCAAAATGTCGGTTAACTTGAACAAGAATCGCGAAAAGATTGTGGCCGCTTGGAAGGAAGTGCTCGATGATAAGACGGCGACCGATTGGTGAGTGTAAGAAAAATGTTTTCAAGTGGCTGATATCAATCTGCAGTCGTGCCTCATTACATGTAATGCTTACGCTAAATTTTTTCGGGTCTTTTTAGGGCCCTGTTTGGATACGAGGGACAGACAAATGACTTGAAGGTGGTCGGAACAGGAGACGGCGGTCTGGAGGAGCTCTGCGACGAATTGAACAGCGGCAAAATCATGTACGCGTTCGCACGCATCGAAGATCCGACCACCAGTCTCACGAAATGTCTTCTGGTTAATTGGCAGGTGAGTGAGAGCAGTTCAGTTTCCATCCCATTGTTTGTTGGCGAGTGCATGTATGCAGGTTTTTGGGGACAGGGGTGAATCGGGAGGTGAATTGTTCAGCTGGTCTTGAAGAGGTGCAATGCACTCTCCCACGCATTGATATGCAAATTTATTTTCAAGAGCAATGCATTGATCAGTCAATCAAACGGAGGCATGCATACATCCAGCACGAAGAATGGGCGAAACGGGGACGACAACAAAAGTGATTGTTCGTCGAATCGCATGCAGCGGAAAACGGAAAAGCAGTGCCTTTGGGGTGGTTCACGAAAGCTGAGAGAAAATTAGAAATTGAATGAAATTGAAGACTTGAAAAAAGTCGAAAAGGCTCAAGTAGTAGTCCTTGCAAAAGGTTCAGTAGTTTGAATTTTTTTGATAGTTCAGAGCACTGCAGTGGTTCAGAGAATCAAAGTTTTTGCCCTCGCCCCTTGTGCATTCCCAGTGGCACCCCAAAAACCGACAAATTTCCGGCCATATTTCACTTTATTGAACATTTTTTTTGAACTATGCATCTTAGAGAAAAACAATTCATCGCATTAAATTTACTATAAATGCTGGTATTTAGATTGTGTCAAATGAAAAAATGAGAGCAGCACTTTTCACCGGCGAAATGGCTCGTGGAAAAGATCGTGTGGAACATATCGTTTTTCTGTGGACCGGTGGAATGAAATATTAGCACCGCAAGTAACATTGACATCGATTATTTTGTTTACTAATCTATCGCCCAACTATAAATAACACCGGAAAAACACAACACAACCTGAATGACAGAGACAACTGAGCTGTCAGTGAAAATTTTTCTCGTACATTTGGTACGAGAAAAAATTTCATCCTCGTGAAATCCACAAACTTGACATTTCACTCAAGGCAGTACTTCTTCTTCTTCTTCCTTCTCCTTTGACAACGCAGTGCTTTCAACGAACATGGAACACATAGAACAAGCACTCAGTACATTAATTTTTGTGAAGCGGGATGCAAATAGTCAGCCCCACACATGTTTACCCATTTTTGACAGGAACCTAAACGGGAAAATGCATTGGGTAGATAAGGACAGCATCACTCCATAATCAGCAGCTCAAATGACAAAGCTTCCAACGTTTTTAAATGCATTGGTAGCCTGAGAGAAAACAGCCCTCGTTTATATTTGTTCTGGTATGACTTTTACCCGCAATTGCAGTGATGTGTGTACTATTTTCATGCATTTCGGGTTCGACTTCCTTTTCAGACTCACGGGATCATATGAAGAGGTGTATATCTGTCTATTTTCCGCAATTCTCTCGCAAAGCGATTGTGTACGAATAATGAAATTTAACACATTGACAATTACGGGAATAGAAAACAACCTTTGGGCATCTTGTACTGAGTGCCAGTTCTAGTCTCGATGTTCGTTGGTGCTTTGTTCCTGATGTCACCACTATTCACAGTAGTCCACAGGTGAGGCTACATACGTCCTCGGATGGCTAATCCCAGGGATTGTATTGCCAGGTTAAATTTCTCGTTAGAGTTATGTTTAATTAAAAATTTCATTTATATTGGTAACGGTGAAACCGGTACATTTAACTGTTATTCACAATGGCATGAGCCATGTGGTCGATCACTTTCAAATTCAATATAATTGATCATATTGATTTAATTTCACTTATGCATAACTGCACTTTGGACTTAATATCTATTTTATATTAATTTCACTTTTTTTTTATAAAATTTACTACATGTTATAATTCCATTTTCCCTTCATTTCATTTATACTGGTAACGGTGAAGCCGGTACATCGGTTTTTTGATATGGCGTGAGCCATGTGGTCGATCACTTTTATTTCAATATAATTGATAATATTGATTTAAAATTTGATATATGCAGAACTGCACTATAGTATTATATATTAATTTCACTTTTTAAATTTAATTTCGCGTCGTATTAGATACATAAATAATTTCATTATAATTCCTACATTTAAATTCACTCGTTAATTCACTAACCGCGTGGTTAGGTTGGAAATTCACATAGTATTAGCTATTAACATTTTATTAATTAACACAATTTTAGAGACATACTTGAAGGATAAAGACAAAAAGTTTAGAGGCTACAAAAGACAATGGCCGGGGTGGCTGGGTGGCACAGCCACACGCACGGCGTGTCAGAGATGGAATCGTCAAGGCAGTACACAGGGCGCGTGAAATGAAATTTTACCTTCCACACAATTTCACGTTTGTTTTCATCGGCGAAAAATTTTGCGATTTTGTATGGGATTTCACGGCACTTTTTATTCCACGCGATCTGAGTACCGGCCTTAACTGTGTTGTACTAAAGGTAGCCACCCATGAACGAGCCACCACCACGACCAAACATCCACCAATTTCATAGAACGTGTGGAAAAAAAATTCCCCCTATTTCCACCGTTCTATGATATTTGATGGTTCGTGGTTGTGCTCGTTCATGGGTGGCGACCTTTAGTTCAGCGTTTCTGCAGCATCAGTATTCCTTCCCGGATGTGAGAGTCTGGAAGGCTGTGAAAATATTCATCTAAGGCTCTCTTAACTTCTTCATTGGATGCGAAGCGCTTCCCAGAAACAAATTCTTCAAGTTTGGGAACAGATGGAAGACTGAGGGTGCCAAATCAGGAGAATAGGGGGATGGTCGAGCAAATCTAACCCAAATCTCGAAGTTTTCAAATCGCCAAAGCACACTTGTGTACAGGTGCGTTGTCCTACTCAATTGCCCCTTGTGGGGCATAGTGCGTCAACTGTTCCATGTGGCCCAGTTGGTGTTTCGTTGGCATACACCGGTTTCGGAGAATGCAGTTGCCAGCATGCACCTCCTGCACATCCATGGCCACGAACGTCGTCGTGGACGGGATTCGAACCCGAAACGTCGGTAGTCAAACATGAGACTGATGCCTCATCAGCACACTGCGCAGGCGGCGCAAGTGTCGGAGCTTTCGACCAGTTAACAGTTTGAGAAGCACACAAAGCTTATTTCCTGTCAATGAAATATTCGTTTTGTGTAATTATTTGGAATAGTAAACATAAAAAAAAATTTGCTGCCTAAAAGAAATTTGTCCGATTGTATATGTATTTTACTAATTACTAATTTAAGCTCTCTCTTGAAATTTGAGTTGACATTTGAATTCTAACTAAACCAAGACACACTCCCAGTAAAGAGATGCGCCGTTTTCATGTTAGCTACACCAATTTTGCTCTCGATCGTTTTTTTTCGCCGCTTAACCTGCTCTACTCTGCTCTGTACGAAAAAAACGCACCTATTCGCTGCGTTTTTTGTACACAGCAGAGTAGAGCAGGATAAGCGCAAAAAACGCTATAAAGCAGATTAAAGTAGCGAAGTCGAAAACGAGGCAGGTCCTGTTGGGAGTGTGTCTTGGTTTAGTTTCAAATTCAAACGTCAACTCAAATTTCAAGAGGAAACTTAAATCCTTAGTACAGATACAATCGGACAAATTTCCTTTATTCAGCAAAATCATTTTGTATGTTTGCTGTACCATATAATTACACAAAACGAACATTCTATGGACAGAAATGAATTTTACGTGCTTCCCAAACCGTAAACTGCCCGAAAGATTCGACACCTGCGCCGCCTGCATTTCAATAATAACGGAGCAGCATTCTTGCATAGCTGTTATCCAGAGCAGCTCAGATCAAATTGTTAGTTTTAATTGTGTGATTTTAACCTGCTCTTCTTTGCATGGCTGTTAAAAAAACCCGCCTAACAAGAACTCTAAAAGGGTAGAACGACCCGTTTTACGCATCACCTGCGCAATTTCGGTTTTCGTGGAATATTCATTGTTCATGAAAATTGGCCCCTAAATGTTAAGAAAAAAAAAATATTATGTACTCTCCTATATTTGTGATAACTTTCAACTTATCGTACATGTACATACATATACGCATAAAATAATGACTGTTCAAAGTTTATCAATATTGGAAAACGCTGATAAAAGTCTTATCGTAAATTTTTATTTTTTTCAAGACCACCAAAGCGGGCAGTAAGCCAGATTTGTTGGGAAGTGTTTACCAGGCTGATTAATCCCTATGATATGCAAACGCAAGTATAGTTGATCATGTGCATAGGTTTCATAAGCAAACAAAAAACCTAGAGCAATACACTACTTGGCTCCAAAGACGAAGTATGTATGCTTTCTCTAAGTCAGAGAGAATGTGTAGAGGAATTATAAGGGCCAGATCAGAGCGAATGATCAACGGAAGATTGCTAGCTTCATAGACTTACGAGAGTAAGCTGAGTGGCTGACTTTTCGTCATTGTTCTTAATCAGTTTTGCGCATATTATCGACTCATCGACTGCGTTTTGGGAAACTTGATAGGATCAGACAGATTGAAAGTGAGTGACAGAGATGTAAAGTATTGTATATCCGTAAGAGGAACAAAGAGTGTCCATCGAAAAATTACTGATACTAATTTTGTATCACGTTCAAGTCTTTGAGAATCGGGTTGAGTGGTGTAGGTAAATGCTAATCTACAATAAGTTCCTCGCTATGCAAGAGCGCTAAAGGCCATCCCACCCATGGTGTGCTGGTTTCGTCACACAATGGATCACTCCTCAGGTGCTACCTTTGATCCCATTGTGGAAGCAACACGACCAGGTACTCTAGCATTCTAGTACTCTAGGGAGAAGCATGGATTAGCATTTACCTACACCACTCAACTCGACAAAATCAGTAATTTTTCGATGGAACAAAATTCACACCCTTGGCGTGGAACGCGCTCTATAAAAGCGAAAACATTTTACCCGGGGATCCATTCCGAATTGAGTCATCACTCGAATCGGAATAATAGAGTGCCTGGTCGTGCTGCTTCCACAATGGGATCAAAGGCAGCACCCGAGGAGTGATCAATTGTGTGACGAAACCAGCACACCATGGGTGAGATGGTCTTTAGCGTCGAATAAAATGGTGGTAGTGTGGCTCTTCCATAGCGAGAAGCTTGCATTAGTATTTACCTACACCACTCAACTCGATTCTCAAAAAGAGTGTCCATGTATCTGACAGGATCTTTAGACGGGATATAGACCCGAGAATTTTCTGGTTCGTTTCCCCAGCCCATGATTTCTAAACAAATACATCTACCGGCCTCTCTGCCTCTTTCGCTCTAGTGCAATTACTAAGAGACAGAGGTAACGAAAATTGGTTGGTTGTCATTCTGCTCTCGGGATTCCGACCGCGACAACCTGCTCTTCGACCATCTTAGTACTGTAAAAATTGAATTAATGTCAATATGTCGCTGATACTAGGAACGTTTTTTTAACAGCCATGCAGAGCAAGTTAATACCATACAATTACGTTTATGCGGTAGCTGGTTCTATGTACCGGAACGACCCGTACTACGATACGTTTTACCGCCAAATCCCTTCACTGCGGAAACGAAGATGTATGTGTGTGCTATATTCTGCGAGACTGTTTTTTATGCGAATTGGGAGCATCACATGTCGGCAATACTGCTTCACCCCTCCGGTATTGCAACCAACCCGGGTTTTTGTGAAATGCAACTGTTGCGATGAATGGTGTCATCTGAAAAACTGTTCTGGTCTATCTAATTATAAATTATGGAGCCCTTCCTTCACTGCGAATCTGTGTAAAAATAAGGGCCAACAATCATCTTCCCTGCCCCACACTCCTAAGTACGACGTTGCCTACTAACACAGCGGTCAATTGCAAACTTCACCAGTGACACCTATGAACAACAACACCGCTTACATGGCAGCCGGTTCTACGCACCGGAGCGACCCGTTCATCAGCATCGGTCAAGGGCTGCCAAACCCCTTCAACGCCATCGAACATCGATATACCTTCGTTGGTGCAGCTCAATTGTAACGGACTTCAAAATAAGATAGTGAAACTAACTGCATTCATGGACAGACACCATATCCTAATAAGAGCCATCCAGGAAACAAAACTTAGTGCCAATTCGACACGGTGGTTACATCTTAAGGAAGTACAGATTAATAAATACCAGGGAAAGAATCGTCCATTTTATCCACCACTCTGTGCAATATCGTGAGATTGCCGTTCAGTCAGGAAACATAGACATTGCTCCAGTTGCCTCTCTGCTTACAACAGACAAAAGTCCGTCCACAAAAATCGAATGGGAGATAAACCGGTGGTTGTTCACACGTGTCAACAAAAGTATTTCATCTACAATAATTCACGAACCCACTCAACAGAAACATAAAGCTCTCCACAAACCAGCGCGGTACGGTACAGCGGTACTCAGCGGTAGCAGCATACCGCGTGCCCATTCAAAACACCGCGTTACGAGCACGGTACCATCGATAGTGCCGACTGCGGTACATCGCGATCAATAGTGCCGGCTGCGATACAAAAGTTCAGTACCGCAGTTTTTCCGCGGTACACAAAAGTGTATCGCTGCAATACCCCAACTTCGCCGCGGTATGCAGTGAGAGTTCGCATATACCGCCATGTAAATTTGTACCGCTGTACCGTACCGCTACCGCGTACCGCGCTGGTTTGTGGAGAGCTTAATGCGCGTTTTTTTATCAGCTATGCAGAGCAGAGCAGGTTAACACCACACAATTACACTAAAACAACGTTCCCGCGACAGCCGGTTCTTCGTACCAGAACGACCCGTTTTTCAACGGCCAAGAGCTGCCATACCCCCTCGGTGCAAGAAGAACTGCAGTATTTGAAGCATCGCTACCACAACAACAACTAAGACCCATCATACACGCAGTGATCGATCGGCTGATCCATCGCGCGATATCGACATCGGCCGATGGATCGGCTTGTGTATGCGCCTATCGTTGACGATTTTTTTTGACAGTTCTATATAATTTTGATCAGCCGATATTTTGTTATCAGTCGATCGGGCGACGGATCGCTCCGTCTATGTGGGGTATAAAAATATGATGCGAGCTGCTCTGGATAACAGCTTTTATTGCAAGAATACTGCTCCGTTATTATTGAAATGCAAGCGGCGCAGCGGTAACGCAGTGTGTTGAGGCATCAGTCTCATGTTTGACTACCGGCGTTTCGGGTTCGAATCCCGTCCACGACGACGTTCGTGGCCTTGAATGTGCAGGAGGTGCATGCTGGCAACTGCATTCTCCGAAACCAGTTTATGCCCACGAAACGTCAACTGAGCCACATGGAACAGTTGACGCGCTATGCCCCACAAGGGGTTAGGGCGATTGAGAGAGAGAAGTGGCGCAGCCGTCGAAGCTTTCGGGCAGTTTACAGTTTGGGAAGCACATAAAATTCATCTCCTGTCAATAAAATGTCCGTTTTGTTAATTATATGGAATAGTAAACATACAAAATGATTCTGAATCTGGAAATCCATTTGAGAGTGGGTCCAGAGTTGATTTCCCCCTTAGGCAGTTGGTTAAAGTGGCTGTTTACTACCCAGTAGAAAATCACAAGTAGCGCTAAGTGTGCGCTGATTTGATTCATTCCCCTTTTGGTGTGGCGGCGTAAGACTAAGCCACAGCCTTTCCCTGCTTGTCGTAGGAGGCGACCAAATGGAACCGATGTGTATGTCAGTAACATGAATCACCCGACACTTGTTTTATGCTAATAAAACATAAACTAGGCTTCTTATGAGTCGATAGTTGATACGCTACGCTCCAGGAACGGTTTGAGGCAAATAGTATAGACGTTACTTTCGTACTGCCTAAAGCGAAAACTCACTCCGGCTCCGCGCTTCAGTGGATTTCCGCTTTGGGCAGTACAACTTTATAATATAACGTAAAATACCCAGAAAGTGAATTAATCATCCATCCCATTTCAGAGCGAAGGTGCCCCGGTTCTGCGCAAAGGCACATGTGCCAATCATATTCATGAGATCGCCCAACTTCTAACCGGTGCCCATTTAACAATTAACGCTCGTAATGAGGACGACATTGACAAGGAGCGCATCTTAAAAAAGCTCAGCAACGTAAGCTCGGCCTACAGTTTCAAAGAAACACGTGTCGTACACGACGAACAAAAAGGACCGATTGGAACGAATTATAATCGCGTGATACCGGCAAAAGAGCTCAATCCGGCCGAAATGCAAAACTTTTGGAAGAAAGAGGAGGAGGAGGAACGCGCCCGCATTGAAAAGGAGAAAGAACGTAAAAGACTGGAAATCGTTAAGGCTGAAGAGGTAAGAAATGCATTCCCGCATCCGTGGCGATCATAAAATTGTTCTAATTGAGTTTTCGTGAATAGGAGCAACGTGCCCGCGAAGAACGTGAACATCGCGAACGAGAAAAGAAAATTCTGGAAGATGCCCGCTTGAAATCGGCCCATACCCCAATCAAAACATCACCACAGCCTTTAAGTCCGATTAAAACGATTGAGAGTCCGACCAGGACTATGACTGAGGCGGAACGAATGCGACAGCAACGAAATCAGGAGGCACGCGAATTGATAGGGTCGCGTGTCGGAACGGCCAAAGCTATTTTTACACAAAACACAAGTGACGGACAGATGCAAACAAAGTGAGTGGAATTTTTCTTTCGGATTCGAATTCAACTAAACTTTTTGTTTCGTAGAATGGCGGCTCCAGTTAAGCCAGTTCGTAATTCAATCGCTCAGCGAATCAATGCTCTAAACAGCAGCAGCAATAGTCAAGAGGAGGACACTGTTCACAGCCACAACCGACCCAATGAACCAGTTCAAAAGTCAATTTCTCCACTTCAGGTTGTTTCAGAAACTACACCATCAGCGGACCCAATGACGCCGTCGAAAATTGTGGGTGCAGCAAACGATGCATATCAGGCATCGAACGAGGTAGTCACAAATGCAATTTCACCAACTGAACAATCAGCCCCAACAACAGTCACGGCTGCTCCCGATGAATACGATGACTACGAAGAACAGTATTCGACGATTAAGCGTTCGCCTCATAGTAAAACGAATTCGCTGGCCTCCCCCGATGAGCCTGTTATTACTTCGACCGTACAACAAAAGCAACACCAACAAGTGCCCTCGCAAACAATTATCAGTAATGGTAATGGGCAGAAATACGGTGAGTTGAAATGATCACAAATTTTTCGTTTCATATTAATCTCCTGGCATTTCAGACGTATCCGAAGATGACATGCTCTATACAGACGTGCTGAATGACGAAGGCCTCAAAGCCCGAGCCCTGTACGACTATCAGGCGGCGGATGAGTCAGAAATCACATTTGATCCAGGCGATATAATCACCCACATAGATCAAATTGACGAGGGCTGGTGGCAAGGACTTGGACCTGATGGAGCCTATGGACTGTTTCCGGCCAATTATGTTGAACTGATCAATTGAACTGATCCGGTCGACTAAGTAGCCGAATAATTATAATGTCGACTGTTTGCATAAAGCAGTCGGCATTTGACAATCTGAGATAAGTTTGCATTTTATTTCTTTATTTTTTGTTTTAATTTTTTTCTGGTATAGTCCTTTGATTGTAAGATGTAGTATAAATGTTGAGACAGAGAGTTGAGTGTGGGACGGAACACAAACTTTAGTCATGATAAAATTGAACATTTTTGATAGTAAATATTTATAGAAATTTGCCTGGTAGATTGAGAGAGATTCGTATGCAAATATAAACATAGACACACACACATAATATTGAGGAAACATAAATCCCACATAGTGGTACATAGGTATGCGTATTTTCCAAACTTTTATTTTAAAAATATTGATTGCCATGTGTAATGAACCACCTGGAATGAACCATATTATGGTCTGGTAGTGCTGCTCCCACCGGCAGATCGAAGCAGCACCTGATGAGTAGTGATCTGTCGGTGGTACGAAACCAGAGGCCGAGGGTCCCATCCGTCCGCCAACCATTCCATCCTTATCGATTATTTTTTTTATTCCCCATTTTTACCTCCCTTGTTTGTGTTGTCTTGCCCAGGCCTATGAATTTTTGTTAATACGTAAAGGACAGGGGCAACGAGCGGCAAAAACCCCGCCCACGTCTCCCGAGCTGAGCTACAGCAAGCATAGGCCGCTGCTTAGCTCGTTGAGGAGCCTTTTTCTTCGCCAGATGTCACAGCCCGACCTTCACGGTCAATTAAGCTATTTTAGGCTCCGTCCCCATGGGCATCTTCGGATGCCCACAAAACCGTCCGTTACACATGTGCTAGATGTTGAGTTGCAGTGACGGCAACAGTTTTGGTGCTATCATATAATTTTGGATATTGTTGCGATTGAAATCCAGAAACAAATGCAATACATAGTATCCCTATGTAAATAACAACAGAAAAACCAGACTCAGATCAATTTGATCCACTTATCTGTTATGGCTCGTACTCATACTGTCCTAGGAATTGGCCGCAACGGAGCCATTCATTTCGGAGCATCCACATGATGGGCCAATTCACTAGTAGCCAACTGAGTCCACAAATTACAGCGGGACGCTAATTATAAAGTCGACGAATTCGTAACACGTATATTTCACATACCGAAATTAATATACACTGACGTGAGCTGTCGAAACATATGCGAATAAAAACATCGGTCAGTTGATAGATAATGGGATGAAATTGGGCCAATCGCATTTTGAAATTGGTCCTGGGCCAGTACGGGTACGAGTCATTAAAATAAGAAAATAGGTAGATGATTGTTGAGCCGAAAACGAAGGCCCCCGTATATTGTCCGTCAGCCGTGGGACCTCATGGAATGGTGGGTAAAGACAACCGAGAGTCTCATAAGATCCGGAACCACCAGAGCGCGTATCTCAGTTGGCCGACCCGATTTTGTCCTTGTCCCTATTTTTATCATTCCTATTGTTTATTCTCTCTCTGTGTTGTCTTTTTACGGCTTATGGGTTACTTCAGGGGATAACGAGCGGCCAAAAACCCCGCCTACGTCTCTCGAACTGAGCTTAGCTCGTTGAGGGGTCCTTTTCTTCGCCAGATCACGAGCTCTTCCACCTCTGATGTCAATCTCAAATGCTTTTTTGGGTACTCGATGTTCGTCCATTCGTTCGTCGTGCCCAGCCCACTGCGGTTTTCATAGGTTAACGATTTTGGAAACCCAAAACCTCACGACTTGATTATCTTACAGATTTCCTCAATGTTTTGCAATTACTTTCGAGTACTATTCCTTGACTGCACAAGCTCGTAGATATTCTCGGTCTTCCGGAACGTGGACATTTCGATTCGTTTCAAATTTATCTTTTATCCGATTAACAACAATAACAAAAGGTAGATCTACTTTCGCCGCTGTCGCGTCCATTCTAGGTCGCTTAGAGGAAATGGATGCTTTCTAACTTGTCATTTCGCTGCTGCTGCATTCTGCGTTCAATCTGGTTCGGGCATAATTCGCGAAGGTGGATCTGCCTGAAACTCCCTGTGATATAGTCTTTTGTACTTCTGGTACATTTTCACACTTCTAAAAATGTGAATCTTGATCCACTCATTATTTACAGTTAATAACACTCTGGAAAAAATGACAAATCAAAAAGTTATGACTTAAAGAGTGTATACATTTTTTTTGGGACACCCGGTGTAATAATAATCGAAATTTAAGTCGCAGTCACGTATTTCTTTGCTAGTCGAGCGTCAGGTAGGAGGAGATACGGACAATTGACAAGACAACTCCCCAACTAGATGTCCATCTCACCGATCCAAACACACGCCTCCAGGTTCCAAGATCATGGACAGATTATGAAATTTCTTCGGGCGGCAGTTTTCTCGTTGTAATTGAATATCAGTAAAACAGGGCGGTTCCGGTTCCTGGCTACCTTAACCAGCCTAGACGCGCAATAGCCCTCGTCGTGGTTCAACAACATGTTTAATGCTATTCGACCGATCGCGAAACTTTCTGCCGCATCCAGTTTGTGTTGCTGTCGGACATTGCGCAATGGTTCAACATCACCAAATGTGATGTTGTGTCCGGTTTCGATCATGTGTCGTACAGCTATCGATTTTCTATTCCTCACCGGGTTTTTCGTCCCAATTGCGCGTCTTTCGTCTGTTCATCGAACCTGTTTGTTATCAGCCGCCGTGTTTGGCCTATGCATGCTCTATTGCACTCGCAGTTGATGTTGTAGATACCGCTTTGTTCTGTTATCGCGAGCTTGTCCTTTGCGCTCCCTAGCCTGGATTTTGTCTGCAGGCTCCTACTCGTATCGACGACGACGACGTTGTTGTATTTTCGGAGGACTTTCCTGATAGAACCTAGAATAAGGGAGAAAGTAACTCCTGCTCTGGACATGTGTATCACCATCCTCCTGTGAAGCCAGCCTGGATAGGATTGTCCCGGTGACCTCTGTCGTGTTTTTTCTCGATTATCTTTTCCACTATGTATCCATTGATCACCGCGGTTTCTTTGAGGTATTGGAGCTCCGCTCCGTTCGTTGTGTGTTCGTTGGCTTGCCATCTTTCCGTTGGCCCGTATCACTTTTAGGTCCAGGAATGCTATTTCCATGTTCTCCGCTTCCATAGTGAATTTGATATTTCGTTGTATGTTGTTTATCGTCTCCAAAATCTCGTTCAGTTGACTCCTAGGTAAGATTGCTAGGATGTCATCGACATACCTGTCCCAGAACTTTGTGCAGGAGTCCTCTATTCGAGATTTCGTCTTCGATCCTCCTCCTGATGACAAGGGGTTTCCCATCGCTGTTCCCGAAGTGGTTCTGTAAAACTTTTTTGTAAATGTGAAGTAGTTTTCGTCTTGGCGAGCCGCTTGTATTGTCTAGCCTTCTTTCGCCATTCCAATGTTTCGCCGAATTTGTTTATCGCCTCCTTCACGGGGATGCTTGGAAAAAGTGTTTGGACGTCGAAGGATACGATGCACTCATCTTCGTTGATGGCCTCTACGCTCTCTAGTCTCTCGATTAATTCCGCTGAATTTTTTATTGCATATGGACTATAGAAGCTGGCCAGCCCTTGGTCCTCTTTTACTAGCCACTTCGCGATGTTGTCGGAGAGTTTGTGTTCGCAATGATTTCGCCCACCTCGTTACCTGCTTTATGTATTTTTGGTTGGACCGTGTTCCGGGGTAGCGACGCGTGCGGCATCCGTAACTCCACGATGTTCTTCACGACACTACTGCATTCCTTCAAGGCGTTTTCCACTCTTTTCACTGACTTGACGGAGTTTCCCGTCTGCAACTTTTCGTGTACCCGCTTGTCGTACTCCTCTTTTCTTCTTGTTCGCAGCCGTTATTTTTAACGCGTTTATTTGTCAACTGTATCGTTTTTTTCTACATCATTTCGAAGCAGTTATTTTCAACACGCGTTTTTAAATTATCGTTTATCGTTATGAGTTCTCAATTTTATGTTTTTGCTTGTTGTGAGCGCTGTTATTATTTTGCTGCAAAAAATATATTTTTTTTTGGGCTGCGAATGATTTAGTGCAGTCACATTTTGTGTTACATTCCAGACTATGTCATATGGAGTATCAAACGTGGTAAAAACGGCTATTTCGATTGCTCCGGAACGAGCACACACAAGTCACTGATTATCAGTCGATTGTCACTCGTTTGTTGACTTTCCCTAAGGCGGGGTTTTTCTTTTTATTAGTAAATATGCACTTCGGACACCAGTTGTGTCCTTCTTCAGTACAATTCAACTATTTTCTTCAACACGATGACTTTTGCAGTATGTAAAATGGTAACTAAGTCAGCTGCTATGCCGGACCGGATGGCATTATACCTGCGGACTTGCAACATACGGCAAATATTGTTGCACCGTGGGTTGAGAAAATCTTCAAGGCATGCTTGGACCTTGTTTACATTCCACGAATATGGCTTGACGTCAACGTGGTATTTATTCCTAAGGCAGGGAAGAGCTCTCATGTGGGACCCAAAGACCTACGACCCATTAGTCTTTCATCAACACTCTTGAAATTGCTCGAGAGGCTCATTGATATCTACCTACGGAGCACGATACCAGAAAGTCTGCTCGCGGCATCACAACATGCCTACACCAAGGGCAGATCTGTAGATACAGCTCTACATTCCATTGTGAGTTACATATATAGAGAAATCGCTCAGCTACGGCGAATTTACTCTAGTTACCTTTTTGGATATAGAAGGTGTCTTTAACTATGTCAAGCCAGAGGCGATCATCGGCGCTCTCATAGGCCTTGAGGTTGAGAGTTCCTTGGTCCAACTCATTAACCTGATGTTAACATCCAGAGTGATCACATCAAAACTGGGGACTTCGTCAGTCTGCCGTAGTGTTTGCAGTGGTACTCCTCAAGGCGGTGTGCTTTCACCGCTTCTTTGGAACGTTACGGTCAACAGACTGCTCTTAGACCTGGAGGAATTGGGTTGTAAGGTGACCGCATATGCCGATGATATCTTCATTGCTGTCTCTGGTAAGTTCCCAGGTACTCTTAGCGAAGTAACGCAGCATGCGCTATCTCTTTTGATTAACTGGACTAATAGATGTGGCCTGGGTGTTAACCCCAGTAAGACCAACTTAGTCCTTTTCACCAGGAAACGCAGCATTCCACCAGTGATGCCTCCTGTTCTGGAGGGGGTGAGACTTGCTTTCGCGGAGAGTGCTAACTTCCTTGGCCTCATTTTGGATAGTAAGCTAAATTGGAGACTGAATATCCAGAAGCGCACGGACAAGGCTACTACTGCTCTTTATTGCTGTAGGCGGGCTATAGGCAAAACATGGGGTTTGAAACCCAAAGTTCTGCACTGGCTCTATGTGGCAGTGCTTCGCCCCATACTGCTGTATGGAGTCGTAGTCTGGTGGAATGCCCTTCAAAAGGCAGCTAACTTTAAATTATTAGCCAAGGTGCAGAGAACAGCTTGTCTAGCGATCAGTGGTGCTCTACGATCAACCCCATCTGCTGCTTTGGATATGATGCTCAACCTGTCGCCGTTGGATATTCAGGGGAAGCTCATGGCGGCGAACTCAGCCATTAGAATTAGAGAGACCTACCAGTGGATAACCTTGGGAACCGGTCACTCAACGATCTTGAACGACGCAGAGATTCCTGAGTCGATTGATTACATCTCACCAAAGCGATGGTTCATGAAGAATCACATAAACCTGATTCCATCGCGGAGTCTGTGGGAAAGTGGTGGTCCATCTATACCGCACTCGCTGGAAATTTACGGCTTCCTTTCTTTGATTACTGCAGAAGCTGTGGGGACGAGGAGGAAGAGGAAAGTATTACTCATCTGCTCTGCGAGTGCCCTGCTTTTGCGCAATTGAGAAGGTCAACTCTTGGTAAATACTTTTACAACCATCTTGGGGAGCTGGCGGAGGTGGAGGTGGGACAACTCCTTCGTTTCGTCAGCGGCTCCGGGTGGTGCTAATACGTTGCTGTTTGGTTCTCCTAGGGTATCACAATGGACCGATGTTTTCTGGTCTAAGTGTGCTGTTTTCAGCAACCCTGTTACCTTACCTAACCTAAATCAGCTGCTATCGATAGGGCCAACACAAGGTGGTTCGGTGGTAACTCATGCTAAACGACAAGGGCGATTTGGCCTAGACTTGATCCGAGCCGCTCTGCTGTACTGCTGTATTAAAGAAGACGTAGCTTTCCCAAACTACAAATTTTATTTATATTGCATATACATATATATTTCGGACAACACCTAACATGTAATGCTTTCATTAAGCAGATTACATATCGGCAGGGCAGTGGGGGTCATCACAGGGCACTGCCCAATTGGGGAGATAACCTGGAGGCTGCGCCTTCCCCACCATGATTACTGCAGAAGGTGTGAGGACGCGGGCAAGGAGGAGAGCATTATTGACCTTCTATGCCACTGTAGAGCTTTGGCGGGCAGGAGGAGGAGATTTCTTGGTTCTTCGTTCTTTTACGACTTGGAAGACCTCAACAACGCTAGCCCGCTTAAGCTCAATCGTTTTATTGCTGGCACCGGCATGTGTTAATACCTATCTTCTTGATTAAGGTATAGAGAGTTGCGGGAGATACCACAACGGACCCAATTGCGGTATAAGTGTCCTGTGACTTATGATGGCATCCCCTGCATCTAACCTAACCTAGGATCATCCGTAGGTCTGCTATCCAATCTGGGAATGAAGACCACTCTCACTGATCTCCAGACATTCGGAATGTGATCCAGCGCGAATCTGCTTCTAACTATGTTATTCTGGTGTGCAATAAGGTCTTCCTGTCGTTTTTGTAGGAAGGCTCTGTGCTTGGTGATTTGTAGGGGTTGTTGTTGTAGTAGCGACGCGTTGATATCCGATGAATGTGTGTGTCATAAAGCTTGGTTGTCCATGTTTTCTTCAATGTCCAGGTGTATAGGTAGAAACGCAGCTGCTTCAATAGGATTATCCCATAGCGCAGTAGGTGTTAGGCGCGTCGGAGCTGCAGGACAGTTAAATATGTGCTCAACATCATGTGGAGTGAGGCCACAGGCTGGACAGGAGTTCTGTATTTCGTTATCAATGCGGGATAGGTACGAGTTCAGACGTGAGCACCAGCCAGAACGAAGTTGTGCGAGTGTAGTCCTGGCTGCTCTAGGAAGTCGAAGTTCGTCTGAAGATATAGCAGGTGGTTGCGCATTTAGTACCCTGTTTGGGGTCATGTCCGCGATTGAGGATAGCACTTCTTCACTATGCAGTGTTGTGATGGCCGATCTGTAGCTGGTGTTATCGAAGGGGACTCTTTTAAACCTTTGGATCTCCCGCTCGCGATCCCTCATATTACGTCTTACATGACGTGGCGGAGGGCTTCTGTCCATAAGGTTAGAGTTAGGATGGTCACTCCGATAACAGCCAACCAGATACTGCTTCGTTAGAAGTGTGTTGTGGCTTCTTAGCGGCATCATTTTGGTTTCCTGGTGAAGGTGGTCCTGCGACGACATCAGTAGGCAGCCTGTGACAGTTCTGAGAGCTGCATTTTGGCAGGTCTGGACGTTCCTCCATTGAGTGTCACATAAGTTTTCCGACCAGATGGGAGCCGCATAATTGGCCACAGATCTCCAGATAGACTTGTAGGTCGTTAGTAGGGTCTCCTTGTCTTTCCCCCAGGAACTGCCAGCAAGAGCTTTTGAGGACTTTGTTCCTGTCTCTCATCTTGTCACAAATGGTTGACGCATGGGCTGAGAAGGTAACCATGCTGTTAAGGGTGACACCGAGGATTTTAGGGTGGTTAATGGTGGGGATAGTTTGACCGTCTACTACAATATCCAGTTGTTGTCTCACTTCTTTGGTCCATGTGGTAAACAGAGTAGCGGTAGACTTCGGCGCAGACAGAGTGAGATTTTTGCTGACGAAGAAGGTGTTAAGTTCGTCAATAATACGATAAGATTATCTGTTCGCACATTTGAGTGATATCGTTGCCGGTTGCTAGAATCGTGCAGTCATCGGCATAACTGACAATTTCGAGTCCGTCAGGTGGCGTTGAGAGTCCTGACATGTAAAGGTTAAACAGGGTGGGAGATAAGACTCCTCCTTGGGGAACACCCTGTTTAATTCGTCTTAGTTTAGATTTCCCGGATCTAAATTCTGTGTAGGACTGTCTGCCGGCAAGATAGTTGGCGATCCACTTTACAATATGCGACGGAAGCGATGTACCGCATATGTCTGACAGGAGAAACGAGTGGCTGACAGTGTCAAATGCCTTTGACAAGTCTAATGCCACCAGAATCGTTCGTTGACAAGGACGTGCTTGGTTGAGGCCATTGAGTATTTTCGATGTAATTACATCCAAAACCGTCGTGGTGCTGTGCATCCTTCTAAAGCCATGTTGGTGGTTGGCCATCTGAGTATGAGTCGCAATTATAGGGTGGAGCAGCGCTTCTAAGATCTTGGCTACAGGAGACAAAAGTGTAATGGGACGGTATGATTCGCCCAGTGTTGGTTTTTTTCCCGGTTTTAGAATAGGGATCACTCTTCCTTTCTTCCAATATTCGGGGATGATAGACAATGAGATGGAGAGATTGATCGTGGCCGTTATGTATTCAATTGCTCTTGTGTCAAGATGTTTGAGCATGACCATCGATATACCGTCTGGTCCAAGGGCTTTGGAACTCTTCGCTCTTTTTATTGCTGCTTCAACTTCCTGAGATGTAAATTGAAGTTGCTGGTCAGCTGGGCGGTTACGAATGCTCCTAGTAATAATGCGCTTAAGTCTATCAGGAGGTGGATGTTCGATAAACTGTTTGTTAAAGTTGTTGGCGCATTTTGTTGGGTCGTTAACCGTAATGTTGCCAAATTGGATAGCAACATGCCCTTTGTGTTTGGTTGGGTTTGTAAGGGCCCTAACCGTTGACCAGAGCTTATTGACACCCGTTGTCAAGTTGCAATTGTCGAGGTGGGAGTTCCATTTCCTTCTCCTGTGATCTGCTACCTGTTTAAAGATATCAAGGTTTAGTTCCTTGATCCTTGGATCGTCCGGGTTAATGCTGCGTATGCGGTCTCTATCATCTGCCAATCTAGCTGCTGAAGTCGGGAAATTTGGTCGAATTTTGGGTATCCGACCTGCTGGGATGAACTTCATAATCGCTTCCTGAAGTATGTGCCTTACATTTCGTTCAGCCGTGAGCACGTCAATTGGAGTTGGTAAGGCAGCGAAGGCTGTGTTGGTGTAGGACTTGAAGCCATCCCAATCCGCTTTATTGTGGTTGATGAACGTGCGATGATCAGCAACCTGAGTACTTGATGGTTTGTCCAATTTTATTAGAATTGGCAGATGATCCGAGGATAGCGTCAGGACTGGTTCCCATTGAGCATCATTAATAAGTCCAGCGCTAGCAATTGAGATATCGGGTAAGCTGGAACATGTTCCAGCAATACGAGTAGGAGTATCGTCGTTGAGTGGACAGAAGTCTGATGCGTCAAGTTGTTCGGCTATGGCAACCCCTCTGGCATCGTTGTCGAGGTTAGAGTGCCATAGTTCGTGATGGGCGTTGAAGTCACCAAGTAGGAGACGATATTGGCCAGCTAGCAGTGGTGTGATATTGACATTGTATCCCGAGGGATAACTGGATACAGGTGGGATGTAAACGTTGTAGATTTCAATATCGATGTTACCGGACTGAATGGCAATGGCCTGTACCTCCAAGATGTTGTCGGTGACTGTGACGTCGATTTCACGATATGGTACTGATTGATGGATCAGAAATGCTATTCCACCTCCAGCATTTGATACTCTATCCTTCCTGATGACGTTGTAATTGCCATAGGAGTTGAGGGACGAATTGGTGTTAAGCTTTGTCTCCTGTATAGCTCCAATCATGACCCGGTGTCTATCCATGAAGTCCGATAATTCTGCAATTTTCCGCTGTAACCCATTGCAGTTAAGTTGCACAATTGATATGGTGTTGAGATTCGCAACAGCTGGTGCCGGTGTCAGGTTGTGTTGCAATGGAATTCTGTTGGTAATGTGGTTCACTGGAGTTGAGGGGGAGGGCTGGGAACTTGTGTTCGCACTAACAGGTGGTGTTATGTTAGGTGTTTGTGATGACGTTGATGCTTGCTGCCCTCTGAATCTACATTGGCTCGCAGTGAAGGAGGAATTCCATTGTCGGTGGTGTTTCAGCCCGGAACAATTTGTAAGGTGACACCAGTTGTTGCAGCAAGTACATCTTACTGTGATAGCGTTGGGGTGCAGCGTTCTATTACAGACGCAGCAGATCCAAGGGCCTGGACCTGGGTTGAGCTCGATTCCGGCGCGTTGAAGAAGTATTGAGAGCAGTAGCGCCGGCATGTGTTGCTCCCAATTTCCAGAGAAAATGAATAGTCAAGTTGTGTGACACACACATAGATCTTCCTTCTTGCATCGAGGGGGTTGTGGCAGCTCTTGGCCGTGTGACGTGGTTGTTCCAGGTAACACGGGTCGCTCCGGTGCGTAGAATCGGCTGCCGCAGGAACGATTTGTAGGGGTCAAATGTTCCAATCGCCCATTTCACTAGTCGTATGTGAATATTCTACTACGTAGATTCTAAGTACAGGAACAACTAGGAAATTGAAAAGCAAAACTATATAGGTTGTTTCTTCACTTTGGCTTAGATTTATGTTTACAACAGACAAACTTGCTAATCGTATTCAGACAGTTTAGAGAATGGTGAAAAGACAACATTAGGCCCTTATAGAGGATGTTATAAAGGAGTGCTCTATAGAAATAAAAACATTACGTATTCCAATTCCAGAAATCTTGAAATTTTTTATGACATTTTCTTACTCTATAAACAGATACATATAAAAATATCCAAATATTTGTTTTCGTCCACCCTTAGTGCCAAGCATTTACACTAACATTGATACATAGGCATTATATATACTTATAGAATTGTTAAGGACTTGAATGCGCGTAAAGATGAAATATATGTGTCAAAAGATGAAAGGCTTTAAAAATACATTTACTTAATTTACATTGTTACGGCACATGCCCCTTGCTATTATTTTTTCCTCTTCAAAATCCCAGATGTGCAATATTGCTTCGTCGATCGGAAACACGGAACCAAATGCGCATTTAGAGTCCTGTGTAAAAAATTAACACCACTAGCAAAACTTTATAAAGTATTGAGAATCGAGTCGAGTGGATTGTTAATTTTTTACTCACGATCAGTGCTGTGGAATATAAAAGAATACATAGTAGGGAGGACTATGTCGTAACACGAAATGTCAAATCTAAAGATAGAAGTGTAATTTTCTTCTGTAAACTTAATGAGCATAAAACGTATTCTTTCTTTAGTGGTATCGGTTAGTCATCAAGTTTTTTTAAAGCAATTCATGTATACAACGAATCCAAAACGTTTATTTTTACCTACCTAGGTTATATTTGAAGAGAACAATCTGTTTTAAAAAAAGAAGAAGAGAAGAGTATTATGTTTATCTGTTTTATAAAAACATTCACAGTTATCTTATATATATTATTTTATATACAACATCATAGATATGTATTCATATTTGATTAATTTAAAGCCCTTATATACAATAAAATCATTATATACTGCATTATTCATATATTAATTGAACTAATTAAGGAAACTTTAAAGGATATTTTCCTTGTTGGAAGTTATGCTGAAGATTCAATATACGCTATATTCGATTCAGGCGGTGTCTCTTTTACATAGGAACGTGCAGAAGAGTTCCCTTATCTTTCCCCTACGTTCCTGTGAAAGGGAGCATCTCGCGGATCGAAGCGCGTATAATATACGCGCTTCGATCCGCAGTTTTATCATGTTTTTCGTAGTCAAACTACACTTGCATCATTTTTTTTAAAATGTATATTATACGAATAAAGATATTTAAATTTTTTATGTAAAAAAAAGAAAATAAATAAACTAAAAAAAAAACACTTTGTTATGAACGTGATGTGTATGCGCACATAATATATGAAAAAAAAAAACAAACGAAAAAGAATGATGGTATAAAAATGATTACTTAACAATTATACGTGAATATTAATAAATAAATGTAAAGAGAGAAATATTAAGATTTTACGTACTGATTCATTAAAATTTGGACTTCTTTTCTCTGACAATACATTTCTTTTTTAGTATTAATCACAATTATCATGCATGCTTTATTACACACTCTCACATATATACACAAAACAACACACCCTGAAATTTCACATACATACATAATGTCAATAGCGAATTAATAAACGGATGGTTAACAAATATTAAAAAAGGGACAAAAAAAAACATGTAATTGTATCGTAAGAGATAAAAACAAAAAACAAAAATTATAACATATTTCGTAAATCATAAACACATGTGTCATTTATTTTATTCACTTTCTCAGTGGTCTTTACTATTTGCCGTTATCCCCCTATTGGGCATCATCATCATCGTGGCGCAACAGTTCGAGGTCGCGTGGGGATCTGGCCGCCTGCATCATCGTCCTCCAATTTTGGACGCCCAGCTGAGTCTTTCCAACGAGCTCTCGGTCATTCTCGCAGCCTTGCTCCGTCGACGCGTCGTGCATTGAATATTTCCTTAGTCATGCGTTCACCGTCCATTCGTTGTATATGTCCTGCCCATTGTAGACGTTGTAGTTTGACGATTACCGAAGCAACCGATGGTTGCCGCTTTTGAAAATTGTGTACGAATTCTTGTCGTGTGCATTCCAGGATCCGAAAGAATATGTAATGAACCATATTCTGGTCTGGTTGTGCTGCTCCCACCGGCAGATCGAAGCAGCACCTGATGAGTAGTGATCTGTTGGTGGTACGAAACCAGAGGCTGAGGGTCCCATTACACCCGGACCCAGATTCGACCGCTTGGGCGTCTGATCCGGCCGCCAACCATTCCATCCTTATCGACTATTTTTTTTCATTCCCCATTTTCACCTCCCCTGTTTGTATTGTCTTTCCCAGGCCTATGAATTTTTGTTAATACGTAAAGGACAGGGGCAACGCGCGGCAAAAACCCCGCCCACATCTCTCGAACTGAGCTACAGCAAGCATAGGCCGCTGCTTAGCACATTGAGGGGCTTTTTTCTTCGCCAGATGGCACAGCCCGACCTTCACAGTCATTATGCTACCTGCCACCGTCATTATGCTACCTCCGTCCCCACGGGCATCTTCGGATGCCCACCAAACCGTCCGTTACAAATAATCTGTTAAACGTTTGCGTGGTCGTCATTGTTAATCCGTCCAATCCAAGGCTTTTGTTCCAGGTTTCTTGACATGGAGTAGTTGGGTGGGTTATCGATGTTGACCCATCGCTCAACCCTATCCAAGGGTGGCCTCGGTGATAGCTGCTTCAGGTGGTGGAACGTGTCAGAGTTCACACAACTATGTTGCAAGTCTGACTACGTAATTCGTGACATCCTACTAACCAGAGACGCTTAGGTGTGACTTAGTCATTCAGGCTACAGCTATCCTTCCCTGTTCCTTTCACAACCATGGCTTGGACAGGCTTCGGTGGCGTGGATTACTCTCAAAAGGCCCATTTACTTATTTGCCCTTACCCCTAGTGGGGCATAGCGCGTCAACTATGTTTCTTAACTGACGTTTCGTTGGCATATACCAGTTTCGGGCGATACACAAAATTCTGCTGCTCCTAGCTACCTGCGACAAGTCGGGTGATGTTGTGATGCCCGGGGGGAAGACAACACAAACGTCCATGGCGACGAACGCCGGACTTAACCCGTAATGACTGTAGTCAGATATTAGACTGACGCCTCTATGCACTGAGCTACCCCTCCCCCCTGCACATTTCTCGATTATCGTTGCCCGATCGATCGGCCGACAGATCGCCACAAAATATCAGCTGATCTAAATTATATGGAACTGTTAAAAAAAATCGTCAACGATTACCGCATACACAGGCTGATCCATCGGCCGATATCGATATCGGGCAACGGATCGGCCAATCGATCGGTGTGTGTATGGCACGTTTAAGGTAGCATAATGACCGTGAAGGTTGGGCCGTGCCATCTGGCGAAGAAAAAGGCCCCTTAATGAGCTAAACAGGGGCCTATGCTTGCTGTAGCTCAGTTTGGGAGATGTGGGCGGGGTTTTCGGCGCTCGTTGCCCTTTTCCTTTATGTATTAACAAAAATTCATAGTCCTGGGGATGACAACACAAACAGAGAAGGTAAAATGGGGAATGAAAAAAAAAAAATAAACGAGAAGGATGGAATGGCTGGCGGACGGTGGAGATTCCCTCGCATTCGCATGACGCTCCAAGCGTAATGGGACCCTCGGCCTCTAGTTTCGCACCACCGACGGATCCTGACTCATCAGGTGCTGCCATCGATCTGCCAGTGGAAGCAGCACAACCATACCAGAATATGGTTCATTACAAAGTGCTAAGTAGTGCTGATAGATCCGAAATTGTAAATACAGTACAAGCTCACTTATATTAATACTCACTTATGTTAACGCTCGTTTATATTAACATTCAATTTCAATGTATAATATTAGAATAAGAAACGAATTTTTAGGGACTTCCAATTATTATTTTTAATCTTCGAACGAAAGTGTTCACGAAAAACTTGCTGTACCTAACTTCATGATGCATCACAGCACACTTGGACCACCATTGGGTCCCTTGTGGTACCACAAAAACTCACCTACATTTTAACCTACATATCAAACCAGCCCGTGCTGGCGATGTAACGATTGAGCTGTGTGGCAGTCATATTCCTTAGGTCATTCAGATCGTAGAAGACGAAAATTTCCTTCTTCTGCCGGACAGTGACAGAGAAGGTAGAGAACGCTCTCCTCCCCATCCACATCTCATCTACTCCTGCAGAAGTCGTGATAAGGGAGATAGAGCTTCCAGGCGAGCAACCCAATGGAGCAGTGCCTCAAGATAACCCCTACAACCCTGCTAATGTGCTTCGTATTCAGCGACAGCAGTGTTACCGAGCAGCTGCGATCAATTATCAGCCAAATCATCGTCGTTATTTGATATGTGTTGACGTATCTTATATTAGCCCTGTCCCCAATAGCGGTCTTAATCGACAGTTTAAATTTGGCATATAATATTTAAATGTCCTTGCGTCTTTCGTCAACTGCCCCAGTTGTATTCTTCCCGAGCCAGTTCATCTACCCGCAAAACCAATATGGCTTGGGATCCAACAAAGGGTGATATTGAAGAAGCCACCCCATCTCTGTGAGGGCTGAGCGGCAGTTCTCAATGTTTTTAGATGTCGTCAAGACGGAATCGCCGCGTCACTGTCCGTGTAAATAATGATGTCCGCCACAATAGTGACATGACTGCCTAGCCTGGACAGGACTTCCGAGATCGTCGAGACCTCGGCCTGTAAGACTCTGCATAAGTCGGGAATACGGAAGATAGGCTTCTTTCCTTCCGAGTATAAGTATGCCTACCGCGACCCCTTCGTTGGTCTTAGATCCATAGATGACTATGAATTCGGTGGTCAAGGGCATATCCCTCCTCCATAGACTCCTCAATGGAATCAAACTAGTGAAGTTTCTGCCAACATGATATTTTGGAGTAGTGAAGTACGTCTCCCTGGAGAGATCAAGGTTGTTCAGTATTATAGTAGTGTCCCACATTCAGTGCACGCCACTGGGCCGCCTCGTAAAGGCGTGTTTGCGGCCAGTTGTTAGCCAAGAATATCCAACAGAAGCAAGTCGAAAATCATATCTAGTATCTGGCTAACGGAGTAGTTCTAACCACAGTAGGTCGCTACTTTGAGTGATGTCCACCATACACTGATACCGTACAATAATTAAGGACGTACAATACACTTGCAGTTACAATCGTGTAACGAAGGTCTTGAAGTGCGTTCAAAATGTCGCGGAGAAATCGTCAGTGTTTAAGTTTGTTAGAGAAAAAATAAATTTTAGATAAGCTTAGCTCTGGCAAGCACAATTAGTAAAGGTCGCCACACATGAACGAGCACAACCACGACCGAACTTTCATCCATTTCATTGAACGTTCGGAAAAAAACAAATTCTCCTCATTTCCATCGTTCTCTGGAATTGATGGTTCGACGGAAGTTCGCTCGTGGCTGTGCTCGTTCATGTGTGGCGATCTTAAGGGAGCGATCGCATTTTACTACCCCCATAGCGTTTTCTTTAAGGACAGTAATTAGGTTATAGAGTTGATATGTGCAATAACGGAATATCAATCCTGCCTGCCGCTCAGCCCTCGCAGAGATGGGACTAGTCGGTAGAGTAGTGCGCTCTTAAGTATCACCATACACTGTCGAACTCGATCTCGAACCTGGTACAAATGTGTGCTCTGATAGGCTCAAGACACAAACACACACTTCACATAAACGTGAAGAGAACCGGTCCGCTTGTACCATGTTCGAGATCGAGTTCGACAGTGTGTGGTGACACTAATACAATAGTCCTTTCTTTTACGTGTGTGTTTCTTTCTCGTGTTGCTTGAGCAGGTGAATATATCTTCTTTTGTGTAATGCAGATGTAATCCTAGACAGAACTGTCCTCAAGCACCTGCGACCGCCTTCCTGTTGGTATAAACAGCTTCCTCCGCGACAATTTCTTGTGCTCTGCTCTTTCAAATGCAAAATAAATTGAACGATGAGGGTGCCGTTTTCACACAGGGCCCTTAAATAGGTTTCTATTCTAATGCTCGCCACACATGATCGCGCAGAACCACGGCCGAACTTCTATCCAGATAATTGAAACAATTGAATAATTAGTAATTAAAATCGAGCATAAAGGGTGTCATAGGTAAATGTGGCGCAGTGAAATACAATACGCATACCGGTTATCACCTTTACCTTGATTGCTAAAGTTTATCTGCTGTTCCCATTGAAAAAATATGGGAATCATCCAAAGCGACAAGAGGATGCCACGAAAGCAAGGGCAAGTTGTACAAAACGGCCGTACGTCCCGCACTCATGTATGCGTCTGAATGCTGGACTATATACAAGACATACGAAAGTAAAATAACTGCCATCGAGATGAAAATGCTACGGATGTCAGCCGGTGTGACCAAAAAGGATCTTATCAAAAGTACCTACATCCGAGGAAACCGATCACTGAAAAGCCCGGAGATCGTCGTATGGATTAGTATTACCATGTTCTATTCTATTTGGTGAACCCAAACCGCGGGACAGACGGAAACATACGTGGGTTGATCAGATGAAGAAGCAATAACGTATTAATCTCAGGTATGATACGATTCAAGGCCGAGCTGTCTGCAGAAGGAAGCTGACATTATACCGCCAGAATGGACAAAGTGCCAACACCACAGGCAGAGCAACGCGAAGCCACAGAGTGGTATGAAAGGGCAAGAAAGAAGAAGGAATGATTCAAAGCCTTTCCGCCATGCGGGTTGCGATTGTTTATGATCGTTCATAGAACCAACACAGTAAAATGTAATTTCTAATTTAACAATATTCATAATTTATTCAATACAAAAAATAGAAACATTCAAACAACAACTTCCTTAGTCCTAGCGAGGCAACAAATCACCCGCCAGCTTTGACACAACATCCAAATCGCCATCGTCCGTCATCTCTACGTTCGGGTAGAGATCCTTATTCTCCTGCACCCAAACGAAAGCATCCACTTCCTCGCGAAAATCGGCCATCGCTTTCTCCTGAACGGCGTCGAACAGCCCCACACTATCCTGTGTGCCGCGCGGCATCAACTTCTCCAAATCCTCCATGGCACGTCTCAAATTATGGGCGTTCTCCTTGAACTGTTGCTGAGCCGTCTGACTCGACTGCTTTACATTTTTGAACTTTTTCTCGAATCGATGTGTCCGCTCGAGGTACTCGATAAAATTCCGATTCGTGGCCGTACAAATGTCCTCGACACTGACCTTCGTGCTGCTCACGTTCGAGACGAGCGACGACGAGGAGTCGTTGCGATCGTTGTTCCGTTTCGAGCAATTCTGCTTGGCGACTGACACACTGGAATTATGTTTGCGCGTCGGCTTCGGGAAGTTCGGGGGAATGTTTTCGAGTGCCTTGAAGGCTTCGGCAAGATCTGTGGGTGATGCGCTGGTAGCAGTGGACTCCTCGCCGGTGAACTTCTTTTGCAAGGTGGTGTGCTTGAATGAGTATCGATCTTCGAATACACTGACGGGCGGGATGCTGCAACTGACCTTACACTTGTCGAGGAGTTTTCTGATTTCGTCGGAACGCGAGTTAACAACGGTCGCTATTTTGCCGAAATCCACTTGTTCGGTTTCACTCATTTTGGATAATTTTTCAGAAGACTTGGGAATTCGGAACGTTAACGGCTGATTTGACACAGTGCTGGGCGGATGACTGACGTTTGAAAAGTTGTGGAGCGAGAACAGCTGTTTTTTTTTGCAGAATAGAGTTTTGGCTATTGCTGCAGCTGCACTGCTTTCAATTGAAATTATTAAGTGGAAGTGAATTTCAACTATTTTCTTCCTTCAAAATGCTAAAGAAAGGCCAGACGCAAATTTAAATCGTATTTGAAATTTGAATCACGAATACGTTCCACACCTTCCACACTCGTGTCTATTTTCACGCCGCCCCGAACATTTGACAGTTTTCTCTCGTTCAGCCTCTCTCTCTTATTGGATCTGTCACCGACTGTGCAGAAGAAGAGGCTTTTACATAATTCACCCGCAGTCTTGACTCTAGTGTAATTTTACCGCATTTTTTCTACTTTTCCACTGTTCGTAGTGCTTGTGTTCACAGCCAATTAATTCCGTTCTTTTCGGCGTGTCCTTTTACCATTGCAGAGATTCGTGTGACGAAAAAATGTCGCTGTCGCAGGGTGTTCGCTGTTTGTTGAGTCGTGCGGCGACAGTCTCGTCGTCGGCAGCACGCAATGGAGTTATCGGCGCCGCCTCGAGGACGAGGAACATTTATCCAATTGCCATAAGGATGCTTCATCGACAATGCGGACCGGCTCTTTCGTCTTTGTTGCAAGTAAATCACGTTGAATTGTTTTCCCCTGTAGCGGTAGCCATATGGTCGTTGTGGGGGTAGTGCGGCGAGCAATGTGACATAACCTTAGTTTGGGGTCGTTATAAGAGGGCAACTGCGGCCGCTTATCAGCTGCTGGATGTGTGAGTTGTGTGGGGTGACTTTCAGTTGCAGGGGATATTGAAGGGATTCGTCCGAGATGATGTCAGGCACAGGAAGTTGACATGCTGTTTATTTAGAATCAGCCTGCCGGCTGCTTTGTAAATGACTCGTCTAGGGAATGCAGAACATTTGGTATTAGCCTTAACTATAATTACAAGGTATCGTAGGGTATTCTTTTTGAGGGGTTTGTAAAGAAAGCCTTTATGGAGTCCGTCTGGGCAGAGAATATCTTATGAACGGCTAAATTCCGGAAATTGTTTTAGAAATTTCGAGTACCTAAGGTCAGAGAACGAAAAAAGCCTTACATGGAATATCGTTCAATATTAAACGATTGATATTATGAAACAAAATGGGGAACACAGAATGATAACACTTCTTTTTTTAAATCACGCCCAATCTTCCCGGAGGAAACAATTAGGGGTTGTTGTAATAGCAACGCCTACTGGCGTTGAGCAGGTTTGGCAGCCATTGGCCGTTGATGATGAGCGGGTCACTCCGGTGCATAGAACTGGCTGCCGTAGGGGGTCGTTTGGGTCGCTAATTGCAAAAAAGAAAATCCATATGAAAACAGGGTTGCCATTCTGGGGTGAGTAACCCCATTTTTTTTTTTGACTTCAGATTCGAAATCAGCGACCCAAAATTACCTTGTAGTTCGAGCCAGCACGAGCAGAAGAGTATTTCCCCATGAAAACACCCAAATCGGACGAATGCTTCTCATCAAGACCATTCTTACCTGAAACATACGCGTGCAATGTTCACATTAGACGAAATCGGAGACTGAGTCTCATGTAGTTACGCACGAGAATCTCACAGCGAACCACCGGGGCGAATGGTGTCGCTAAATCTAACTTCACAACAAATCAATCCACGATAATCCACATACGATTCGTATGACCATATCCCATTAACTAAACATCAAAATCATAGCACAGGTGTGCGTGTAAATAGGTCTGAGAACTGTTCTCATGGATGACGCAATCCAAAAAGCATTCTCATGAGAATGTCTATCAAGACCTGATTTTGGCGTATTAGACGAGGTCGATGATTACTGTCCTCTATTTATAGACTGATTAGCAGTGAAAGAGGAGTTCCAGTATTTGTGGTGGCTAAGTCTGGAGTAGTTCCTCAAATGGCACCACTCGTAGCAGTTGCATCTCACAGATATGGCATTTGGGTGGAGCCTATAATGGGCGCAAACGCAGCAGATATAAGGACCGGGGTTATGTTCAGTGCCGGCGCGGTGTAGAAGAATTGAGAGCAGTTGCGCCGAGATGTATTGCTTCCAATTAGTGATGTGTAACACAGTAACGAGTCGCTCTTTTTGAACGACTCAACAGGATGAGCGAAAGATTCGGCACAACGACATAGCCTTCGAGTCGTTCAATTTATGAATGACTCACTGTAAAATTAATTCCCAAACTAGCCCATCGCATAAATATTATCCAACGCATAACCAATCCACGCTCATTTCTCAATACATATAATGTACTACAATACATTCATTCACTCATATCCCATCCCAGTATCTATCTAAAAGCAAAACCACCATCATTAACTACCAAAGCAATCCTATCTAAATCCATTCATATTCATCTCTATGCAGTATGCAATGCACGCATTGTGTATACTTTTAAATATATACGCAACAACCCATGCTGATTGCTGACTGCAAATGCAAACATATCAAAAATAATTTACTTACGTCGCGTCCCACCGCACAGCCAAGTTTCTCCAAATACAGAAAACAATCCCAACATTCTAAAACAAAAGTATTCATCTTACGTACCATCATCTCAAGCTCAACTTTAGATGAAACCAAACAAAAACCCATAGCGCCCACTTCCACTACAGCTACAGTGTAAAGCAGCGTTCTGACGGGGCCAATACATGACATCGTGGCACGCTTTCGATCTCATGCTTGTATCGAGCGTGGACTGGAAAGTGAACTGCTTTTGCCTTGGGTGGTGGACCGTTCACACGACCACTATTTAGTTTATCCCATAAATCATTCTGTTTCATGCAATTACACCACTACTATACCCTAGTTTTAAATAAACTGTTTTGTGGCCATAACTTCTAAAATATAAGGAATTTCGCATTTTTGACACCATTTTGACCCCCTTTAGATCCCCCATCCGGGCTGAGGAGCATCCATCCCCACTATTTGGATGCTCCTCAGCCCTCTCCCTCCCTATCCCCTTCTCCCTTCTCTATGTAAAATTCGTTCAAAAAGAGCGATACAAAATCGTACCGCACAATAAGATTCGTTCAAAAAGAGCGGCACGTTCAAAAAGAGCGACACGTTCAAAAAAGCGACACGTTCAAAAAGAGCGACACGTTCAAAAAGAGCGACACGTTCAAAAAAAGCGACACGTTCAAAAAGAGTGACACGTTCAAAAAGAGCGACACGTTCAAAAAGAGCGACACGTTCAAAAAGAGTCAATTGTGCGGTTCGATTTTGTATTGCTCTTTTTGAACGAATTTTTTTGTGCGGTTCGATTTTGTATCGCTCTTTTTGAACGAATCTTTTTGTGCGAGTTGATTTTGTATGCCCGCCTCAGATTGGCTGCCCCGTTTTCATGGGGAATAGTGGTCCGATCGGGCTGGCTCGAACTGAAGGGTATTGGGGGGTCGCTTAGTCCGAATCTGGGGTCGAAAAAGTGAAAAAAAATTGGGGTCGCCCATCCTAGGCTGGCAGCCCCTTTTCATGGGAAATAGTGGTCCGATCGGGCTGGCTCGAACTAAAGGGTATTGGGGGGTCGCTAAGTCCGAATCTGGGGTCAAAAAAGAGAAAAAAAGTTGGGGTCGCCCATCCTAGGCTGGCAGCCCCCTTTTCATGGGAAATAGTAGTCCGATCGGGCTGGCTCGAACTAAAGGGTATTGGGGGGTCGCTAAGTCCGAATCTGGGGTCGAAAAAGAGAAAAAAAAATTGGGGTCGCCCATCCTAGGCTGGCAGCCCCCTTTTCATGGGAAATAATGGTCCGATCGAGCTGGCTCGAACTAAAGGGTATTGGGGGGTCGCTAAGTCCGAATCTGGGGTCAAAAAAGAGAAAAAAAATTGGGGTCGCCCATTATAGGCTGGCAGCCCCCTTTTCATGGGAAATAGTGGTCCGATCGGGCTGGCTCGAACTAAAGGGTATTGGGGGGTCGCTAAGTCCGAATCTGGGGTCAAAAAAGAGAAAAAAAATTGGGGTCAACCATCCTAGGCTGGCAGCCCCCTTTTCATGGGAAATAGTGGTCCGATCGGGCTGGCTCGAACTAAAGGGTATTGGGAGGTCGCTAAGTCCGAATCTGGGGTCAAAAAAGAGAAAAAAAATTGGGGTCGCCCATTATAGGCTGGCAGCCCCCTTTTCATGGGAAATAGTGGTCCGATCGGGCTGGCTCGAACTAAAGGGTATTGGGGGGTCGCTAAGTCCGAATCTGGGGTCAAAAAAGAGAAAAAAAGTTGGGGTCAACCATCCTAGGCTGGCAGCCCCCTTTTCATGGGAAATAGTGGTCCGATCGGGTCGGCTCGAACTAAAGGGCATGGGGGGTAGGGGTCGCCAACTCCGAATCTGGGGTCAAAAAAGAGAAAAAAAAGTTGGGGTCGCACATCTACGACTTTTATTGAATATGTTATTACCCAAGTTTCAGACTCTTTGCATGACTCTTTTTGAACGACTCTTTTTGAACGACTCATTGGAAAGAGTCAGAGCTTATGTGCTGGCACAGTGAAAAGAGTCATTATGCCCATCACTACTTCCAATATTCGCAAAAAAAAACGGAGTTGAACATGTAGTTCACATTCACACTTCCTTTTTGTATCGAAGGGGGTTTCGCTGCTCTTGGCCGTTCTGATGAACGGGTCTCTGCGGTATGTTGTTGTTGTAGCGATATTTGAGGTCCATCATAGGGCGTCACTTAAAAACGCCTCCTCGTCTTCTCCTTCTATGTCGAGGCCAAGGAAGAATGCGACCTCGATGGGGTTTTCCCACAAAGGTATAGGTGTTAAGTTTGTGGGGGCCTCTGGGCATTCAAACAGATGTCTGACGTCGTGTGGAGTGCCATTGCAAGCGGGGCACGTGTTGTTGATGTTTCGATCGATTCGAGACAGGTATGAGTTTAGTCTCGAACACCATCCAGATCGGAGCTGCTCTAGGGTGGTCCTAGTATGCTTTGGCAGCGTAACTTCGTTGGAAGATATGTTTGGTGGACGGGACTTGAGTATCGGGTTGGGGCGAAGGTCTTGGATCGATCGTCGTGCCTCCTTAGTGTGTATCGATGCAATGGCAGTCTTGTAGGTTTCGTTGTCAAACATGACCTCCCTCTCAAGGTCCCTTAGATTACCTCTGATGTTTCTGGGTGGGGGAGTTTTATCCATGAGATGTACGTTAGGATGTTCGCTACGACAGCACCCGACAAGATATTTCTTGGACAGCAGGAGGTTGTGTTGTTTGACTGGTAGCATGTTGTTTTCCTGGTGAAGGTGATCCTGGGAGGACATCAAATGACAACCCGTCACGGTGCGAAGGGCAGCATTTTGACAGGTCTGTATCTTCCTCCAATTAGTGTCTTTTAGGTTCTCGGTCCATACAGATCGTCCTGAGGCTTTGTAAGTAGTAAGCATGGTATCTTTGTCCATTTCCCAGGAGCTGCCGGCGAGAGCTTTTAGGACCTTATTACGGGCTCTCATTCGATTGCATACCGAAGAGGCGTGGGCCGATGATGTGGCCATATTGTCGAGCGTAACCCCTAGAATCTTCGGATGGTTGAGTGTGGGGATTGGTATGTTACCTATGCTTACATTCAGCTGTGTGTTGACCTCCTTGGTCCAAGATGTGTATAGGGTTGCTGTAGATTTAGGCGCTGATAACTGTAGGTTAGGATTGGCGAAGAAGGTGTTGAGTTCCGCCAGATATCCGTTAATCTTATCATACATATGTAACCGGGATACTAGCGTTCGTAGCAACAATGGAGCAGTCATCCGCGTAGGAGATGCGAAGCAGATTTTCAGGTGGGGATGGCATACCGGCCATGTAGAGGTTGAATAGGGTAGGGGACAAGACTCCGCCCTGTGGGACTCCTTGCTTTACTCTCCTGAGTTTGGACTTTTTGCCTCTAAACTCTGTGAATGATTGCCTGCCAGCAAGGTAGTTAGAAATCCACTTCTTGACTTGAGCTGGGAGAGATGATAACATGATGTCCGACAGAAGTGTAGTGTGGTTGACCGTGTCGAACGCTTTCTTAAGGTCAAGGGCCACAAGAATTGTTGTAGAACATTGATGTGACTGATTTAGTGCATTGTGGATGCGAGTCGTGATGGCATCTAGGGCTGTAGTCGTGCTATGCATCTTTCTGAAGCCGTGTTGATGGTCGGCAAGTCGAATGTGGGTCTCTACTATCGGTTTGAGTATAGCCTCGAGGGTTTTCGCGACTGGGGAGAGCAGGGATATGGGACGGTAGGACTCTCCCAAGTTGGCCTTCTTACCGGGTTTTAGTATGGGAATTATTTTTCCGGTCTTCCATACTACCGGTATCACTAAGGTCGATAGTGATAGATTTAGTGTCCTCGTTAGGCACTCAATAGCTGGCGTGTCGAAGTGTTTCAGCATGGTCATTGATATGCCGTCAGGTCCTGATGCCTTGGTGTTGTTAGCGTCCTTAATAGCTTTGGCTACTTGACTTGGGGTGACCTGAAGCATTTGGTCCACTGCTAAATTGCCATGTTCCTTCGGATTGTGCGCTTGAACTTGTCGCTGGGTGGGTGTTCGACAAACTGCCGGTTGAAGTGGTTGGCGCACGTGATCGGGTCGTAGTAGGATTTGTTCCCGAACTCGATGGCTATATGTCCGCTTTTCTTGGTGGGGTTGGTCAACGATTTAACAGTGGACACATTGGATACATTGGACTTGAGGTTGCAGGTGTTCAGGTGGGCATACTATTTGGCCTTTCTGTGTTCAGCTACCTGTTTATTGATTGCAGATGCGAATGTCGGTCAAGTCTTATGATGATAGGTAGATGATCCGATAACAGGGTGAGATGTAGTTCCCAGATGAGATTACTGATGAGGCTGGCACTAGCGATCGAGATGTCAGGTGAACTGGTGCATGAGCCTGTAATTCTCGTTGGAGCGTCGTCATTCAAGGGGCAAAAATCGGAGGAGTCGAGTTGTTTTGCGATGGTGGCTCCTCCAGCATCGTTGCCGAGATTAGAATGCCATAGCTCATGGTGCGCGTTAAAGTCTCCTAGTAATAGACGATGCTAATCGGAGAGTAGGGCGTCCAGGGAGACTCGATAACCTGGGGGATAGCTGGATACCGGCGGGATGTAGATATTGAATATTTCAATCTCTACATTCCCGGACTTGTTGTTGTTGTGGTAGCGATGCTCCGAATACTGCAGTTCTTCTTGCATCGAGGGGGTTTGGCAGCTCTTGGCCGTTGAAAAACGGATCGTTCCGGTACGAAGAACCGGCTGCCGCAGGAACGGACTTAACTGCTATTGCCTGGCATTCGAGGACGCTGTCGTTGTCATCAGGTAAAGTCAGTTCTCGGTATGGTACCTCCAGGTGGATCAAGAAGGCAAGTCCTCCTCCTGAACCATTAGGTCTGTCTTTGCACAAGATGGTGTAGTTACCATAAGAATTTAGAGACAAATTAGCATAGAGTTTAGTCTCTTGCGTGGCTCCAATCATGATGCTATTTCTGTCCATGAACGATGTCAGTTCGTCAAGAATGTGTTGCAATCCATTGCAGTTGAGCTGCACCAGTGAGAGCATGTCAAAATTTGGTGTTGGTTGCGCCGGGTTGAGACTGTGCCGACCGGCGGGAGTTGTGGCCACCTGAGCCAGCTAACGTAGTAGGGTATGAATTCACCGGACTAGATTGTGTTGTTGGTAGCCTATTAGAGCAGGAAGTATCCCATAGCCTGTGATGGGATAGCCCTGAGCAGCTTCTCAGGTGGCACCAGTCGTTGCAGCAATTGCACCTCGCTGATGTAGCATTCGGTTGCAGCACTCTACTGCAGCAAACGCAGCAGATCCAAGGGCCAGGGTTCTGTTCGATGCTGGCGCGAATGAAGAGTAGCCGGGTGCAGTTGCGCCTGCGTCTACTGCAACCGGCCAGTAAAAATTTGTGACGAGGGGGGGGGGGGTCTGTCAAGACACCCTCGATGAATCCCTCGTGTCGAGGGGGGTAGGACAGCTCTTGGCCGCTCGTATGTAGAACCGGCTGCCGCAGGAACGTTGAGCTGATCTATTCTTATACTTGAGTCGCCAATGAGTTTGTGTGCTGAAGCTTGAATAGATGACCTTATAGCATCCGCGTCATCACCACTCTCTTGCCGTAAGCTTGCCTTTCAAACACACACCACAAGAATACTTCGCTCGTTTGTAAGCGAGACGCACAAGTCATAGTGGTGCACGGGAGATACATGTAAGCGCGCATGGTAGTCAACTGAATTTGTATCACATGGGTCCCAGGTTCAATACCTGACGGAGCGGAGCGTTGAATAAAGCTTTTTTTTAGCTTTTAGAATATGAATTATGTTTTTTAAAATAGAATAATGCTGCTTGGATTCACTATCAAAAGGGATCTTTTAAATTGCTAACACATCAGAAACATTGAATAAGTGATCAGAAGCACTTGACCTTTTTTCCTGAAAATGTTGACGCCATAATAAGCTTCGAGACTTCCTCCATTTCTAGTCTTAAGTTATACCTTAAATAAACCCAAATTAATTTTTCCCCTTACATTTTCTTCGCTCTCAAGCAGTACAAATTTTCACCAAACATGCCACTGTCAGTCGTTAACTATTCCACAAAACCAACACTCGCCGATATTCGTGAACGTGTCCTTAAAGTAGTCGCTGCCTACGATAAAGTTTCAGCCGATAAGGTAACTATGCATTATAAGATCTCACTAATTTGTGTTTTTGTTTTTTCTTTCTATTTCATTTCCATCGGTCCTTCCTGTACTCTGAAAACAAACAAAAAACATTACGTACAAAAAAAAAATTGATTTTTTGCGACGAATCTCTGTACTGATGTGATGATGAATTTGATGGAAACAGGATAGTTTAGTTGGCAGGCAATCGCAATCGATACATGTCCGACAATATTCCGGTCATGCTCCTCCGCTCTCGTTGAAATTGATCACGGAACGTGTTTTGCTTGTTTTAAAGCTCTACGACAAAATTGATCCGGCAAAGGTAATAGTAAGCAAAGTGGTCAACGTTAAAAATTAGTAATTTTCATATTTTTTTTGTTGGCTTTTTCTGTTGTCTTTGCGTTTGGAGAAAAGGGTTGTTTTGTGTTTTTTTTTATTTCATAAAATTTAATATCGCGTTCCGGTAGAAGCATAATCATTGGTCTTGAACATTTTTGACATTGACGACCAATCACTGTAATCAGAGACCGCATTTATACCGCACGACTTAATACGGATTAAGTTTAGAGGTTAGTTACCTAGTCTAGCCATAAATATTGTTACAAGGTTTGGCAACCCTGCAGAAAGGAACCGTTATATTGCATTTCTTAAAAATTGAACTAATCGCTATAGTACGCTTGTGCTTGATGCATTTGTCATCATTTGAGTTTAATTTTTAGTGTAGTGAACATGGATTGGGGTGACAAAGAAAATAGAATTGCTGTGATTGCACTTCATAAAGTAGGAATGCAACCAAGTGATATTTTTAAGACTCTGCATACCCTTGGTATAAGCCGAATGTTTGTATATCGGGCTATTGAAAGATTTAATGATACGTCTGGAGTAAGTGACCGTGAAAAAAGTGGCCGTCCGCAAACTACTCGAACACCTCAAGCGGTTAAAGCCGTGCGCGAGAGAATTCGCCGTAATCCTCTTCGGAAACAAAAAATTTTATCGCGTGAGATGAAAATACCCCAAAGAACAATTTCACGTATCATCAAAAGTGACTTGGGGTTGGGTGCTTATCGTAGATCTACCGGGCATTTACTAACAGATTCGTTAAAAAAAATAGAGTGGAACAATCAAAACGATTACTTTGCCGATACGCAAACCAAGAACACCGTAAAATTTTGTTTACGGACGAAAAAATTTTTACTGTCGAAGAAACATTTACATAATAAACAAAACGATAGGGTTTATGCTCGCAGTGCCAGAGAAGCTTCTCAAGTTGCCCAAAAGGTTCAAAGAGGTCATCATCCAGCCTCAGTAATGGTTTGGTGGGGTGTTAGTTACAACGGGGTGACAAAGTTGCATTTTTGTGAGAAGGGCGTCAAAACGTCTGCCAAAATTTATCAAGAAAGTGTCCTTGAAAGTGTAGTGAAACCTCTCAACACGTCATTATTCGAAAATCAGCCTTGGAGTTTCCAGCAAGATTCTGCACCAGGTCATAAGGCGAAGTCAACCCAAAAATGGCTTGAAAAAAATGTTCCAGATTTTATTAAAGCTGAAGATTGGCCTTCCTCTAGCCCAGACCTGAATCCGCTGGATTACGAATTATGGTCTGTCTTAGAGCAAATGACGTGCTCTAAAAGACATTCTAATATCGAATCCTTAAAGAAGTCTCTTACACATGCAGTCGCCAACTTTCCAATTGAAGTCGTGCGTGCTTCCATAGATAAGTGGCCAGCTCGATTAAAGGCTTGTGTAAAGGCAAAAGGCAATCACTTCGAATAACTTGTTGCAATTTCCGTTGTTGACAATGCATTTAATAAATAAACAATGATTTCTTAACATATAACACCTCTTTTATTGAACAGTGCTTCAAAAAGTTTGTAACAGTATTTATGGCTAGACTAGGTATATGAATAGGCACAAGTTTATGGCTTTGTATCGAGTTTAGTCGTGCCATATAAACGTACTGAAAGCAATTAAACATTGCCTTGGGAAAAACATTTTCCTTAGAATACGTCAATGCCTGCATTCACAAATTGGTATCGCTACCAGAGCGCTCCCCTTTCTGTCCCAATTCTGCACTGAATCACAACAACAAAAATGGGAGCGCTCCGGTAGCGCTACAATTTGTGAATGCAGGCTGTATCAAACTGCACCTCGAAACCATCACCAAATAGGAACGTAGGAAGCCAGGAGATTTTTTCGCACGTTTCTATGAAAGTGACTGGTTTTCGAACAGTTCGGTTCGATAGTGATTGGTGAGCCTTAAGGTCGCCGCACACGTTTGCGTACAACTACAACCGAACTTCCATCAATTTCATAGAACGGTGGAAATGAGAAAAAAAAATTTTCTACACGTTCTGTGAAATTTATGGCTCGATGGAAGTTTGGTTGTGATTGTGCGCGATCATGCGTGGCAACTTTTAGGCGTACCACACACTGTCGAGCCGAACTATGTTTTGGTTCTGACGAACCACGTCAATTTCATAAAGCGTACGCAAAACAATATCCTCATTCCCACCGTTGCTATGAAAATGACGTGGTTCGGTGGTGGTTCCAAATCGTTCGAATCGATCATCTGTGGCCGTTTCTGCGGCAGCCGGTTCTTCGTACCGGAACGCCCCGTTTTCCAGCGGCCAAGAGCTACCAAACCCCCTCGATGCAAGAAGAACTGCAGTATTCGGAGCATCGCTACCACAACAACAACAACATCATCTGTGGCCAGCGTCAGCCTATTTTCTGAATTAAAACTTAATCCGATTACTGTATTTTGCCATCAGGCGAATGTAAACTTTTTTTTTCTTTGCAACTGATCCTTATCATTTGAATGCAACTTTTTGTACAAATCACAAAATGACCCTTTGATCTCATTTCCACGAAACTATCGATTGCCATTGCCTTCCTTATTTACGAATACGTCATATGAAAGTTGTGTGTCTGAAGTTTCTGTAAATGTTCATGAATCCAGTGCATAGCAGTCAACAAACTGTTTACATTCATAGCTGAAAAAAAAAGAAAATAATCGTAAAGTATTTTTCAAGCATGCGCCAAAGCATTCTCGCGTGACCTTTGACATCGATCTCGTTATCAATCCAGAAATGAAGGGTGACGGTTCAACATACAACAACTCTCATATGGCTGAGATTCGTTGCATTTTTTCATTTTATTTTTGTTTCCCATTCTCTTATCGCTCTCTTTTCAATACAACTGCTTTTCCAGCGAGTAATATTAACAGTGTTGTGTTTTATTTCAAAACAGCTCAATGTTGACTCACATTTCATCAACGATTTGGGTCTTGACTCGCTCGATCACGTTGAAGTCATCATGGCGATGGAAGATGAATTCGGTTTTGAGATTCCCGATTCAGATGCCGAGAAGTTGCTTACACCTGCCACCATCATACGATATGTAGCCGATAAAGAGGATGTTTATGAATAGATTTTGTTTTTAAATTAAATACAAAAAAGAAAGAAAGAAGACGAGCTTGTGGTACTATGAAAATCTCTGATTTGGTGGAGATTGGAAATATTGTGGAGGAAAGAACAAGTAACGGTTGATGAATAAAAACGTTGAGAGTGAATTAGAATAAAAATTTGTTGGGGTTTTCATTAATCAATGGCATCCCTTTTGTGTCCTGCATACGCCTGAGTTTGTTTTGGATTTTTAGAATGGATTTACCCTCGACGGTTGGTGTGCGTGCATACGTGGACCCCTTTTGCCGTTCATGTTCGTGAGTTTGTTCACTGAGTGTTGAGGTCAACCCTCTTGAAAAATGGTAGCAGACTGACTAGCAATACCATCTTGTTGTAAACCCTTGTGCGGCATAGTGCATCAATTACTTCTAAGAGGCCTAGTTGACGCTTCGTCCGCATTAGTGTTACCATACATAGTTGAACTCGAACACGAACCTGGTACAAATGTCCTCTGAATAGCTCAAGATACACACACACACATAAACGTGAAGAAAACTGGTCCAGTTGTACCATGTTCGAGTTCGACAGTGTATGGTGACACTTATAAAAGAATTCGATTGATTCCATACACATTCTGTGGGCGACCGGTAGCGCAGTGTGTTGAGGCATCAGTCTCATGTTTGTCTACCGGTGTTTCGGGTTCGAATCCCTTCCACGACGACGTTCGTGGCCATGGATGTGCAGGAGGTGCATGCTGGCAACTGCATTTTCATTCTCCGAAACCAACTGGACCACATGGAACAGTTGACGCGCTATGCACCACAAGGGGTTAGGGCAATTGAGAGAGAGATACACATTCTGTCCATCTAGTCGCCTTTCGCGACGCTATGGTGAGAGGGGATTGTATTCCCAGCAAGACATTTGTCTCCGATACCTAGTGGAATCGAAAAGTCTTCGATCCTATAGCGGTTCCATTCATCGGTTTGTCTGCAAAGCTGGAAAACTTCAAATGTTTTGGATCATGTACCGATTTTTCACATTGATTGGTCTCTGGTGGTAAAGAAATCGAAATGTCTTCGATCATACATCGACTCTTGTAATCAATTTGCCTGAAATTTATTTTTAAGTATCTTTGGCGACGCATATTGTCATATCAACAACCGAATATGTTTTGTTTGTTTTTGTTTTCGATAAGCCTGTGTACAGTCTGCCGTTAAATGAAAAGTGCCCTGAAATGAATAAAAATTTGTTAAACCGGCTTAAAATAAATTTTTCCGCGAAAAGTTTCGCGTGAATTTTACACGAGATTTCACGGCAATTAGTTTCTGTCGATTCTACACATCAAACCGATCCATAAAGCAAATTACTCGATGAGATCGCATGCCAACGGATGTTTATTGTTGTGGGTGTGGCTTGTAGCAAGTGCATGAATGAAAAGTATGTGATGAAAAAAACGATTTATTTCAAAAATTTTACAACTCCTAGCACCTTCACCACATTAGAAAAAAAAACATTTTACATCATAATTCATATCTTCATATCAACGCCATCTATATAGACAGCTGGTTTTGACGCAATTATTTCCTTTGATGACGCCATCGTATCCACAATCCAGTGGTCGGCAACTGATGGCGGCGAGTCCCCGGTATTTGTGCGTTCCGTGATTAGTTTTCGTTTTCCGCGTTGAGTGTTTCTTTGTTAGGTAAATTTCATCTAGTGATCCGAGAAAACAAAGACGTGCGCGATGAAAGTGTGTCGTGCGGTCAAAAGATGTATTTGGTCAAGTCTGAACTGTTCCACGATGATCTACGACTGATCCCCGGGGCTGCGGCTTCAACCAAATTGGTGCAAGTGTCCAGAAAGTGTGTTTTTAGAGGACTAAAATGCCGTCTGGCGCAATTCCAATTGTAAACATATGTCGTGCCGGGAACATCGTCGTGTGCAGTCACTGCCTTGGCATGGCCTTGGCGAAGGAAATAATGACGTAACGATCAACTGAGCGCAGGCCTGTCTATCTAGATGGCGTTGTTCATATGCCATAAATCATATACGATATTAAATCAGACACCACATAGCATGCTTTTTTCTTTTCGGACATCCTAAAATGCAACCACAAAGATTCAGTTTCAGTTTTTTCATCACACACTTTTCATTCATGCACTTGCCGCAAGCCACGCCCACAACGATGGACTCGTCGTGATCATCCCTCAATTTCATATGGTTCCCGTTACCCGACGAGCGCACGGTCTTTTACATATCCGTCGACGTCACTTCTCACATTATCAGCCATCAAGTACATTTGCCAGAGAAAGACGCAAACACGCTTTTCGTGGACATCCGTTGGCATGCGATCTCATCGAGCAGTTTGCTTTATCATCTAAATTGTATTGACTACAGTCATCGATTGTGGGTCGAGAGAGAGAGATATAAAATTGTTCGGTAATAACAAGAGTTCTTATCTACTGAACTTTTACAAAGTTCCGCGAAAAATCGGACCGAGACCATGGGGAATTACTTTTCCTCGATATACAAGCGTCATATCGGGTACTGAGCTTTCACGAAACAATCAGACAAACGCGACGGATACCCCAAGTTTTTTCGTGGGCATCCGCGTCAATGAGACAGTTCACATGATGGTCGATCGATGGCTCAATTTGATCCACGAGATCGCATGCCAATGGATGCCCATGAAAAAAAACGTGGAGTATCCGTTGCGTTTGTTGGATTGTGTCGTGAAAGCTCAGTACCCTATATGATGTTTGTATCGTCCGATTTTTCGCGAAGCATTGTTTGTAAAAGTTGTAATGAACCATATTCTGGTTTGACCGTGTCGCTTCCACCGGCATTTGAAGGCAGGACCTGATGACTAGTGATCTGTCGGTGTTACGAAACCAGAGGCCGAAGGTACATCTTTTTTAATTCCCCACTTTTGCTTCCCCTGTTTGTGTTGTCTTCCCCAGGACTATGAATTTTTGTTAATACGTACAAGGAGCGACGAAACCCCCGCCCACGTCTCCCAAACTAAGCTACAATAAGCATAGACCGCTGCTTAGCTCGGTAAGGCCTTGAGACTTTTTCTCCGTCTAATGGCACGGCCTGACCTTCACGGTCACTATGCTACCTTAGGGTCCGTCCCCACGGGTATCTTCGATGCCCACCAACCTGACCATTACAAAGTTCAGTATACAACTCTTGTTATCATCAAACAATTCCATATGGCTCCCCTCTTATTAAAATCAGGTAATTAGTTTAGGTATAATCCGCGAAGAATATTCCAATACTCCAAGCTTGATCCTGTGGTCGGAAGATCAAAGTGGTTAGAAGCTTTGCGATTCGGTTCATGTATCCGCTGTAGAATTCGGTCCCACATAGACTCGTAGACTCCAAGCTTGATCCCAGGAATATAAAAATGGGAAGAAGGTTTGCGGTTCGGTTCATACATCCGCTGTGGAATTCAGTTAACAATCCACAGGATCTACACGAACCTATACAGGATCGTAGAATCCAAGCCTGATTCCGTGGTGGGAAGAAGCTATGCTGTTCGGCTCATGTATTCACTGTGGAGTTCGGTTAATGTATATAATGGTGGATTGCCAGTAGAAGCATTGTTTTAAGGTCGAAACACACGGCAAGCATTTTGGTCGCGAGCATGGATCGAACCGCGTTAAACTCAATAGAAAAAAAATCTCCTCGTTTCCACCGTTCTATGGTATTTGATGGTTCGATGGAAGTTCGGCCGTGGTTCTGCGCGATCCTGTGTGGCGACCTGGTAACGACTCCTGCACCGCCTGCATTTCAAAACGCAGAACTATACATGTTATCCCTGAAAAATGTTGGTATACATAAGAAGCAGCATTATAATATAGAAATAGTTTGTATCTTTCTATACGGTTCTGTAGGTGCAGTCATAAGATAAAACACACATAAAATAAACCACAGTTCGTTTGCATACACTGTGCAGATAAATTATTTTGAATTCACTTTTATTACTTTACTGCTAGAGGCAGCAGTCGAATTTCGGCTGTCGTCTCCAGATTGATTGAACCCGGCCAGTAGTGAGGTGTGAGTCGTGATAGGAGGTAGTTGGCCTTAAACATGGATTAATGAAGGCTGGCCGCATATTGCATCCCATTCTTGTATTTTCTGTTAGCAGCCTAATTTTGACTCCGACAAACTTGATACACATACAATTGTTAAACGTAAGTATCTCGGTTTGTTTGTCAGCGTATTTTAATCAGTAAGTAAACCAACGAAGTAAAAAAAAACACCCAAGTAAGCACCACCTGAATAAACAAATCAGGCAAGTAGCTGGTGGTGTGCCTGTACGATACGGGTGATCTTAGTCATTCGAGTGGAAAGTGTAGCTGACTAAAGATCAATCCGGTGAGTAGCCTGTGGAATTGTGTTCTAAGTGTGTTGTACGGTACGTGTGTGAAATGGGATGTGATCCCATGAAAGATAAATGGGATGTGTTCCCTAATCAGTGGGATTTGTTCCCAGGGAAGTGTTCCCACTCTTGTTGGGGTTTGTCCCCGTGAAAGGGGGTTTGTTCTCCTTCAGTGTGAATGTGCGTGTGTCTGTGGCTATTCACTGAGTATCGTTGTATACTCATGTATTCACCTCTTTTCAGGTGTTGAACCGAGCGGCACGAGCGGACCAACCGGGGGTGAACGACGCGATCGGGCCAATAATGAATAATGTTTCTTGTTTTTTAATTTTTATAATAAAACATGTATAATATTACGTTTACACTATCCGCAGATTACTTCATCTGCGCCGGCTGATTTAATCTGGAACTGTCAAATACATACAATTTTAAACTCACCACACCCAGATTAAGCAGCAGATGAAGTAATCTGGGGATAGTGTAAACGTAATATAAGCTAAATCTGACATTTTTGCTTTATTACAATACATATCATAAAAATAATTTCGATATTTTTACAAGTTAATCATATGACCCGCTAGATGATCCGGCGCTGTGTAGCACTACACACGGTATGCGTACATTTGCCAGGTAAACGCGACGGGTACCCCAAGTTTTTCGTGGGCATCAGATCTCGTGGATCAAATTGAGCCATCGTGTAAATTGGGGCAAATATGTGATGGACGGTTTGGAGGGCATCTGAAGATTCCACGCTTGGATTTTGAAACTGGAGAAAGCGATTCCGAGACCGTGAAGATTATGACGACTCCCAGACACCAAATACTAAAGAGGGCATACAGCCAAAAGTGCATTCATTCGAGCAACGTGCAAAATTAAATGAGTAGTTCAATTAATAGTCCTACCGTGGTCATATCGTTTTGGAGTTGTCTTGGTCTGAAATGCAAATTTTTAGTATCTGCGCTGTGAAAATACATAACCTAAAATGTGTCGTTTAGCAATTCCGATCCATAGAATTAGAATCCGTGAATGCACCGTAGATTTTATTGCACTGCTACTTCATACTTCACTTCGCTAATGGATGTTAATTAACTGTTAATATACTGTCAATTGTTAACATACTCTTAATCAGGGCCGTCGAGAGGGGGGAGGGGGGGCGGAAGGGGCGAAACGCCCCGGACCCGTGTTTTTCTCAGGGGCCCGAAAATTTGCAAAATTGGAAAAAACAAGACAAAAAAGAACGTATCTACGCACTGAGCTTTTTTTTTTTGCTCCTTGCCTTTTCAGACCACTCTGAGGCACTGAGCTACCGGTCGCCATATATGGGCCCCTACAAAAGTTGAGTAAGTTGAAAAATTATCTACGCTTGGACCTTTTTTTTTGTTCATTGAGCTACCGGTCGCCATATATGGGAGGCCCCTACAAAGGTTGAGTACCGGGCCCGAATTTTCTCTCGACGGCCCTGCTCTTAATGCACTACTAGCAAACTGTTAGTGCACTGTTAACATTCTGTCAATATACTGTTAACATACTGTTAACAGACTGGCGCTTCCAAAACTAATCCCTAGTGTTAGTGACCGTGAAAAAATGTTCAAAATGGTTAGCGTAGCGAGCCCTAGATGAAAGAGAGAGCGAAGCAACCTTTTTTAGCTAGGTAGATGTTGACTGCAGGCGAAGCTCGCGGGATTTTTGCTAATAAAAATAATTAAATACAAGCGCCAAATTTTAATTTTTTTTTAATAGAAAAATATTTGATGCAGTTAGGCTACATTTAGGTTAATATTTTGGGTTACTAACATAATTGCATTATATTTTTGTTTCTTATTCTACGACTTTGAAATATTTTAAAATTGGCAGGATATGTTACAAATTATCTTCTGGCGGAGAACAAAACAAAATTGAAATATTCTCCTACATTTATCTGTAGTCTGAAGCTCGCCACACACGATAGAGCATAACCATGTCCGAACCACCATGCAACCACGTCTATTTCATAGAACGGTGAAAATAAGGAGATTGTTTTTCGGCGCATTCTAAAAAATTATGTCGTTCCCGCGGCAGTCGGTTCTACGCACCGGAATGACCCGTTGCATCAGCAACGGCCAAGAGTTGCCAAAGCCCTTCAAGGCCAGACGCGTTGCTACTACAACGACAAAACTATGTAGTTGCGTGTTGGTTCGGTCGTGGTTGCGATCGATCGTATGTGGGGTGCTTTGGGATTTAAGGGTACAGTACTTGAGTCTTACATTAGCCGCGTTACTGAGAAAAAACACTGATCGCAGATGCATAACATTTTACATCTCGGTCACATTGGGTGCGTTTTGGCGAGCTCTGGTTAAATTTCATGGATCTGACTTTTCTCGATTTCTCCTCCATATGCTTTCCCCTCCAGTAAAATATGTACGAAAAACTGTGAATTTTTGGTTTTGCACTGAACTGGAGGGGAAAGCATATGGAGGAGAGATCGAGAAAAGTCAAATCCTGATCCGCTCGTAGGAACGCACCCATTGATTGGAAATCAGTGTTCTCTCAGGAACGCGGCCATTGAGATGAGATATTTTACCACACTTATCACTTCAATGATCACAGAAAAAATATAAAAAATCCGATGGATCCGTAAATATGTCTTCGTCATCATCGTCTTCATCGCTATCGAAATTACACGATTTGCGATGCTTGATTGTATGTGCGTTCTCGTAGAGATCCGTAATATTTTCAATATCGTCTGAAAGAGTAAAGCAAAAATGAAATTTAACGAATTAATGGATAATGTGCTACAGGAAGCTGACAAATGGGAGGGGCAAAAGCAAGGAAAAAAAAACAAACCTCGAACGCTCCACAACCAATACTTATGTAATAAATCAACACCATAGCGAATTTAAATTAAAAACACAAAAGTCCTAGTATTTAACTGTTTCGCATTTATTTAAGCTAAACAAATATGGCAGGAGGATTACACTAATCATAATAATATGCTTATACAGAAAATTTCTACTTCTACTCAATCTTAGACAACTACAAATTAGACCAACATAAACCCAACCAACAAAATCCAACAAACTATTCATAGAACCAGGAGATAATTCTCCGCCCAATTACCTGCCATTTTGAGTTTCTTCGCCTTTCGTGCCCGCAAAATGGCCTCATCTTCGAGCGACAGAATTTCACGATTCTCCTTTGTGCAGCCCTGATACGGTATCAGATACCAATAGCGTTCCGACAAATATCTAAGACCTGGCATGCGTGTCAGATTCGCCAGCATGGATGGATTGCGCGCAACCTGTCGCATACTTCGCAATTGTAATGTGTCTGCGCACGATGTGGAATTGATGAGTCGTAGCGAGGCATTGGCCGCCGTTGAACATGCCATTGGATAAATTTTTACGGACGAATCGATGGGAATATTCCGATAGGCGATGCCAAGAGATCTGTAACATAGAAGACATTCTTATTGATCGGGTTTTTGCGAGCCTGATATCGGTCGCGGTTCTGAAAACCGAATCAAGATCTGAGTTTTCGATTTCTTCTCTATATGTTTCCTCCTCCGGTAAAAGATGTACCGTGAACTGTAAATTTTTGGTCCTGAAAAGTATTCTGATCCCAAAATTGACAGTTGACGGTACATATTTTACCGGAGGGGAAAGCATATGGAGGAGAAGTCGAAAAAGTCAGATCTTGACTCGGCTTTCAGAGCCGCGACCATTTTTTTACTGATTTAATAAATGGCAGTGAGCAACAGAGATGGTAAAGCATTGTGTATCCATAGGTAAAAGAGAAACGCATTCGACTCACACATTCATATAATGGACGCATACGACTCATACCAAAGTCGCTCCCAAGGCAGCCGGTTCTACGTATCGGAGCGACCCGTTCACCAGCGACGGCCAAGGGCTGCCAAACCCCTTCGACGCCAGTAGGCGTTGCTACTACAACAACAACTCATACCGAAGTATTTACATACAAATCGAGAAAGCAGGATGACAGCTTTCGTTATCCCTGTCCCATAGTAATTATACTACAGCAAAAGAGATGTAGATTAGATGTATTTGTGTATGAGAAATAATGGTCTGGGGAAGCGAGTCCAATGTTTTTTTCCGGTCTCTCTTCCACTTACGGATATACAATACTTTAAATCTCTGTTACTATCATTTTCTCTGATGACATCATGCTTGCCAGAACGCAGCCATTATGTTATCAATTTGAGGTGAGCATGCAGGGAGGATTTAGGATGTTACCTTCGATTTAAATAAAACTCCAAGTAGCCACAGGTCATGTCTAGATAGACACCGACCAGACATCCCTGTGAATATGGTTTGCCGTACAATCGGGTTTCGCTGTTGTGTTGCGCTTTGCCGCGAAATGAGTAGCCCCACGATTGATTATCCATGCCTAGCGCGCTGGCGAAACGAAATCGATATTCCAGCAAATTGACTTTGTCCGTTCCGATGCCGACCATCTGAAAATATTTTAGGAGAAATTAGTAAAAGATTCGGATGTTGGTTGATCAGTTAGGGTGGCTGTTATCTTAGAAAAAAAAAAACAAAAAGAAACCCGGGTGTGCGCCATTTTGATGCCACAAAAGTTCTCGCAAGAGAAAGACCATTGAGATTAAAGTCTGTTAGGGGGATTAACCTGGGCGTTACCCTAAATCCAACCTGTGAAATTGAGAAAACAAAGTATCTCCCCTATTCCATTGCTGACGATCTCGCGATGTATCTGTGAGGAGCGCTCTGCCAAAAGCTCGATGACGCGCGCTGGATAGTGCTGGGCAGTCGCAAAAGAAGTGAGTCAGGGCTTCTCATAGGGCTATGGTAGAATTCATTGTAGGGGATGACAAGTCTGACCGCGTGCTGCCCTACTGGCCAGTGTCCCGTCGTGACCACGACAACTCTGACCACATCTGTACGGGTCCTATTCAGAAGGGCATTGATCTTTAGTATATTGTAAAATGGCCATATATTCCTAGATGTTGTACACGTCATCAGCGCGCTCGATTCATCGTTTGCTAATTTTATGTACTAGTTGTATAAACTCCTCTCAATAGCCCCAAGTGGCGCGTGGACTACCACCGCGTAAGATATATCAAGGGCAGAACATAGTCTCGCACGTTGGTCGGCCCGCTCGTTCCTTGCTATATTCCTGTGACCCGGAACCCAATGGAAGGTGATTCTGTGGATACAGCAGAGTGCGACCTCAGTGTGAGCCCAGAGAAAACTGAGCTGGTTCTTTTTACCACAAAAACAAAAATTGAGGAGTTTGTGCTCCCAGTACTAAATGGACACTCACTGACTCTATCGGCTAATGTGAAGTGTTTGGGGGTCATTCTTGACTCGAAGCTCTGATGGAAACTGAACGTCGAACATAGCATCAAAAAGCCTATATAGCTCTCCATTCTTGCAGGAGAACCTGCGGCAGGAATTGTCAACGTCAATCGAGAGCGTTCTTATAGCTATACAAAGCGGTGGTGCGACCGATTCTCATATGCGGAGCGCTGGTCTGGTGGCCAGTGCGGCGCAGGAAATATAACATTGATAAGCTGAGCAAGATGCAAAGAACTGCATGCATCGGAGTAACGGGTGCTATGCGAGCATGTCCGATAGAGGTACTAAATGCTATCTTACACTTACCCCCCTTGATCTGCAAATTAGTCAGACTCAGGGAGTCTGATAACTGGATAGCGAAACCATATGGACACAGCAACATACTGTCATCCCTTTCGAGTGAGGTGCAGGACATGCTCCCAACGGACTACATCGTCACCGAAACAGAACATCAGAAACACTTTACCACTGGCTGTTCAACTAGAAAGGAATGGTGTGAGGAAGATGTGACATTGAGATATGACCTGAGGATTTTCACTGATGTAGTGTAGTGTAGATAGCGCAACGGTTAGCACGTTCGCCTTCTACGCACTGGGCCCCGGTTCGATTCCTACTGAATGCGGTAGTTTTCGATAAAAAAGGGGATTTACGTGTCGGACTATGAGCCCACTCAGCTGTTAAATGAGTACCCATTTATGGGGTAAATAATTCGGTTCAGCGTGTTACTGATCACACACCTCTGCACAAGACCGCCACGATCTAGAAAATGAGATGATGCTAACTCATCTCGAGGCCATGGTTCAAATTGAACTGTTGCGCCAGCTATTTATTTCTATTTTCACTGATGGCTCGAAAATGGCTTGTGGCGTCGGTGCAAGTGCTGGCCATCTACGGGACGCCACTCATCACGGGTAGAAACTTTCCTGAAATTAAGATTACAATGTCATCTGCGTACGCGACAATCTTAGCTCTTGACTTCTCTAATCTTCTGAGGAGGCCATCCATTGCTAAAATTCGAATGTAGAAAATTGAACAGGTGCTTTCCTGGCCTGCTACAGATAGTCGGAACATTCCTGTTTCGCAAAAATTAGGAGAATTCTCTCTGTTCAATTAGAGAGAATTTTCACAAAACTCGAGAAATTTCCGCCGTACGTTCAACAAATCCCTCCGCGTGGGTTCTAGGTTTTTACCACCTAAAGCGGAAATGGACTGATTAAAACGGAAATACCGCAATTACGGAAATTTAAAAATTTCCTCGAAATACAATAGAGAAAATTCTCCTAATATTCGCGGAACAAAAAAAAACCTCGCTTATGATGTTAAAAACCATCTGGAGCAGAAACGGGTTAATTGACTAGCTTCCACTGCCCTAGTTTCCCCAGACGATTGAAGATGTAGTAAACCATCCTGATAACCACTTGCTGAGCAGAGCAGATCTTCACAGATCTTGCAAAAATCGGATGGTGAAGCTTCTTGGCGTGCTTACCGATGACGTAGTGCCCAGTGACCATACCCACTACACTCTAATTTCGACATGAACAGTAATTTTGGGGTGCGGCTGATATTCTTCAAACTAAGCAAAATCAGCTGGAAAACACGTAACGCCAGCGCTCCGGCTTTGCCTTCCAGGGCTACATCAATCAAAGGAGCTGATAACGCCCTTCATTTACATGGGTACTACTCAAACGAGACGAACCCATCTAAGACCTCTAGTGGGGTACTTATCTGGCCATCACCCGGTCAGATATAACCTAGACAAGATGGGTCTATCCAGCGAGACTGAATGCCGTCTCCATCTGGAGGACGTGGAAACGACCAAACACATATTGTGTCAATGTCCCGCCATCGCACGTTTTAGGATGTCACTCCTCTGGCGGGCTACTATCAGCACTGCAGACTTCAGGTTCATCTTCATCGTGGCGCGACAGCCCGACGTCGGGCCTTGGCCGCCTGGATCATTGTCCTCCAATTATCTCGGTCACGTGACCGCGTCCTCCAATTTTGGGAGCCCAGCAGCTGCGCGGCGTCCACACCTACTGAGCTCTCCCAACGAGATCTCGGTCGTCCTCGCAGTCTCGCTCGTTCTGCATTCATTACTCTCTTAGGCATGCGATCATCGTCCATTCTTTGTACATGCCCTGCCCATTGAAGTCGTTGTAGTTTGACGATTTTCGAGACTTGCAGCTCATCGTACATTTCATACAACTCATGGTTGTACCGGATGCGCCATCCATCTCGATCGCAAACAGCCCCGAAAATTCGCCGTAGAACCTTACGTTCAAAAGTGTCTAGCATGTTTTCGGAGGCTTGAGTTAGGGTCCATGCTTCGCAGCCATAGCATAGCACTGGTCGTATAATGGTTTTGTACACGCGGAGCTTCGCGTTTCTGTGCACATGCTTCGATTTCATTTTGGGGAGAACCGAGAAAAAAGTCTTATTAGCTAACTGTATCCGTCGCTTGATTTCGTCAGTTTCGTTGGCGTCCCTTGACAGGTTGCAACCCAGGTAGATGAAGTTGTTCACGAACTCGATGTTGAGGTCCCCCACATTGATGCTTGGTTGTGCAGGTGTCCTTGTCACCGATTGCATCATTATTTTAGTTTTACCCTCGTTAATACGTAATCCAACTTCCTTTGCAGCGGTATCGAGCGTATGCAGAAGTTCTTCTGCGTCAGCCAATCTTCGGGACATGATGTTGATGTCGTCGGCGTACGCTGCTAATTGTGTCGACTTGATGAGTAGCGTCTTGCTGTTGTCCATATTCATGGCCCGAATAACGTATTCCAGTGCTAGGTTGAAGAGCGTCGGTGCCAGTCCATCGCCCTGTTTCAAACCAGTGCGTGTTTCAAATAGATCAGTAAGTCTATTCTGGATCCTGACTTGTGAGACGGAGTTGGTCATCGTCATCTTTGTCAGTCGCACTAATTTTGCTGGTATACCAAATTGCAGCATGATGTTGTACAGTACTCCACGATCGATACTGTCGTATGCCTGCTTGAAGTCGACAAAGATTTGGTATACGTTTACGTTGTATTCCCAGCACCTCTGGAGTATCAGTTTGACTGAGAAGAGCTGATCGGTTGTGGAGCGTTCAGGTCTGAAACCGCTTTGATATTCGCCAATGACTCGTTCTGCGTACGGTTTTATTCTATTTTCCAGAATTTTCGTCAAAATTTTATAGGACGTACAAACTAGTGAGATGCCCCTGTAGTTCTCACACCGCAGTTTATCTCCCTTTTTATGAATTGGACAGATGATGCTTCTGCGCCAATCGTCTGGGATCTCCTCGTTGTCCCATACTCGCTGGAGTAATTGATGTATGGCACCAGCCAGACTCGTTCCACCGAATTTTAGCAGTTCAGCTGGAATCTCGTCAGCGCCCGGCGCTTTATTTCGTTTTAGTGACCGCAAGGCGAGATCAACTTCCTCTACTGTCGGGGGTTGAATGGGTGGGCCTAGATCAGCAATATCGTCGAGAGGTTCCTGTGTGGGGATGTTAGATGGTCGGTTTAGAAGCTCTTCAAAATAAGAGGCCCATCGCTTGTTAATACCATCGGTGTCGCTGATGATGTTTCCATCCTTGTCCTTATAAAGGCTAGTCCTGGGTTGGTAGCCGTTCTTAATTGTATTTACTAGTTTGTACGCTTGTCTGGTGTTCCTATTAGCTAAGTTTTCGTTTATGTTCAGCAACTGCTCGTCAAAGTATTTACGTTTCTTACGTCTGATTATTCTATCCGATATTCGCCGTAGCTCGGCATATTTTTCTCTTCAGACTTCAGGTTGATTCCTCCTTTATTTGAAAGGTGGAGGGTCTTTTGACTTAATGGGCTACGGCACACTAGATCTATTATATGGTCGCAGTGCTTCCTGTTGGATCAGTAGCTCAACTATCTTATCTTATCTTAAGCTTTCTTCCTAGTATTAGACCAAGGAAGTGTTCCCTATCCGCAAAGGTCAGTCTTATACCGTCCGTTGTAGGAGGTGTTATTGGTGGAATGTTTTGTTTCCCTGTGAATAGGACAATCTTGGTTTTACCACGGTTGATAGTAAGGCCACAATTATTGGCCCAGTTTATTCACGGAGATGACAATAGAAATATCAGTGTAGTGTAGACTTGGAGTAATTGGTGGACCGGGACTTGGATAGCTAAGAAGTCCTAGCGTATATAGACAGAGGTTACTTCCCCTTGGCTTTAGTTCAGTAGGGTAGAACAAAAGCCAGGGGGTTGATCCCGACCCCGAACATTACGAGCACAGGCTTAATTTTAATTATCTTACTCCTCCGTTTATGTCTCCAAAATTCATCCCTAACCCGCCTTTCACATTGCGGCCACATCAAGCACAACATTGCAAATATTGTATTTAGCTAGTCTAGTTAAACCACAATGTGCTGAGGTGTTGGAATTAATATGTATCATTAATTATTAATCTCGGGCACTAAAGTGTGTATACACCTACACGATCTTCAGGCATGACTCTTAATGCATATTAATATTTTATTATTTGGAGCAATATCACACAGGCAGCACATTTGAAACGTGTTTATCCAAAGATGCAGTTGTTTATATTTATCGAATGCAATGGCAAACATTAATGGAGACCCAATACAAAAATGCATGATTAATGCAACCTGACACCCTGACTCATGATGTGCATGAGAAAATGCAGTGCTCGGCCATTGATGTCAACTAGTTAGTTTACGGCTACACTTATTACTAAAATGGGTAAGAAAGATTGTTCTGTTTATTATTCAGAATATACATGTCTGGTTTTGTGAAATTATCTTATTTGACGTCAATACTTTTAGAATGATAGAAGAATACATGCATACAGCCTGTCAACCTACGAAATGAATTGTAATTTTCGATAAACTTGCTTTTAAATTTTAAATAAATTAGAGGGCCGTCATCTGTAATTCCAATTCCACAAGCACTACAGCCCATATGACTATTAAATTATCATCTCTTTATCGATGACCCATAACAGAAATCCTAATTCATAAAATAAATCCCGAAGATTCCAGGCCTGAAAGAAGGCCGGTAGCTCAGTGGTTTGAGGAGTCAGTCTGATGTCACATCATACTGGTTATTTACGGGTTCGAATCCCGTCGTGGAGATAGATGTTTGTGTTCTTTTTCCCCTCTGGTGTGAGGCGTAACAATAAGCCACTGCATTTCCCCGACTTGTCGCAGCCTAAATGGGCAGGAGATTCATGTTAGCCATATGCATTGTCCGAAATCAGTTTATGCTAACGAAACGTCAACTACGCCCTTTGGGAATACTTGACGCGCTATGCCCTACTGAATGTTAAGGCAAATAGCCGCTTTCCGTCATAATTATTGTGACTTGAAACTTAACCCAATAGTCAGTCGCTATAGCAACAGGGATTTGCCAGTCCAATATTCATAACACAATAACCTCCTCTTGTTGCTCCCAATTTTTCATCTGATAGACAGTTTTGGAAATTGTTACAAGTCAAAGACCTCACTGACCCTATATTTTCGGCTATTTATAATATTTGCTTTTTGTTCAACTAATATACCAGACAAGACAATCACTTAAGAGTAGACTGAGATTGCACAAATTGAGATAAGCAGTGTTTATTAGTCGTGGCTATTTGAACAGGTTACAGTTTCAAAATACATACATACTTTGTACAACGTCGATAATTAGATGCTTGTTTGTTTTGTCGTGGTGTTCGGGGGAATTTAAGTTTAATCGCAACTTAAAAAAAATTGAGATGAGACTCGTTAAATGGAAATTAGGTTACAGATAGTGATTGGAATTGATAGTTAATAACAGATAAATTGAACCAGACACTCTCCAGAATAAAACCAGGCCGAAGCGTATATACCCTAGACTTGTACAGACCTAGTGGTAATACCAAAAGTACCAATTGGCAACGACCAATTGCATTAAAAGTGAGTTTCCTATATGGCCAGTTTATAGGGGAGGTTGGCACTCATTCATGAGGATCTTGGCCATTCTAAAAATCAATTGACTAACCCATTCTGCAAATATTTGTCGAATTTTTCAAGTCGCTAGCTTCATTCTATCGAAAGTCATTGCTTGTTTGAAGTCTCACTTGTAGGGGAGGTAGAGGCTCCTTGGACTGGATCTTGCCCATCATGGCCACCAACCAATTAGTTCACCCTACAAACATTTAAAAAAAAATTTCAGGTCTCTAGCTTCACTCTATCGAAAGTTATCGCTTATCTAAAGTTTCATTGATAGGGGGAGTAGGGGTTTCGTTGGTCGGATTTTACGTATTTTCAATATTAGCCAACTGGATCCTACTTCAAACATTTCACCAAAATTTCAAGTCGCTACCTTTATTTTGTCGTAAATTATTGCTTATTTTAACTTTCATTTCTAGGGGAGGTAGGGGTTCCTTAGGTTGGATGTAACCCATCTTTAATACCAACTAACTCAATCTCACTTTAAACATTTGACCAAAATTCCAAGTCGCTGGCTTCATTCTATCAAAAGTTATCTCTTATTTGAAGTTTCATTTGTAGGGGAGGTAGGGGTTCCTTGGGTCGGATCTTGCCCATTTTCAACGCCAAATAACTAGATTTTACCACCAACGTTCTGCCAAATTTTTAACTCGCTAGTGTCGTTCTATCGAAAGTTATCGTAATTAAAGTAATATTTAATTTTTTCAATTTTGTAGGGGAGGTAGGCGTTCCTTTGATCTGATTATGCCCAACTTACCAAAACCCAAGCAACTTCTTACTTCAGGGTTACGTGCCAAAAATCAGATGTCTACGTCAATTGGTTCAAGAGTTATAGACAAAAAACCTGAAAAGTAGGGTAGTACGGGGTTCTTTGTGAGAAAATTACCGTTAGTTTTCACCTAATCGATTTTATTTTGTCAGGGAAGTGTACCCCCACGAGCAATCTACTAAAGCTAGAACTTTTCATGTTTATTTAATCGGGAGTTATAAATACATTTAATTATTTTACATATGTAGGGGAGGTAGGCGTTCTCTTGGCCCGATCATGCCCATTTTCAATACCAACCAACTAGATCATACTTCCAACATCTGACCAAAATTTCAAGACTTTAGCTTCATTCTATCGAAAGTTATCGTGCGAACGGACAGACAGACGGACAGACAGACAGACGGACAGACAGACAGACAGACAGACATGGCTAAATCGAATCAGGAGGTGACCCTGATCATTTATATATATACATTGCTATACCTCCGGAGCCTCCTTTAAGGTGTTACATATTTCCGTCGTGTCAAAAACAATATACCCTATACTAAAAGTCTAGGGTATAAAAATTTGCAGAGCTATTTGTTCCATAAAATTCGAATGAAGGCAGTACTGGACCTAGATCCAACGACCAAAAAAGTCAGGTTATTCGCTCAATATTGATTCGAACGAGAATTCGATTCAGAATACTCCCACCTGTGTCAGTACAAAAAGACAGACCGAAATTCCATTCCTAATATCTCGGCATAGAGAATAACTATGGAGGAGCAACCGCATATACTCAACACTAAACTATTTGAAGCAATTCCAGTCGTAAAAAGTAAACAGAGACACACACGCCCTCCACTGCGCAACACCCGCGCAGTCTATATAAAAGCACAGGAAGCACGTAAGATGTCATCCCCTCTCCTACTTCTACTATTGGAACAATAACATTCCAGTCTGTCTCTCTGCCGCGGAACACCCGCGCGGTCCATATAAAAGCAAAAGAGATGTCAAATTTCCATCCCCCTTCCTGCTTCCTCACTTGTGCCGAATTGCTTCGTTTCTCTCGCTCTTTTTCATTTCCTTTGATACTCTCTCTTCAAAGTATATCGGCAACGCAGCCAATGGAACTAAACTTGTAGCTACTAGCTGCGTTTTTTTCAACAGTCCAGATCAGAGCAGAGCAACTATAGCACGCGTTACACTAGCCAAATTGATGTGGATAGAGCTGGTTGTTAGTGTAATGCGTGCGATTGTTGCTCTACACTTTGCCTAACACCTAATTTTTTAAGTGGGTGATACAACACCCCTCATTTACGTATGTCCATGTCCTATTTTTCCTCTTCTCGAAATTTACACAAAACTCACATGTAGCCGTTTCTACTGCCATTGGTACATTTGTTTGAATTATTCATTAACTTACACTAGATTTTAGATTGACATATTTGAAAGACAATCCACAATTCGGTCGGCAACAATTACAAAGTCATTGCATCGTGGATGTAATACGCAAGTGTATGTAAATATTGAAAATAACTAAAACTCAATTTAATTAATTGCAAATTAAATTCATCAAATGACGTGAACATAATGAAAGCAGAGTACCGATCCGATTACGTCTAGATGCATTAACAACATTAACACATGCTACATTGCGGACTGTATAATTAGTGCAGGGTCTTTCTTATCGTCTCATGCAATTTATGATCTTGCCTTTTGTAGGGTCAGTGAAATCTTTAATGAGATTCGCAATTAATATCATGTGCAAGCAATTATTTTTTAGTGGGTTGCTACGGGGTTGTTCTAAAGGTCCTATTCGGCGACTGAAACCACTACAGCCGTTTTGTTATAGTCGATTTAATCGAAGCATACATAGAGTACGCCTTGTTGCTGTGTAATTGTTAAAATTCGTTGTAGTGAATCGACTGCAAGGCTGTAGTCGTTTAAGTCGTCGCATGGAAATTGGGTATTGGTGAAAAGTTCTCGGCCTGACAATGAAAGACTGCGATTTTCAGTTAAAAAAAAATGATTTTATTTTTCTACATAATCTTCCTTGACTTCAACACACTTGGTCCAGCGTTTCTGCAACATCAGTATTCCTTCCCGGAAGTGAGAGTCTGGAAGGCTGTGAAAATACTCATCTACGGCGCTCTCAACTTCTTCATTGGATGCGAAGCGCTTCCCAGAAACAAATTTCTTCAAGTTTGGGAACAGATGGAAGTCTAACGGCGCCAAATCAGGAGAATAGGGGGGATAGTCGAGCAAATCGTACCCCAAATCCCGTAGTTTTCCCATCGCCAACGCACACTTGTGTACAGGTGCGTTGTCCTGGTGAAAGATGTTTTTTTTTTCTTCCTCAAGCCAGGCCTCTTCTCGCGAGTTTTGGCATCCAGCTGGTCAAGAAGTTTGGAGTAATATTCGCCAGTTATTGTTCTGCCTTTTTCAAGGTAATCAATTAACAGGATGCCTTTCGCATCCCAAAATACGCTGGCCATGACCGTTCCGGCAGATGCGATCGATTTTGCTTTCTTTGGCACTGAACAACCGGCTTCCACCCACTGCTTCGACTGCTGTTTCGTTTCTGGCGAGTAGTGGTGAGCCCAAGTTTCATCCATGGTGACAAATCGCCGCACAAAATCGGTCGGATCCTGATTGAATCGGTGCAAAGGTTGTTGCGAAAGTCGTTTGCGCATTCGCTTTTGATCTTGCGCAGAGCTTTCGCATCTGTAATTCCTTATGCAAGATGTTTCGCACCCTTTTTTCCGGTATCCCCACAGCCTCAGCAATATCACTCACTTTCATTCGGCTATCGTCCAACACACTTTTTCGATGGTTTCTGGTGTGGTTGCGGTTTTTAGCCGTCCTTCACGTGGGTCGTCTTCGAGGGACGTGCGACTACGTTTAAATTCAGCTGCCCATTTTTTAGCGGTTGACATCGAAGGAGCAGAGTCCCCGTAAGCTTTTGTTAACTTCGGATGAATTTCCTTAGAGGTTAATCCATCGAAAACGAAGAATTTTATGACCGCACGATATTCAAGTTTCTCCATTTTAACGAAAAATACGTAACACGCTAAATATACCGAAAAACTTACTGACCCAAAATTAATGATCATAAAAATCATAAAACAAGCTATGCTTCGGCTAGCTTCCCGAAAATACCTTCCTTGTAACTTTTGGTGCATTTGTCACTTTGAAAGTATTATAGTAGTAAAACTGGTTTCGATTTCACAGTTCCTATGAGAGGTATATAAGGCCTGTTTTCTCAATATCCTGTTAAACTGCTTGTTAACCAACAGGGATAATGTTATATGATTCTCTGGGCGGGATTTCACCACCTTCAATGAGGCTGAGTTTGTTCAAAATGCTTATCTATTGAATAAATTTCCAGGAACTCTTTTTTTTATGGCCAATTTCATTGTTTTCATTTGAATTTGCGAAAATGAAAAGTTTTAGCTGTCAAAATCTAAGCATCCGGTATCAATTGTTGGGTTTTTGTTTTAGATCAACTTTCAACCGGAAACCAGGGATTGGGTTTTGTTTTGGATAAAATGTTAATCGGAGGATAGGAGACGGTTAGCGTCTATCCGATTAATAACGCAAACCAAACATTGAGAAAATTAAATTGTGCTAAATGGCAGTTTATTGTTACGATAAATTTTAACCATTGAGCAACCAGTTCTAAACTCACTAAATCTTACGTTACAGAAAGTTTATGCGAAGGGATTTATACCATCTAAATGTGTAGAGACGATACATTCATTAGATGATCTAAGTATGTGCAACATACTGCAGGCCAATGTATGGTTGCTTCGACCGCGATTACAGTCGCGGCATTTAGGTTAGGTTGGGTTGAATGGCTGCCGTGATGGTCACAGCACACATAGACAATGGGTCCGTTGTAATACCACTATTGCCTCCATAAACCGAGTACTATCTCTTAATTAAACCACCCAGAGCTGTCATTAGAACGCCGGAGTCGGCCAATGCTAGCATCCCTAAGGTCGTCCAAATCGTTGAAATAGAAAGACCCCAAGATATTCCTTCTATTTGCAGCCAGGGCATGACATTCGCAGAGCAGGTGAAAGCTACTCTCCTCCTCGTCCACATCTCAGCTCTTACACAGATTAATGTATGGAAGCCCCAGCCCCCTAGAATGCTCGCCGATCAGACAATATCCTGCAATCAATTACCCCAACAAGAGTTCTGTTACTTCTATTAAGCGCCAGCAGGTCCGCAGAGCGCATCGGATCTTCCCTTGACGCGCTCGGTGGCCGTGATCGTTCGGTCACCGCTCTACGATACTAATCTAGAGCTCAGAGATCAAATCTCGGCGCGATCAAAATCTTCTTGTGAGTACTAATAGAACTCTCACAGTGCTTCGGGCTCGTCAGTATAAAGACGGCGCGGATAGGAGGTGCACGCTAGCAACTGCACTTCCGAAAAGTAGATATGCTATTGAAACGTCAACAAGGCATTGAAATGCTAGAGATGTTGACGCGCCCATGCCCCTCGAGGGGTTAAATGGTTAAAATGGTGAACGTAGCGAGCCGTAGATTAAAGAGCGAGCGAAACGGTATCTTTTAAGCTCGCCACACATGAACGTGCACAGCCACGACTGAACTTCCATCGGACCATCAAATACTACATGGTTCAAAAAGTCCCGGAAATTTTGGTGGGATGGCGTCACCACTCTCAAAACGATATCATTTTTCGGAAGTGCCAACTTTTTAATGAAGAATGTCAAATTTTCATGACGTTTCATTTAGTAGTTTGGAAGCGATCGCTGTATGAGTGACGCTACTTTTGGTATTTCGTAAGCAATGGAAAAAAATGAATTTCGCATTTTGATAAAACATTGCTTTGTGATCGGAAAAAACGAGAAGCAAACATTGGAATGGCTCCAAAACCATCACGGCACATCTACTCCGTCAAAAACAACTGTTTACAAAAGGTTTGCTGAATTTAAAATGGGCCGTACGAGCACAAGCGATGCACCACGTTCAGGCCGACCAAATGAGGCTCCCACTCCAGAAAACATCAAGAAAATCCATCTGATTGTTTTGGAAGACCGCAAAGTGAAAGTGAGAGCTAGCAGACATAATGAAGTTGTCGATCGGAAGTATTTTGAATATTTTGCATGAGCATTTGGAAATGAAAAGGCTGTGCGCGCGATGGGTGCCGCGGTTATTGAAAATTGATCAAAAGCAACATCGTGTCGGTGATTCGGAGGCCAATTTGGAGCTGTTTCGGCTTAATCCGAAAGAGTTTTTGCGTCGATTCGTCATAATGGATGAAACATGGATCCACCACTACACACCGGAGTCCAATAAATAGTCGGCAACATGGTTACAACCGGGTGAGAGTCGTCCGAAGCGCCCAAAAACGCAAACTATTAAAAAAAAACTATTAAACTATTACGTAGCGTTATTGGACCGTTTGAACAATGAAATGAAGACAAAACGGCCGCATATGGCAAAGAAAAAAGTGCTGTTTCACCACGACAATGCACCGGCTCATTCATCGCTCAAAGCAATGGCAAAATTGAGCGAATTGCGATACGAATCGCGATACGAATCGCTGCCCTACCCACCGTTTCCAAACTTGAAAAGATGGCTCCGGGGGAAGAGATTTTACTCAAATGAGGAGGTCGAGTTCGAAACTGGTGCCTATTTTGAGAGCCTCGACGTCGACTACTATAAAAAAGGTATCGAAATGTTGGAGGATCGTTGGATGAAGTGTATCTCCCTCGAAGGGAACTATGTTGAAGAATAAAATCGATTTGTATCAAAAAGTTTGTGTTTTCATCATTTTTCCCGGGACTTTTTGAACAATGTAGTATCATAGAACGGCGGAAACGAGGAGATTTTTTTTCTATTGAGTTTGACGTGGTTCGATGCATGCTCGCGACCAAAATTGTTGCGGTGCGTGGCGACCTTTAGCTTATCTAGTATGCTATGAAAATAACATTCGAGAAAGTAAGCGAAAATTCATCAGTATCATTTGCAGCACTGACAGCTTTTCCTGTTAAGCATACTCACTACTGCACCAGGTTAAATGGTTCAATGCGACCAAAAAATGGTCGAATTCGGTAGTGAATGTCGACCTTATACAGAGCACCACTGACGGCACTTTTCATATCAAATTGAACGCTTCAAATTGAAGGGTGGGGGCGACCGGTAGCGGGGGGCGACCGGTAGCGCAATGTGTTGAGGCATCAGTCTCATGTTTGACTACCGGCGTTTCGGGTTCGAATCCCGTCCACGACGATGTTCGTGGCCATGGATGTGCAGGAGGTGCATGCTGGCAACTGCATTCTCCGAAACCAATTTATGCCAACGAAACGTCAACTGGGCCACATGGAACAGTTGACGCGCTATGCCCCACAAGGGGTTAGGGCAATTGAGTAAAACCTCCAATTTACTCTAAATCACCAGTTTTTTTTGTGGCACCATAAAATAAGTTATTTGGAAATTAGCCATTGATGGAAAATTTTGGCTTTTGATTCGCATTCAATGTTAAATTTCGTTTTAAAACGAAAGTGAGTCTGTACATGGCTATTTTAGCTATCCTTCACATACCTTATTTCGATTTGAAACCAGAATTGTACATAGACAAAAAAAAGTGCTGGATGCAGATATGCTAGGACGAAATGGATGCTGGTAATTACATATAGAAGGAGTGAAACGAGCGACCTAGGGCTATTGTTCCTGCGGCAGCTGGTTGTTCGTACCGGAACGACCCGTTTTTCGAAGGCCAAGAGCTGCCAAACCCCCTCTATGTAAGAAGAACTGCAGTATTCGAAGCATCGCTACCACAACAATAACCTAGGGCCATATACAAGGGCCGAGCTAGCCCAGCTCGTTCCAAGCCGAGATTGTCCCAGCAGACTTTGTGCGATACTGCGAGTTGTGAAACAGTCCATTGTGTAGGCTACGCTCGCTCCGCGGTTAAGGGATCACAGCCCTCAGTATCGCAGAAACATGAACGCTTATTTCGTTTATTTTCCAATGGACACTTTCGGTCCAAAACGAAAATATCAATATGGATTATTTCGGATGGCCACACCATGGTTTATTTCGGTGTCCCCTTTTTGGTGCTTATCAAAATTTTCTGCGCTGTATTTTCCAGTCATCATAATTCCTTTCAATTCAAAAATATATGGCACAGTGATAAAGCGGTAGTCCGGATGGCGCAACGGTTAGCACGTTCGCCTTCAACGCACTGGGCCCCGGTTCGATTCCGGGGATTTACGTGTCGGACTATGAGCCCACTCAGCTGTTAAATGAGTACCCATTATGGGGTAAATAACTCGGTTGAGCGTGTTGCTGATCACATACCTCTGCACAAAAACCGTCACGATCTAGAAAATGAGATGATGCTAACTCATCTCGAGGCCGTGGTTCAAATTGGACTGTTGCGCCAGTTATTTATTATGATAAAGCAATTATAATTTTCTGAATTTCGTGGGTCGACGTAAATGTGAAGCAAACTATAATATGTTGTCGTTAATCGAGGAGGAGTGGGAATAATTCGGCGACGCAAGTTCGGAATGACTTTAAGCAAAACAACTTATATTGGGGTATGCCTGTGTATGCTAATGAAACATCAATTATGCCTCACAACGGGCTAAGGCAAAAATAGTAGTATACTATATACAAGTAATACTTACCGTTTCTGTTCCCGACAATGACGTGATGATCTTCATCTCCCAAAAGTGTACCATGCCCGGCTCTAACGCCTTTTCGCCACGCACGATTGTCGTTCCCTGACTATAGGTGGGATGGAATGTGATGTCGGTACCGTTGATATAGCACTCAGGATCAGCCGATTCCTTATCCCACTTCCAGTCCAACGGATGTCCTTCGTTTTCGCCACACTTGCAGTGGATGTGCTCGTGGATGTTGCCCTTGAAGCCGAGCATTTCTGTCGTCCTGGGAAAAACACAATCGCAGAAGGGTGCAGCGCGAACAGCGGCAAACGATTCTGTGGACGGCATGAGGAATTCACGATGCCCGTGCAAATGTAAAATATCCAACGCCATTTTTTGCTTTTTATTTTATTTGGTTGTTTGCACACTAAGTGTAACACATTCGATCACAGCACAGAAAAGAAGACAGGTTGATGTTCAGATTGTGTTTGATGGAAATATATTTTCACTTCACAGACACGTTTTGGATACACCGGAATTTTTTGGCATAAACAATCATAGATAAGAGTTGTTGTAATCTGCTTAATTTACACGTATTAAATGCAGATAATCCTCCTTGTCTATCGCGTGGGCAGTTCGTTGGGATGTGATGTTGAGAATTGCTCGCGAGAGATTGCACTGCGCTGGATAAGATCGTGGACTTACTTTTGTAGCTTTCGATCTGCGGGAGACTAATCACACTCAGATGAAGCAAATGAGATAAGCATTGTTTTGGAAAAGCTCCTCGGAATCACCCACTAGTTGGATTTAACTGGAAACGTTCTCACAATTCCACCAGCCAGCAGGAGGAAAACTTTTGCGACATGACGGATCACAGATGTGTGGATAGGTGCTGCCGCTTTTTGTTTTGATAGAAATCAAATGGGCGAGTGTGGAATGTGGATGGTAATTGGATTTTTTTCGTGCGGTTATTTGGGGACTCCCATAATTTGAATTGGAAAGTGGCATGAATGCGGATTGTCGTACATCAACGGGTCAGTGCTGTCACGTGAAATCGTGAAATATGTTATTTTTTTTGCATTTCTCTTTTCTGAATTTCTATGTACTTTGTGTTGTTTAATCACTATGTCAATCGAACGTTGAACTCATCACTATTTAAAACGGTTGTTGTTGTAGCAATGGTCAGAAGTTCGTTGTGCGAGTGTGTCATGCTGTTATTGTACTTCATCTTCCTCGGAGTTAAGGGATAGGAAAATCGCTGCCTCTACGGGGTTCTCCCATAGCGACCTGGGCGACAAGTGTGTGGGTGCAGCTGGTCAATTAAAAATGTGGTTCACATCGTGAGGGGTACCAGCAGGCGGGGCATGTGTTCGTGACATCCCGGCCAATGCGAGATAGGTAGGTGTTAAGACGCGAACACCAGCCCGACCGAAGTTGGGAAAGTGTCGTTCTCCCTCTCGAAAGTATGTATTCTCTCATCGGGAGAAATGGCTGGTGGTTGTTGTGTCGAGGGAGAACTCTATTTGGACCTAGTCCTGCGATTGATGTTTGTATAATATGATACTTCCTCATTATGTATTGCTGCGATGGCTGATCTGTATGCGTCGTTGTCAAAGCGAACTCTTTTGTACCTCTGGACGTCTCTTTCCAGGTCCCTCAAATCACGCCTGACAAATCTTGGTGGCGGTGTCTTGTCCATGAGGTGGGTGTTGGGGTGTTTCCTCCGATAACAACCCACCAAGTACTGTTTCGCAAGAACCTTGTTGTGGTCCCTTAAGGCGGAATTTCACTGAGGCAACATTGCCGCATGCTACGTGTCGTACAATATCGCCGCTATATACCCTGTGGATCGTTGCGGCTTGGAACATGCGACATTGGGAAAATGTGTGAAAAAATGAAAACATGCGACACAAGGCAACATGTAGCATGCCTCTTGTCGGTCACTGTTGCCTCGGTGGAATTCCCCCTTTAAAGTCATCATCCTTGTTTCCTGATGCAGATTGTCTTGTGATGACATCAGGAGACAGCCAGTCACAGTACGGAGAGCGGCGTTTTGGCAAGCCTGAATGTTATAGGTGTGTCACAGAGATTCTGTGACCACACTGGAGCCGCATAGTTAGCCACTGATCTTCCGACTCTTTGTATGTGACCAGTAGGGTTTCTTTATCCTTACCCCAGGTGCTACCGGCCAAGGCTTTAAGGATTTTATTTCTACCGCGCATCCTGTTGCACACAGTTGACGTGGCCATACTGTCCAGGGTTACTCCTAGGATTTGTAATGAACCACCTGCAATGGACCATATGGCAGTGCTGCTTCCACCGGCAGATCTATGGCAGCACCTGATAAGTAAGGATATGTCGGTGGTACGAAACCAGAGGCCGAGGGTCCCATTACACCTGGACCCCAATACGAGCGCGAGGGCAAGCGAACCATCTGCCAACCATTCCATCCTTATCGCCTAATTTTTTTTATTCCCCATTTTTACCTCCCTTGTTTTGTGTTGTCTTCCCCAGGCCTATGAATTTTTGTTAATACGTAATGGACAGGGGCAACGAGCGGCGAAAACCCCGCCCACATCTCCCGAACTGAGCTACAGCAAGCATAGGCCGCTGCTTAGCTTGTTGAGAGGCCTTTTTGCTTCGCCAGATGGCACGGCCCGACCTTCACGGTCATTATGCACCCACGGCAAGCATTTTGGTCGCGAGCATTCATCGAACCACGTCAAACTCTATAGAAAAAAAATCTTCTCGTTTCCACCGTTCTAAGATATTTGATGGTTCGATGGAAGTTTGGTCGTGGTTGTGCTCGTCTATGGGTGGCGACCTTAAGGCTCCGTCCCCACAGGGGCATCTCTGGATGCCCAACAGACCGTCCGTTACAAATTTTAGGATGGTTCACATTCGGAATAGGTTGATTGCCAATTGAGATCCCAAGTTGCATCTTAACTTCTTTCGTCCAGGTGGTAAATAAAGTTGCCGAGGATTTAGGCGCTGATACGGTTAAATTCTTGCCCGTGAAGAAGGAGTTAAGTTCTTCCTGGCAATCATTTTTTCGTTCGCACATTACCGTGATGCTGTTTCCTGTTGCCAGAATGGAACAGCTGTCGGCATAGGAGATAATTGCGATTCCTTCGGGTGGAGTTGGAATTCCAGATAAATAAAGGTTGAACAAAGAGGGAGACAGAACTCCTCCTTGTGGCACACCTTGTTTGATCTTCCTTAGTTTCGATTTCTTGCTCCTGAATTCGGTGTAGGGCTGCCTGCCCGGAAGATATTTGGCAACTCATTTTGTAGCATTGCTTAAGTCGGACAGAAGTGGTGAGTGGCTGACTGTGTCGAAGGCTTTCAACAGATCAAGTGCCACCAGAATTGTTCTGTGACATGGACGAGGTTGATTAAGGTCGTTGTGGATGCGTGTTGTAATGGCATCCAGGGCCGTCGTCGTACTGTGCATCCTTCTGAAGCCGTGCTGGTGGCTTTCAAGCTGGATGTGGGCCGCAAGAACGGTGGATTAGTGCTTCGAGCGTTTTGGCAGCTGGTGATAGAAGTGTGCTGGGACGATAGGACTCGCCGATTGTCGCTTTTTTCCCAGGTTTCAAAGTTGGGATTATTCTCCCTTTCTTCCAGAGTTAGGGAACGATCAGTGATGTGATGGATAGGTTGAATGTAGCCGTGAGGTATTCGATAGCTGGTTGGTCGAGGTGCTTAAGCATTGCCATTGAGATTCCATTTGGTCCCAAGGCTTTCGAATTGTTCGCTTTAATGATTGCTGCAGCCACTTCGTCCACGAACACCAACACCACAGATAGAGCAACGCGAAGCCGCAGAGTGGTATGAAAGAGCAAGGAAGAAGAAGCCACTTCGTTCACGGTGAAGACAGGTATGTTGTCTGCAGTTCGGTTATAAATCCTCCTGCGGATTATGCGCTTTTGTCTACCTGGTGGAGAATGTTCAGTAAACTGCCTATGGAGCGACTTGCGCAGTGGGCAGGATTGATGATTGAATTTTCTCCGAACTGTATGGCGACATTCCCTTTCTGTTTCGGTGGATTAGAAAGGGTACGGACTGTCGCTCATGGTTTGCTTATTCCAGTGGTCAGGCTGCAGTCATTTAGATGCGTACTCCATTTTAACCTCTTGTGGTCGCCTACTAGTCTTTTAATTTCACAGTTCATTTCGTGAATTCTGGGATCGTCTGGGTTTGTGCTCCTGATGTTGTCTCTCTCGTCTGCCAGTCTGGCGGCTGAGGTAGGAAAGTTGGACCGAATTTTCGGAATGCGTCCTGCAGGAATAAATTTCGCAGCCGCTTTATTAAGAACTTTCCTGATATTGGACTCGGCCTTATGTACGTCAAACGTTTTGAGTCTATGGTTTGTAACCAAAGACGCGAATCTGTTAATTTGACAAATGCTCGGCTGTTGTCGTATCAACAAATTAGGTTTATTCTTGTGTGTTAATGGCTGCGTTCCTGCGAGCGGATCAGGGTTTGACATTTCTCAAATTCTCCTCCATATGCTTTCCCCTTTGGTAAAATCTGTACGGCCAACTGTCATGAAAATGCTCCCCTCTGGATCTGAGACGTATTCTGATCCAGAGTACGTCTGTCCGACAGTATTCGGACACCCTGTATAGAATAAAGTGGAGTGGGTTATTCCTACTCCAAGTCAACAATGAGATTCCATATAATTTTCATATTAATATATTTTTTATTATTACTTTAATTTACTCATACACCACGGAAAGATTCCATAAAATATTTCCAAGATTTTCGACCATTATGAATACTTTATTTGATTTTTCTTTTCAGATTCTAAATAATTGTGTTGTTCTGCACAAGTCGCATAAAAGTAGGCCTCTTTATATTCACAAGAGATATTATTCAGTTTTTTGTTCTTGATTCTATCGTTTTAAATTATTCCTGTTCCTACTAAATGCCTTTATATTGTAATATTTGATACATTTTGTATGTTTGCGTGTATACGTATGCGTGTATATGTATAACTTGTATAATATAATAAATTTATTCTACAATATATTGTATAATTAAATTTAATTAAATTTATTTACTATGTTTTTCCTTTTTTCCTTTTTATTCGATTTTAATCGATGCATTATAATTTCCCAAACATAAAATTAAGCAAACAAAATTATCGTCGAATTAGACAACATTTGTAATAACGTAACAAATTTAGCGAATTATTTCATAGATTTGTATAAATATGTAGATAATTAATAATAATACTTACTATATTGATGATTTTGTTGTTAATTGGTTATTTGAAAGAAATTGTTAATATTTTTAATTTTCGTTATCTTTTTCGTTTTTTTTTTTCAAAACGATTTCTCATCAAATTGAGATACTTTTATGTGAAATGTAAAATTTAATTACGCATTCAAGATTTGTTTAGTTTGGGTTAATTTTTCCAAATTTTCCCTGGAAACTGAACACTTTGTGCTCATTAAAAAAAAAACTCGTAATACTATTATAAATTACTATCACGCAGCCAAATCTACGCAGATAGGCAAGTTTCCAAATCCATTCAAACTATGAGATTTTCGGAGGCGAAGGAGATTTGATTTGTCAGATGATTGTTATGTTAATCAGCTGATTTGTAGGTTATGTTAGGATCGCTATTTATGATGTTATTCGTCAAATAACTGGGTAGAATCGGGTAGGGTAGTGGAGTGATGAATAGTGGAAGTGGGAGTGACGAAAGGAGGAGATAAAATGCGTATGTTGGCGGTGAGACCAAAAAGAGAATAAATTTTAACAAGAATTTAACCAACTGGAATGTAACCACCAAATGAGGGTGGTGTTCTTTCAAAGCGTGATTTGATAGTATTTAAGAAACAGTAATTTTACCGTTTATTTTTGTTAGATTATTTCGGTTGGGTAGAGAAGTGGAAAGGAGGCGGGGGTCGGAAGGGCGGAGGGGAAGCAGAATAGTGTAGCTGGGCATCTCCCCAGTGAGGGAGGAACGAAGAGAAGGAAATAAATAAATGTATATAATATAAAATGAAAATTAAATAAAAATACTTGAGCAAGTTTAGTTAGGTTAGGAAAAAAATATTTTTTTTTCTTTCTTTGAAGCATGAAGTAAAGGGTTTTCAAATAAGTGCGGCTCGATGTTGATAGGCTGTGGCGGCCGTGTTGTTTTGGTGGCGTCTGCTAAATCTGTTGCTTATTATTAAGTCACTGATGCCAAATCAAGCTACACGATTGAGCATCACCTACAAGCGATAGAACTGTATTATCAAAATGAGTGTCCATTAGTGAAAACGTTATGCGCGATCCGCCCATTTTACGGTAGACGGGGTGGCACTGACGCAGCTAGGATTTTGTTTCGGAGGGGGGCTACATATTCAAAACCAGAAATGTTGTTATCCCACATTTTAGTTTCCTTTTTTTCGTGCCTTCTTCAGTGTGGTTTAGGCTAACATTACGCAGTCGTTCTTCCCTTAGTTTGAGACAGGATGATTTCCTTAATTTGAGACAGGATAAAAATTCAATTACTTGCGTTCGACATTGTATGCCGCTTGTTATGTAGTAACCGGACCACCGTTGAGCAATAGATAAAAAAAAGCGTATATCTGTCTTCAACGTCAAGTCCCCACGGCACAACTTTAAGTATTACTTCGCGGGGTGGGATTAACTAGCTAACGCACAAATTTGCGACTCTTCTCCTCCTTTCAGAGCTCTTTTTGGATGTCGCACAAGACGCAACCCACGGCCGTCCATTTTCAATCTGTTCGAAGCATATGTTCCACAATATATAGACGAAACAAAGCGACTTTACAAAACCCAACCTTTCGACCTACGCAATTTAACAGCATAATTCTGCATGGGTTAGTGGTGCGTTTAACCTATAATCTATAGTTTTTTTACCAATGGACCAGGGAGGCCACCGCCCATTGGGAAAATATCTAAGGCGGATCTTCTTATCTATTACAGCTAAATCAAAATAATGTCAAAATTAGCTGTGGTTTTCTAACTGGACACTATTGTCTGCAAAGCCATCTTAAGTGTCACCATATACTGTCGAACTCCAACTTGAGCTCGAACTAGAACATGGAACAAGTGGGCCGGTTTTCTTCAGGATTATGTGAAGTATGTGTGTATGTCTTGAGCTGGTAAGAGTGGCTTTTACTTCCCAGCAGGGAAAGAAAACACAAGTAGCGCTTGGTGCGCGCCGTCTTGATGCCACACGCCTCACAAGAGGAATAAACCGTTGCTATCACGAACGTTCTGAGGTATTCGCCCTCAGATCCATCCTGTCGAGTTAAGAAAACATGTTATCTTCCCGATACTCTTCGAGGAGATGTCGGATACGTCAAAGTAACTCCAGATCAGCCAAGAACATGGCCAACTATGCAGGATAACCCGAGGCAGTTAATTCCTCGCCGTGCCTAAGAACTCGACCTTTCGCAGACTTCAACTTGTCGAATTTTACGTCGGGACTTGGGCCTGCACCCGTACAAGATCCAGCTGAACCAGCAGCTCACAGTTAATAACCATAGACAATGCCGTTTGTTCGCTGATTGGGCTTCGGAGCATTTGGAAGAGGACCCCAATTTTGGCTGAAAAATTATCTTTAGCGACGACGCCTATTTTTGAATGAATGGCTATGTTAATAAACAAAGTTGCCGTATATGGGACGACGCCAACCCACACGAGGTCACCAGGTGGCATTGCATCCATAAAAAGTTACTGTTTGGTGCAGAATTTGGGCCGACGGCATCATTGGTTCGTACTTCTTCGAAAATGACGTTGGTGAGGTCATCATTGTCAACGGTGAGCGCTACAGAAAGATGATAACTAATTTCTTTTGGCCCGAATTAAACGATATGGACGTGAACGACATGTGGTTCCAACAGAACGGCGCTATGTGCCACACAGCGAACGCCACGATGAACATTCTGCATGAACGATTTGAGGGTATGGTTATCTCTCGCGGAGGTGACGTGAATTGGCCACAAAGATTGTGCGATTTGACCCCGCTGGACTTTTTATTGTGGGGTTTTGTGAAGTCGCAAGTCTATGCCAATAAGCCGCAATCAACCGATGCCCTCAAAGTCAGCACACACACAGCAACATCGACTCGTCCTTATTGGAAAACCATTTAGGATAGTGTGGTGGTGGCCAATGGAAGTGAGGGAGAAATAGGAGAGAGAGATGGAGAGAAAAGGTGGAGAGGGACCGGGGGCAAAATGAACAAACAAATATTGCTTAAAAGATAATTATAAAATAATCATATTTCAACCCAACGGTGTATTTAGTAGTCTAATTTGCTATTATTATTTGTTTTACAATTTAAAATAATTGTTTGAATACCATACAAAAATGTGTCCCGGCCTTACGTATTTACAAAGGAGCTGAAGTCAACTGTTGAATGCGCAACTTTTCTACATTTACTATTTCGTGTTAATAATATTCTTGAGCTTCTTTGTTTTATTTTAGCGAAATGAATCCACAAAAAATCGGTTATTTCGAAGTACATTCGATGAAGAGAAAAAAATGATAAGTGAGAAAACGTAGCTTTTCCCCAAACTACAAGATTTATTTTATGTATTATATATACATGTATTTCGGGGGCAACTTACTCCCTTCCTCAGTATACAAGCTACTAAACCTAATGGCAAAATTACAGAACAATTTAAGAATCTTAACATTAACGTTGCAGGTAGTCGAGAGCCATAAAAAGTATACCTGTGCCCTAAAAAGTGAGGGGCCATATGTCACCAGTTTAGGGTCCTTTACTACCTACTTTTCTACATCTATTCGCGGCGAGTTTAATTAGTTTCGAAGTGCAATTTCCTTGGTCCGTGTTTAATAATTCCTCCGGATTTTCGCGCATGATTTCGAGGCTTTCCCATTGATCCAGGGTGTACGGCTTGTTGATGTGTCGAAGTATTTCCAAGTTTTCGCGGGTAACGGTATGTCCTTTTTCGATGATGTGCGCGGCGACTGACGATCGAATTGTTCGGTTCGGATTTCGTTTGGAGTTTTCGGCTTCTCTTCCATCTCTGAGATGGAACAAAATGGAGCAATTCCATTCCTGGACTTGATGATCCTTAATAACAACGGAAAACTGGAGTTCGAGATTTACCGAAAACCTACGGCTACCCAGCGAACGATACCATCTACCTCTTGCCACACATTCTCACAAAAAATGGCGGCATACAACAGCATGGTCCACCGACTGGTCAAATACCCTTTAACCGAAGCGGGATACGCGAAAGAGCGCGATTTCATAGTGGATACCGCCTTAAAGAACGGGTATAATGCTCACGACATCGAGAAGTTGATCAGGAGGAAAACCATGCTCGAGTATCGATCCTTACATACAACGTTATTCACCCAAGCCAAAGAGGAATCGCTGAGACGTATCAGCATCCCCACATCTCACCTCTTCACTAAAATTAAAATTTTTTTGGTTTCTTTTAATTTACAGGTAGTGGGGTCGAGCAGAAATGCATCCCTCAGGACATTACTGGGCAGCGCGAAAGACCCGTTGAATTTCGACGAGAAAAGCGGGATATACCGGATCCATTGCAATGACTGCAGCAAATGTTACATCGGGCAAACCAAGCGAATAGTCACGACTAGATTCAACGAACACATCCGAGAAGCCGAAAACTCCAAACGAAATCCGAACCGAACAATTCGATCGTCAGTCGCCGCGCACATCATCGAAAAAGGACATACCGTTACCCGCGAAAACTTGGAAATACTTCGACACATCAACAAGCCGTACACCCTGGATCAATGGGAAAGCCTCGAAATCATGCGCGAAAATCCGGAGGAATTATTAAACACGGACCAAGGAAATTGCACTTCGAAACTAATTAAACTCGCCGCGAATAGATGTAGAAAAGCAGGTAGTAAAGGACCCTAAACTGGTGACATATGGCCCCTCACTTTTTAGGGCACAGGTATACTTTTTATGGCTCTCGACTACCTGCAACGTTAATGTTAAGATTCTTAAATTGTTCTGTAATTTTGCCATTAGGTTTAGTAGCTTGTATACTGAGGAAGGGAGTAAGTTGCCCCCGAAATACATGTATATATAATACATAAAATAAATCTTGTAGTTTGGGGAAAAGCTACGTTTTCTCACTTATCTAATTCACAACTACAAACATCGGACGATACAGATTATATAGAAAAAAATGCTATAAAATATCATTGGTTTAACCATATAATTATGTACGTCATACGATACGTCATTATTAAGTATTAATTTTAAACGTTATGATATCTAAAAACTTTCCATTTGTTTTAAATAATTTTAATACTATCGTTTCACCACGTGTTTCTATTTTGTTTGACAAAATCTCGAAAGCGTCCTATGCACGCATACTGGCGACAGGTCCCTATTACTCTTCGACTTGAACTCCTGTATAGAAGGAGGAAGAAAAGGATTGACCGTTTGCTTAGAAAATCTAACCAAAATTCATCTAATAACTTCCTTATCAACGTATATTAGATATAAATAATTCGTCCGCCATCTTTGAAGCTGGAAGATACATTTTGAGCCATTCTAATCGCTCCCGCCCCTATAGATAGTTTATCTTACAATCTAGCTCTACTAACTCTACGGCTAAGCACTATTAAATCAATATCTTATCATATGACGGTGGTGGTGATTCGTCAAGTGGCATCTCCTTGCCATTCTCGGGTGGCAACAGGATGGCAATATGATAAGGCGGCGGTGGTGCTGCTATCGAATTGGCCACAGGACTGTGTGTATTGATTTGTATGTCCTGACCATTCTGGTCAACATTCTGAGCATAGATTTGTGGATGTGGTGATCCGCTGTTGTGTTGTCCCGCGCCATGATCCGGCCCGCGATGTTGCATGTCCAACATGCGAGAATGTCCATCGACACTTATGGACGGTGAGGCGGTCAGATCGCGTGGTACATAGCGACACAGTGAGATTGCACATAGGGCCAAAAATGATATTGTTAGAAATGCACAAAAAATTAGGGCATCCATGCCGCCACCTTGATGATCGAAATAGTATTTGGCGCCCGCGATGAAGACCGAAGCCAGCACTAATGAGGCACACATCCCGAACTTGAGATGTGTCGGCAGTAGTTGCACGTCGGTCGATACTTCGGCCAGGACATGATGACCGTCGGCTGGTGACGGATCGATTTGATGATTGGCCGACATGTTGGCAGTGCGCATGGTGAGTGTTTCAATGCCCATTGATCCTTGTTCCAGGTCGATGGAGTTTGATGATCCTCTGAAAGGAGAGGAGGGAATTATAGTGATAATAATAGAAAAAATTGCGACATATTTCAAAAATGAATATTTAAAATAAATTAAACAAAGCCAGTACATGGAGTGGAGGATTATTCAAGAGCCAATCATCCTTTCTGTATAGGTCTACTAGAAGGGAATGGTTTCAAGAAAATAGTATTGTACATATATCTAGAAGCATCTCTGTTTATGAAAGTACGAAACGTCGACTTTTAAAATCACGATTACCAAAGTCGAAATTTTTCTTTATAAAAAAATGTTTCAAAATCTTGACTTGAGAAAATCTTGACTACAACTGGCGGTGAGCAGTGCAGTCAGGCTCAAGGACTTGGGAGGCTGGATAGCCAAACCGTACCGGCCATAGCGACATTCTAAACCAATTGCCACAAGATGTGGCCAAGGTGTATACCGACTTCACCGTGCCCAAACTAAGGTTTGGGATTAATTTCTCTGCCAAATTTCCCACCAGAGCTGAATGGAGGGAGGGGAGGTGGTGAAGGACTTTGACTTCACGATTTTCGTACTGCAGCGTCGGTGCAGGGGTATTTTCTGACGCACTAAATATTTCGGAGTGTTACCGCCTCCCAGATCATGCCAGCATCTTTCAGGCGGAAACCCTGGCAAAGTTTGTCACACTCTCAGAGACATACCAGATAACCACAGCATCGGCATTTGCTCGGACAGCCATGCCGCTGTCAAGGCATTGAACTCGGTAAGTACATACTCCAAGCTTGTCGAGCGATGTGGGACGGAGTTAGCTTGCCTTAGCAGACGGCTCAATATTCCCTGCTTTGAGTTCCTGGTCACAGGAACATAGAGGGTAATGAGAGGGCTGACGACCTGACCAGAAGGGGCGCCGCCATAGGCAGATCTCAAGCGAGGCCTGCTTATATTCCGCTGTCGGCTTTTAAGCGCAATATATCCAACCACCACCTCAAGGTTGCGGATTCCAAATCTGCACACCTGCGCCGTATCAAGAGAGGTATGGCCCTCCTATGACAGAGGGAGAACATCGGATTTTATGATCAAATCGCGCAGAGATGTCGCCAGGCTCACGGGGCATTGGCCTATAGGGGATCACGCAGTATCACGGTATTCTTTACAACACGCATTGCCGAAGTTGCGGTAATGAAGATGAGAAAGAAACCCTCACTCACTTTCTATGCGAATACCCAGGCCTTGCTAGGAACAGACATCGTACATTGGGCAAGACCTTTCCTGACAACCTGAGGGATGTGTTGCGGGTGAGGACTGGGGAGTTGCTTTACTTCCTCAACTCCTCCGGTTGAATCTAAGTAGTATCCCCTGTATTTTGCAACTATCAGCCAGTAAAAAATTTCCACGAGGTTTGTGGCTTCAAAACGGCGCTTTTTGCGCTAATTAGGTTCCGGTAAGGTTTGCCTCAGCCGCCACTTATACCAACCTACCAACCAAGGGACAGGGGTAACGAGCACCGAAAATCCCGCCCACGTCTTCCCAACTGAGCTACAGCAAGCATAGGCAGCTGCTTAGCTCGTTGAGGGGCCTTCTTTTCTTCGCCAGATGGCGCGGCCCAACCTTCTCGGTCACTATGCTACCTTAGGGCGACCACAGAGTGAAAGCTGAAGATGATGCTTATGTTGGTGTTTTGATTGTGAACACTTTGCGAAGAGAAACATTCACATGAAACGTGCTCATGAAGCTTCCCCTCCCCATGTTGCAGAAGATTACATTCGCAATTGTCCGGTGTATTCGTTAATTTTTATGTGTCTTATGAATGGATTTTATATATGAAATCACTGGACAATTACGAATGCGATCTTGAGTTAGCGATAGCATGGGCAGGGAAAGCTCCATGAGCACGTTTCACGTAAACGTTTCTCTTCACTGAGTGTTCGCAATCAAAACACCAGCATAAGCATCAGCTTCAGCTTTCACTCTGTGGTCGCCCTTAGGCTCCATCCCCACGGGCATCTTCGGATGTCCACCGACCGGTCCATTACAAAAGATACACACAAATAGTGCTTCATGCTCTATGGGTTGTTCGCTAATCGCCAACAAAGTTCAACGATCGTGTGCCTAGCAAACAACACCTTCAGTCGGACCACGCTACACGCGGCGTTGAATCTTATTTGTAGGTCGAGGGGGAGTAAGTGTCAATCCTAGGGTTTGCAGGATTTGCAAACGACATAGCAGTGGTTGTAGTAGCTAAAGACTTGGCGGACATCGGAATGTATGTGCGCGAGGCAATCACTACTAACAAACTGTAGCAAAAAATAGGGTTGTAAATGCACTAAGGGTTTTCTGGGCCTGTCGCACCACATCTGACGAGGCGGTCTATGTAGTGTCTGGGATGATACCTATAGACATACTAGCATATATATCCCAGATATGGAGATATGGATCAACTGACAACTCGGTGAAGAGAACCACTCTTTCTCACCGGACATGTAAGGATGACCCTACAGGGTGTAACACTTGTGCAGTAGTCGAAGAAGATGGGAAAAACGTGCTTCTTTATTGCCGGAGATTTGTGGAAAATCATGAAGCATTGGAGGAAATGGTGGGCGCACTGTCTGCGAAATACAAGAAAGAACTCCGGAAATTGGAAGCGCTGCGGAAGTCAGCCGCTTGGAACCAGCAGTATCCACACAGTTGCGACACTTAGTGCCATCACGTAAGTGATGGCTAATTAGCCAAAGCAGCCCGGCGTTGTAATGCCTGACGGTAGTGCCATAGGTGGAATGATGTGAAAAGAAGCTTTTAACTGGGTAATTAGTCGGTACTTGACGAAAGTCCCATCTCGTTGCCAATCACGGGTAGAGCCGCAGTATGGATGACGCTTGCAATGTGTCGTGATCAATCATATTCTTTAAGAACAAAAACTGGGTGTAAGATAACATTTAGTGAATTCCCTGGACAAGATGGCAGAGCACCCGTGACTCTGGTGCCAGGATTTAGGTTGGGGGATTTTTTTTAGGGATTTTGTGTTTTGAAGATTTTAAGCTTGGCAGATTTTGTATTTTGTGGATTGGTTTTTGGGACTCTGTGTTTTTAGGATTTAGTGTTTTAGGGGAATTTGTTTTTCGGGTTTTGGGGGGACTCTATGCTCTGGGGATTTTGTGATTTGAAAGTTTGTTGTTTTGGGTATTTTGTGTTTTTGGAATTTTGTGTTTTGAGAGATTTTGTGTTTCAACTTGTGCTTGGATGTTTCCCTTTCGAAGATTTTACGTTTAAAGATTTTGCACGTGAGGATATCGTAACTAAACCAACTCCAGTTTTAATTGAACTATTTTATCTATCAACAAGCTCAAAAGTTCAAGTTTTATTCGACAAGTCTCGGCTCATTAGCATTTGGTATATCTCAAAGCTTACGTCTAACACCAATCTCTAGGCCAAGTCCGAATATTTCTTTTTGACCCCATAGCAGCTACGATCGTGCTCAATGACAAAGAGGGATTTCAACATTGAACCTGAAAATCACTCCACTTACCCATAACTATATGGCAGTGCAACAGGTATATGATAGTCCTGATTGTTAACCGTTAACAGTTGAGCTGTAGCCCTCGGCAAATTGTGCGGACTATGGTGATCCGCAGGATTTCCATGATGTCGCTGATGTTGGTTGTGATGTTGCTGATTTGGCTGTTGCAGATGTTGTTGTTGCTGCTGTTGTTGGCCTGAATAATGTCGTGCTGCCTGATGCGCACTATCATAGTTGTGATGATGTGATTGTTGCTGTTGTCGATGTAATTGATATGGACTCGATCCATTACTATGATTCGATCTATTACGATTGTTGCGTGTATTCGGATTGTTATTGTTCGCATTTGAGCTATTTGTTACGATCGGTGTACCGTGGTTGTTATTGTTACTATTGCTACTGCTATTATGACTACTGTTGTTATTGTTACTGTGAGCCCGACTGGATGAATCACCGTTCGACTGTTGTTGTTGCTGCTGTCGATGAATTATAGCAGCCGATGGTTTGGAGATCATACGTCGAGGTGGTGTGCCGAAGCCTAATCCCATATTACCGCTACCTAGGGAAGCTGCTACGCGTGCCCGGCCGAAACCGCATGTTTGGGATCGTTTATCTATCCAGAAGTGCATGGTGGATCTGAAATGATGGAGAGATGAGAATTAGTTCTGAAGGATGATTTCTTTTTGAAAGATTTATTGTAAAAAGTAGACTGTCGAGAGCTTTGTATTTTTTTATCGAGTTCATTCTGTTGTTTTTGACGTGATTACGCATTTCAATTTATTTTGGGCAAAGCTCGCCTAAGGGAATTTTCTGAAGAAGAAGTTCCCGGCGAGCTTTGAGCTTTCAGGAACTCAAAACTTTACTACGACTCTTTCCAACAGTTCGCATATTTCTGAAGTAACAAAAGGCGCGTTTTTTGTACTGCGGTGCAGGTTAATTGGGGGCTATCCGAGTTAACTTACACAAACAACATACCCTAGTTGTTTGTGTAATGTGTGAAAGTTAACCCGGATAGCCCCAATTAACCTGCACCGCAGTACAAAAAAACACGCCTAAGGAATATTTTTGAATCAGTTCAATGATCCTTGTATCTCATAAGAAGATAACCAATATTAGAAATATCAACCCCGGGAACGAAACTAAAAGCCCAACAAATACACGTCAGCTGTAGAATAAAAAGACGAGATATTCTTCGGAAATCGCGTTGAAATCGTGAAGAGAGCATTTCAATAATTTTTGAACTCATTCGCAAAATGCTTTCCGCTTTTTCCGTTCCCTTTCGATTCCACTCATTTTCCCTTTGTAGAGCAGTGCACACAATACGAAAAAAATCCACACAAGGACCTGTTCACAAAGTGCTTTTCACCGGTTTTCTTTAATTTTTCTTGTCGAAGTCCTGATGCTGTTCTTTCGCTTGTCCTCCTTAAAGCTCCTACTTCTTCGTTTAAACTGTAACCGGAGAATTTTAACACATAGATTGCAATTTTTTATCCTTTTACCGCAGTCGAATAACAACTCTATTAGGATCAATGGAATACACTTGAAGCGAATTCAAGTGGACTTTCATGAATCCAGGATGCATTATCTTATGAATTGTAATGTACTCGTATGTATCTACAGTGGCAAGATGCATGTATTTGTGTCCTTAGAAATAGAGATACAAATGAATATCAATGAATATCTATCTATGGTTGGTTATAGTAGATACGCTAGGGCAAGAATTCCGGGGATAGAGGGAATATTAGCTCCAACTGTGCAATAAACAAGGATACGCTAGGATGCATCGTAGTTGCAGAATATGCATGTTTCTTGCACGTGCATCTGTAGAGGGTAGTAGAGAAGGGGTGCACGTAGCTTGTGATGTGAAATTTATCGCCAACAAGATGCAATGGCTTGGTAACTCGAGAGTTTCAATCGTGAATGGGTAATTTTCTAGTTGAATAAGCTTTCATGCGGAATATTCTGCAGAATCGTGTATCGAGATGTTGGAAATTTAATATGATTGACCTTCAGTGCAAACATTAGCCAGCGAAAGGTCATTATTATTTCCACAATAATCTGAAAACACTCATTAGCCTCAACAGTCAGTTCACCACCTAATGGCCGTATACAGTGGCGTAGATAGGGGGGTCGGTATTTGCAAATTCCTATAATTAAAATTCTGGCATAATAAAATGAACTCCCACAACTGCTGTGAATACTCGTAAGGACACAATTTTTTTCCTCGAGCTGAGTGAATGTCGGTAGTGCTTCATTCTATGTTGATTTTTGGCCCGTGTCCCATGTATTCATATAATTGAAGGACGTATACTGCGATGTATGCTGTATGTTCGTCTGAGTTTCCGTTTGTGCGTTTGTTGTTTGCAATCAAATTTGTTATGCAACTTCCTAAGGTGATTGGTTTCTACAGTCATACTATTTCAGTGCTGCAGGACCAACAGGACCTTCTTGGGTATGAATCGAAATGGAGTACAAACTTAGAAAATATGAGCACTATCGGAATCGAGAGACAAGAAACCAATGTTGTCGTTAGAACGAAGCTTAAAGGATACAATGGACAAGAAAGAGATAATGGTCTGAAAGAACATAAAAGACAAATTTGGTACGCAGCTTTTATTTTATAAATATTTCATTCCCTATCGATTTAAAATGAGTAAATTTTAAATTATAAGATATCATCGTCATCATCGTGGTGCGACGGCCTGACGTCGGGCCTTGGCCGCCTGGATCGTTGTCTTCCAATTATCTCGGTCACGTGACCGCGTCCTCCAATTTTGGAAGCCCAGTAGCTGCTCGGCGTCGCATATACTGAGCTCTTTCAACGAGCTATCAGTCGTCTTAGTTATAGTAAAAATATGGTTATAGCTAAAAAACATGAAAAGTAGTGTAATCTGGGGTACTTTGTAATAAAAGTACCGTTAGTTGCTAAATTATCGATCTAATTTTTATAAAAGAATATAAACTTACGCTCCCGAATCATCTACCAAAGTTAAGGGTTTCACGTTGATTCAATAGGGCGTTATAGTTATATATACTACTACTGCTACAGTAGCACAGACAGAACCAGGGAACAGGCCCAGTTTGGTCTTAACACTGAGATAACGGGTTTGCCGGATTTTGGACAATATGCGGAAAGCGCATTTAGCCTGGTTGATGCGACGAGCGATATCCTGCTCAGTACCACCATCAACGGCACCGATGCTGCCTAGGTAGATAAATTCGTCCACCTGTTTCACAGGCTGTCCACTAATGTTAATGGGGATTCAAAGCCATTTCGCTCAGATCCATGATTTTGTGGGAGAGTAAGCATTTATCGTCAGCGTAATCCAGGTTTTGAGACGTCAAGGTCCATTGAATTCCACGGCATCCCAAGGGTAAAGCTGCATGCACCACATCACCAATCACTAAGAGGGATAGGATCGGTGAGAGGATGCAACCCTGCCTATTATTTTGGCAACCGAGGGTAGCACACAAATACCCCGCCAAATATTGCATTTTGTAAGGCTGCCCTTCTTCGGAAGTTTGATTATAAAACTTTCCTTCCACTCAGTGGGAAAAGTTTCTACGTCCCACGATAGCAATAAGTGGATGCGGTAACCCGGCTGTGATGCTTAGTGCTGCTTGGTAAAGTTCGGCATGAATGCCGTCGAGTCCAGCAGCCTCGCTTTAGTGTTGACCGTATACGTGCATTTTGATGGCCAGCTAAGTTATCTACATGAGCGGGAGCTTCGCCAGATGTCACACGGTTCAAAACCGTAGCGAAATGTTATTTCCAACGCCTCATCTGATCTTTTTCTAAGATAAGTAGATTTCCATCACTATCTTCCACCGGATGTTGATAGGAGCTACGCCCACCTTTACACTTCTTGATGACACTGTATACGGTGTTTAGGTCATTATTTATTTCTTGCCGCTTCCTCTGTCGTGGCAAGGAGAAAATTTCTTTAATTGCCTTGACCCCTGCAGGGGCATGGGCGCGTCAACATCTCTAGCATTTCTATGCCTTGTTGACGTTTCGATAGCATATCTACAATACTTTCGGAAGTGCAGTTGCTAGGATGCACCTCCTATCCGCGCAGTCTTTATACTGACAAGCTCGGAGCACTATCAGAGTTCTATTAGTACCTACTCACAGGCAGTTTTTGATCGCGCCGAGATTTGATCTCCGAGCTCTAGATTAGTATCGTACAGCGGTCACGGCCACCGAGCGCGAGAATTTGCATACTCTCTTTTGTCACGACGCACACTATGCCGGACTTCTTGTGACTTCATGCGGTACAGGACCTCGGTGTTGTTACGATTGCCGTCTGTCGTTGTTGCAAGACTAACACCCAGTTCCTTTCGTTCGAAAATCCGCTACCATAGAGCGTCGGACGTCCAAGGCTTGATCCGGCAAGCCGGGTTCGAGGCAAGCATGGTATCTGCGCAATTTATGTTCGCATTTTTTATGGCGTCCCACCGCCTATTTAGGTCACTAGCCGGGTGACTGGTTATCTCAGCTGCCTTCAGCGCAAAATGGTTGTTAAACTGTTTTGCTACAGCTGAATACTTTAGTCTGGCGGTGTGGAATTTACGGCGTATAGATCCGCCGTCACTACGAAGGTGTACGGTTGCAATCCGCAATCGAGCATTAGCGATCATGAGATGACGATCTCTTCCCATTCCAACGTCGGCGCCCCTCTTTTACAAACGTCCAGAAAGCAACTGCGAAATTTATTACTACTCAATTGCCCTAATCCCTTGTGGGGCATAGCGCCTCAACTGATCCATGTGGCCCAGTTGACGTTTCGTTGGCATAAACTGGTTTCGGAGAATGCAGTTGCCAGCATGCACATCCATGGCCACGAACGTTGTCGTGGACGGGATTCGAACCCGAAACGCCGGTAGTCAAACATGAGACTGATGCCTCAACACACTGCGCTACCGGTCGCCCCAATCTATTGCTAATGGCGAAATGATCCATTTGATTTTCAGTTCTATGCCGATCAACAGAGGTCCAGGTCATCTTATGGCATTTCTTGTGTTCAAACATAGTGGCTCCGATGAAGAGGCGGTGGAAATTGCAGAACTCTACAAAGCTGTCACCGTTGTCGTTGCGGTCGCCTAGGCCGCGTCTCCCCATCACGTGCCTCAGTCCTTCGTTGTCGGCACCAAACTTAGCATTCAAATCTCGCATTACCATTACAATGTCACCGTTAGGTGTTTTACTCTGGACGGTGTTAAGTTGTTCGTAGAAGGAGCCCTTCGGCTCGACGCTGTCTGGTTCAGTTGTAGCGTAGCACTGTATTATTGTAATGTTTTTCATTTTGGTCGGAAACCTGCCGGTGACAGTTCTATCTAAAACCAGTTCCCAGCTTATGAGGCAACTACGTGCAGCTCTTGTTAAAAGGAGCCCTACCCCCGATTCACGGACACTACCAGAAAGTTTTCCGGAATACAACATCACAGTGCTACGTGTCCTAGAAATGTGCTCTCCACTATTCCATTACTTAATTTTGCTAACTCCCAGGATGTTCAGTTTGTACCGCTGAAATTCGCTCTCAAGTTGTAGAAATCGTGCGTTCTGGGGACCGTCTGATCCATTTTCCAGGCGAGTACGCACATTCCAGAAACCAATCTTAGTCATTGTACGATAGCCAAAAGTCGTAACCGTTGAGTCAGTCCTTATCCAAGGCCTAGTAGACGTTTCGTTAGCATATTAGAATTTCGGATATGCAAGTTGCTAGCACACACAACCTATCCCTTTAGTCGCCTTTTACGACAAGCCGGGAACGCTGGCTTATTCTTACCGTAAACCACTGGGGCATAGTTATATATATATTTATTAAATTAACATATGTATGTAGGGGAGGTGGGCGTTCGGGGAGGTGGGCGTTCCCTTGCGCCGATAATGCCCATATCAACCAACTAGATCATACTGAAAACATTAGACCAAAAATTCAAGTCTCTAGCTCCATTCAATCGAAAGTTATCGTACGAACGGACAGACAGACTGACATGGATAAATTGAATCAGGAGGTGACTCTGTGTGCGGGGCGTAATAATAAGCTATAACATCTCCCGACTTGTGGCAAGTAGGCGGTTAAATGAAGGCAGCAGGTGCATGCTGGCAACGTGAATCGTCCGAAACTAGTTTATGCCAACGAAACGTCATATAAGCCATATGGAATAGTTGACGCGCTATGCCTCGCTAGGGTTTAGGGTAAATGTGTATACCTTATAAGGTCTAGGGTATGAAAATCCTTAATGGAGCCAACACTGATATTAACGCTCACTTTTCCACCAATCCGGGAGTTTTGTAAAAAAGGATGTGAGAATAAGTTATCTTAGATATAGATTTACCTTTACTTTATCCGTGAATGAAAATTAGCCTTTCTTTGTTTGACACTGTACGTTAAGCTAGAAATCAACACCGGGAGTTAATTTTGTTTTTGTAACATAAACATGGATCAAAGATATTTATTTTTATTCATATCTACTTCAGACATTTGCAACTTTAGTTTTTTTATTTTTGAACTGTCAAACATATGTCATATGCTCATGCTTTCCTTATGGCATTTTTTTTTATTATTATCTTTTGTGTAAGGGAAAATTTAAGGCAAACTAACGTAGTGTAGTACACATTGTGGAATATGAGCGAATTTATTTTGGTTTTTAGAAGATTATATAATAAATATGTTAAAATAAATCACAGCTCAGTTGGGAGAGACAAATGTTGGGATTTCATAACACAGCAGAAAGAAACACGATTAATTTCGATTTTAATCTTTTTAAAGGGGTGGGTTGTGCGCTTATTTATCACATATCAATTACAATTGATTTATTTAAATATATATCTTATTTATATTATATTTATGTTTAATTAATTGTTTTAAAATAATTTTAATTAACTTTGTTATAGAATTTACTTTTACTTGCTTGAGAAACTTGGAACAAAAATTCCTTTTTAACATGTGGCTTTAAACCGATTATCTGCTACTTTCCAGGCATTCTATTTCAGTGCCCCTTTCACGATGACTTATTTCCTTTGTGATATGGCAGCCGGAATGTGCCACTTGACGGACGTGGGAGTTGGGTACGGGCGCCGCGCCGTTTGTCGATTAAGTGGACAATTTGCAAAGTACTCGAAGCCAGACGAACTCGTTAATGGCAATTCCACTTTTATTTTACATTAGCTGACGTATTTCTGTAGATTATGTCGCATTTAACCCTTGCATTGCCACCCGATCCGCTGGCCGGAACAAAAACATAAAGTTCGACCGAGCAACTCCATCGCGTGTGTCTCGTTAGTGTGCGCCAATTCGGTACACACTTCCACTTTCCGTACGTATGCAAAATTAAATGCAAATAATTTCCACACTGAGCACTACACACAATAGCACTTGTTCTACACTTTCGCTTAAGGAGCTACATATCCTTGAAACGAATTTGCAGGACTCTCATGTTGTCTTCATGCGACGCGTCTCTTCTTTCTTCTATCTCGATTGTGTACTTCCACGGGATATTAAGGGGGAAGACTCATAGCTCCTTGCTGCGGGGGTGTTTAATTTTCACGCAGGATTTATGAGTTTGATAGTTCACAGGATACCGGGAATATGTGCTGGCTTTCACGATTGAAAACGTATTACGAGTTGCTTTCCGCGCGATTCACTAAATTCCAATGATTTGTGTGTTTCAGATAAATTCAACTGCAATAAGGACGAAAAATAAAAGGATATTCGGACTAAGGTGTCTATGAAAGAACGATAAGACGCGACGATAATAATTCATGTGTGTTCGTGTATTTGTGTCAGGATTTTGAAAGATGATCCCTATGTGGCTGGAAGCTGCGGTCTTGCGCAGTTTTCGGTTTTGTAATGGATGATATTTTTTTGGTGGCAGGATATGTAGGGTTGGCATTGTCCAGAATGGCGGGAGTTTAAAAATTGTTTGAAAAAGGACATTTTTCAGGCAAGAATTTTAATGGACGAATCGCGACTTGTTGATAATTAATAGACCTAACACGCAATGGCGTAGCAATGGTGAGACGACCGAGGCACTTGCCAAGGGTGCAATAACATAGAGGGCGCCAAAACTTGGATTTTGTTGTTGATTTTAAATGAACTCATAGAGTGAGCGAGAGACTCAACACTGTGTTTTAGTTGATAAGTTAGTCAAAATGAGCATAGCACATTTTGTACTGCCTAAGTCTCCTTTGACGATGAACCTGCAAGTCATTCAGTAATTCATTCATTCATTTTAGTTCAAATAGCGATTTCAGATGTTAATTTCATGAACCCGATATACAGGGCACAAAAAAAACACTTTTTGGTCCTTTGTGATACCACTAAATGAGTCAACAACTTGCAACTAAGATCTAATTCGCAAACCATGTAACGAACCACCTGTAACGAACCATATTATGATCTGGTAGTGCTGCTCCCACCAGCAGATCGAAGCAGCACCTGATGAGTAGTGATCTGTTGGTGGTACGAAGCCAGAGGCCGAGTGGCCCATTACACCCGTGCGACCGTGTGGGCGTCTGATCCGTCCGCCAACCATTCCATTCTTATCGACTATTTTTTTGTATCCCCCATTTTTACCTCCCCTGTTTGTGTTGTCTTCCCCAGGCCTATGAATTTTTGTTAATACGTAAAGGACAGGGGCAACGAGCGGCGAAAACCCCGCCCACATCTCCCGAACTGAGCTACAGCAAGCATAGGCCGCTGCTTAGCTCGTTGAGGGGCCTTTTTCTTCGCCAGATGGCACGGCCCGACCTTCACGGTAATATGCTACCTTAGGCTCCGTCCCCACGGGCATCTTCGGATGCCCACCAAACTGTCCGTTACATATTTGGCGCCCAACGTGGGGCACATTTCTGGTCAAGAACAGGACTAAAAAGAACCTCATCGGGTTTCTTTTAAGTCCTTCTACCGTTATGCATCCCCACAAGCACATTAAGGCTACTTGTTCTAAGTCTTAGGACTTCACGTATTTTCCCTTCCAGTAGCTGTGCTTTCCTCTGTAGCACCCCCATCCTTCCTATAGAGTAGTTTTTCCTTTTAGATTCAGTTTAACAAGGCAGTCCTGGCTTTGTGTTTGTCTTTTGTGGTTTAGCCACGTATTTAAGGCCTCCATAAATGCTTTGAATTGCCGGCATTTGGAGCATCTTCGATGACCGGACGAAGCGCGGAGGGGCCCTGGCTACCTTTTTGTTTGCCAGGATTGTCCTTCTAAGTAAAAAAATTTATTTACACAGTATTACATTTTTCTATCGTTCATCTGCTCAGCAGCTTACAGAGTTTATGAGTGAATTACGGCAAGGAATGCAGTGTTGCGCCTCTGCTGGCCTCAGAAACCTACGTCTCCTGAACTGAGCTACAGCAAGCATAGGGCGCTGCTTAGCTCGTGGAGAGGCCTTTTTTTCTTCGCCTGATGGCATGGCCCGACCTTCACGGTGGGGGCGGAGCCTAAGGTAGCATAGGATCCGCCCCCACGAGCATCTTAGCATGCCCACCGACCGGTCCGTTACAACTCTACAGCGCATTTGATATGACACTCCACATGCCTCAGGCGCGGATCCAGAGTGACAGTTTGGAGGAGGGGGCCCTAATTATTTTAGGAGATGCGGGTCACATAAGTTTGACACATCTACAGCTGGGGTCATATGAAATAACTCTCTCCATTCCAATTCAAATTGTTAGGGGATGTGTCATTGTGAGGGGAGGGGTAGTTCCATTTTTTGAAGAATCATATAAACTATCCTCCAAATTATGGGGATACGCCTTTTAGGGAGACGGGACGGGTAATTCATTGTAGGGATGGTTCTCAGAGTCCTCAATTACTACCATCCGCTGATCTCCTGCAGCTAAATTGGAGTAAGGTTACAATCAGTTGTGGTTTTCCGACTCGAAATTTGTGTCTGGGTGGCCATCTTGAGTCCATGTTCATAATGGCGGACAGCAGCTACCGTTTCTGCGAGGGTGTTGATATAACATCGTTGGTTGTGGACTTTAATGGCTCAGAGCCTCTCCTATATCTTATCTAGTTCAGTTGGCCCGCATCTTCGAGTTGAAAAGTACAATATATTGTTTGAATATTTTAAAACCATTTTATAAAAAGTGCAACATTTATTCTTTTTTTCCGAGCTTTTAGGAGACGGGGGGGGGGGGGGGGGAATTCACCCCTGGCCCTCCTGCCTCTATTAAAATCATATTGACCTCCATTTTGACTTCTTTTCGCACATGGGTTGCTATTTTTGTCTAGAGGTCGAGCTCAGGAAGACATCAGCGTGTGCAGTAAGCACCCCGTCTGTATTTCCAAAATGGCAAACTTCGTCATATAATTTCATCCACCTCAATGGAGAGAGATTGTTGGCCTACAGACTTTTGGAGAGTTCATCTACAACATTCTTTTGACATGGATATGTCTTATAGCTGGGGGTCATCCTAAAAATCAGTCCGTCACACGAAATGTCTGTTTTTCTACTCGGGGGTCAGAAGAGTAAACAAGCCCATCGAAAATTTTTCTTTTCTGGTTGTGCATGTCGTTTGAGTGAAGTGGTCATTGTGCATGGCTGTTGCTTGTAGATCCGCGCGGGCGGTGCACTTGCGGGGATCCTGTGTGTACATGTTGGGATGTTGATTTGATAGCGATAATGTTATATGTTATGATGTACATTCAGAGGTCTGCAGAAGATCAAATGCCCCCCTTCCGCAAAAATTCCAAAATGTTCAAAATAGCTGGAATCCAAACAAATAAAATAGCGCACGTTGTACTACATATCTGAATCAATAGGGTCCCAGAAAAGGTAGCAAGTAGTCAGTTCGACTAACATTTGGACATGCGCAGACGCAATTTGAGAGTGTGTACATTACATAGCTCCCGCCCCCCGAAGATAGAGATAGAGCGAGAGCCATCGCGGATGAAGTTCATTCTATCCAAATGGTTGTGCATTTGCAATGGCGGCGATTTGAGGTCTGACTGGCCCACAATGTGGCCTCCACCACACATGCAATAAACGTATCATAAAACAAAATGGCGGATTCGTACTGCGCGAGTTAAAATCTCCCAAGCCCCGAAATAGAGAAATATTCGTCGCAGGATGTTATAGTTCCAAGCAGCTCATCGTGACATGATGTACATTCAGAGGTCTGCAGAAGATCAAATGCCCCCCCCCCCATTCTACAAAAATTCCAAAATTTTTCTTGTGCATTCTCTTTGTGCGTGTGTTGGAATGTTTTGTTTACTTTTGTTAGTTTCCCTTTCTGTTTGCTGGACACAATCGCATAGAGTGGCACGCGTTACTTGAGAAACGGATTGTGTGTGCCGGACCCGGACTGTTGATTAAAGGGGCGGGATGAGACGGATAGTGTGGGAGCGATTTTGCAATAGATACACAAACACAATACACGTCCGATTGGGAAAAGATGGTGGGAAGCGTGATTGCGATTAGCAGAAACGTACTCAGCGAAATGTTGATAGGCTGCAGTCTGTAAACTGTACTGAACGGGTAGATGGAACAGGGTGCACGAGAGGAGGTGAATATTGCACACACGCGATGCAAACGAAAACGAAACGATCCCGCGAGAGAAAGGAGCCCAAGCGGACAGGACAAAGCAAAGCAGAATTTATGACGAGTATCTACACTGCCACCAGATACATTTTAAATAACTGGCGCAACAGTCCAATTTGAACCACGGCCTCGAGATGAGTTAGCATCATCTCATTTTCTAGATCGTGACGGTTTTTGTGCAGAGGTATGTGATCAGCAATACGCTCAACCGAGTTATTTACCCCATAATGGGTACTCATTTAACAGCTGAGTGGGCTCATAGTCCGACACGTAAATCCCCGGAATCGAACCGGGGCCCAGTGCGTTTAAGGCGAACGTGCTAACCGTTGCGCCACCAGATACATGGGTACATGGATATGTCTTATGCCTACCGAAAGCGTGGGACGTGTTTTCTCGAATGATTTCATCCAGTATAACTATACTGGGATCTTTACAAAACTTACGTCGATATCTTCAACACAACAGGTTCCACGCAGTCGGTAGTCATAGACATATCCATGTTCCGATGTATCTGCATGCAGTGTAGATACTTTGTATCTTTTTTCCAACCTCGGTGATAGTTAGCGTATTGAAATTACGTATATGGCTGAATGGCTTTTCTAGTTTCGTGAACTCTCTTTCTAGCGTTGGATGGCATATGCACTTTGGCCTCAAAGAGATCCAGAAAGATAAGACATTTGGCAATACTAAATCGTCAACAGAATTAAAATACCTTTTTTTCTTAAATCATTTCTTCATTTCATTAAATCAATTATGAGCTAATTTGCACAATAAACAAAGCTTCTGAAATATTTACAAAACCAGTAAATCTTTTTTTTAAACAGATATTTAAACATCTGTTAGTACTATTATTATTTGCCTATAAATATCGACCACATTTTTGGAATTTTTGCAGTGTTCTTCGAAAAAATGGCATCTTCACACAACCAATTAATTTTTGTCCTTGCTATTTTTGTGTTCTGTGTAACCTGTGTAAATACCTCCCAGGCTCGTCATCCTGGCAGCTTAGAGTGTCCTCAACGGCCTACTAAAGGGACAGTACTTTTGCCTCACCGAGACTGCCGAAAATTCTACATTTGTGATCACGGAAGTAAAGTAGAAATGCACTGCAAGGGTGGATTACATTTTAATCCAAGATTCCAGGTAATTTTTATTTATTCAGAGAAATATATTTAAATTTTGATTATGTCTGTTCTATGGGGTTTTCAGGTCTGTGACTATCCTAACAAGGCAGGATGTGTTCAGCAGCATAGGCCGAAGATTTGTTATTGATTCAGGTTCGGAGTTTTCGTTTTTCTCATATATGTATGATTATGTACTTATTGGCGAATAAACAGATAAAAAAGCGAATGTAAGCTTTTTTTTTAATAAAATACAAAAAAAAAAGTTGATTGGTTGTTGTTGTTGTAGCGATGGTCAGAGTTGCAGTGTGTGTGTGTTTAATTCCGTTTCAAGCTACTCGGTGTCAAGGCCAAGGAATGTAGCTACTTCGATTGGGTTTTCCCACAACGACCTATGGGTAAGCTGTGTGGGTGCAGCTGGGCACGTGAAAATGTGTTCTACGTCATGAGGTGTTCCGTTGCAGGCTGGACAAATGTTTTGGATGTTTTCATCAATACGGTACAGATAAGAATTGTGGCGTGAACACCCGCCTCATCGAAGTTGAGCAAGTGTCGCCCTGGTGACTCTAGAAAGCCTCCTTCTTCAGTTGCTATGGGTGGTGGTTGCGCCAAAAGTACTGGATTTGGTTTTAATCCCGTAATTGATGAATGCACCTCTTGCTGATGCAGTTGTGCGGTGGCACATTTGTAGGCGGCGTCATCAAAAGGATTCCTTTTATTACGTGTACAACTTTGCGTCCGCCGTTTTCCGACAGACGGCTGCATCGGTAATGGCTGGTCAAAATACGTCGTTCAAAAGTATCACAAAGTGAGTTTGGACGTCTGTGAATGTATCGACATCCCCGCATTAGTAAAAGTTGCTTGCATTTTTAATAAGATTTGCGATTCAAAATGTCTGTTTTCGAGTCAAGTTCTCGTCATTTGCGGAAAGTTTTGATCTTCTGCTTCCGTTTGAAAAAAACTGCAGCTAAGCGCTCGTGCGCGTGCCCACGGCAAACTTTTTAGTGCACAGTAAAATTAAATAGTTTAGTCAGAAAAATAGAACACACGGTGTTCTTTGAGACCGCGCACACAGCGATTACTAAATAGTTTACCTATAGTTTGCTGTGTGCGCGGTCTCATAAATCGCCGTGTGTTCTATTTTTCTGACTAAACTATTTCGTTTTTCTGCGAACTAAAAAGTTTGCTGTGGGCGCGAGCTCTAAGGCTCATCGAATGCTCTCAGATACTTACGGTAAGGTTTTCGTGAGTGGTTTCAACGTTTTAAAAGTGGCGATTTCAATGTCGAGGACAAGCATGGTGGTGGGAGAGAAAACATATTTAAAGACGACGAATTGGAAGAACTGCTTGATGAAGGAAGAACTGCTTGATGAAGATGCGTGCCAAACGCAAGAAGAATTAGCTGAATCACTGGAAGTGACTCGGCAAGCCATCTCGAAACGCCTCAAGGCCATGGGCATGATTCAGAAACAAGGAAATTGGGTTCCGTACGAGTTAAAACCGAGAGATATTGAATGGCGATTATTTGCATGCGAAGAACTGCTTCAAAGGCAGAATCGGAAGGCATTTCTACTTCGCATCGTAGCCGGCGACGAAAAATGGGTCCGTAACGATAATTGCAAGCGCAGAAAGTCATGGGAATGGCCGGACATGTCTCAACGTCGACGGCAAAACCGAATATTCACGGCGCCAAGGTTATGCTTTGCATTTGGTAGGACCAGCTCGGTGTGATATACTAAGAGCTACTGAAACCGAATGAAACTATCACAGGAGATCGGCACCGAACGCAATTGATGCGTTTAAGTCGAGCTCGGTGGCCGTGATCGTTCGGTCACCACTCTACGATGCAAATCTAGAGCTCGGAGATCAAATCTCGGCGCGATCAAAAAACTGCCTGTGAGTACTAATAGAACTCTCACAGTGCTCCGAGCTTGTCAGTATAAAGACGGCGCGGCGCGGATAGGAGTTGCATGCGAGCGACTGCACCTCCGAAAAGTAGATATGCTATTGAAACGTCAACAAGGCATAGAAATGCTAGAGATGTTGACGCGCCCATGCCCCTGGAGGGGTCAAGGCAATTAGAGAGATTAAAGGAAAAACTATCACAGTACCAAGAGGCACAAATACCGGTGTTAGGGACACCGGCACTTGCAGCGGTAGACAGGTTGCGTTCTAAACATTCGAAGTCGGGATAGCGGATGGAAGTGTCGTTCGGAGCGTATTGTCGCCTTAATTGCGGGTCGACAGCTTTAGCGGGCTATTCGGCTCTCTCTGTTTTCCGACACCGCAGATATCTTTTTCCGACACGGCGCAGCAGATGGCGAAAAGATAAAATTTTCGACTTTTTCGCGGTGTCCGATGACCAGCCAAATCCAAATCCCCAAAAAACCCAACCGAAGGCATTGGCGGGTTATGCGCAACTCATCAGTTGACGTCTCCCTCCGACGGCTGTCACACTGCGCCACCAATCACTCATCCAACATGAAGTTGACGTCGAGTGATTGGTGCGCGCAAAACATTAAAAAAAAGTGACCATTACATATGCTTTATATTGTCCTTTATTGTAGCCATTCACTTGAATTTGAAAGAAAGCCGCGTTAAATCAACAAACTTCGTTCCCTATGAATGCGCTTCTTATTCTTTTTAGTAGTTTTCTTAGATTTTGCCAGCACTCTATCAATGTCACTAATACATCTAGCCCGATTTTTCCACTGACACGACTGCGTCTCCACATCCCAGTGGTGATAGAACGGACACTGTTGCAGCGAAGCGTATCCATCAATGCAATAGTAAAAATAGTCGCATTCACTGTCATGCGGAATCAATCCGTTTCCACGTGCCGGGCACAGAGGCTTCCGTGGCTTTATCTAAAAGCAGAACCAACTTTACACATATTTGATCGCCGGCTAACCCAATGCCTACTTACCGAACATCTAGCTTTGGCGGGAAAATCGCATCGATTCTGCTGCGCATTCCAATGCAATTCGGCAATGCATTCCTGCTTGAAGGCACGTCCATGATAGCAAAGATAGTAGTGTCTACAATTCTCCTGGCTCGCTACGAACGTTACAAAAGATGTATCCTCGCTAGGACACAGAATGTCCTCTTCGTTTGTCGGCTCGCTCGGCGGTGGCTTGATCTCGCACTTTACACCCGACGGTAGATCGCAGATACCCTTCTTCGGATTGAACCACATTCCTTCCGGACAATATACTTGTATAGGCCGCCCTTTAGCATTGCAAAAGTAGAACTTCTCGCAGGCATACGGATCAGCTATGAATCCTCCGTAGTCATTGACCGTGCAATGCACTTGGGCATCAGCACAGGGTTTGAGGAGCCATTGCAACGTTACCCAAATGATCCATCCTGTGTGCAGAGAGAGAATGTTAATCATCTGAAGAGGTCTTCAACCACCAGATATCCTTTTGGCCAACTCAACTTACCCACTTTCAACATTATCTCTCACTTGATTTTCTGATTTAAATGTTTAGCAGGTGAAATTTGCACATTGTTTTAGCATAGGTGGCAGTTAAAAACACACTCCGCCCCACTGCTACTTGGGAAAAAAAATTTACTAAAAAACATGACTCTCTCTTGGTATTTCGGTTTTTTTTTGGCACAAATTGGAACGAGGGTGCTGGTACTGTGTTCTTATCGGGGGAGGTGTCCAACAAACATTGCCACCGAAGATAAAACGTGGTAGCTAAAATGGAAAATATCAGAACGAAGTTGAGAGAGATAGGTAATGCTAGAACACCCAAAAAGTCGTGATAAAATACGCAATGCGTCTATCGTTTCCTTTTATCTCTGGCAAGTATCAAATTACGCTAAAATCGTTATGGAATCATATTATGTTGTAAAAAAAGGAAAATAAAATTCCAAAGAAACGTTTGGCAAATTCAATCTACATATTTTCGAAAAATGGTAAAAACAAAAAACTGATATAAACAAATGTTTTTCGATCTTCGGACAGGATAGCGAGCTTTACTATCAATTAAACAACGATATGTCCGACAGGAGAAAAAAGTTATCTGCATTCGAGTACCTTGATTTGCTACTTCCTTAATTGTTTGGTGTTGATTGAATTGAAAGATGACATTCGAATTGTTTTCAATAGCGAACTGGTCTCGTGAGGCAAAAACGATGCGCATTATTCATTTGATTTGCTCTACTTCACTCTACTCTACTGTTCCACATTAGTTCATGTAGTCCTGTTCGGTACTGAGATTTCAGCACCGGTATTTGATATTTTGAAATACCGGTACCACAGGCGGTATCCCGGTACTCACAGGTATTCGTTCAGTACCGGTACTAGTACCGGATATTTTTCAGTACCGGTATTATAAACCATAACTCGGTTTTTGTCAGTACAGGTACTGAGTACCGGGATCCCGGGATTTGAGTACCGATATTGAGTACCGGTATCCCGCGATTTGAATACTGGTACTCACTACCGGGATGCCGGGATTTGAGTACCGATATTGAGTACCGGTATCCCGCGATTTGAGTACCGGTACTCACTACCGGGATGCCGGGATTTGAGTACTGGTACTCAGTACCGGGATCCCGGGATTTGAGTACCTGTTCTTTTTTGTACTTGTTCTTTTCAGAATCTGTAATCCAAATACCCGGGATTCCATAAAAGAATACTCGCTCATTGCTTGAAGTGAAGGTTATTTACCGAGTCTTCAGGTTTTAACATTAAAAATGTTTATAGGAAACCAATTGGAATTGAATATTAGGCGCGTTCTTTTCAAGATCCATATAGAGCAGAGCAGGTTAAGACCACACAATTACACTAACAATTTGATCTGAGTTGCTCTCGATAGAACGTTAGTGCAGGATTTCTACTCCGTTAAATAGTTCCACATTTGAAATGCAGGCGGAGCAGGCGTCGAAATTTTAGAACAGTTTACAGTTTGGGAAGCACTTAAAGTTCATTTCCTCTCAATAAATTGTCCGTTTTGTGTAATTATTTGGAATAGTAAACATACAAAATAATTTTGCTGCCTAAAGGAAATTTGTCCAATTGTACATATATGTACTAAGGATTTAAGTTTTCTCTTGAAATTCTAGTTGACATTTGAATTCCAACTAAACCAAGACACACTCCCTTAGCAAAGGCAAAACCCCACTCCGTTAAATTTCTCTGGATCGTTTTTTTCGTCGCTTAACTTACTCTGCTCTGCTCTGTACGAAAAAAACTCACCTATTATGAGCATAGTTTTATTCGACCACAACCACTCTTCGATGACCACCCGTGACGTGCCCTGGCAGACCAGCTCAGCTGTCGGGAGTAGCGGGGTGGGCGAAGCACGGCAGTCATCGGTCTCCTCCATTTGCGTACAAAAAATTTCTCGCACATCTGCCCAAGCAACACAATTAAATAAACTAAAACCCACGATGAATTAACAATAATAAAAGAAAAATTATAACCCAATGATGGTGCCTGCCACCAAACTCCCTAAGACTCAGAACAACAAAGTCCCGTGCAGGGACTAAGGCTGTATCAGCCAAACTACGAAATATGTTACCAAGACCAACAAAATACAATTAAGAGGGAAATCGTCCAATCAGGACAGATCGCTTTCCCCTCCAGGTCAGTTGAACCTATAGATGTTGAACGGCGCTCTATGGGCCCCAGATGTTATGCGCCCGGCACGACCTAACCTAGCCCTCCCGATTGTGGAATTTCGGGCGCATAGGATTGAAATCCCCCAATATAAAAATTCAGACGCAAGCGATAGAGGAGAGAGAGGGGAAGAATTTGAGTCTAGCCCGGCATTTGACTTAATCAGAAATCATTACGAAATTCGACAAAATTTATGCTATCGTAATTTTTTGATTATTATTATACCCTAGACTTAGGGTATATTGTTTTTGTCGCGACGAAAATATGTAACACCTTAAAGGACGCTCCACAGGTAGAGCAATGTATACATATATATAAATGATCAGGGTTACCTCCTGATTAAATTTAGCCATGTCTGTCTGTCTGTTCCGTTCCCACGGGCATCTTCGGATGCCCTCCAAACCGTCCGTTACAAATGCTATCAACAGTGGTTTAGTGCATTCGCCTCATCAACCCCATTCTTATGATATACATCTGGTCTAGATATCACTTAATTACTAAGAAGTTCCTGTTGTCCTGGTGCGCACCTGCATCAGCACCAAAACGTGATCGGGTGATGCTTAGTATTACCCACGGAAGCTTCATACTAAATTTGGTTAAGGTCGGACCACGGAAAGTACCTGGACCAACAGACAAATGGACAAACGCACAGCATGCATCGGACTATTTGTCCGTCAATTATATTTTTATATGAAATGGGCCAAAAATCACACACCTACATCAGAATGAGCTAACATCGCTATCATTGCTCAGAAACGGGGGTTTCTCGGTGGTCATCGACAAAAGAATTGATTGCTGTTTATTCCGCGACTCGTAAACATTTCGGATTACTACATTGCTTTCACCCCTAGTGGTGCATAGCGAATCCACTACTCCTACGCGCCATCGTACTCGGTTCTGGGCAATGAGACGTATCAGACCCACGACTTACCCAGCGACGCACACTCTTTCGCCACAGGACACCCCTTTGATCTTGGGGTCCTATTTCATGGCATATCCAGCAATGCAGTTATCGCACTCCCGCAAAGTTCCAAGTGGCACAAATGAATTTGCCATATAAAAAGTCATAATAGCGTCGTTTAAACGTTTGTCAAACGGTAAATTTCCATTTTTCGCCTGTTTTATACCCATATGATTATAGTAAACATGTCAGGATTTGACTTCAGAGATAATCTCTATGCGAAGGTTTCGAACACGCCTTTTGTTTTTTATTTGGAGAGCAAACTAAATGTAGATCCACAGTTATTCAACTTTAGGTCATCGAGAGGCATACTTCTGTTGAAATATCACACGCTTTATTGAAACGAGGCATGCAATGATGAACGTGAAAAATCATTCCTCTCCTTATATCCATTTTAAAAATCATGGTGACGTTCTTTACCATCTCATCATCTGAAAGTGGTAATTGAACTAGATAGAAGAGGCTAAGCCATTAAGGTCCACAAGCACTGTGCCATAGCCTTACGTTTGATATCAGGACTAAGCCGGCCGAGTGGTAGTGCCAGACTACCCTCGGACTGTAATAGCCCATTGTGATTCTGATTCTATTCTATCGAAGAGTAAAATACTAGTAGTAGTATCGGCTATTAATAGTTTTGACCCGGTCAAGTCTCCGCGACCGGATGGCATTATTCTGGCGGACGTATAACAAACGATGGACATAATGCATCTCTGTATTCAGAGCATGTTGCGGGCCTGTTTGGAGCTGGTAAAAATTCCTCGCACATGGTTGGATATGAATGTGGTTTCTATCCCGAAGACGAGCAGAAGCTCCACAACATCGTCCGAAGGACCTACGTCCTATAAATTTATCGTTGACTCTGCTGAAAATGCTTCTATCTCTTTCTCAGCATGCCTATTGGAAGAGTAGATCGGTGGACACTGCTTTGCGCCCATTGGTAACCTATATTGAGGGTGTTTAAGGGCTAAAATAATTTAGTTCCATTGAAAATCCCGTCGAAATTATGACAGGTGGGAACTATTAACTCGTTTTGATCCTGCTGGCGACTTACGAGACCTGAAATCCCGTCGAAGTCATGACGGGAGGGAGCTACCTTTAACTCACTTCGACTCTGCTGAGGACTTGCGGGATCGTACATCAATGATCGCTAAAGGTCGGCGACAAAAAGATCATCAAAGATACGAAAGGCCGTCAGTTCGACAGAGACTATGACAATAAGGAAAGGCATACTACCGGGATCGTAGTGAGAATACTTCGAAGCGATATCAGCAAGACGAAAGACATGTGTACTTCGCACCTGAATTAAACCGTGAGGAAGACTATGATGATTGCGATCGCAGATATGATTACGACCGACAACATGCAAATAGCGTCAGATACCAATTCTCGGATTCATCGTATTATCATCGCAGCGAATGGGAGCAGACACTGGACAGACTCCGAGTTGCAAGGAATATACGCTGGTTGCGTTCTTGAGGGTGGCTTTAACAACGTTAAACCGGCGGCTATTTCAAATGCTCTCTCTAGTGTGGGTGTAGATGGCCCACTTTGCGAGCTTATTAGTTGGGTGCTTACATCTACATAGATTTATTTGTACCAGTTTGGGATCATCAAAAATACGCAGAGAGGTGTATAGGGGAACCCCTCAAGGGGGTGTCCTGTCCCCCTTCTTTGGAACTTGATGGTTAACAGGTTGCTCCTGGACTTAGAGGGGCTGGGCTGCAAGGTCATTGCTTATGCGAACGATATCGCTTTGCTATCTCTGGAAAGTTTCCCGGGGTCCATACTGATGTTATGAAAAATGCCCTAAATATTCTATCTCAGTGGGCTAGGCAAGTTGGTGGTGGAGTCAATCCGGCTAAAACAGAACTTGTACTCTTCACCAGGAGGAACACTCCACCTCCACTGTTACTACCATTTTTGGAAGGGACGAGATTGGTCTTAAGCAAAAATGAAAAATTTCTGAAACTTATTTTCAATTAGAAGCTATCCTGAAAGACAAATATTCAGGAGCGCGTCACTAAGGCAATTGTTGCTCCGAAGTCTTTCAGGCAGGCATTTTAGCCTCCTGTATTGTTTCGACTGGCTACGCTCGCTCCGCGCTTAAGAGATTCTAACCCTCAGTATCGTTTCGCTCGCTTTAGATGAAAAAGTCTCTTTTGATGGCTCCGCTTGTTACGCTCTTAAGGGATGTAATGGACGGTTTGGTGGGTATCCGGAGATGCCCGTGGGGACGGAGCCTAATGTAGCATAGTGACCGTGGAGGCCGGGCCGTGCCATCTGGCGAAGAAAACGGCTCCTCAACGAGTAAGTAGTGGCCTATGCTTGCTGTAGCTCAGTTCGGAAGACGTGGGCGGGGTTTTCGCCGCTCGTTGTCCCTGTCTTTTACGTATTAATATACATATGGCCGATTGCAGGTGGTTCATTACATAACCCCCAGGAAATAAACCTAGAATGCTCATTCTGCAGTAAAGATTTCCTGTGGATTCATATTACTAAGGCGGAAACTTACCTCAAATGGGACAGCACTACTGAAGCGGGGGAAAGCGACATAATGTCAACTGACTTTATTCCTTTTCCAAAAAAGAAATAAGTCAATTGACATTGTCGCTTCTGATATGCCTTTCCATTGAATTAATTTTAAATTAGTCGATATTAATCGAGATTTTTTTCTGTCGATATTTTCATTAGTCGAGATATTTTGTAGTTGTGATTTTCTTAAGTCGAGATTTTGAAATATTTTGCCATAAAAAAATCTCGAATTGGTAATCGAAAATTTTAAAGTCGACATTTCGTACTGCTCCCGATAGAATGGGATGTAGTGTTATACAAAATTATCCACCGACGCCGCTCCCCGAATGGAATCGCTTCCGCTTTACTAGATTTTATCGCCTCACACTTTCAATTGTTGTACCACTTCTTTTGCATTTAGATTCTAGACAGGATAGAAGCGTTATGATAAGAATAAAGAAAAAGAAAATAAAAATAAAAAATAAAATACTACCAATACACGCATTGCTAATGAATTGATTGCGACTGAACTTGACATTTTAAATTAATTAAATTAATTGCAATCAATTGGAACGGTAGCTGATAACTCAAGAAGGAGCAGCCATTGATATCTGCTAAAGTACATCTAATAGCCCAAACATCGATAAGACCTTTTGTGTCAAATATAAAAACCTAGACTCCGGTCCAAGGGAAGAGTAGAGATCTGTGGTTCGCATATTTCAGTACATCCATTGATAGAACCAGGCGTCACTATGAAACGTATAATATCCTTTGTGTCATTCGAATTCGACTTCCAGGCCTTACAATGACTTTTCGTTCCAGATATCCTCTTTACATTCGGTTTGATCCTATTGGCGTGCGGCATCCAGGCTCAAGTGGTCAACATTTGTTACGGTGCCCAAGACGGCGTTTTCATTCCCGACTTCACCAATTGCTCCAACTACTATGCATGCGTGGGCCAGGTGGGATATTTGCAGTCTTGTCCGACGGGCTATGCGTTCGATAGTTCCAAACAGGCATGCAATTATGCAAGCGACGTTAGCTGCACTTCGTGCCCACCCACCACTACAGGATTGACATTTATCTCGGTGCCGGGAGTTTGTGATAAGTACGTCATCTGTGCTGGCGGAAGTTCCTTCATGCAGACCTGCTATGATGGTTTGGAGTACAACAATAAAACGAATCAGTGCGATTTTGCGTCAAATGTGCAATGCGCAATGCCGGCTGCCTCATGTCCATCCAGCACAGACAATGTCCTCACTTTTGTACCAAACGGAGGTGCCTGTACCAGGTGAGTGTGATTGGGAGAAACTAGACCAGTTGAATCTTAACTGAAACTATTTTTTCGGTTCAGATACACCATTTGCTACAAGGGATCCGGCTACGTTCAACAATGCTCCAGCGGACTTGTCTTCAGTCCGACCCAAAACAACTGTGTTCTGCCGTCTTTCTACACTTGTCCCGTAAGTTCACGAAATGCTATTAGAACGTCTTTTACCAAGGATCAAAGAAAATCGAAAAAAATTCGTTCACGAAAACGGGACCCTAGATGTCTCTTCTTGAATAACTGTGGTGGTTTTGGTCAGTACCACTGGGCTCACTGGAATGACTACGATTACGAGTATTGGTGGTGAAGTGACATTACCTTCAGGGTCTATAATTTTTTATACATAATCGCTAACATGTTTCGTAATAAAATAATTTTAGAATCATTTATAATAACCCCGTTCCTGAGAGAGCACTGATTTCGATCCAGTATGACAGAGATGTAAAATTTTGTGCATTCAAGAGTGAAAGAGAGATAAAAAGAGAGAGAGAGTCGCGGTATCTGATCCCGATTCATGTCGACTTTTGAAACAAATCGACAAAAAAATTTTATATTAAGGATTTATCGATATGATTCGAGACCAGACACAGCAACTCTCTTTCTCTCACTCACGGATGAGCAGTATCCTACATCTCTGTCACACCGGACTGAAATCAGTGTTCTCTCATAAACCGGCCAATGTTAATTCCCTACTTTCACCATTGCAGACAAGCACTAGCTCCAGTAGCACCTCGTCCCGGAGCTTTTTCCACAGAGCTTTCAATTTTGACCAAGACGCTTTGATGTCCGGACTTTCTCGTGGTTGTCCGGCCGTTGGATCGAAATCTTTGCCGGTTGCTGGTGATTGTTCTCGCTATCTCTTCTGCGCTGGAGGCAAATCGACCGTCCTTTCGTGTGCCGGCGGTCTGCATTTTGACAGTGATTTCGAGGTATGCCGCCCTGCCGACGAAGCCCACTGTAAAGTGACAGCTTAATGGTGCTCATGAGGGAGTTGTGCGATTGGGAACAGAACGACAGAACATCTTCTCCAACTGAACTTTTATTAAGAAAAAAAAAAAAATCAAAAAAGAATAAAAGATATATTTAATGAGTGACACGCGTTATAACAGCAGTCAGAAATTTCTGCAATTTAGAATGTTGAGAATTGGCAGGTTTCAGTTATGTCTTCAGATTTATCGCTGGACATTTTAGTTTATTTTGCTCACGGTAATTCTACTCCTCTCTAAATTACTTGTTAATTGCTTTGATGCCTCCTGGGGCATGGGTGCGTCAATATCTCTACACCTTATTGAAGTTTCGATACCATATCAACTTCGGATGGTGAAGTTGCTGTCATGCATCTCCTATCCGAGCCATCGTTTACTGACAAGCTGGGAGCGTTGTGGGAGTTCCAATAGTACGCATACCCATGGGATGCTATATTAAATGCGTATATTGATGGCACATCGGTGGCACTAATCCGGATTGCCGGAATAAGCCCTGGATGTCCGACGCTTCATGGCAGCGGATTGTTGAAAAAAAAAAGAGCTGAAGGTTCATTTGGCTGCTGCATTAGACGACAATCGAAGTAGCATCGAACTCTTTTACCGTCAGAAACCTCGAGAAGTTCAGCGTAGTGTGCGATGCGATAAAAGAGTTTATGCGAACTCTCTTCTAGCCTCAGCAGAAGAAGTCGCAAGAAGTAACAACTTAAACGCCGTATACGGTGTCATCAAGGAGTTTACAGGTGGTCGTAACTCCTGCCGATATTCGGTGAAGGCTAGCGATGGAAAGCTACTTATCTTGGGGAAAAATCAAATGAGGCGGTGGAAAGAACACTTCGCTGCGTTCTTGAACCCTGTAACCTCAGGTGAAGTTGCCCCTCATATAGATTATTTAGCTAACCATCAAAATGTACTTATATGGTCCACTGCCCCAACTAAAGAGGAGATAGTCACTGCAATTATTGAACTAAAAGGAGGAAAGTCCGCCGGACTCGACTGTATTCCTACCGAACATAATCATGCGGCGCAATGCGTAACTGCGGATTTGCTGCCGACACTTGTTGAGAAAGCATGGAATACAGAGACCATTCCCACTGAGTGGAAGGAAGGTTTGATCATCAAATTTCCCAAGAAGGGTAACTTCACAGACTGTAATAATTGGAGAGGCATTTGTGTGTTTCCTGCCGTTGCCAAGTGAAGAGGAGGCAGGCTGCCCGGGTAAAAAAAAAGGCGACCACTTGAAACCGTGACTTCACGAACATGAGTTCAACTTTCAACCCATTGAGCTACCATAGCTCTCTTCTTCTTAAGATAATTGAGCAAATATTAAAGCTCTTGATGAGTGCTTTGATGAAAAATGGAGAAAGTCATCAGCGAATTAGCTGGTGAGTTTATCAACGACTCTCATCAAGCATTTTATCAGCTTCGGCATGATGAATTCGTCAATAATTTTCATCAAGTATTTCATCAGCTACGGCTTGATGAACTCGTCAATGAATTTCATCGAGTATTTCGCCAGCTTCGGCCTGATGAATTCTTAAATGATTTTCATTATTAAGTATTTCCTCATCTACGGCCTGGTGAATTTGTTAATGACTTTCATCAAATGTTTCATCAGCTTCGGTCGAATGAATTTGTCATTGACTTTCATCAAGTTTTTCATCAGCTACGGTCTGATGAATTCGTTAATGAAGCTCATGTACAAGGTTGTAGGTGGTCATGCATTGTTTCACCGAGTGCAAGCAATTCAACAATTGCACATAAGCGAAACAGTGGGTAGGTGTACGTCTATAAATGTCTTAGCATAATTTTGCTTCGCTCGCTATTTCTCCGGAAAAAAAATTGTTGACTGGTGAACGATGGTTTGCAGGTCTCCTTCTCTACCATAATATCCAACATCAATAGCGATGAATTTACAACTCGCATTCACAAGTGCTAACAAAACTATCGAGTCGAGTGATAGTCCTTATAGTTATAAGTCATGTACGCACACTACATGTCGGCACCCATTTCTAGGAAACCATAGCTTGCGGTCGTAATCTTAAGTTCACGTTTTAGTGACGTTAACCGCCGCTATATGACGGCACCGTTTTCCTAGGAAATCGTAGCTTCAAGCAAAAATCCATTCTGAGGTTTAAAAGAGAGGAGTTGCGAGGGTTCGTACTATCTAAAGCGGAAATCCACTCTGGGATGCATTATCGTACCGCCTAAGGCGGAAAAGCCCTTTAATATTTCCCAGAGTGGATTTACGTGTGATTTTAGTAACTAAAGCGGAAATTCACTGCAGAAAATGTTAAAGGTCCATTCCGGTTGGAGGTGCCTGCTAGCAACTGCACTTCCGAAAAGTAGATATGCTACTGAAACGTCGGCAAGGCATCGAAATGCTAGAGATGTTGACGTGCCCATGCACCTGGAGGGGTTAAGGTAATTAGAGAGAGATTCTGGTTTCTGTAGTATTGGCGTACTCTCCAGAGTGGATTTCAGCTTTAGGTAATATAAAGCCACTGGGATTCCCAGGAGGGGCGGTGGACCACTCCCAAAAATCCCAGGTAGTACGATCCCACAGATCTCCAATCTGGACAAAACCCACGGGCATTTCCGCTTTAGGCAGTACGAATTCACTGAAATCCACGCTAGATTTCCACTTTTGGTAACACCAAAATTTGGATTGATTTTCCGTCTCTCGAAAAAAATTAGGAATATTCCAGTTTCGTAAAAATTAGTAGAATTCTCCCTATTCGATTGGAGAGAATTTTCGCCAAACTAAAGAAATTTCCGCTTTAGGACCTACAAATCCCCCGTGTGGGTTCTAGGTTCTTATTACCTAAAGCGGAAATAGGCAGCCTAAAGTGAAAATTCCGCAATTAAATGTGTTAAAGAGAATTCTCCTATATTCGCGAAACAGGAATGTTCCAAAAATTGGTTTGAGTGATAGTTAAACCTTTTTGGAGCAATTATTCGTCTGCTTTTGGACCAAATTCCCTACGAGCTATCATCCCAAAATAGATAGATCCTTGGGCGTTAATTCATGGAGCTATATCAGAAGGACAAAATTTATTGTAATAAAATATACAACAATATACATACTTTAAGATATATAAAACTACAATATGTACTACGATTCATCATCTTAGCACTCGTGACCTGTCCGCACCCGACAGGTTTTAGTCGCTGCGTCGAAATAAAAATAGAAAGGACACTGCTGAATTGATAAGTATCCCTTGCGGCAGTAATAGTAATAATCACACTGTGTCGGATGTGGATACATTTCCATGAAGGTACTTCGATCACACCTAGGCGTTGTGGTTATCCCATTTTCATAGTCAACCTGAAAGCAGAACCCTTCCATGAGTAACCACAAAACTCGATTCCAAAAAAAACAAACAAAACTCACTCTACAATTAGCATTTTTAGGAAAATCACAACGATTCGTGGCTGCATTGAAATGCAAACTATTCGTACAGTGCATGGGGAGCGGCAAACCATGATAGCATAAATAGTATTCGGAACAACTTTGCGTACTTGCAAGGAACACCACCTTGGAAGGATCATCATTGCGTGGACATTTTGTAGTTGTACCGGGACCGCTGGGTTCCTCTTCAGACTCCTCCTCACTTTCTTCCTCTTCGGATTCCTCCTCTTCGGATTCCTCCTCTTCGGATTCTTCATCATCCGAATAATCATCATCATCTTCTTCACTTCCGTATTCACTACAATCGACCTCATCGGCATCCTCACAGCCTTGCGTATCTGGATTAAACATTAAACCATCTTCACAATAATCTGCCGATGGCTCATCGGCATTACAGATGATGTAGTGTGAGCAGTTGACGGGACCGCGAACTAATTCACCATCTTCGACACCTTCGCAAGGATCAAAAGATTGTCCATGTGTAGCATGGACTATGAGGATCACGAAGAGAGTTATGCGAAATGGAATGGTATCTGAAAGGAGACGTTGGATTTGTACGACTGAAACTTCTCGTCGGTGCACGGAAAATGTACTTACAGGAACACATATTTCGGAGATTATTTAATTTGCTGCGGAATCGTAGTTTTATAGAGAATTAAACACACCTTCCTTCTTCTTCAAGTTTCATATACTCAAGTGTTGGAAAGAATGTGCCACCGGTTGGAATGTTAGAACCATCTTCACGGTTATGATGTTCATTTTTATCTGCAGAACGGTAGAATTTTGATAAGGAGGTTGTATTACTTCAGAAGTAATTTTTATGTTATTGGTAGATACTGAGTTACGTACGATGAGCGTCGATAGTATTGAGGGAGAACGACTCAAAATCGGCGAAAAAGTAAAAAGTTGGCATTCAGATATTAGCCATGGCGAAAATAGCCATCCGAAATAATTCATATTCATAGATACCCACGTTGTGAACCGAAAGTATCCATCGGAAAATAGGCGATGCATGCGATACTGGGGGTTGTGATCCCAATGGAGCGAGCGGAGCGCAAGGTTCTGTTGACTCCCAAATCTCAGTATCACACAAAGTGTACATGCATGGATCATTTCGATTTCTCTTCATGGTGAGTTTTGGTTGGGATAAAGGAAAATTTTTTTAAAATCTTAACCTTTTAGCTGCTACAGGAATTTACATTTTTTTAAATGCTTGCCTCAAGTTGCTTAGAACACGATATCTCGAAAATCACGTTAGTTAGAACAATCAAATAAAATGTGGTCAGCAACACGCTCAAGCGAGTTATTTATCCTATTAATTTGCCACTTTGAAATACATAAGTAGTAAAACTTGTTCCGATTTCACTGTTCCTATGAGAGGTATATGAAATAGTAAGCCGATTTCAACCAAATTTAGGAACGTAGTTTGGCAGTCAATATGATTGAATAATATGAAATTTGGTAAAGACATCTTCAGAAATAAAAAAGTTTTTCTAACAAAAACTTGCTTGTGGAACGGTCGTTCATATGACAGCTGTATGATAGAGTAGTCCAATTTCAACCATATTCGGGAATGTGATTTGACTAAAGATACTATTGATAAATGAAAAAATTTGAAAAAGATATCTTTAGAAATAAAAAAGGTTTTCTCACAAAAACGAATTTTTGGACGTTCCTATGGCAGCTATATGACGTAGTGGTCCGATTCCGTTGGTTCCGACATATTTACAGCGTGCAATAAAAGGAAGGCTTTGTACAAAATTTTAGCTTGATAGCTTTAAAACTGAGGGACTAGTTTGCATAGAATCAGACAGACAGACAGACAGACGGACAAAGCTTAATCAAATAGTATAGATTCCACAAGAGTTATCACTCCATATAAGTTTCTCCTCTGCCAGGAGATTTGTATGTATTGACAAATTGTATAAACATAGTATAAACTACACAGTATAAGTATGGATACACAAGAGAATCAATACATACAAATCTACTCCCGGAGGCGGAGTCAGCTTTCTTGTAAAGTCTATACAATTTATCAATACATACAAATCTCCTGGCAGAGGGGAAGTTATATGGAGTGATAACTCTTGTAGAATTATCAATCCTCTTTGGCTTAATCGACTCGTTTCATCATACCGACCAAGAAAATTTAGAGTTTAAATGGTCGGAGATGCTTCCTTCTGTGCGTTGCAAACTTCACATCCGTGAAGGGATAAAGAATACCGACGCTAGAGACATACGCGGGCGATCATCATAATATCAACCGATGGATCGGCTACGACGAACGGATCAATCAGTAAATGTGGTCTCATACTAATAAACTGACACCACTGGTATTCGGTCGCTTTTCGGGCGCCGGCTGTGAGAACAGTAGCAGTTCACGGCTGCTATTCGGCGGGTTTTCGATTTTCAGCCGTGACCGTGTAATATGAAAGGGGCTATGCTTTTCTTTACTTCACTAAAAAATTGTCGGTTCGGTTTTAAGCAGTCCGGCCGGAAACAGTTAATAAGAGAGCTGCTTACTTTTTAATTGGGCAGGATTGCGCATATGGCGGAGACAGGGGACACAAAAACTACGAGCACGAGTATGCTCAAAATATAAGACTTACATACGTATTCCCTGAAAGGCTTTCGACAGTTGGCTTTCTCTCAAAATGGTCTATAAAGTCATATCTACATGCTTACATCATCGAAAAACACAAATACTAAAGAAACAACTGATAAAGCCGTCGTGCTTTGTATCTCTCCCTCAAATCTCCGTCATGGTTGTAACGTACCTAAACATTGTTTTCATTTGCTACCGCTTCCAACTGATATGATTTTGATATTGATTTGATTCGAAAATTCGTTCGAATTCAGGACAGAGCAATAAACGAGAACAAGGTCTCGTTTCTGATTTATGTTGATTTTAGAACAATGATTAACGATTTCTAAGAAATTGAACTAGTTGACAGTAAGTGCCATTTCACATGATCAGCCCGTCAGCCGCGTACCGACTGACGGGGTTATATACCACGGATATGGAGAGCAGTGAACGTGGTTATCACGAACAAGTCGGAAGAGCCAACGAACTTTTACAGACCAATCATCTTAACCTAGTCTAGTCTCTCCATACCCAGCTCAAACTCTAAAAAAAGGACAACCTAGTCAAAAAAAAGGACGACTTTGTACGAAGAAATGTTTTTCCTTCCACTGCAATTATCCTACATCCGATTTGCTTTGGAGGGCAAAGACCTTTTCCATAGTCCTCCGCGTGGGCGCCCCCTGGTGACGGCAGTGTATCAATTCGCTGACGGCCAATGTCTTAGCGATAAGACAGTTTGGAAAAGGCAGATAGCTGTAGCCTGAATGGCTGACGAACACCTAAGCGTCTCAGGTCTAGTAGGATGGAATGACTTGCGTAGTTGGACCTGCTACATAGTTGTGTGGGCTCCAGCACGTTTATTAAACCATCTGAAGCAGCTATCTCCGAGGCCATCCCCTGAATAGGGTTAAGCGACGTGCTGACAACTCGTCCTTGTAAAAACCACTCCATGTCAAGAAACCTGGAACAAAAGCCTCGGATTGGACGGATCAACAACGACGACCACGCAAACGAATAAAGGATTATTCTTTCGGATCCTGGAATGTACGCTCCCTGAACAAACCGGGGGCCGAGAAGGCCCTCCTTCAACAGGTCGAAAAGTACAAACTGAGCATTACTGCAGTCCAGGAAACAAATTGGCTTGGCAGCGAGATTAATGACAAGAAATCGCACACAATTTTTACAAGTGGCAAACCATCGGGCCGCAAGGAGTTTGGAGTAGCATTTATTGTGAACAATCACCTCAAACCGCATATTACTGACTTTAAACCCATAAATGAACGGCTGTGTGCGATTCGCATCAAGACTCGATTCTTCAATCTCTGGCTCATCAATGTGCATGCCCCCACTGAAGTTAAAGAAGACGCAGTAAAAGACGAGTTCTACGCCCGCCTGGAAACTCTCTTCGACTCACTTCCAACAAACGACGTCAAATTGCTGCTGGGAGACTTTAACGCGAAAGTCGGGAATGAAAGTTGGCATCGGGGGACCACTGGAGGCCACAGCCTCCATGAAGAATGTAACGATAACGGCCAGCGACTTATCGACTTCGCCTGCAGCAGGAATCTAGTCGTAAGCTCTACGTGTTTCCCGCATCGACGCATTCACAAGCAGACCTGGAAGTCTCCAGACGCACATACCGTCAACCAAATTGACCACGTCCTCATTTGCAGGAGATGGGCGTCTAGTGTCATGGATGTCCGCTCCTATCGAGGAGCAAACTGCGACTCAGATCATCACTTGGTGAAGACGACCTACAGATGTAGAATTTCCTCAGTGCACCAGTCAAGAATCAGCCCTCCCAAAATCTTTGCGGTTGATAAGCTCTTGAGTGATGCTACAGCGGTGGCGTATTCTACCGCCCTTGAGGAAAAACTATCACCTATGCTACACAACATCAGCAACACAGGCGTCCATGGGTTCTGGGAAGAACTCAAGGGTACCATCAAGGATGTCGCAGAGAAGGTCGTGGGATATAAAGCCCGGCGAGCGCGAAATGACTGGTTCGACGAAGAATGCAAAAATTCACTTGACGCGAAAAACGAGGCCTACAGACAATGGATTCAACGAGGAACCAGAGCCAGAAGAGAAAAATATGACGAGCTACGGCGAATATCGAATAGAATAATTAGACGTAAGAAACGTAAATACTCTGACGAGCAGTTGCTGAACATAAACGAAAACTTAGCTAATAGGAACACCAGACAAGCGTACAAACTAGTAAATACAATTAAGAACGGCTACCAACCCAGGACTAGCCTTTGTAAGGACAAGGATGGAAACATCATCAGCGACACCGATGGTATTAACAAACGATGGGCCTCTTATTTTGAAGAGCTTCTAAACCGACCATCTAACATCCCCACACAGGAAGCTCTCGACGATATTGTTGATCTAGGCCCACCCATTCAACCCCCGACAGTAGAGGAAGTTGATCTCGCGTTGCGGTCACTAAAACGAAATAAAGCGCCGGGCGCTGACGAGATTCCAGCTGAACTGCTAAGATTCGGTGGAACGAGTCTAGTTGATGCCTTACATCAATTACTCCTGCGAGTATGGGAGAACGAGGAGATCCCAGACGATTGGCGCAGAAGCATCATCTGTCCAATTCTTAAAAATGGAGATAAACTGCGGTGTGAGAATTACAGGGGCATCTCACTAGTTTGTACGTCCTATAAAATTTTGACGAAAATTCTGGAAAATAGAATAAAACCGTACGCAGAACGAGTCATTGGCGAATATCAAAGCGGTTTCAGACCTGGTCGCTCAACAACCGATCAGCTCTTCTCAGTCAAACTGATACTCCAGAGGTGCTGGGAATACAACGTAAACGTATACCAAATCTTTGTCGACTTCAAGCAGGCATACGACAGTATCGATCGTGGAGTACTGTACAACATCATGCTGCAATTTGGTATACCGGCAAAATTAGTGCGACTGACAAAGATGACGATGACCAACTCCGTCTCACAAGTCAGGATCCAGAATAGACTTACTGATCTATTTGAAACACGCACTGGTTTGAAACAGGGCGATGGACTGGCACCGACGCTCTTCAACCTAGCACTGGAATACGTTATTCGGGCCATGAATATGGACAACAGCAAGACGCTGCTCATCAAGTCGACACAATTAGCAGCGTACGCCGACGACATCAACATCATGTCCCGAAGATTGGCTGACGCAGAAGAACTTCTGCATACGCTCGATACCGCTGCAAAGGAAGTTGGATTACGTATTAACGAGGGTAAAACTAAAATAATGATGCAATCGGTGACAAGGACACCTGCACAACCGAGAATCAACGTGGGGGACCTCAACATCGAGTTCGTGAACAACTTCATCTACCTGGGTTGCAACCTGTCAAGGGACGCCAACGAAACTGACGAAATCAAGCGACGGATACAGTTAGCTAATAAGACTTTTTTCTCGGTTCTCCCCATAATGAAATCGAAACATGTGCACAGAAACACGAAGCTCCGCGTGTACAAAACCATTATACGACCAGTGCTATGTTATGGCTGCGAAGCATGGACTCTAACTCAAGCCTCCGAAAACATGCTAGACACTTTCGAACGTAAGGTTCTACGGCGAATTTTCGGGGCTGTTTGCGATCGAGATGGATGGCGCATCCGGTACAACCATGAGTTGTATGAAATGTACGATGAGCTGCAAGTCTCGAAAACCGTCAAACTACAACGACTTCAATGGGCAGGGCATGTACAAAGAATGGACGATGATCGCATGCCTAAGAGAGTAATGAATGCAGAACGAGTCGACGGAGCGAGACTGCGAGGACGACCGAGATCTCGTTGGGAGAGCTCAGTAGGTGTGGACGCCGCACAGCTGCTGGGCTCCCAAAATTGGAGGACGCGGTCACGTGACCGAGATAATTGGAGGACAATGATCCAGGCGGCCAAGGCCCGACGTCGGGCTGTCGCGCCACGATGATGATGATGATACATCTCGCCTCCTGTTGACAAATAAAACCCATTTTCGTTCTTCACAAAGGCACTAACGCGAGCGAAGCGAGCCGACGCAGCTAGTCTTTTTATGTTATACATGAAACCGAATATACTCTCATGATGTTTAAGTGCCTCAAATCTAGATTGGCAGCTTACGCGCACATTGTCGACAATGACATAAAAGTAAAGAGTGTTCCATTAAGACGTGTGGTACTTTGATTTTGAATAAAACGCAAACGGTTTGGAATTTTTCCAAATATTTTATTTCGTTCGAAAGGCCACACAATAGGATTATGTGTGAAAAATTATTTCGCGGATATGTTCACCACGACTATTTCGTAGATATTTCACTCTTTCGGCCATATTTTCGATGACATTTTGCAGTATGACCTCCGGAATGGCCCGAATCACCGATATTGCGTTTCAAGTCTGAAATCGTCTTCCGATCATTCACATAGACTTTATCCTTCGTGTAACCCCACAGAAAAAAGTCTAACGGCGTCAAATCACATGATCTGGGCGGCCAATTCACATCACCGCGACGAGAAATTACACGGTTCGGGAATTTGCGACGCAAAAAATTGAGGTGAGTTGTGTGTCGTGTGGCGCCGTCCTGTTGAAACCACATATCGTCCAGACCCTGAGCTTCAACCTCTGGCACAAAATAGTCCTCCAACATAGTGTGGTACCACTCAGAGTTAAGATTTTCGGTGTTTCCGTCCTCATCTTCGAAAAAATACGGCCCAATGATGCCTCCGACCCATAAACCGCACCAAACAGTGACTCGCGGTGGATGCATTGGCTTCTCCACGATCACTTGTGGATTTTTTGAGTCCCAGATACGGCAGTTTTGCTTGTTAACATAGCCGCCGAGGTGGAATTGAGCGTCGTCCGAAAAGACGATTTTTTGGAAAAAATCATCATCTTCAGCAATCATTTGCAGCGAATGTACGGAATTGTGCATGGTCACGAGGCAACAGCTGCTGCGTCAGTTGGACTTTATTATCGGACTTCAAGTCCAAGCGCAAAATTCGATGCATGGAGGTCGAGGAAATGGCCAACTGTTGCGAACGATGGCGAATAGACATTTCGGGGGACTCGAAGACACTTTCAATTACGGCAGCAATATTCTCAACACTACGTGCATTCCGCACTCCGGTTGGCTTCGGAACGTCAAGTACGGACTCAGTTTGATAAAATTTAGTCACAATGTTGCGCACAGTTATTTCACTAATGTTGTGACTACGACCCCATTTTTGGTGAATCGATCGTGTTTCCACTATCGACTTGGAATTTAAATCCAAAATTCGACGATTTCAATGCGTTGTTCCTTCGTGTAGCGATCCATAACTAAAATCCTATACTGTCACGATGACAATGACACAAAATATGGCGGAAAAGAGTCGATAATGCTGATTTTAATCGATAATATAGTACCACACCTACTATTGTAGTTTATTTTGAAAATCTCTTCCGCAGGCAATTCTGGAGTTTCATCTTTTCCTTCATAATTAAAATTCGTTCTTTCACGTCTCCTTCTCATAATTTTGAACTTTCTCTATTGCTGTTACCAAGCATGATTGGAAACTATTTTCCCGATAATTATCAAGCCAATGGGTGGTATGCATAAAGTGAGTCGAGTGGAGGAAAGCTGAGTTGACCGAATTTCACTCAATTTGGTATGCATAACATATGCGAAAAACTCCACTCCACTCACCAGCAGCCGCCATCTTGAGTGAAAATCAGCCTGACATTTAAAAAAATCATCGCATATGATAATTTACTCAATTTCGTATGCATAATATCTGAGTTGAGTCAAAAAAAGCTGAGTCTAGAAATATGCACACTCAAGCGACAGTCTTTCAACATTTTTGGTGTACAAATACACCACGACAGTTGTCAAATTGTCAAAACAAGTAGATATACGGTGATTTGCTTTGTTAGCATGTTTTTGGTAAGCAAATTCACTTATTTGACTGTGAGAACTACCTAAGTTCTGGCTGCTTGCAGAAATCCCCGCAGGACGATGTCGATGAGGAGGAAGGCATTTGAAGGAGGACGGACCAGTGGCGGCTTTGTAGTCTTTTCAGAAAGTCCCCTATTTGGATAGTGACAACAGAGGATAGTAAAAATCAACTCTTGACGATGGCGATTTCATGCGCGAAAATGAGGAGGACGATTTCGATGTGGAAAATACACCAACTCCAACTAAATCGGCATCCACCACTATGACCTTAAGAAGTCCGCCCCGTAAAGAGCTACTCGATGGATTGAATTATCACACGACACCTAAGAAGGCCAGCAAACCACATTCACAAAAAGTAACACCAGATTATATTGCGTAGGACTTCTACTACTCCATGGGTGAAACGACTCTAGCTAGACAAGATGGCTTCGACGCCTTATTGAAATGAGTCTGCATTGACCCGAGAGACTGATACAAGTTGTGATGTCAGACGACAGAATTGAAACGAGGTTGAATTTACTTAGTCACTAGCAGTTGATCTTGTACTTGCCATAGTTAAAGAGGACCTCAAGATGGAATCTGTCATATTAAACACCGCCCCTAAACGTGTGGGTACTTATCAATCGTTCCCACGGCAGCCGGTTCTTCGTACCGGAACGACCCGTTTTTCGACGGCCAAGAGCTGCCAAAACCCTCGATGCAAGAAGAACTGCAGTATTTGAAGCATCGCTACCACAATAGCAACAATAACAGTACTTATCAATTTTCATTAAAACGTTCTCTCCCGTAGTGGCTACTATGACGAACTGAAACAAATCGTACGTCAGATACTTTGTTCGTTTCCAAAGTCAAACTATATAGGTAGTTGATGTTGAACATATCCTCTTTATCCTCGCATAGTAGCTCATACCATATGACAAACAGGTAAATGTTCATGTGTGGACTAATCATTATGTAAACCAATCAATCTCCATTTCATTTACAAGTAAAACAAATATGTACTTAGAAGTTTAACTGATAATTTTTATTAATTTGTAAAATTATAAAAGAGAAATATGGCGGAACATTACGATTTTGTTTCTATTCGCTCATCTTTTCCTCCTTTGTCGTATCTTCTCTTAAAAATCGCCACCATTTTTCGAGTTTTCCAAATATCCACCGGAATAATCCGAAACAGTTGGAATCGGCGCAGGGTTCTGCCACCGTCGTTGTATTGTAATTTAACTTGTTTGCGGACACGGTTGCCTTTGTCCAATGCCTTATTGGTGGTGTTTGTTGTGGTGCCGAAGCAACTTGACCCAATACGTTGGATCGCAGTCCTCAGCGACCTGCTTGATGATCTCCGTGTCCCCTTCTTCGTTCTTTTCTTTCGTCGCATAGGAAGCCACTTTGAACGATGGCAGGGGGCGACTTCGATATCTGAGGCTCCATATTTCAGTGACGTGCAGTGGAAATTTTTCATAGTCAAGCAGTTGGGCGCCCTAAAGCCAATTTAGCATAAACAAAAATGGACTGTATAATAGAATATGGACAGTTACAAAAACATGTATACCAAGCGGCTTTAAGTCTTAAAGAAGAAATCAGGAAAGATATAAATAAAATATTGGCACATATATTCGGAATACAAAAAAAAAAAAAATTAATAAATAAAATATTACTAATAAAAACCAGGAGTCCGAAGCGTATATACCCTAGACTTGTACAGACCTAGTGGAGATACCAAAAGTACCAATTGGCAACGACCATATGCATTAAGAATGGGTCTCCTATATGGCCAGTTCATAGGAGAGGTTGGCACTCATTCATTAGGATCTAGAACATTCTCAAAATCAATTAACTAACTAACCCATTCTACAATATTTGTCGAATTTTTCAAGTCGCTAGCTTCATTCTATCGGAAGGTATTGCTTATTTGAAGTTTCACTTGTAGAGGAGGTAAGGGTTCCTTAGGTCGGATCTTGCTCATCATTGCCACCAACCAATTAGATCACCCTACAACCATTTAAACAAAATTTCAAGTCTCTAACTTCACTCTATCGAAATTTATCGCTTATTTAAAGTTTCGTTTGTAGGGGAAGTAGGGGTTTCGTTGGTCGGATGTTACCCAGCTTTAATGCCAACTAACTCAATCTCACTTCGAACATTTGACCAAAATTTCAAGTCACTGGCTTCATTCCATCAAAAGTTATCGCTTATTTGAAGTTTCATATGTAGGGGAGGTGGGGGTTCCTTGGGTTGGATCTTGCCCATATTCAACACCAACTACGTAGGTCTTACTAGCAACATTCCACCAAATTTTTAACTCGGAAGTATCATTCTATCAAAAGTTATCGCTTATTTGAAGTTTCATTTGTAGGGGAGGTAGGGGTTGCTTGAGTCGGATCTTACCCATTTTCAATACTAACCAAGTAGATCCTACTAACAACATTTTGTCAAATTTACAACTCGCTAGTGTCATTCTATCGAAAGTTATCGTAATTAAAGGAATATTGAATTTTTTTAAATTTGTAGGGGAGGTAGGCGTTCCTTTGATCCGATTATGCCCAACTTACTAGAACTCAAGCATCTTCTCACCCCAGGGTTACATGCTAAAACTCAGGCGTCTACGTCAATTGGTTCAAGAGTTATAGACAAAAAACCCGAAAAGTAGGGTAGTACGGGGCTCTTTGTAAGAAAATTACCGTTAGTTTTCAACTGATCGATTTTATTTTCCCAAGAGAGTATAAGATTACCCTCACGAGTAATCTACCAAAGCTAGAGCTTTTCATATTTATTTAGTCGGGAGTTAGAGATACATTTAAGTATTTTACATATGTAGGGGTGGTAGGCGTTCTCTTGGCTTGATCATGCCCATTTTCAATACCATCCAACTAGATTACACTACCAACATTTGACCAAAATTTCAAGGCTCTAGCTTCATTCTATCGAAAGTTATCGTGCGAACGGACAGACAGACAGACAGACAGACAGACAGACAGACAGACAGACAGACAGACAGACAGACAGACAGACATGGCTTAATCGAATCAGGAGGTGACCCTGATCATTTATATATATACATTGCTATACCTCCGGAGCCTCCTTTAAGGTGTTACATATTTCCGACGTGACAAAAACAATATACCCTATACTAAAAGTCTAGGGTATAAAAATGATAAATAAATATTATGTTAATTAAGACTAAGAAAAATTCAGGGGTATTTGAAATAAATAAATATTCTTTCGCCATTGCCATTTATTTGTATTGCAAATCTATGCGCCGTTCTTTAAGTAAAAACTCTTTAATCACATTATCAAAAAAATCGTTTTCTCTTCGCATTTGTATAAGAAGATCCTTTTCAACCGCAATTAAAGCAAGATCCGAAAGTCGTTCTTGGGATTGGCGATTTCTCAAAAATGTTTGAACGCGCTTTAGTGTTGAAAATGACCTTTCCGCAGTTGCCACTGTGACTGGAATTGACGTTAATAATTTTGCTTAAAACCGTTTGCGACATAAGGCCGTTTTTGAAAATAATCGAGAATTTTACTAGGATTCGCGTTTTTAAACTCATCTGAAGAATAAATAACTTTTAGCTCATTTTTCAACTTTATTCTGTCGAAAAATTGACCGTGATATTCAATAAGTGAGTCAAAATTTTTATCGGGAAAATTTGACTTGAATTTAGAAAAATAATTCGGTTCAAGCAACTCTAGAAATGAAAGATCTTTAAACGAATGGAATCGATCTCGAATTTGCCCGAGAATAACATCTATAATCTCCCGAAATATCCGCCGTAAATTTTGTAAAGGATCTATCGCATTTCTACATTTCTTACGTGGTGGCTGATATTCTGCTGTAACTGTCGAATAGAAATTATCAAACTTTTTAGAAAAGTCATTTTCAAGCCAATTTTCAAATTCAATAATTTTTTGGCTTGCATATGAAATGCTTACCACTTTGCTCTGAATAATATTAAATAATATATCAGTTTTCGAAAAAATTTCAGAAAAAATTAACAGATATAATTGAAAATCTGACTCTGCGAATTTTTGTAAGTATATATCGGAAAAAGTCAAGGAATCGCCATCCCAGTGTTGAGAACCATTCGAAATTGTCTCAAAAACTGTACAAATTTCATGCTTATGTTCAAATATAACGTTAATAATACGCGAATGATAATGCCAACGCGTTTTGGAAACCGACGGTAAACGATGATTTACTATATTTGCAAAAAGGTCCGACCTTTTAGTGGATGTATTAAAAAATGATGCGATTTTATTGATGTGCGCGAAAAATAATTTAATTTCCGGAATAAACTCAACTGCTTTAGACAATACTAGATTTAGTGAATGAGCGTAACATGGAACGAAAATTGCCGATTTATGTTTTTCCCGAATTAAAGTCTGAACTCCACGAATTTGAGAACTCATTACTGCTGCGCCATCGTAACATTGTGCAATTAATTTCTTATCGATATTAAAATTTTGCAATTGTTTTAAAATGTGAGAGCTTATTGCTGTAGCTGTACGATTAGCGCTTACATCCAAAAATCCGATAAATCTTTCTTCAATCTCATTTGATATTGTATATCTAAAAATCATCGTTAATTGTTCCCGACCGCTAACATCTGGCGTTTCGTCGACCATTACAGCTACAAATGGAGCCTCCTTTATTTCCAAATTGATTTTATTTCGAACCACATTAGCTATAGCGGAAACAAGATCGTTTTGGATTCTATTAGACAAACCCGAAAACGCTGCATTTGCTTTTATAGAATCTATGTGGGACTCAATTATCGGATCGTACAAACTCAAGAAATTTACGGTTTCGATAAAATTACCACGATTATTTGAAGAAGAGTCTTCGTTATTTCCGCGAAAAGGAAGCTCCTGTTTTGCCAAAAAAATTACAGTATCGATTAAACGTTTCAAAATATTACGATTACGCTCAACTTTTTCATTATGCAAACTAACAGATATTGCCACCTGGTTACTAAGCATAAACTCTATACGCTGAGAACCAAAATTATCTAATTTAATTAACGACTGAAGATGTTTTTCGGAACTTGAATGCTTTGCTGCTGAGCCCGTAAAATTATTCAAATCACTAAATCCAGCTTTATTCCAAACAGATTTTTCATTCGTGAACAAAAGACACGGCCAGCAAAATAACTTATTTAATTTACAGCTTCCCGTTAACCAAATGTACTTTTCATACGTTTCGATATGGAATTTTCGCGTAATATTTTTTAATTTAAACTCTAAACTAAGATCTGGCTTCGGTCTATCCGATTCTATAATTTCTCTTTTCTTGGCAAAGGAAAGAGTTGAAAATCCCGCTTTTAGTACGAAATCCGTCGCGCAGCAATACTCCGACATAATGCGAAAAGAAAACTTACCACTTTTATCACAAATCAAATCAATTAAATCACTACAAACGGTCAAAAAAACTTCAAATCACAATTTAATCAAAATCACCCGATTGCACTGATTTCCTCTTTTAAATTGCAACGGAAAATCCATTACATAACAAAAACAAAAGCTCTACTGGAAAAATCAAATTCCCATAAACATTCCCTGCGTTGGCAACATTTCATTAACAAGCATCATTGGGCTTTATCCCACACACAAAAGCAGTCGCGCCAGTGCTTGACTTGTCTCATATAAATTTGCGAACAAAACAAAAAAAATCGTTGCCCAATGTACTACCGAAATCCAAGATTCCCATTTTCTGGAATCAACATGTCTCTAGTATTTGGATGCACACATGGTACATGCATCTAAAGATCTAGGCACATTTTCCTATTCTAAGTTTGGTGTCTATGGTGTGCAAAATGTGGGAGGTTTGAATATTATCTAAAGTAATTGAACGAATGTTTTTTAACCAAAAGAAGGCGCGGATCAGAATTTGAATGTGTAAAGGAATATTTGAATGATAATATGTATTCTTCAGCTTAAAGAAAAACATTGACTGAAATGATGATATGTGTATTGGTGTAAGCAAAGTTTATTATTGAATTGCTTATTTCGGTAAGTCAAGCAGTTTGGAATTGCTTACTACGAGTGCACGTCACTGCCATATTTTAATGATGGGTTTCAATCAAATTTGGTCTGAAATGAACGAATCTGAAGTCCATTTTCGCGAACTCATAACCGTTTTGGAGATATTTACCTTTAAATTTGGAACTTTTGTATGGGAAAATCCAGAACGAGAATTGTGTATCAAATAAATCTCCGCTTTAGGTAGCTGCGAACCTACTGTGATGCATCATTATTTAATTTTTTATGTTTACAGGCCACTCGCAATTTAGATTTAGCGTTAATGGTTTTACCTCGCAAGAGAAGATGATGACAGGAACAGCTGACAAAATGTCAAAACGATAGAATGACTGAGTGAACAATTAATTTTATGTTTTTATGTCCTCTGAATAGAGTGTACTTTTATACATACCAATTTTCCACTCAACTCACAGAACATCGCAGACTCAGAAATGCACTCAATAGTGTCCACTCTGGAGTATATCCTCATTTTTATGCATACCACCCAATGTGTGAATGCGTCTAGATGTTGTATGGCCACATCTAGGTGGATTTTCTCGCTCTGCCACATTTTACTTATAACATTTATCTCCGTGTCTTCATGTCCCTTTATGCACTTTTTCTGATGTGCGTTGGATGTGCGTATTTGCGTAGTCCCTAATTTACGTGCACATACGCGCATAAGCAAAAAATGCATGTGGGTACATGCACTTATAGTAGATGGTACATATACGCTCATTGCTAGGATTTTGATTCGCGAGAAGTCTCACGGTGTTCCAAAAAAATTTATTTAAGACGAATGAGACATTGAATAAATTGAAATGAGAAATTTTATTTTGGCATTTATTAATTATTGTTAAAACTAATAGCTGTTGTGCGAGGCACCTGCCAAAGCGAGGCCCTGGGCGATTGCCCTGCTCGCCACCCCGTAAGGCCGCCACTGTGTCTAGGACATAAGCACGGTCCATTGCTAAATGATCTAAGCTTATAACCTTCTCATGAACTTCTGATAAGCCTCGTGAACTTATAAGCTCTTTCAAGTAAGCCTTGAAGGAGCTCATAAATGTCCTCTATTTGTTCTCTAATCACTTCCGGCTAAATCGAACATAGTCCAAACTGATTTCCTTTTTAATAGGCAATTTTGAGTAGTCTTCTAATTGACTTTCTATTAATAACGATTACTAATACGATTTAGATAAACAGTCCAAAACAATCGACACTTGTTTTCTTCATTTTATATTTTAATCATGAATGAAACACGGTGTCCTTATCGCTTTTGCTTGTCGGTAGCAAATAATTGAAATCATGCTTTTGGCTATGTCTATCATTATTTTTAGCAATTTACCTAACCGATACATTATTGCTATTTTTAAAATATTTTGTATACATTTTTACCACCTGAGCAATATTAGATTAAGATATGTATTTTTTTTTTACTCCCAGTCATTCTGCTACTGTATCTACAACTGACCAATAATTTATGACGTTAGATAATACGCACAATTTGGGTGAAAATAAAATACATTATTTCAAAGTTTACTTGTACCGAATCCGACCATGGCATAGGTCGGATTCGGTCGGAGAAACTTACTGATATTGAAACGGAACGTCCTATCTTAATCGAGTCATTTGAATTTTATGCGAATGCAATTGCATGTACGCAGTGCGATTCTACTATAACTCTGTGATTTCATCTAGAATTTGGTAAATATTTCAGGCTTTAATTTTATTGAAATTATACAGAAGTTCATTAGCAGAATGATTTGTGGTACGCGATAATAAAATGGTTATGAATGAAATTTCATAGTTATCGTGCGTAATAAATAAAACGGTGTGACAGATTGGCCAATAAAAGTCATGATAACAGAAGCAGTTGATTGGCTTTTTGACATGGATATGTCTTATAGCTGGGGGTCATCCTAAAAATCAGTCCGTCACACGAAATGTCTGTTTTTCTACTCGGGGGTCAGAAGAGTAAACAAGCCCATCGAAAATTTTTCTTTTCTGGTTGTGCATGTCGTTTGAGTGAAGTGGTCATTGTGCATGGCTGTTGCTTGTAGATCCGCGCGGGCGGTGCACTTGCGGGGATCCTGTGTGTACATGTTGGGATGTTGATTTGATAGCGATAATGTTATATGTTATGATGTACATTCAGAGGTCTGCAGAAGATCAAATGCCCCCCTTCCGCAAAAATTCCAAAATGTTCAAAATAGCTGGAATCCAAACAAATAAAATAGCGCACGTTGTACTACATATCTGAATCAATAGGGTCCCAGAAAAGGTAGCAAGTAGTCAGTTCGACTAACATTTGGACATGCGCAGACGCAATTTGAGAGTGTGTACATTACATAGCTCCCGCCCCCCGAAGATAGAGATAGAGCGAGAGCCATCGCGGATGAAGTTCATTCTATCCAAATGGTTGTGCATTTGCAATGGCGGCGATTTGAGGTCTGACTGGCCCACAATGTGGCCTCCACCACACATGCAATAAACGTATCATAAAACAAAATGGCGGATTCGTACTGCGCGAGTTAAAATCTCCCAAGCCCCGAAATAGAGAAATATTCGTCGCAGGATGTTATAGTTCCAAGCAGCTCATCGTGACATGATGTACATTCAGAGGTCTGCAGAAGATCAAATGCCCCCCCCCCCCCCATTCTACAAAAATTCCAAAATTTTTCTTGTGCATTCTCTTTGTGCGTGTGTTGGAATGTTTTGTTTACTTTTGTTAGTTTCCCTTTCTGTTTGCTGGACACAATCGCATAGAGTGGCACGCGTTACTTGAGAAACGGATTGTGTGTGCCGGACCCGGACTGTTGATTAAAGGGGCGGGATGAGACGGATAGTGTGGGAGCGATTTTGCAATAGATACACAAACACAATACACGTCCGATTGGGAAAAGATGGTGGGAAGCGTGATTGCGATTAGCAGAAACGTACTCAGCGAAATGTTGATAGGCTGCAGTCTGTAAACTGTACTGAACGGGTAGATGGAACAGGGTGCACGAGAGGAGGTGAATATTGCACACACGCGATGCAAACGAAAACGAAACGATCCCGCGAGAGAAAGGAGCCCAAGCGGACAGGACAAAGCAAAGCAGAATTTATGACGAGTATCTACACTGCCACCAGATACATTTTAAATAACTGGCGCAACAGTCCAATTTGAACCACGGCCTCGAGATGAGTTAGCATCATCTCATTTTCTAGATCGTGACGGTTTTTGTGCAGAGGTATGTGATCAGCAATACGCTCAACCGAGTTATTTACCCCATAATGGGTACTCATTTAACAGCTGAGTGGGCTCATAGTCCGACACGTAAATCCCCGGAATCGAACCGGGGCCCAGTGCGTTTAAGGCGAACGTGCTAACCGTTGCGCCACCAGATACATGGGTACATGGATATGTCTTATGCCTACCGAAAGCGTGGGACGTGTTTTCTCGAATGATTTCATCCAGTATAACTATACTGGGATCTTTACAAAACTTACGTCGATATCTTCAACACAACAGGTTCCACGCAGTCGGTAGTCATAGACATATCCATGTTCCGATGTATCTGCATGCAGTGTAGATACTTTGTATCTTTTTTCTGGAGAGAATTAGAAAGATTTGTGTAGATTGTTGGCATTGCCATTTCATACCACTCTGCGGCTTCGCGTTGCTCTGTCTGTGGTGTTGGCACTTCGCCTATTCTGGCGGTATAGTCTCAGCTTCCTTCTGCAGGCAGCTCGGTCTTGGAACGTATCGTCGTCGCCGAGATTAATGCGTTGTTGTTGCTTCTTCATCTGATCGATCCACGTGTGTTTCCGTCTGCCTGGGGGTTTGGGCGCATCAAATGGAACATTCATTAATAGTGCTTTCAAGGCTGGGTTCCCAGGTGGATGTCTTGGAACATGGCAATACCAATCCATACGACGATCTTCGAGCTTTTCAGTGATCGGTTGCTCAGTAAACAAGCTGCCTCAGATGTAGGTACTTTTGGTACGATCCTTTTTGATCGCACCGGCGGACAATCGTAACATTTTCATCTTGGTCGCAGTCATTATACCCTAGACTTTATAAGTATAGAGTATATTGTTTTTGTCACGACGAAAATATGTAACACCTTAAAGGAGGCTCCGGAGGTATAGCAATGTATATATTGGGAGTACAAATTAGTTCGGTCCGTTTTCAAAAGGTGGCTCTGGCTGTTACGAATATTTAATAGTACCAGCTTTTATCGGAAGTTTCAGAGAGGTTAGACATTTGTCAATAATATTCAGTTCATATCGCTCGAGTTTCATAAAAAAACCTTGTTTTTTTCACTGTGTTAAATATGTCCAATTTTGTGTTAACTAAGCAGCATTTGCGGGAGGTTTTAGTTTTTTGTTTTAATTGGAAGAAAAGTGCAGCTGAAGCGCATTGAATACTTGTGGAAGTTTATGCTGACAATGCTCCAACTGATAAATTATGTCGGGAATGGTTTCGACGTTTCAAGAATGGAGATTTCAGCATTGAAGACAAGACAAGCCTCGCTTTCGACAGCCAAAAAAATCTAAGACAAAGACTTGGAGGCATTACTCCATGAAGATCCGAGTCAAACGCAAGAGGAGCTCGCAGAATCATTGGGAGTGACTCTACAAGGAGTTTCTGTACGATTAAAATCCATAGGAATGATTCAAAAGCAAGGCAATTGGGTGCCTTATGAACTGAAACCGAGAGACATTCAAAGGCGATTTTTCACTTGCGAGCAGCTGATTCAAAGGCAACAAAGAAAGGAATATTCATGGTTCGAAGGTCATGTTGTGTATCTGGTGGGACCAAAAGGGTGTTCTGTATGAGCTGCTACAACCTGGCGATACCATAACGGGCGATCGGTATAGGCTGCAATTGATTCGTTTGAGCCGTGCATTACGAGAAAAACGACCGGAATACAAGCAAAGACATGACAAAGTTATTTTTCTGCATGACAACGCTCGGCCTCATGTCGCAAAAGTCGTGAAAAAATATCTGGAAACGCTCAAGTGAAATATTTGCCGCATCCGCCGTATTCTCCGGACATTGCTCCCTCTGATTCCTGGTTGTTCCGACAGATGCAACACGATCTGGCAGGTCATCGGTTCACTTCTTTCGCAGAAATCGAAAATTGGCTCCTACCTTGGATCACCTCAAAAGACGAGACATTTTTTCGAGAAAGGTGGGAAAAAGTAGTAGCTAGCGATGGACGATACGATTAATCTTTTGATTCTTTTTATTTTGAAATAAATGTATTTTTGACCACAAAAAAAAAACGGACCGAATTAATTTGTACTCCCAATATACCTATATAAATGATCAGGGTCACCTCCTGATTCGATTTAGCCATGTCTGTCTGTCTGTCCGTTCGCACGATAACTTTCGAAAGAATGAAGCTAGAGCCCTGAAATTTTGTTCAAATGTTTATAGTATGATACCAACCAACCAGGTATTAAAAATGGGCATGATCAGGCTAACAGAACGCCTGTCTCCCCTACATATATAAGATTATTAAATGTATCTATAACTCTCGATTAAATGAACATGAAAACTGTAGCTCTGTGAGATTGCTCGTCAGGGTAATCTTATACTCTCCTGGAAAAATAAAGTTGATCAGTTGAAAACTAACGGTAATTTTCCTACAAAGAACCCCGTACTACTCTTCTTTTCATATTATTTGTCTACAACTCTTGAACCAATTGACGTAGACACCTGATTTTTGGCATGTGACAGAATGACACTAGCGAGCTGGAAATTTAGTAGAATATTGGTAGTAACATCTAGTTAGTTGGTATTGAAAATGGTAAGATCCGACCCAAGGAACCCCTACTTCCCCTACAAATGAAACTTCAAATAAGCGAGAAGTTTTGATAGAATGAAGCCAGCGACTTAGAATTTTGGTCAAATGTTTGAAGTGAAATTTAAAGATGGGTCAGATCCGGCCCAAGGAACCCCTACTTCCCCTACAAATGAAACTTAAAATAAGAGATAGCTTTCGATAAAATGAAGCTAGTCACTTGAAATTTTGATCAAATGTTTTTACTATAATCTAGTTGGTTGTTATTGAAAATGCACAAGATCCGACAAAGGAAACCTCTACCTCATCTACATGTAAAACTTCAAATAAGCGGTAATTTTCGATAGAATGAAGCTGAAAAATTCGAAAAATATTTGTAGTGTGGGTTGGATAGTTGATTTTGAGAGTGGTCGAGATCCTTCTAATTGATCGCCAATCTCCCCTATAAACTGGCCATACAGGAAACTCACTTCTAATGCATATGGTCGCTGCCAATTGGCACTTTTGATATCACCACTAGGTCTGTACAAGTCTAGGGTGTATACGCTTCGGACTCACATGAACGCCATATTTGAGGCCATTTTTACGGCCATCAGTCAATACAATGCAGTATTGTATTGTTCATATATCAACAAATCCCTCTTGATATTATATTAAGGCCCGTTTTCTCAATGTCAGGTTAAACTGTCAGTTAATTACCCGGGACACTAAATTTAACCTTAGCGCATGCAACGCTCAAAATATGATAATGCAGTCCACAGCGCAGCTAATACAGTAGAAAGTCAGCTGATTTTCTTAGCGGAATTCTGCCACCTGTTCGCCTCTGTCACCTCTCAGCATTATTCAGATCAGATCAGATTTCAGATCCGTTTCCTTTGAATGAATATCCAGAACTCTGTTCCTTGTGACCAGTTTAATTGTATAATTTGAATGTGCGAACGTAAACAGTTCTAGCTGTCAAAATCTCAGTAGTACGTATTAGCTGTTTGTAATTATTGTCCGATAAATTCTTAACCGGAAGATGAGGGCCGGTTAGCGTTTATCTACAGGATAAGATTTAACCAGACATTGAGAAAACGGCTCTAAATCTAATAGACTGTACTATACTCGTGACGAAGGTGCAGAAGGTAAAATAATTTTAAGAATAGCTATAGATGTAGTCATTGGATTTGGGGGTTGATACTGTTTCTAGGGCTGAGCGTGCAAGGGTATTAGGACGGATTGGCGATTGCAATCAAACGACTTCCCGAAAAATTCTGTTAGCGCCGAATCAAACGTCTAACTTTCCAATAATCAATGTTATCAACCTTCATTCAAATCTACTCCGCTCGTGTATGTCGTCCGAAATAAGACATTTCAATTGCCATTAACCGAGTTATTTCACTTGATTTCATCTTCTGTTGGATGTTGACAAGAAATAAACAAAAATTTTGGCGGCCCTCATTGTTGTTTCACAGACAACAAGACCTTCCGTCTTCGGGACAGAGGTTTTCCATTACAGAGGAAATACCCGAGTAGTGAGAATTCTGTCGTGACATGTAGATAGAGATATAGTACCAGGCGGACTTGGAAGAAGATAAGATACGACCTGTACTGATTTCTTCGAAACTCACCTGTATCGTTGAATCAAAATATTTTTTTTATAACAAGATTCTGCTATTGTCTTCTTCATTCTAGGAGGTGTGTGCTGGTATGTTTACTCATTCTGTTTGTTTTGCCCAAGAAAGATACGTAATTCATCAGTTAAAGTTAAAAGACCAATGGTCCTCAGTTTGTGCAATTGTCGTGCTCAGTCAGTTTCAGATTGTTGTGATGAGCATTGAGTGGAGAGGAAAAGAAGTTTAATTGTGACATTTGTGATAATTTAATATTGGGTTTTAATTAATTTATTTAATTCAGTTAATAGATCAAAAATTGCGATGAGGCCGTTAACAGGAACAAGTAAGATATTTTTTTCATTTAATTTTATTAAGAAAATTAAAGAATCTATTAATAAAATACCAACACCAACCCACAAGAAAAGTGCCACAACTCAAAAGTGCTAATTTTAGAAAAAGAGTCGTAATAGCAAATATTTCGACTCTTTCTCCAAAATCAGCACTTTTGCGTTGTGGCATAATTCGTGCGGGTTAGCTAATAAGGTAAGGCTCCTGTTGTTGCTGTGAACAAATATGCAAGTTCACTATGACAAAATTCAGAAAATTTTTATGTCAGTTAATTCGCAATGTATAGACAAAAAATCTTACAAAATTCATAAAGTAAAATCAATTTAACATTCCTACTTAACCGGGCGAAGCATAGTGGTTCGCGGCTTTGACTAATAATGGGTTTTAATTGGAGTGGATTTCTCCCCTTGCGTTGGCTCGGCTTAAGGGGCTGCAACCGTCAGTATACCGCCCTAGAACGCTCGCTGCATTCGCTCTATATCTCACAGTTGTAAACCCACTGTTAGCCAAAGCGCGAACCAGGATGCGTCACCTGGTGAAATAGGAATATACCGAATCAATATTAAGGTTGTACTGCCTAAAGCGCATATTATACTCTCAGTTTATTGCCAAGAGGATTTTCACTTTAGCAGTACGAACCTACTGGGTATATGGTAAATTAGCAAGAAACTTTCCATACTGTCACTGTTCATTAAAAAATTAATGGTTTGTGTTATTATGCATTTTCTGCCCATGTTTGTGATTATGAATTTTGAAAGTTGTATTTTGATTTGAGGATTTCGGTATCGTGAATATTGTGGGCCTTGACTTTAATCATCATCATGGATGCTCTAGCCCGCTTCAGGCGATGGCCTCCTGGAAACAGCTCCTCCAACTACCTCGATCACCCGATCGCGTCTTTTAGTTCGAAAATCGTAGAAGCTTCGTGCAATCTGTGGCAATTGAGTCCTTTCCTTGGGCTTTATTCTTTATCGCTGGTTTCGGGATTCTGTCATTGTGCATGCAACATAGCCTGCCAATTCCAGTGACTACTTTCGAGGCACATAGATCGTCAAACAGTTCATACAACTCATAGTTGTATCGGATTCGACATAACCTGCCTTCACTGGTAAAAATATCTTCAGCACGATTTTAAGCTCAAACGATTTTCTGACGCTTACTAGTTTGCCTTAATCCCTAGTAGGGCATAGCATTTCAATACTCCTGCGCGCCATCGTACTCTTTTCTGGGTAATGGGGCGCAACTCTCCAAAAGACTTACCCAGTGTATTACGCTCCTTCGCCACAGATCGACGCCATGTGCTCATCACATGTCTAAGCCCATAGTTATCAGCGCCAACTTTTGCATTTAAATCACTCATAAATATTATAATGTCACAACCCATTCTTGTCGATGGAGTCAGCATTCCTAATTCGCCCATACTGAACATACTAGGTATTAACATTTCTAGTAAGCTAAATTGGTCCGACCACATCTTCTCCATTGCAGAAAATGCAATGAAGTGTCTGGGCTGGCTGAATCGCTGTAAAAGATACTTTACACCATCCAATCTGGCTCAAATTTACAAGGCTCGTATAAGACCGAGACTTGAATTTAATTCCCTGATATGGGCAGGCGCAGATAAAACCGCATTATCCGCGTTAGACAAAGTCCAGCGGAAAGCCTTCAAGCTTAATGGCGATGAATCCATAATATCTCAAATCGAACCGCTTACTCAATTGCACTTACCCCTTGTGGGGCATAGCGCGTCAACTGTTCCATGTGGCGCAGTTGACGTTTCGTTGGCATAAACTGGTTTCGGAGAATGCAGTTGCCAGCGTGCACCTCCTATCGAATCGAACCGCTTGAACATCGACGTGCTGGCTGTCTTTCACTCTTCTATCGCTACTACAACCGCCGTTGCTCTGATGAAATATCCAACCTCATTCCAGAGCGTGCTTTTTCTTTACGTAACAGCCGACTAGCCTAGCCAGCTGTGCCCATAATCATCTTCTAGAATTCGGCAACAGTCGCAACGCCAAATTCTATGACTCGTTCGAATCAAGGACAACACGAATTTGGGTCAATCTACCATCTTTTGTATTCCCCTGCAACTATGACCTGCAAAAATTTAAACGGAATGTACACCGTCACCTTTTGTCACCTTTTATAAACTCATCTTCCCACTACCTTAATCCCGTACCGCCAATGCTGTGCTCTCGCATCAAAGGGTTTCCCCTAAGCTTTGGCATCAACATAAGAAATAAAAAAAAAGAATCAGACCACTATCTTGCTTTTGTTCTCTTCTCTTCCACTGGGGTTTAAATAATTAGTGTTCATCCCAGTCTCCGATCAGGGTTAACTGCACCGCCACAAGAGGGCGCAAGACAGATGTTGAGAATAAGAGGTGAGAGGTATCATGTTATTGCGGATCCGCCATCAAGTGGCACATCGTTTATTTTCATGGTGCCCTTGTTAATTGCCTTGACACCCAAGGGACATTGGCAGGTCAACATCTTTTGCATCTCTATGCCTTGTCGAGGTTTATATATAGCTATAGCTATATCATATCTACTTTTCGGACGAGCAGTTGCTTGCATTCACCTCCTTTCCTTGCCGTCTTTTTCCTGGGAGTTGGGAGTTCTATTAGTACCCGCAGGCAGTTTTTGTTCGCGCCGAGGATCGAGCCTCAATGCTCTAGATCGTGGGGCCCTTGACTTCAATATATTTTTTAAACATTGCCAACTTTCACCAAAATTATACACTAAACAACATATAACTAAATCTACTTCACAGTTTTCGTAACCCTAACCATTATCTTCGTGAAAATCGTCGCTGTGTCTAGCGATACAATAGCTGAATATCTGTGCGAAAATCAGCCGCCAAATTCCAAGCTTCAGCATCCGGAACATTGTGATGTCTACCTCGTATGCCGGAACGACAAAGCGATTGAGATGAAATGTGATCCTGGAGTAATGTTCAATCCACGGAAAAACGAATGCGATCCGAAATTTAAGGATTGTCCAAAAAATGTGGTAGCACGTGGCGATAATGATGACGACGACGACGACGGTGATGAGGAAGCGGATCCGGAAGAGCCTGAATCGAGTGATGGCGAAGAAGACGAAGACGCAGAAAATGAAGAGAGTAACGAGGACGATGGTACCGCGGGCGAAGATGAGGATAGTTCGGAGAATGCTGAAACGCCCATTACCGCCGTAGAGGACATCAAGAAACCAGGGGTGACAGATTCAAAGATTTGCCCAAAAACCGACACTGAACAAGTTACGTTCATTATGCATGAAACGGATTGTTCGTTGTACTTTTTGTGCTATCACGGCAAACCGATACCTTTTGAATGCTCAATGGGGATGCATTGGAGCAATAAGCAGAAGAAATGTGTGCCTAAGGAAGTTTCAGAATGTGGGGTGAGTATTTTTTTTTTGACATGAATATGTCTTTTTGGCTGAAGGTCGGAATAAATTTTTGTGTAACGTAACGATTACCACGTTCTTGAAACCAAACCTATTAAATATGGGTGTTTTCTGAATGGGGGTGATGAGACCAATGCAATGAAAATATTTTGAGTCCTTTGATCAGGACGTAAGGACATTCTTTAGCATGAAGCGGAATCTAGCCAATACGGGAATCTTCGGAATCGGGGTGATAACTGATCAGGAAAATGTATAGGAGAACTGCAGAAGGCATGATGAGTCCGGTTGCGCTAAGGATATATATGTTGTTAAAGGCGTTTTTAATCCTTCGGTGTTGTCATGAGCACATTCTTGAACGCGAAGTGGAACCGAGAAAATACGGATGTCATCTGAATGGGGGTGATGGGCCTACCTGAATATTGTTGGAGGCGATTTCAACCCTTTGGCGTTGACATAAGCACATTCTCAGACATGAAGTATTCAATTGCCCTAACCCCTTGTGGGGCATAGCGCGTCAACTGTTCCATGTGGCCCAGTTGACGTTTCGTTGGCATAAACTGTTTTCGGAGAATGCAGTTGCCAGTATGCACCTCCTGCACATCCATGGCCACGAACGTCGTCGTGGAAGCGATTCGAACCCGAAACGCCGGTAGTCAAACATGAGACTAATGCCTCAACACACTGCGCTACCGGTCGGAAATTTTGAATCAGCGTGAAGGGGCCAGTGCACTGGAGTGTTGGTGAAGGCGTTTTTAACTCTTTGCTGTTGACTTAAGATCATTCTTGGATATGAAGTGGTACCTAGAAAATACGGGTGCCGCTTAAATGGAAGTGATGCGGCCAATACATTGGGGTATTGAAGGCGACTTTAGCCCTTTAGTGTTGACATAAGCACATTTTTTGACATGAAATAATACCTGGAAAATAAGGGGCGTCGCCTAATTTTCAATTGGATTTTATTGATGTGTTGTGGGTGGTCGTGGCTGATGATGGATTGGGGGTTTTTTTGGGTCGGTGATTGCGAATCTGAAGTTCAAATGGCATAAACGCAAATGGGGGATCCAGAATGGCGACTCATTTTTTTATAAACACGACTAATCTTGCTGAAAAAAACTGATAGGCTTCGGATTGGGTCGATTGCAAAACTGAAGTCAGAATTGCAAAAAATTGAAAAATAGAGGAGTTTATGAGCGGCAACCCTTTTTTTCTCAAAAACACGGCCAATCTTGCAGGAAAAGCTGGTAAGGAGTTTTTTTGGGTCACTGATTTTGAATCTGGAGTCCAAATGGCAAAAAAAAAACAAATGGGTTATTCAGAATGGCAGCACTGTCTTTTATCAACCAGCCAATCTTGCTGGGAAAACTGATAGGAGGTCGATTGGGTCGCTGATTGCGAATCTGAAGTAAGAATTGCAAAAAATCAAAAAGTAAAGGAATTTCTGACCGGCAACCCTTTTTTACGTTGTTTTTTGGGTCGCTGATTGCAAATCTGATGTCCAAAAGGCAAAGAAAAAAAAAATAAAGGAGATTCTGAACGGCAATCCTTTTTTCGAAGAAATGGCCAATCACCACTTCGCCCAGGCTACTTGCCTCGGGCATTCTCGCCGAATATACTCGCCTCGTCCACTCGGCCAATGTAAACTAGTCATAAGAGCTCATCAATAAAATCCATTTGAAAATACAATCCATTTTATTCGACACTGCAATATAGCGATATGTAGATATGTCTTCTAGTCTAGTCGGTAGGTCAATTCTCCATTGTCTTATTTACAATTACGACTCAGACTTCGACGAATCTAGTTCACCCACTCTTCTGTTCTTTCACTCCATCTCCAACTCCATGACGGACGACAAATTCGCTCCATATACGGAGTAGGTCTGGAACCTAGTTCCTTGGACCTACTCCGTTGTCGGACTCGGAGTAGGTCGACCTGATCCGCAAGAGGAGCAAGTCATCTCATGACTAGTAAAAAGGAACTGCACCAGCATGGGTGGTAAATTAACGGTGGAGCGGTGGACACACAGCATACAGCATGAGTGGCCTGTGCGGCAGCCGTTCAGTTGCGATAAAAACGGCCAATCTGCATCGCACCAAAACGCAGAAAGGTAGTGGAAAATGAAATGGTCTGATTGTGATTTGGGTATTGGTAAATTGAAAATGGGACGCGGGGACTTCAATATGGAATATGGAACCATCTTAACGCTGTGCGAATGCGCTCTGTGTTACGTCCCAATGGAACAGTAGCGGTGCGGGTTTGGTAAAATGAAAACAGTAAGCGGGAAGTGGAGTGCAACCGCACCAGTCTGGGTGATAAAATAACAATAAAGTGGAGTAAACATAGCACATAGAATGACTGACTTGGGACAGCGGCTCAGTAGCGGTAAAAATCATATCAGGCATGCATTGAGCCTAAAAAGGGAAAATGGGGAGTTGAAAATGGAATCGTCCAAATACAGTGCGCTTGCGGTCTGATCGGTAAAATGAAGTTGGGAAACGGGGTGTGGAGAACAGAATGGTCAGGTTATGGTGAGGTTACGCCTACATGGTACTCCGAAAAAAAAAGAGTGGTTCGGTTGCAGTGCTTTTACGGTATGGGTAGTCAATTGAAAATGGAAATATTTATTCATTTTTTCCCTTTCTTTAATTTCAGCAGTCCATTTCGCACAGTATGAACGGCGGTTGTCCTGAGCGGGGCATCAAATTCATGCCGCATCCGAATGTTTGTCAAAACTTTATATTTTGTTTGAACGGAGCTCAAACCGTACAACGATGCGAGCCCTTCTATCATTGGGATGTGAACGAGGCCAAATGCAAGTTAAAAACCGTGGCCACATGCTATCGAAATTTGCGTCAAGCCATCGATTCCAAAACCGTGAATAGACGATTAAGTAATCTAAGATTGAATACGAAAAGATTTGGTTTGTAAAACGTATCCATAGTACGATTGCTTTGTCGAAGACGTACATATGTTTTAAGGTAGAATAAATGGAAATGATAATAGTTTGTGTTGGTTTGTTTTGTATAGACATCTTCTAGAGAAATCCTTTATTTACCCTGGCTGTGGAGTTGACATAAAACATTTTAGAAACTCCTTCACATAAAGTTTGTCAGGTTCTTCAATGTTTTTTTGCAGTTGAAGTTTATTTTTTTCAGTTCTTTCAACAATCAAGTCAAAGTATGCGCTCAGGAAAATGAAGCTCAACGTATTTAAAACAATCGTACGACCTGTGCTGTGTTATGGCTGCGAAACTTGAACCCTGACCCAAGCCTCCGAAAACATGCTAAACATTTGCGAATGAATCATGTTGAATGATCATTCGAAGAATATTCAGAGAGGTTAGTGACCGAAATGGATGACGAACGCGGTGTAACCATGAGTTGTACAGCCCTTACGGTGAGCTGGAAGTTTCGAAAATCATCAAACTGTAACAACTGCAATAGGCATGACACGTACAATGTATAGATGACAGCCAAATATCTAAGTGAGTTTTGTAGTGTCAGCGTAATAAGGCTGAGAGGAAGACCAAGAACTCGATGCGAAGGCTCAGTTAATGTGCATCATACGAAATCTTCAATATCCTAACGAAACGTCAAGTATGTTTCAGATAAGAACTGACTTATAAATTTTAGCTATGGTACAATGACAAAGGTTGGTCTCTGCAATGTTCGTACTCTCCTGGACAATGGATCAGAAGGTCCCCAAAACGCACGATTTCTTCAATTACAGAGTGAATTTCAAAGTGGTCTTAACTGCTACCAATATCCAGCAAAGGATCGTGATGGAAAGCTACGTATCTTAGAGGAAGATCAGATGTTGCGGTGAAAAGAACATTTCGCCACTGCCTGGAACCGTGTAATATCTGGTGAAGTTCCCCTCATGTAGATAAATTAGCTAACTGTCAAAATGTGCATATACGGTCAACTACCCCGACTAAAGAGGAAGTAGTCGCTGCAATTATTGCATTAAAACGTGGTAAAGGTGTGAGTTCTAAAACGCGACTTACGGTTACGACCGCGCAAAAAACTGTCATAACGGAGCACTATTCGCATTGATAATATCCTAAACTTAAAAATACACACGAATAGTGCTCCGTTAAAATGGTCTTTTTTTTTCAGAGTCGCAAATGCAAGTCGCTCATTCGCGGCCTTGGAACTCACACCTTTAGGTTGCTGGACTCGACGGTATTCCTGACGAGCTTTATCAAGCATCGCCGAGTTGCTGCAACAAGTAGGTTCTTGTTGATAGAGCGTGGGAAACCGGGAGCTTTTCTAGCAAGTGGAAGTAAGGCTTCATAATCAAACTTCCAAAAATGGCAGCCTTACAGATTGCAATAATTGGAGAGCATTTGCGTGCTTCCTGCGCTCCCAAAAAATAGCTACAATTGTCCTGGAAGGACTAAAGGATTACTTAGCAAGCACAATTGATGAAGAGCAGGCTGGCCTTAAAACCAGATTCTCTTGTTGCAATCACATTAACATCTTGCGAATCATCGTCGGGCAACGCGCTGAGTACGATTCTCCGCTTTACTTGCTTTTCATTGATTTCATGAATTTTTTCGTTAGTTTAAACCGGGATTCTATATGGGTGGCCTTGCTCAGCAGAAGCAACTCTGAGAAGTTGTGGCTAATATTAAAGCAATGTCGTGTTCTGCATAAAGGTAAGGTGTCGGGGGACGCTGCTATTCGCAGTGGTGTTCGGCAGGGGTGCATTCTCTTATCGAGTCTATTCCTCATGGTGGCTGGCGATGTGTTGCGTACATCCCTATTCGGACCGCACAGAGGAATTCAATGGACCTTAACCTCTTATCGGGAAGATCTTAACTATGCTGACGATATATGCCTACTCTCCAAAAAAATCACGAATATAAGCGCAATGGCTTTAGATTCCGAGAGGAAGGCGAGCACGGTTGGGCTAAAGATTAAGACCAACAACACAAAGGTTCTCAGCCTACCATTTCAGAGGAAGAAATGCAGCTCGGCCTATCGCCATCAGTACTTACCCCTTTCTTCAATACAAAAGCAACTTAACTCGTTCGTGCGCTGCTGAGATTATGCAGAAATTGGGCAAGGATTATCTGCGGGCTCTTTACTGGTTATTTTACCTTGGGGAGTCGGTCATTTATATACGAGTAGAATGGGAATTATCTCTGGCCCAAGCTGTCACTTCTATGAGAGTGAGGATCAGACATCCCATAGCACATTCTCTATAACTTTGATACACTCCGCCGATTGAAATATACCTATATTGGTGACGGATTCCCTGAAGCGGAGACGATTGCTCACTAAAACCAAAACAATAAATCTTCGAGTTGTTTTTGTTGTAGTAGCAATTCCGGAACTCTGCTACATGCGTGTAGCATGTATTTTGAGTTTCGGTATTGTTGTTCTCTTCTAAGTCCAGGATAGGAAAGCAGCTGCCACAGTAGGGTTTCCAATAGCGCGATAGGTGCTGGACGGTTGAAAATTTGTTCAACATCATGCGGAGTGAGACCAAAGGCTGGACAGGAGTTCCGAATGCTGCCGTCGATGCAGGACAGGTACGAATTCAAACGTGAACACCATCATGATCGTAGCTGAGTCACAGTAGTTCTGGTCGCATTAGGTAGTTGAATTTCGTCCAAAGATATGGCAGGTGGTTGTGCATCAAGTACCCTATTTGATTTGAGGTCCGCTATCGAAGAAAGCACCTCTTCTCTGTGCTGTGTTGAGATTACTGTAGCTGCTGCTGTTGTAGCCTGCGTTATCGAAGGGAACTCCTTTGGATCTCTGGAGTTCCCTTTAGTGGTACATCATATTGCGTCTAAGGTGCTCACTTCGATAAGAGTCAACTAAGTACTGCTTAGTAAAAAGAATGTTTTGGCTTCTTAAGGGCAACACCCTGTATATTTTTCCATTGGGTGTCGCTCAGGTTTTCAGACCAGATATGAGCCACATAGTTGGCCACAGATCTCCCGATAGGAACAGCCAGCTAAAGCTTTGAGGACTTTTTTCCTGCTTCTCATTTTGCCACTGATGGCTAAGGCATGGACCAAGAAGGTGGCCATGCTATCAAGGGATATATCGATAACTTTTGGATGGTTAATGATTGGACTGGCTCCGATGCTCTTCAACCTGGCACTGGAATACGTCATCTGGAGGAAAAATGTCGACACTAGCGGAACTCTAGCCAACTGTATATTAACATGATGTCTCGCAGGCTGGCCTACGCCAAAGAACATCTGCAAAATCTTAATACGGCTGCAAGCGAAGTTGGACTGCGAATCAACGAAGACAAAACTAAAATAATGCTCCAATCAAGAAAGAGGACATCACCGCCACCGAGCATTACTATCGGGGATCTGACCATTGATTATGTAAAACACTTTGACTACCTAGGTAGCAAGCAATCACACTACGCCAGGGAAACGGACGAATTCAAACGACGGATACAAATAGCGAATAAGGCATATTTCTCGGTTCTCTCACAAATAAAATCGAAGCAGGTGCACAGGAAAACGAGGCTTCGCATCTACAAAACAATCATCCGACCTGTGCTGTGTCGCGGTTGCGAAACATTGACCTAGACTCAAGCCTCCGAAAACCTATTTCACATTTTCTAACGGAGGATCATCCGACGTATTTTCGAAGCAGTTCAAGATCGAAGTGGCTGGCGAATCCGGTACAACCATGAGTTGTACAGTCTTTACGACGATCTGGAGGTTTCGAAAATCATCAAACTGCAACGATTACAAAGGGGAAGACATGTACATCGCATGGACGCAAATCGAGTCCCCAAGAAAGTTCTCGAAGGCAGGTAGCATCAGCGGAGCAAGGCTGTTGGGAAGGCTCAGTAGAGGCAGACGGACAACAACTACTGGGCTTTCGAAACTGGAAGACGCGGTCACTTGACTGAAACAGTTGGAGGAGATCTATCCAGACGGTCAAGGTCCGACGTCGGACCGTCGCGCCACGATGATGAATGGTGGGAATAGTTTGACCATCTACTGCGATATTCAACTGTTGTTTCACTTCTTTGATCTACATATATGGTGAACAGGATAGCGGAGGACTTCCGATCTGATTAACTTAAACTATTTTCGACGAAGAAATAGTTAAGTTCGTCGAGATATTCGCTTGCCTAGATCGAACAGTCGTTAGCATAACTTATGATTTAGAGTCCGTCAGATGGTGTTGGGAGCCCTGACATGTATAAGATAAACACAGTGGGAGATAGGACTTCTCCTTGAGGGACACCCTGTTTAATTTTCCTTAGTTTAGATTTCAAAGTTCTAAATAGAACTGCTGGCGTGTCAAGATTGCTTATTGAAGTGATTGGCGCATCTGGTACGATCATTAACCGTATAGTAGTGTTGCCGAATTGGACCGCAACCTCCCCTTCTGTTTGATAGGGTTAGTAAGGGATCTAACCGTTGACCAAAGCGTGCATACGCCAGTTGTCAGGTTGCAGTTGTCAAGGTAAGAATTCCACTTCCTGTGCTCCGTCACTTGTTCGTATAAATCAAGGTTTAGTTCCTTCGGGTCGCAGTGCTTGGTGACTCCATCTAATTTAATATAAAAAAAACAACAACCAATGAATCAAATACAAAACAACATTCTCACTTTATACCTATATGTATGTTGAAACCTAGTACGCATATCGCTAGACTGTTTGCTATTCTATTGGGTCGTGATGGCGACTCATTTAGTCGTATGCATAATTGATTCCGTTTAAAGGTAAACATGGGAGGGTAATTCCCATAAGTCCATTGCAGAAAGCAGTCATTTACAATTATTATTTTTTTATCTCCAAGAAAAAAAAATATTACATGAAAAATTGATTGGTATTTCCGCGATTTTACGCTGAATTCAAGAGTATCGGGATCTGTTATCTATCGCAAAAGACTCCACATGTTTCTTTAATTTCTTAATCATTGGTGTCAGTGGAATGCTTTGTATCGCAATAAACTCATCGGAAGCCACTAATTAGTGTGACATGTACGTTTGGATTAATTTCCACGAGAAAATCTGCTTATCAACAGACGGAAGCTAAGAAGATATTTTCAGTTATTCATTGATTGAACTTGAAGTAGACGGTAACACTCGGAAATCGCAAAAAAGTTATTTTTGACTTTTTTATACCCTAGACTTTCAGTATAGGGTATATTGTTTTTGTCACGACGGAAATATGTAACACCTTAAAGGAGGCTCCGGAAGTATAGCAATGTATATATATAAATGATAAGGGTCACCTCCTGATTCGATTTAGCCATGTCTGTCTGTCTGTCCGTCTGTCTGTCTGTCTGTCTGTCCGTCTGTCTGTCCGTTCGCACGATAACTTTCGATAGAATGAAGCTAGAGCCTTGAAATTTTGGTCAAATATTGGTAGTGTAATCTAGTTGGATGGTATTGAAAATGGGCATGATCAGGCCAAGAGAACGCCTACCTCCCCTACATATGTAAAATACATAAATGTATCTATAACTCCCGATTAAATAAACGTGAAAAGCTCTAGCTTAGGTAGATTACTCATGAGGGTAATCTTATACTCTCCTGGGAAAATAAAATCGATCAGTTGGAAGTTGAAAATTTGACAAAATGTTGCTAGTAAGACCTACTTTGTTGGTATTGAAAATGGGCAAGATCCGACTCAAGGAACCCCCACCTCCCCTACAAATGAAACTTCAAATAAGCGATAACTTTTGATAGAATGAAGCCAGCAACTTGAAATTTTGGTCAAATGTTTAAAGTGAGATTGAGTTAGTTGGCATTAAAGATGGGTAAGATCCGACTTAAGGAACCCCTACCTCCCCTAGAAATGAAACTTAAAATAAGCGATAGCTTAACGACAAAATAAAGCTATCGACTTGAAATTTTGGTCAAATGTTTGTAGTATGATCCAGTTGGCTAATATTGAAAATACGTAAAATCCGACCAACGAAACCCCTACTTCTCCTGCAAATGAAACTTCAAATAAGCGATAACTTTCGATAGAGTGAAGCTTGAGACTTGAAATTTTTTTTAAATGTTTGTAGGGGGATCTAATTGGTTGGTGGCAATGATGGGCAAGATCCGACCCAAGGAACCCCTACCTCCCCTACAAGTGAAACTTCAAATAAGCGTTAACTTTCGATAGAATGAAGCTAGCAACTTGAAAACTGCGACAAATATTTGTAGTATGGGTCAGTTAATTGATTTTGAGAATGGTCAAGATCCCACTGAATGAGTGCCAAACTCCCCTATGAACTGGCCATATAGGAGACCCACTTCTAGTACATATGGTCGTTGCCAATTGGGACTTTTGGTATCACCACTAGGTCTGTACAAGTCTAGGGTTACGCTTCGGACTTTATGTTTATGGTAAAGCTTAAGGGATACCCTTTGATGCGAGAGCACAGCCTTGGCGGACAGGAAATTAAGGTAGTGAAGCTGGGATGGGTTGAGTTTAAATGAGGTACCGGTGTACGTTGCGTTTGAGTTTTTGCAGATCATAACTGTGGGGGAAAACAAAAGATGGTGGATAAGGACTTAATTACGCCGTACCCAATGGTGAAATCTCAATAGATGATGCCATAATCGATGTCGAAGCCGCCTTAAGACTTAAGCCTTGGAAAAAGAAGAACGAGACAGTGCGAGGAACATAGTGAAGAACATCATCCGGCAACAAGGTGCAAGTCCGAGAACAATACACAGTAATGAACAACGAATCATCAAAGAACACAACAATAAGCCAGTTTTTTACTTAAAGGCCGACAAAGGGAGCAAACTGGTGATTTTGGATAATACATCATACGACGAGTTAGTGAACGAAAAACTAGAGAATGGTATTTTTTTCAAATTAAGAACCGACCTCCTCCTCCAATCGATCAAAAGAGTTGAAAGTACTCTAAAATAATGCTCCGACGTAGTGGAGAACAAAACAGCATTAAGGATGCCCAACCCGTCATTACTAAGGCTAAGAGTGCAACCCAAGAAAAAATCGCTGACACCAATTCCCCGATGTGCAACATCGCAAAATGGCTAATAAAAGAAATCAACAAAATAGGCGATTACCACAGCAAATATGCAATAAAAAATAGCCAGGAGTTAGTCGAAAAACTTAAAGGAATAAAAATCAAGCTAGAAGAAATTCTAATTTCGTTCGATGTGAAGGCGTTATTTCCGAGCATCCCTGTGAAACAGGCCTTATATGAGTGCTGAGTTGTGGCTCATAAAACAGCAGCCCACGACAATGGATAAAAAGAAGCATCGCCAAAACGTGAAGTTGGCAAAACTATGTATGGACGAAAACTTCTTTATGTTCAGAAAGGATTATTATAAAACTACAGCTGGTACGGCAATGGGCAACCCCCTCTCACCCCTAATAAGCGAAGTGTTCATGACAGGACTGGAGAAAATAATGGTGTTCATGAAGGGCGCTGCAGAGCACGTCGTTAATGGTAATCAACAACAATATAGGTGACAAAAATGTAGCCTTGTCTCACTCCGCTATGTACCTCGAAAGGATTTGACGGCTTACCCTTGTGTAAGACGTGACATTGGCCTCCGCTATAGGGCTCCTTGATGATGGATATGAATTTATCTGGTAAACCTCTCCAACGTAAACCCTTCCAGATGTATTCCTAGTCAACGCTGTCAAACGTCTTCCCGAAATCGATGAACATGAGAAGTAATGGGGACCTCCACTCTGCGAATTGTTCAATAATAACTCGGAGGATGTTGATGTGGTCGCTAAATGAAAAGCCCTCGCGAAAAACCAGCCTGTTCATCGTTCAGTGTGCGGTCAACTGTATGCTTGATCCGGTTTAAGCCTACCTTTGCCATCAGTTTGGAGACTGCGCATATACGGTCAAGTACCCCGACTAAAGAGGAAGTAGTCGCTGCAATTATTGCATTAAAACGTAGTAAAGGTGTGAGTTCTAAAACGCGACTAAGTGACTTACGTTTACGACCGTGCAAAAAACTGTCATAACGGAGCACTATTCGCATTGATAATATCCTAAACTTAAAAATACACACGAATAGTGCTCCGTTAAAATGGTCTTTTTTTTCAGAGTCGCAAATGCAAGTCGCTCATTCGCGGCCTTTGAACTCACAACTTTAAGTCGCCGGACTCGACGGTATTCCTGACGAGCTTTATCAAGCATCGCCGAGTTGCTGCAACAAGTAGGTTCTTGTTGATAGAGCGTGGGAAACCGGGGAGTTTTCAAGCGAGTGGAAGGAAGGCTTCATAATCAAACTTCCAAAAATGGCAGCCTTACAGATTGCGATAATTGGAGAGCATTCGCGTGCTTCCTGCGCTCCCAAAAAATAGCTACAATTGTCCTGGAAGGACTAAAGGTTTACTTAGCAAGCACAATTGATGAAGAGCGGGCTGGCCTTAGATCCAGATTCTCTTGATTCGATCACATTAACATCTTGCGAATCATCGTCGGGCAACGCACTGAGTACGATTCTCCGCTTTACTTGCTTTTCATTGATTTCATTAAAGTTTTCGTTAGTTTCTGATGATTCTATATGGGTGGCCTTGCTCAGCAGAGGTATCTCTGCGAAATTGTGGCTATTATTAAAGCAATGTCGCGTTCTCCATAAAGGTAAGGTGTCGGGGGACGCTGCTATTCGCAGTGGTGTTCGGCAGGGGTGCATTCTCTTATCGAGTCTATTCCTCATGGTGGCTGGCGATGTGTTGCGTGCATCCCTATTCGGACCGCACAGAGGAATTCAATGGACCTTAACCTCTTATCGGGAAGATCTTAACTATGCTGACGACATATGCCTACTCTCAAAAAAAATGACGAATATAAACGCAATGGCTTTAGATTCCGAGAGGAAGGCGAGCACGGTTGGGCTAAAGATTAAGACCAACAACACAAAGGTTCTCAGCCTACCATTTCAGAGGAAGAAATGCAGCTCGGCCTATCGCCATCAGTACTTACCCCTTTCTTCAATACAAAAGCAACTTAACTCGTTCGTGCGCTGCTGAGATTATGCAGAAATTGGGCAAGGATTATCTGCGGGCTCTTTACTGGTTATTTTACCTTGAGGAGTTGGTCATTTATATACGAGTAGAATGGGAATTATCTCTGGCCCAAGCTGTCACTTCTATGAGAGTGAGGATCAGACATCCCATAGCACATTCTCCATAACTTTAATGCACTCCGCCGATTGAAATATATTGGTGACGGATTCCCTGAAGCGTTTTGGTTTTAGTGAGCAATCGCTCACTAAAACCAAAACAATAAATCTTCGAGTTGTTTTTGTTGTAGTAGCAATTCCGGAACTCTGCTACATGCGTGTATCAGAAATTTTGAGTTTCGGTATTGTTGTTCTCCTCTAAGTCCAGGATAGGAAAGCAGCTGCCACAGTAGGGTTTCCAATAGCGCGATAGGTGCTGGACGGTTGAAAATTTGCTCAACATCATGCGGAGTGAGACCAAAGGCTGCAGGAGTTCCGAATGCTGTCGTCGATGCGGGACAGGTACGAATTCAGACGTGAACAGCATCATGATCGTAGCTGAGTCACAGTAGTTCTGGTCGCATTAGGTAGTTGAATTTCGTCCGAAGATATGGCAGGTGGTTGTGCATCAAGTACCCTATTTGATTTGAGGAGGGGAGGAGGCAATTTCCACACCAATTATTACAATCCTTCAGGTTACCTTATTTCGGAGTCTTAATAATGACGCCCTTCTTCCATTCTTTAGGGAGAGTTTCGGTTTCCCAACACTCTTGGATAAGGGGAGAAGAATATCAGCAGTAGCATTGATATCCGCCTTAAAGAGTTCCACCAGAATTCTATCTACCCCCGGGGCTTTACCCGCTTCCATCGATTTAATAGCCACAGTTAATTCCAGTTTAGATGGTGGGCTGTTATCAACTCTGCCTATTTGCGGAATATTTTCCGCTTCTAGTGGAGATGAGTTCAAATGTCCAAGGGTATTGTTGAGGACCTCAATGAATTGCTCTCTCCACCGTCGCATTTGGTCTTCATCAGTGACCAGTAGAGATCCGTCTTTATCTTTTACGGGATGTTCAGCTGCAAAAAATTTGCCAGTTAATGTCTTGATAAGTTTGTAAAGGGTTCCACTGTTACCACGGGAAGCCGCTTCCTCTGCCTTCTCCACTAATGCATTGATGTTATTGCGTTTGTCCCGTCGTACGCTTCTTTGCACGCCTTTCTGAAGAGAACGGTGTTCAGCTGTAAGTTGATCTTTGAATGCGTCGTCAGTATCTGAGTTAATTTGTTCTTAAATTCTCTTGGGTACAGAGATTAGATACCATGTAGAGTCACTGATGAGTGGTCTTCAATCCCGCTTCAATCTGCCCGCAAAAGTTTCACCGCATGAAATAAATGAGTCCTTACCGACATTCCATCTATCATCAATTGTAGGAGTCTCATAAGGTGATAGTGCATTAGCTCTTTGGTGTAAAGCGGTGAAATAAGCACGTCTTATAGATGGATCTTTAAGCTTTTGCACATTAAAACGTGGCAACATTCTTGCATTTGATGGCGACTGAACGCTACCGTTCGTAAGCGCACTTTTGCGACAACAAGTTGGTGATCGCTGCCAATATCAGCACCCCGCTTCGCCCTGACGTCTAAGAGACAGTTTCTCCATGTCTTGGAAATGGCTATATGGTCAATCTGGTTCTCTGTTCTGTCATCCGGAGAAATACAGGTTGTTAAATGGCATCGTTTGTGCTTGAACAAGGTACCGCCGAAGACGAGTTGACGAGAGTTGCAAAACTCCATGGCCAGGATTGCCCATTAGGTGCTCCAAGCCCAGGTTGTCAGACCCGACTTTGCATTGAGATCCCCCATAACAATTTTTATGTCACTTTTGGGAGCCTTGTCGAAGGTGTCGCCGAGTCGGTGATAGAAGCCGTCCTTAGCTGATTGATCCGCTGGTTCAGTCGGGGCGTAGCACCCTAGATTGAAATCTGGCTGTAATGATACGGTCAGAGATGGGCTTCCAGTCAATTAGAGATAGGCGTGCCTCCCTAGTAAACAGGATTCCGACGCCTGCCATTCGAGGTGAAGTATCGTCTTCACTTCCAGAGTAGAGCAGTACTGTTTGGAGGCCCGGTGATAAAGTCGTTCCCGATCCAGGCCATCTTGTTTCGCTCAGTCCTGGTATATCGATGTTATATGCGGTCATTTCCCGTTCGACTTCACTGAGCCTTGCACTACTGCACTCGCCCCACATCGTTCGAACGTTCCACAAACCGATCGTGGTCCGTTGTTTGTAGCTGAAAGTCGTTACCGGTGAATTAGTCCGTGGTATCCAAGGCTCGTTTAATGTTTCGAGTGCAAATTTATTTCAGGTACGCAGGTTACAAGCACACATACCCAATCTTAGGGGAAGGGTTGCTTCCTTAGGTGTCCAAAGAGTCGCCGGGAGCCATTTTTTGTATTGCGCAGAGGTCTCTCTCTCTAATGGTGTTTTTAATTGCACGTTCTATTGATGATCTTTCAGCTGGGTGTGACGTGTTGGTGCTCTCACAACTATGTTGCAACTCCACCGTTCGCCCATTCCGTGAGCTACATTGGTGTTTCATCTGTGCTTTGCAGTGCAAAACTTGGTTGGCTTGGTTAGCCGTTCTAGAGGGCGCCCACGAGGAGGACTATGGAAGAGGTCTTTTGTCCCCCCCTATAAGAGGTCTTTTGTCCCCCAATATAGACTACCTCCTCCGTTTTATCAGCAGCTCAGGCTGGTTCAATAATTGGTTAGGGTTATGGGGGTTAATATTGAAACTTGTGGTATTACAATGGACCAGCTTATGGTCTAAGTGTGCTGTGCTTATCATGGCAGCCAGATAACCTACCTACCAACATGTGCTTGAAGTTTTATTCTCAAGGATCCACCCAAAAGTAATAGGTCTTTGACAGTTTTTCCTTATCTCTTAGAGTAATAAGCACCAGGCTCAAAGATTTTGACCACCATAAACTCTCCACATCTTTGCCACGAGGTATTCAATTTGTTTTCAGTGACGTTGAAAATATCTACAAAAATTTCAAGCCATACTTTCGTAGCAGTCGTTGTCATCGCACTGAATTGCCAATTAGTTTTGCATGTTTCCGCATTTATCAGCTTCATATTCGCTAATCTATCGGCTTGGAATGCTCCTGTATCTACGTTACTCGTACAAGCGCTAACCGTTTTCTGTCTGAGAATGATTTTTTAATTATTTCATTTTTTTTTTAATTTTGTTATTATCGTCGCAAATACATTTTGTCAATTAATGAATAATAAACCCGTGAAGTAAGTTGCTAAAAATGAGCTTAGCGTAGGCTCTATATAAGCGGTTGATGGTTTGTGGGCTGGATTAGATCGATCTGTTTCGGTAATCTGAGAAGTGCAAAACTCAGATTTCAATTTACAGTAAAATCGAAGAGCTTAAAGTTGGTAATTGAAATGGCGAAAGGTAAATATTATAAAATAAAAGTGAAATAACTATAAAGCTTAACAAAAGTGACCTGTGAAATCGTAAGATCTCTTTCAAAAGTGGAGTTTTGAGGACTTTTGGATTACCTCATCTCTTTATGAAGGCTCTAAGGAAATCAGAATATCTGTTATTGAAAATTTGTGAGGTCGGTAAAATGTGATCTGGTCCTAATACGTGATTCAGCAATGCTCTATTAGCCAGAAATGGACACACAGAGCTGATTGTGAGTTCCAAGGCAGCCCCTTAAATTGAGTAAAGCAGTTAGCAAAAGCTTAAATTGGACGTCCAGTGATGGTCTTATTCGAGTTTTGTTTTTTTCTTTTAGAAGTCCTTTTAGGTTTTTCTCAGCTTTGAAAGCTGAAAGCTTTCAGAATAGAAACTTTTCATGTTCCCTGCTTGCGAACTATTTAAAGTTCCAAGGAACTGTTTAAACAAAAAATTAAAATTTAAATAAAGTATCCTTTAGCCATGTATCCTGCGACTGTTCTTATTATCAAACTTTTTTCTTCCTCCCATTTCAAGTAACGGCAATTGGCATCTTGATACTTGTTATCGGTATCGCATCGAAACAGAGTTTCGCAGACGACTGCACAAATTTGAGCGCTTTTGATCGTTTGAAAGGCAGCGATTGTTATAAGTACAAGGATTGTTCGAAGGGTGACAATCCCACAGAAGAAGGCTGTGTGTTCGGTTTGGCCTATGACGACGCAACCAAGAGCTGTATCTGGGCTAATCAAGTACCAAATTGTGTCCCTGCTAGTGGAACGCAAGTTACTGATAACTGGGAGGGAACTAAAACGGGAGAGTCCGGTCCTTGTAAAACCGACACTACAAAAGCCTATAATGCCATGATTGATGACTGTGTGGCGAAAGAAACGTACGTTTGTATAACGAACGAACGTCTTCCCGACTGCAGTGATGACACTGCTGGCTACACCGATACCGCGTACATTTCCGATAAGGAAAATTGTGCTGGATACTTTAGATGTATTAAGGGTGTCCGATATGCTGGCGAATGTCCGTCCGGATACTATTTCAATGCGGTAAAACAGATGTGCTCATATATGAACAAGGACACGAAATGCACGACTCTCTTGGCCAAGCCCTCGACTACCGATGATTTCGATTATGACAATGTGTGCAAGGGCAAGGCCGGACAATTTGTTGCGGATCCACGCCACTGTCAGGCATACTTCTATTGTTCGACGGAAACGACGAAACGTCAAGCATTCTGTGACACTGGTAAATACTTCAATGCTGGAAAATGCAGCTCGACTCCCCCAAGCTCATGTACATGTGAAAAATTCGATTGGACCACAACCACAATGTCTGTGAAAATTATTGCTCATCCTGATGAGACTAAGTTCTACACGTGCAAGAAGGGACAACGTATTGAAGGACAATGCGCCAGCGGTAAATGGAATAGCACTTTGGAGAGCTGTACGATCTAGAGACGAATGTACAGTGTTGAACAATAAAAATTGTTTATTGGAAGCATAGATGTGTAGTTTTCTTCTTTTTTTTATTCATTTTAGGGCTTCGTTACTGAACGTTTTCAAACGGAAATAAAGCACAAAATGTTATATACGATATTTCCAATTTTCAATTTCGAATTTCAGCTTGCAAATTTGTTATTTATATCGGTCCCGGTCCCGTTTTCTCAATGTCTGGTTAAACTGCCAGTTCGATATCCGGGGCAGTAAATTAAAACCTTAGCATATGCACCACTCAAAATATTGTTGTGTGTACGGAGTACGTCTCTCTTACGACACACACTGTACTAAGCTCTATCATAGTCTCGAACCATCGTTGACAAGTACCAACTAATTCTCGGGCCATCTGGAGTCTTCGTTGTCTATAGAAAACCCGAGTCTAGAACCATCTCGAAGCAGAGATCCGGTATAAAAGGCGGATGTCGCCAGCAACGGCATGTAATAATAGTCGGGCGAACATTCCTGTTTCGCGAATATTAGGAGAATTCTCTCTATTGCAATTAGAGAGAATTTTTCTTTATTCCTTAATTTCCGGCATTTCGCTTTAGGTAGTCCATTTTCGCTTTAGTTGGTAAAAACCTAGAACCCACCCGGGGGATTAGTAGGTCCTAAAGCGGAGATTTCCTGAGTTTTGTGAAAATCCTCCCTAATTTCTAATAGAGAGAATTCTCCTAATTTTTGCGAAACAGGAATGTTCCAAGTCGAGACTCAGTCGCAGCATTGCCATCTTAATAGACAGGCCTTCGCTTAGCTGATCGAGACTTCTATTTTGACGTCAATTTAACGTCATTTCCGACTTGCCACTGCCTTGGCCAGGCGAAAACTACGTCAAATTGACATCAAAATTGAAGTTTCGATCAACCGAGCGGAGGCCTGTGTAATTAAGATGGCGATGGTTGCAGTCGGAGGTCGATCATTATAAAGTACCCGCTCGGAAGCGGAAATTAGGATAATCGTTACACGCCGTTAACAAATAGTTCGAGCTAGTTGGTCGTTGGTTGTTAGTTACGCGTGTGTAGTTCGTTTAGTAAAAAAAGTTTGTGTGTTTTTCAATCGAAGTGTCTTCACTGTTCAGCACAAGAATATCTAACGGACCCGGCTTCGGTCAGAGGGAAACATTACAATTGGTGTCAGAAGTGAGATATTCGCGTGCGTGTAGTGAACGTTCGTTTGAAAAGTGAAAGTTGTGCGGGTTATTTACGGTGGTGTAAATAAGCACGGAAAGTTTCAAGAAACAACCGGGAAGTTGTGCGATTGTGTGTGTTTGAGAAACTTTGTAGTGAAGTGCCGGAACATTCTACGCGGGTAGAATTTGTACGATTGACTGTTGTGAACTTGTGAAATGAATAATGAACTAAAATGTCGCGCACTACGGGTATTTGGGAATTGACAGCCGCGGAGTTAAAACACAAACTAGCAAATCAGAATTCGTTAATGACAGCAAATGCGTTCGCGCTGTGTGCTCGTTTAGAGGAAGTGATAAGAGCCGGCGGACAGGATCTGCACACGGTCGAATTTCCGGATAAGGACAAGTTGACGAAAAATCTCAATGAGTCGGGAGCGAAACCGATTACAGACTGGAGCCCCGTATCCCCGTCATGCGGCTGCTACTGTCGATGTCCAAGCAAATCGAGTGGTTCGACAAGCGACTTAACGAGCAATTCGAGCGGTTTGTCAAGCGGTTAGACGAGCAATCCGAGCGAAAAGCGGAGTATTCCGAGTTACCAAATCAGTCGATAGAAATATCGAAATTGTTCGACGAGAGGCAACAAGAAACCTGCAAAAACTTCGAACACGACCTCATGCAAGAGGACGCCAAATTGGGTGACAGGTTCGATACGGTTGCCGAGGAGGTCGAAGGATTGCGGAGCGAACCGGAGCGCGTCGAAATATCAGGGGTCATCAAGATCGAATCACAGACACAGTTCGAGGCCGCTGCGGCAGTGAAGAACCGGACCGATAGCGAACAGTCGGCGAGGTTCGAGGAGTTGCCGAGTGAAATGACAACGCAGATGAACGAGCGGTCAGCGAATTTCGAGGAGTCGATAACACCGTTGAATGAACCGACAACAAAGATGGCCATCGGCAAAGTTGAACGAGCAGTTTTTGAGGTTGGAGGAGTCACCGCGGAGAGTGACAACACAGTTGCAACCGCAGAAGGACAGCTTGAAGCCACAATTGGAGGAGCGGTTTGCGGGAGTCTGGAAGCTAAACGGCGAGAAGCTTCGAAGAGACTCCATGAAGTTTGACCGGATGCGGGTGGGCGCCCAGAAAAGGGAAACGTGTGTGATGGATTCGAGAAGATTGGAAACTCGAGGAACGATCTGGAACGTGTGGAAACGTCGGGACTCGTTAGGGCCGAACTATCCACGAAGGTTTCAAGGGAACCAGTTCTTGACGACGTGGAAGCGTCCTGCACGCAGTTTGGGGCCGCTGTGGTGATGAACGGCTGGGGCGACGACAGGCGTACCATTGACAGGCGATGTCCTACTATGGAGGTGTTGCAGAGAATTCCAACCCCACCGAAGGTTCGTGTGTGGAGCAGTCAACGTCGGTCGCTGACTTTGGATGCCGGTTTGATGGCGTACATGGCCTGATCCAAGGACGACCTCGGTGGAGAGTTGATCGCGTAAGAACGAGGTTTAACTGGAAAACTCGCTCGATTGGTGTTAGCGACGATGACCTCGAATGGTTGTAGACATCTCCAGGGGCATGGGAGCGTTAAAATTTCTAGCATTTTTATGCCTTGTTGATGTTTCGTTAGCTTTCTACTTTTCGGAAGTGCAGTTGCTAGCATGCACTTCCTATCCGTGCCGTCTTTTTACTGAAAAGTTCGGAGCACTGTTAGGCTGGTTTCACATGGAACGCACGATACACGAGATTCTAGGAGAAAGCTCCAGTGGCGAGCGAGCTTTCATACGAGTGCAATTTAAAATTAATCATCGCACATACAAAGCTCGCTCGCCACTGGTGTTTTCTGTTAGAATCTCGTGTATCGTGCGTTCCGTGTGAAACCGGCCTTAGAGTTCTATTTGTACCCACAGGCAGTTTTTGGTCGGGCCGAGATTTGAAATCTGAGCTTTAGATTAGTATCGTAGAGGGGTGACCGAACAACCATGGTCTGATGGCCAACTACGATTGGCAATAATCGTTGCATGTGTCGTAATAGTCACGTAATATTTAATAATTACACATTCATTCACAGTTGGGCATTATGACACTATCCATACAAAAAATGTGCCAACCGGCCTCATGTTTAGGTGTCTGTATTGCATACTTGCGTATTGTTTTTCGTATACGCTCTATAGAGCGAATCGTAGTTTAACCATTTTATCCACCGTGGTCTTTCGGTCACCGCTCTACGAGACTGATCTACACCTCAGAGTTAAAATTTCGGCGTGACCAAAAACTGCCTGTGGGTGCTAATTAAACTTTCACAGTGCTGCGAGCTTGTCAGTATAAAAACGGCGCGGAGAGGAGGTGCATGCTAGCAACTGCACTTCCGAAAAGTAGGTATGGTAGATATCGAAACGTCAACAAGTCATAAAAATGCTAGGGATGTTGACGCTCCCATGCCCCTGGAGGGGTCAAGGCAATTAACATCTGAGTGGTACCAAGACGAGCGAGGAGCCGATATGTAGGTACATACCAAAACAAGCGCTCCCTACAATACCCTCGGATTGTGGGCTTAGCCCTCTATATTTCAGTTTCATTTGCATTTCGGGAGGAATAAATTGAGCTAATCTGATTTGTTTGCTTGTCATAAAACTGCCTAAATAATTTTTTTTTTCAGAAAAGAAAAGTTTGCAGCCCCTTGAATTTTGTCGCAGCTGCCTAGGTTGCCTGTCCGGTAAATCCGCCACTGGCGATGGGATACTTACACATAGATCTCGAGTTCAGGAAAACTAGCTCATTTTGTTGTTATTATGTTTATTATTTTACTCACACAACACAAATAACATTTTCGTTGATTTAGAGAAAAAATACCTTTATTTCCAAAAATTTGTCAGTTTTAATAAGTTTCCACGCAAAACTCCAGTGTTGTATCGAATACCGTACCCGCAGGACATGTCTTCATGGCACCCAATTTACCTTTTTCGCAAACGTAATATTTTGTTGGATCGGCTGTGGGATTTTTTATAATTTCCTTCTCATCAAAGTCAAGTCCTTCGCAAGTGCATGTATTGGGGCGAGTTGTTGTGCATCGGCCATTATCGAAATACTTTCCATCGAGACAGTAACTCCAGTAGGGCGTGCCTGCATCCAGACAGTAATAATAGCCCATACAAAAGAGAGGATCCGGTACAAATTGTCCTACGTTGCCTTTACATATTTCCTTCAAATCGGGCATGTCAATGGATCCTGATTCTTCGCTAGGAACTTCGCATATGTTATCCTTATTGATCAAGCATGCTTGTGAGTGATAGTCGAAATAGTACGCTTGTGGACATTTGCGTAGCGATAGTACGTCATTGGTGCATTCGTAGAACCTTCCGCAATCCTTGTTGTACGGATATTTTTTATCGTCTCCGCCTGCAATACATTCGGGGACTTTGTTGCCACAGAAGAATTGTCCGTCCTCCACACATTCCCGAATGAGAAAATTGAAGATTTTATCACCATCACAAGGTTCAGATTCTGAAAGTTCTAGTGCCCTCCCTGCACCGCTAACCTCTTTACATTCATAATAATTTTTACATTCATCAACACTAGTATCAGCAAACTTATCCCCAGCTTTTTTGCATTTCATATCTACCGTCGCTGACAATTCGACAGTGCACGATAGGGTCTTTTTGTTGAACGTATAATTTTCAGGACATTCCAATTCTACAGGTTCTCCATTTCGACTGAAGCATGCATAGTATTTAGTTGCACCATTATCACCATATGGTTCATATAATTTAATTTCGTCCGAAGAACACCCTGCTTTCTGGGCCGCTATGAAGCTAAATAGTCCAATTATTGTGGCAAGTAGTAAGCGCCTCCCTCCTTTAGATAGAAAAGAAAAATAAAAGAGTTCGGATATAATTCTGATCAAGAACAGGCCGAAAAAACGGTAAATAACAAAAACGATCTTAAAAGAATATACATATTCAACGATATGTAAGGCCCTATCCAGATTGAACGCAGAATGCAGCAGCAGCGGCAGAAGCAACAACAACAACAGGTAGATCTGTCATCGCCGCTGTGTCATCGCGACAGATCTACGTGTTGTTGTTGTTGCTTCTGCCGCTGCTGCTGCGTTCAATCTGGTTAGGGCCTAACGAAAACTTTTTTTAAATCTCCGCGCGCACCCGTCACTTGGTGTCAGCTGGATGAATGATAGGTGACACGCGTTGATAGCTGGTAAATGAGGAGTTGCAAATCACTCGCGAGCATGAATGGCGGGATTTCGCGAGAATACTTAAAACAATGGAAAAAAAAAGAAAATTTGAATTATCGGGACAACGGTGTTCGCCTTCACCAAGTCGAAGATACGAGTGGACGAAGAATAGTTCGCGATCCCTTGACAATATCGGCAAGCTTCAATTTATTTTTTTAATTGCCATCCATCAAACCGGAGATTTCGCGATATCGTGCTTGCCCGCTTCTGTGGCCACCACGTTTAAACCGTGTAACTAAAAGGCGATTTAACTAAATCGTTTTAGTGTTAGTACTTGTTCGTGGTGTGTTTGTTTATACCGACCATACGGAGAGGTACTAATTATGAAAGATGTCAGTAGTTGGTTTGGAAAATGTAAAGGATGAAGCGAACGCAGAAGAAAGGGATGAGGTATTTATATAACATATAAAATGGAATTATCACCAACAACAACATTAGCGAAGACATCAACACCACCTAGTCCCAATGTTTTAGGCCAGTTCTGCATCGCAAGTTAGTACGAAAACTCAAAAGCGATACGTTTACATCGTCGTGGGTTAGATCGATTTAGTTAAATCTCGAAGATAGTCCCACGATATAAACGTAGTGAATGAATATCGGGGCGCACAACATGGCTCCCTTGTTTCCCGCCAGTTGGCATCTACCGCGGTCCATTGGAAGGCTTCGTAGTAATTCACTACGTTTATGTCGCGGAAATATCTTCGAGGTTCAACTAAATCGATCTAACTCCGGACGATGTAAACGTATCGGTTTAGTTAGTTTTGGTACTTGTAGTGTACATATGGTGTACACTCACCTTAAGAATAGTATTTTCTTCGTTTGTAAACAAACAAGCAACGAAGTAAGCAAAAGCAATTATTGAGCATGCATTCTTGGTGTCATATTGCACTGCTTGATTCTTGCATACTTTAGTTGCATTGCTTGTGAATCACGTTTACTTTCTCCATATCACAATAAGTGACCGGAAATTAGGTCAAAAGTTATTGTGATGATGTCACTTGATTTTTAGGTGAATCTGGAGCATGGGAATAGGGAATAGGTATAGTAATGACTAATTTGTAAGAAAACATGTGTTAGTAATAAGTGATAGTATAAATAGGCGATATTGTATAAGGGAAGGGCAGTCTGTAATTGGAAGTTGCAATTGGCGACTCACAGACTTACCAGCTATTAGGGAAAGATTGGCGATTACGCCGTAATAATAAGATTGCATCTTGCAGTCATTAGTAAAGGTATAAAGTCACTTAATAAATAAAATCATCCAATTTAATTAACTAACTTCTTATTTCACTATGGAAAAAGTACCATCCAACATTACATGGCGATCCTGCCAATCATCGAACAATGGACAAGGACTTGCTCGACATTAATTTTTCATTGGAAGAGCACCGTGAGATAGATGACTATTTCAGCAAATTATTTGGCACCGCAGAGAAATATACCGTCGAAGTAAATAGGCAAGCACCGCAGTATATTCCGTCGAAGATTAATCCCGATACAGAAGAAAAAGCGCCAGTTCAGCAACCAGTAGACCCTGCCGCTCCTGTCGTTAAAAAGAAGAGGAAAACTTACGAGGATGCAATTTTGCAGGCGACGGAAGACGATCTACCCCATCTAGGACCAAAGCGGAGATACATTCAACGACCACAGCTGACGACACCACAACCTGCGGAAGCGGCTATTACACGCACCAGAGGCGGAAAACGAGTGCGACTCCGTCAGGAGAAGGCTAGAATTTTTGGTATCATCCCATTGGTGACGGACTCCGCTCAAAAGCGAGCTCTATTCAAGGAAGCTGAGGCTATATCCAGGAAACTTAAAAATTTAAAAAAAAAAACATTAATAATAATACAATAATTAAATATGGGGAACTGCTCTTCAGTAAACACCGGATCTATGATGACCGAATATCGTCAGGCAATCACCACATCAGCAGTGTTTGCTATAGCATTAGTATTATTTTACTTTTATAATAGATACCATAATAATTATGTACGAAAATATGTTAATAGAACAACAAATATTTAATTAATAGACTCCACATATACAATTCAAATTTACACCTTTCATTTTTTTGGTATTTCACTGAGTAATGTCTGATGTTGAGAAATCAGAACAATCCACTTTTTCGCATGTAAAAGCCCTGATTGAAGAATCAAAAAAGGAGTTAAACAACGCCAAGAAATCAATTAACAAACCTTATAAAGAACAAACTATTAGATCAAAACTAGAGGCTCTTGAGAATACAAGAACTCAGTTAAAAGATTTTTTTTCAAGTACCAAATTGGATGTTCTTGATCTAAAAATTTATTTTAAAAGTATTTACGAAGAACTCAAAAACTTGTTTTTAAAACAACTTGCAATCATGGCGAGTAATTTTGATTTAGCTTTGGCACACAAAGTTATTCCACTTTTTGAAGGACACCATAAAAATCTTCATGCTTTTCTAACGCATATCGAACTCCTTCATAAAACATTCAATGATGAAGGAAAAAAAGAATTAATAAATTTTGTTTGTAATGCAAAATTGTCTGATGTTGTAAGAACGTCATTGGGGACTGATCTACCAACAACTTTCGAGGATTTTTCAACTAGGCTAAAAGCTAATTTTCGGAACACCAGAACTATCACAAGTATCCAAACAGATTTGCATAATATGCTCCAACTCAAATCATCTGCAATTGCTTTTAGAGATAAAATTTTGAAATTAACTAGTGAGCTTACTTCTTTGGAAATCGATGAATTGGGTTCTTTAGCAACCGAACATTCTAAAAAAGCAGTAGCTATGATAAATGAGAAATTAGCATTAACAATTTTCTTGAATGGTGTAAACGAACAGTATCAAAACACTATTTTCGCGTCTAGACCAAAGGATATTATGGAAGCCGCAAACCTAACAGTAGAACTTGAAAAACGAAGCGTTAATAACAAAAGAATTATGTTAATGAACAATGGCAACGCGAAGCCAAATAATAATAGCAACCGAAATAACAATAACAACCGAAATAATAATAACAGAAACTACGGTAACAATAATAACAATAACAATAATTATAGTAGTAATAACCGTCAAAATAACAACAATATCAGATATAATAACCGAAATAATAGAAACAATAACAATAATAGCGGGAATAACCGGAATAACGGTAGTAATTGGAATAACAATAATAGCGGAAATAACCGGAATAACAGTAATAATTGGAATAACAGCAATAACGGAAACAATCACAATAACTGGAATAACGGGAATAACTCCAACAATAACAGAAGATCCAACGGCAACTGGAATAATAACCAAAATAATTCAAGAAACGTTAATATCATTCAGGACCAGGGAAACGGACAGCTCTCCGGAGAGGAACAACAGTAAATGAAAAATTTGGCCTTCCCGGAAAGCAAATATTCAATATATCTAATAGCGGATCCAATTATATAACAATAAAATGCAAAAATTTACAACACAATCTGACTTTCTTGATAGATACGGGAGCAGATATTTCTATTTGCAAGAGTAATAATATTAATTTAAACGAGTTAAACGATCATTTTCAATGCAAACTAAATGGCATAACCAGTGAAGTTGTCACTTCTCTAGGCACAGCAAGGTTGAAGCTACTTTTAGGGGAATATGTTTCAGAAAATATTTTCCATATAGTAGGTGAAGATTTTCCAATTTTCACGGATGGAATTATTGGAAGGGACATTTTAGAAAAACATTATTCTAAAATATGTTTTGAGACCTATACAATAACTTTCATTATTGATAATTGTCAAATAGCATTTGAAACCCTTAAGAGCAAATTAATTCAACCTCCGATATTGCAATACCCGGATTTTTCTAAACCATTTATCGTCACAACAGATGCATCTAGTCATGCATTAGGTGCAGTGTTGTCACAAGGAGAAATTGGTAGCGATTTACCGATATCTTTTGCAAGCAAATCCTTAGGAAAACATGATTTGAACAAACCCATCATAGAAAAAGAATTATTAGCAATCCATTGGGGAATAAATTTTTTCCGTCCTTACCTGTACGGTAGAAGGTTTATTGTGGTCACCGACCATCGGCCACTTATTTCTCTTTTTACTCATAAAAACCCATCTTCCAAATTGACTAGAATTCGCCTTGACTTATCAGATTATGATTTTGAAATAGTTTACAAGCAAGGTAAAATAAATACCAATGCAGACGCTTTGTCTCGAATAGAACTGAATTCAGACATTTTAAAGAAAATGATTCCGCTCGACAACGATAATACTATAAAGAAAACTTTGGCGATAACAAGGGGAATGTCGGCTAAACAACAGTCAGACAACAAAGTGCACTATAAAAATAATAATGTGAATAATAAGGATGACCTACCCAGATTACAATCGGAGCCTGATCAACTTCGAGTATGGGAGTGTACATCATTGACGGATATCCGAAATATTATTAAACTGAAGTTTATTATCCGAAATGGAAATAAACCAAAAATTGTACGTACAAAGGATGCAATATGTATATATGACAGCGATAGTGTTAACAGGAAATACGTTTCCGTTAATAAAGCGTCTAACATTTCATCCTACAATGCGAAGCATACCAACAATAGCGATAATTCTGATATGGTATACGTGCCTATCATGAAGAAGCTATTGGAAACGGCGCTTAATTGGAAAATTCATACGCTAGCCATACCAACAAATGATGAAATTTTCCAAGCATTGTCTATTGAAAAATTTAAATATATTATTAATATGTTGCAACAAGATTTTCACGTGAAAGTAAATATAATTATTTATAAAGCCCTTGAAAACATCAAAGAAATTAGTCGTCAAAAAGAATTAATTAAAGAGTATCATGATACGCCACACGGAGGACACTTCGGAGTCAGAAAAACATGCTTAAAACTTAAACAACGATACTGTTGGAAAAATATGAATAGGATGATAAAAGATTACGTAAGCAATTGTGAAAAATGTAAAATTAATAAACAGATACGTCATACTAAAGAACGAATGATAAAAACAGATACGCCATCTACAAGTTTTGAAACCATTTGTATAGATATTGTAGGACCACTTCGAATATCAAACGGTTACCGATATATATTAACCATGCAATGCGAGCTATCAAAATTCGTTATTGCCGCGCCTTTAGAAACTAAAGAAGCCAAAAACGTAGCTAAATCTCTAGTAGAAAACCTAATTTTAACTCACGGTTTATTTAAAGTACTAAAGTCGGATATGGGTTCTGAATTCACTAACAAATTATTAAAAGAAATTTGCGATATGCTAAAAATCAAACAGATTTTCTCTACACCATATCATCACGAAACTTTGGGTGCTATAGAACGAAATCATCGTGTCTTAAATGAGTACATGCTAACTTTTGCTGAGGATATGAATTGGGACGTTTGGTTACCATATTACACTTTCGCGTATAATATAACGCCACACGTAGATAATAACTACAGTCCTTTTGAGTTAGTTTTCGGTAAATTACCTACTCTGCCCAATGATATTCTTACAACTAATGACACAGTATATAATCTCGATAATTATGCAAATGAACTTAAAGTTAGACTCAGATTTTCAGTATCTAAAGCCCGTGAACTTATTGAATTAACAAAACTTAACCGCACTAAGAACAAACGTCGGGACTCGTTAGGGCCGAACTATCCACGAAGGTTTCAAGGGAACCAGTTCTTGACGACGTGGAAGCGTCCTGCACGCAGTTTGGGGCCGCTGTGGTGATGAACGGCTGGGGCGACGACAGGCGTACCATTGACAGGCGATGTCCTACTATGGAGGTGTTGCAGAGAATTCCAACCCCACCGAAGGTTCGTGTGTGGAGCAGTCAACGTCGGTCGCTGACTTTGGATGCCGGTTTGATGGCGTACATGGCCTGATCCAAGGACGACCTCGGTGGAGAGTTGATCGCGTAAGAACGAGGTTTAACTGGAAAACTCGCTCGATTGGTGTTAGCGACGATGACCTCGAATGGTTGTAGACATCTCCAGGGGCATGGGAGCGTTAAAATTTCTAGCATTTTTATGCCTTGTTGATGTTTCGTTAGCTTTCTACTTTTCGGAAGTGCAGTTGCTAGCATGCACTTCCTATCCGTGCCGTCTTTTTACTGAAAAGTTCGGAGCACTGTTAGGCTGGTTTCACATGGAACGCACGATACACGAGATTCTAGGAGAAAGCTCCAGTGGCGAGCGAGCTTTCATACGAGTGCAATTTAAAATTAATCATCGCACATACAAAGCTCGCTCGCCACTGGTGTTTTCTGTTAGAATCTCGTGTATCGTGCGTTCCGTGTGAAACCGGCCTTAGAGTTCTATTTGTACCCACAGGCAGTTTTTGGTCGGGCCGAGATTTGAAATCTGAGCTTTAGATTAGTATCGTAGAGGGGTGACCGAACAACCATGGTCTGATGGCCAACTACGATTGGCAATAATCGTTGCATGTGTCGTAATAGTCACGTAATATTTAATAATTACACATTCATTCACAGTTGGGCATTATGACACTATCCATACAAAAAATGTGCCAACCGGCCTCATGTTTAGGTGTCTGTATTGCATACTTGCGTATTGTTTTTCGTATACGCTCTATAGAGCGAATCGTAGTTTAACCATTTTATCCACCGTGGTCTTTCGGTCACCGCTCTACGAGACTGATCTACACCTCAGAGTTAAAATTTCGGCGTGACCAAAAACTGCCTGTGGGTGCTAATTAAACTTTCACAGTGCTGCGAGCTTGTCAGTATAAAAACGGCGCGGAGAGGAGGTGCATGCTAGCAACTGCACTTCCGAAAAGTAGGTATGGTAGATATCGAAACGTCAACAAGTCATAAAAATGCTAGGGATGTTGACGCTCCCATGCCCCTGGAGGGGTCAAGGCAATTAACATCTGAGTGGTACCAAGACGAGCGAGGAGCCGATATGTAGGTACATACCAAAACAAGCGCTCCCTACAATACCCTCGGATTGTGGGCTTAGCCCTCTATATTTCAGTTTCATTTGCATTTCGGGAGGAATAAATTGAGCTAATCTGATTTGTTTGCTTGTCATAAAACTGCCTAAATAATTTTTTTTTTCAGAAAAGAAAAGTTTGCAGCCCCTTGAATTTTGTCGCAGCTGCCTAGGTTGCCTGTCCGGTAAATCCGCCACTGGCGATGGGATACTTACACATAGATCTCGAGTTCAGGAAAACTAGCTCATTTTGTTGTTATTATGTTTATTATTTTACTCACACAACACAAATAACATTTTCGTTGATTTAGAGAAAAAATACCTTTATTTCCAAAAATTTGTCAGTTTTAATAAGTTTCCACGCAAAACTCCAGTGTTGTATCGAATACCGTACCCGCAGGACATGTCTTCATGGCACCCAATTTACCTTTTTCGCAAACGTAATATTTTGTTGGATCGGCTGTGGGATTTTTTATAATTTCCTTCTCATCAAAGTCAAGTCCTTCGCAAGTGCATGTATTGGGGCGAGTTGTTGTGCATCGGCCATTATCGAAATACTTTCCATCGAGACAGTAACTCCAGTAGGGCGTGCCTGCATCCAGACAGTAATAATAGCCCATACAAAAGAGAGGATCCGGTACAAATTGTCCTACGTTGCCTTTACATATTTCCTTCAAATCGGGCATGTCAATGGATCCTGATTCTTCGCTAGGAACTTCGCATATGTTATCCTTATTGATCAAGCATGCTTGTGAGTGATAGTCGAAATAGTACGCTTGTGGACATTTGCGTAGCGATAGTACGTCATTGGTGCATTCGTAGAACCTTCCGCAATCCTTGTTGTACGGATATTTTTTATCGTCTCCGCCTGCAATACATTCGGGGACTTTGTTGCCACAGAAGAATTGTCCGTCCTCCACACATTCCCGAATGAGAAAATTGAAGATTTTATCACCATCACAAGGTTCAGATTCTGAAAGTTCTAGTGCCCTCCCTGCACCGCTAACCTCTTTACATTCATAATAATTTTTACATTCATCAACACTAGTATCAGCAAACTTATCCCCAGCTTTTTTGCATTTCATATCTACCGTCGCTGACAATTCGACAGTGCACGATAGGGTCTTTTTGTTGAACGTATAATTTTCAGGACATTCCAATTCTACAGGTTCTCCATTTCGACTGAAGCATGCATAGTATTTAGTTGCACCATTATCACCATATGGTTCATATAATTTAATTTCGTCCGAAGAACACCCTGCTTTCTGGGCCGCTATGAAGCTAAATAGTCCAATTATTGTGGCAAGTAGTAAGCGCCTCCCTCCTTTAGATAGAAAAGAAAAATAAAAGAGTTCGGATATAATTCTGATCAAGAACAGGCCGAAAAAACGGTAAATAACAAAAACGATCTTAAAAGAATATACATATTCAACGATATGTAAGGCCCTATCCAGATTGAACGCAGAATGCAGCAGCAGCGGCAGAAGCAACAACAACAACAGGTAGATCTGTCATCGCCGCTGTGTCATCGCGACAGATCTACGTGTTGTTGTTGTTGCTTCTGCCGCTGCTGCTGCGTTCAATCTGGTTAGGGCCTAACGAAAACTTTTTTTAAATCTCCGCGCGCACCCGTCACTTGGTGTCAGCTGGATGAATGATAGGTGACACGCGTTGATAGCTGGTAAATGAGGAGTTGCAAATCACTCGCGAGCATGAATGGCGGGATTTCGCGAGAATACTTAAAACAATGGAAAAAAAAAGAAAATTTGAATTATCGGGACAACGGTGTTCGCCTTCACCAAGTCGAAGATACGAGTGGACGAAGAATAGTTCGCGATCCCTTGACAATATCGGCAAGCTTCAATTTATTTTTTTAATTGCCATCCATCAAACCGGAGATTTCGCGATATCGTGCTTGCCCGCTTCTGTGGCCACCACGTTTAAACCGTGTAACTAAAAGGCGATTTAACTAAATCGTTTTAGTGTTAGTACTTGTTCGTGGTGTGTTTGTTTATACCGACCATACGGAGAGGTACTAATTATGAAAGATGTCAGTAGTTGGTTTGGAAAATGTAAAGGATGAAGCGAACGCAGAAGAAAGGGATGAGGTATTTATATAACATATAAAATGGAATTATCACCAACAACAACATTAGCGAAGACATCAACACCACCTAGTCCCAATGTTTTAGGCCAGTTCTGCATCGCAAGTTAGTACGAAAACTCAAAAGCGATACGTTTACATCGTCGTGGGTTAGATCGATTTAGTTAAATCTCGAAGATAGTCCCACGATATAAACGTAGTGAATGAATATCGGGGCGCACAACATGGCTCCCTTGTTTCCCGCCAGTTGGCATCTACCGCGGTCCATTGGAAGGCTTCGTAGTAATTCACTACGTTTATGTCGCGGAAATATCTTCGAGGTTCAACTAAATCGATCTAACTCCGGACGATGTAAACGTATCGGTTTAGTTAGTTTTGGTACTAACTTTTACCTCCACTTGCGATGCAGAACTGGACTGACAAATTAGGAGCAGATGGTGTTGCTGTCTTCGCTAATGGTGTTGTTGGTGATAATTTCATTTTATGGAACATTCCTGTTTCGCGAATATTAGGAGAATTTTCTCTATTGCATTTAGGGAGAATTTTTAAAATTCCTTAATTGCGGGATTTCTGCTTGAAATAGTCCATTTCCACTTTAGATGGTAAGAACCTAGAACCCATGCGGAGGGAATTGCAGGTCCTAAATCGGAAATTTCTTGATTTTTGTGAACGTTCTCTGTAATCGAATAGAGAGGGTTCTCATAATTTTTGCGAAATAGGAATGTCCCCATTTTATTTGTCATATAAATAGCTCATAATTTTCTGAAATTCTGCATTCACTTCATTCTTTGATTGTAGTGGTATAAACGCGCTTTTATTAGGAGGTTACTGCCTCTTGACATTTTCCAAATCAAAGTCACAAACCAACCTCTCCGTATAGTCGGTATAAAGATACCACGAACAAGTACTAACTCTAAAACGAATTAGTTAAATCACCTTGTAGCTCCACGATACAAACGTGGCCACTGAAGCAGGGCTGAAAGATCCGTTCCCACGTAAATTCGTATATTGGTAATAAGAACTGAGAGTAAACTTTCAAAATTTCGTATAAACTGGAAACTCGAAAATTTCGTATAATTCGGTGAAGATTGTGCTGAGCTGACAATGAAGCGATTGAGCTGTATCGCGCTCATATCCTTGGAGTCCTCCACAGTCACAGTAAAACTAGGAGCCCAGGAATTCCTTCCTATTTATGACCAATACTGAACAGTGACAAAAAAGCTGCGAAATGCTCTCCTCATCCGCATTCTCACAACTCCTGCAGCAGTCATTTTGAGAAAGACGGAACCTCCATGCGAACGCCATGGGGCAGTCCATTTGAAAGAGGCATAGAGCCTAGGATCGATTGTCTGCCAAATCATTCAAGTGCTATCCTTGAGCCATCTAATATTAGCTCTATCCCCTGCAGTGGACTTAATTGCCAATTTGCATGGTGCAATCGCCATTTTAATATCAATGCGGTCTTCATCGACAACACCAGTTGTCCCCTCATGGAGTAAGATCGTCCGCACTGTAGTTGCCCGCAAAGCCACTGTACAGCTCCGAAACCAATTTATGCCATTAACACGTCAACTGGGCCACATGGAACAGTTGACGCGCTATGCCCCACAAGGGGTTAGGGTAATTGAGAGAGAGAAGAACAGAGTCAGGCAAGCGAATGGCAGCCTAACTGTCCGTATAGTTAGGTCAGGGCGCGACTCTTCAGCCAAGTCAGAGATCGCCGAAACCTCAGCTTACAGGACACTACAAAAGTCGGGAAGACTGTAGTATAAGTTAATTCCCAGTCCCTCCGAGTATACAGCAGTCCCATTGCCGTCATCGGTCTTAGAGCCATCCGTGTAGATGACGAAGGAGTTGGGGGTAAAGGGTAGATGATTTTCACGAGTTGGTCGCGAAGGAGATTAGGTTTGGGGATATCCTTTTCGGGCTTCCCAGAAACTCTTTTCCTCTTTGAGAAGGGACATAAATTTTCTCCTATATCTAATACCCACGAGAAAATTAGGAACATTCTTGCCGTACATTCGGAGTTAGGTATATTACGAAAGGAGAAGGATATTCCTAACCCTAATCTCCTTCGCGAACAACTCGCGAAAATCTCTCCTCTCATTTTAAGGATTTCTCTCGAAAAGGACAGACAGCAGTAAAGGGTACATTGTCAGCCATTGTCAGGCTCCTCGACGAAATCAAGCTGGTGTAATTCCTGTCAAAAACGTGTTTGCGGAAAGTATAATCAGACCACCTTATGAGTCTCCTACAATTGAAGATAGATGGCATGCCGCTAAGGACTCATTTATTACATGTGGCGAAACATTTGCGACCATATATTAGCGAATCTGCATGGTCTCTAATCTCAGCACGCAAGAGAGTTAAGGAACAAATTAACTCAGCTACTTAGCCAGAGACCAACTCAGAGCTGAATGCAGTTCTCTTCAGAAAGACGTACAAGGAAGTGTAAGACGGGACAAACCCAATAGCATCTACGCATTACCGGAGAAGGCGGAAGTGACAGTGGAACCTGTTACAAACTTATCCATCCATAACTTATCTTATCAAAGCTCAGGATCTTCGAAACCAACGTAAAATCGGTGCTTCTATATAACTGATCAACTTGAAAGGCGACCAACAAAATAACAACTAAATTGCAAGCTTTTGTGAACTACATGCTGGAACGTCAGGTGCAGGAGAAGAAAATCTTGATTGCACTGGACAACCAATCAGTGATCAGACGCATGCTGCACACGAACATAAACTCCAAATTTGTACTAGAGTGTGTTCGAAAGCTCAACAAGTGCGCCTCAGTAAATGAGGTTACACTGATGTGGGTAAAAGGACACATAGGTACAACAGGAAATGAGGCGGCGGATGCCCTAGCAAAACAGGGATTTACGGCGAATTTTATTGGACCAGAACCAAGAGTTGCTCTGAGAAACGGCATGACTAGAGCGAAGGTCGGGAAGTGGATGGACTCCATGCATCAACGAAGATGGCAGGAGTTGCAAACAACCTTGGAATACAATGATCAGCCCTTTAGGCAGGGAAGCAAAAAATGTACGCAGTTATAAATGGTAGGGTAATCCATTTGTAACTGCGTAGCTGGATAACTGCCTTGGTTACAGGGCATGGTAATTTTAAGGCTCATCTGGCCAAGATGAAAATCGAGGAAGATGACGTTTGCAGGCTATGTCTGGAGGAGGCTGAGATGGCAGCACACTTTGTGTCCAGCACTAGCTGACACGAGGTTGAGAATCACAGGCAAGCACATGATAAGTGTGGAAGCCATGATTGAACTCAGCCTTAAAGAAATGCACGACACTCAGTGATGAAGAGAGAGGTCGACTATTATCAGTTGACATCTGAAAATCACTGAAGACCGGGAGGGGGCGATAAGGGACCCAAAACATTAGTGGTCTGCTTTGGATATCCCCCGGAATACAATTTATATTATATTGACCGGCCCTGGCGACACAGTTAAAAAGATCTAATTTCAAAGAAAAAAAACTTAGCAAATTAATTTAGAAAGAAAGGGATTTGTTGCTTGACTTACGATTCTATGAACTATTCAGACGTCGTTGTATTTTAAGTACAATATTTTCAATAGCCTCAAAAAAAAAAGAAAAAAAAAAGAACCTTAGCGGATTAGAAAAAAAAAAGAGATTTTTGATATTTTTCTTTTAAATAACTTCAACGCCTATCTTTACTTTCAACCCCAAAATGTAATCTATAGATTAATTTATCGAAGTCCATCGGTTGATTCGGTGGCTGAGTTCCACAATTAGACCACAAACAGTAAGAAATAATCGAATGATTCAAATGTGCTATTCAAGTAAGGAATATTCCGATAGAAATTTTGATTACACATTTTCTTGACTAATACGGGCCAAAAAAAGGGGTTGGTATTTGGCTGACGAGTCATTTTTAAACCAAGATTCTCGTTCAAAACAACATAATTACACTTTTAATTTTTCCCCGAGTCACAGATCACAATATTCCCGGAAAAAATCTCTGGCAGCACATTGTGTCAAATGGATCGAATCATCTAGGTCGAATGACGGATGCACTGCACCGCGAAAGTGGCATTGCGGGGCTTAAAATCAATGCTGCTTAAACCAAGTACTTTAACTTGGATCCAGGAAGACATAGCAAAATCCTCGGAAGCGTAGTTACAGCAGATGGTGGAGCGGATGCTGATGTACTGTCTCGCATCAATAAGGCTCGGGCAGCTTTTTTCAGTTTGACTCCTTTCTGGCAAAACAACATCTCCAGAAGTACCAAACTAAGGATCTTCGATACCAATGTAAAATCTGTGCTTCTCTATGGCTGTTCAACTTGGAAGGTGTCCAGGGCGATAACAACTAGATTGTAAACTTTCGTGAACCAGTGTCTACGGCGTATCCTACATATACGCTGGCCGGAGGTCATTTCTAACGACGACCTCCTGTTCATTACTGGCCAGGACAGGATAGACACCTCCATAAAAAGGCGAAAGTGGCAATGGATAGGTCACACATTTCGAAAAGGGCGGGAACCCATTGCTAAACAGGCCCTCGATTGGAACCCATAGGGAACCGATGCAAGTCGCTACGTTGGACACCTGGAGAAGATCAGTTGAGGTCGAGGGTAACTCATTATGCAAATCGTGGAGACAGTTGAAGGTGATGGCGGCGAACCGGACGAGGTGGAAAGTAGGCGTGGTTAATGCCCTATGCCCACAACGGGTTGACAGGATCCAGAAAGAGACACAATGTGCTCTACATTGTGTCAAAATAGTTCCGAACAGTTCACACATTCACTTTCTTGTCTAAAAGAGTTTTATTTTTCCTAATATTCAGAACAGTGAAAAATCTTTATTTTCCACGGTTCCCAATAATTCACTTTTAAACTTCCCAAACAGTCTTTGATCCTTTATGATAAAAATCTAGGCCACTTTAACACCGAAAAACACAAAAAGAAGGTTTGAAATATTGAAAATGTACCTTTCACCATTTTTCGAATGATTTTCAAGTTCAGCCACTCGGTAATTCAATAAACAGCTCATAAAATATGTATTTCCGCAATATCGCAGAAAAACGAAACTGAACTTTTCGTTTGCATGACTGCACTTTATATACTAGTATGATACAATTTTTTTTTGTCAAGACCACAAATCTCTCCAGCTATCGATGTCAGTAAATAATCCGCTGGTGATAGTGCACGACAGGCAATTTTATTTTATTTGATACATTTATTTTATTGAATAGCTACAGCTTAAGATGAAAAGCAAAAGGTGATAAGCCGATAAAGTGTTAGCAAAAAAAAAGCAGCTTCCTCTGGTAAAATCGATAATTTTTTGATGCCCTTTGAAATCATGATAGATTGCGGTATTTTAGGCGGGAGTCTTCTAAAATATTTTTAATTGTCTTAACCCCTCCAGGGGCATGGGCGCCTCAACATACCTTGTATTTCTATTCTTTGTCGACGTTTCGATAGCATATCTACTTTTCTGACGTGCAGTTGCTAGCATAGCTAGCACCTAATGTCCGCGCCGTCTTTATACTGATAAGCTCGGAGCGCAGTGGAAGTTCTATTATTATATTTAAAATATTTATTTATTATTATTGTTTATTTTTATACCTTAGACTTTTAGTATAGGGTATACTGTTTTTGTCACGATGAAAATATGTAACAGCTTAAAGGAGGCTCCGGAGGTATCGCAATGTATATACTATAGGTATATATAAATGATCAGGGTTACCTCCTGATCCGATTTAGCCATGTCTGTCTGTCCTTTCGCACGATAACTTTCGATAGAATGAAGCTAGAGCTTTGAAATTTTGGTCAAATGTTGGTAGTATGATCTTGTTGGTATTGAAAATGGGCATGATCAGGCCAAGAGAACGCCTACCTCCCCTACATATGTAAAATTATTAAATGTATCTATAACTCCCGATTAAATAAAATAAATAATATGAAAAGCCATAGCTTTGGCAAATTGTTTGCGAGGGTAATCTTATACTCTCCTGGGAAAATCAAATTGATCAATTGAAAACTAACGATAATTTTCTTACAAAGAGCCCCGTACTACCCTACTTTTCCCGTTTTTTGTCTATAACTCTTGAGCCAATTGACGTAGACGCCTGATTTTTGGCATGTAACCCTGGGGTAAAAAGCGGCTTGAGTTTTAATAGGTTGGGCATAATCAGATCAAAGGAACACTTCCCTCCTCTACAAAATTCAAAAAATTACGATAACTTTCGATAGATTGACGAGTTGAAAATTTGGCAGAATGTTGGTAGTAAGATCCAGTTAGTTGGTATTGAAGATCCGACCCAAGGAACCCCCACCTCCCCTACAAATAAAACTTCAAATAAGCGATAACCTTTGATAGAATGAAGCCAGCGACTTGAAATTTTGGTCAAAGGTTTGAAGTGAGATTGAGTTATGATAGTTGGTATTAAAGATGGGCCAGATCCAACCAAAGGAACCTCTACCTCCCCCACAAATGAAACTTCAAATAAGCGATAACATTCAATGAAATGTAGCTAGTGACTTGAAATTTTGGTCGAATGTTTGTACTAGGATCTAGTTGGTTGTTATTGAAAATGTACAAGATCCGACAAAGGAAGCCTCTACCTCTGTTTAGAATGCTGCGATGGTCGATCACCTGAAAACAGAGAAAAATTAACATAAGATGGAATATACGCATACGTGGAAATAATTTTCGATGTATACTTACCTTAGTTGCCGTATTGATCTGCATCAGCATCATCGCGGCGTCGTTGTCTACTTGGAAAGAATGAATTGGACAACAAAGAATCATCACTAAATTAATATTACAATTATAACACTTATCTGACATGAACTCGACTGGTTGGAATTCTCCCGACGCGACATCGCTGCACTAATCACTTTGAAAACAACACGGAATTAGACAAGACAACACAACACGGCACAATCAACAATCGATTTGTTTTGAATTTTTATGTTTACACACTTAATTAGACTTAACCTCACTTTCCACTCGATTAATGTCAAATAGATCAGCTGCTTGTGAAATTGTTAATGTGGCTCACAAATTAGCTGAATGACCCTGATTGAAGTTCAAGGCTCTTGCATGAACTGACGTCATAAAAAGACCGTTCTTAAGTTAACATTGGGGGGCAAAGACCTTTTCCATAGTCCTCCGCGTGGGCGCCCCCTGGTAACGGCAGTGTATCAATTCGCTGACGGCCAATGTCTTAGCGATAAGACAGTTTGGAAAAGGCAGATAGCTGTAGCCTGAATGGCTGACGAACACCTAAGCGTCTCAGGTTTAGTAGGATGGAATGACTTGCATAGTTGGACCTGCTACATAGTTGTGTGGGTTCCAGCACGTTTATTAAACCATCTGAAGCAGCTATCTCCGAGGCCATTCCCTGAATGGGGTTAAGCGACGTGCTGACAACTCGTCCTTGTAAAAACCACTCCATGTCAAGAAACCTGGAACAAAAGCCTCGGATTGGACGGATCATCAACGACGACCACGCAAACGAATAAAGGATTATTCTTTCGGATCCTGGAATGTACGCTCCCTGAACAAACCGGGAGCCGAGAAGGCCCTCCTTCAACAGGTCGAAAAGTACAAACTGAGCATTACTGCAGTCCAGGAAACAAATTGGCTTGGCAGCGAGATTAATGACAAGAAATCGCACACAATTTTTACAAGTGGCAAACCATCGGGCCGCAAGGAGTTTGGAGTAGCATTTATAGTGAACAATCGCCTCAAACCGCATATTACTGACTTCAAACCCATTAATGAACGGCTGTGTGCGATTCGCATCAAGACTCGATTCTTCAATCTCTGGCTCATCAATGTGCACGCCGCCACTGAAGTTAAAGAAGACGCAGTAAAAGACGAGTTCTACGCCCGCCTTGAAAATCTCTTCGACTCACTTCCAACAAACGACGTCAAATTGCTGCTGGGAGACTTTAACGCGAAAGTCGGAAATGAAAGTTGGCACCGGGGGACCACTGGCGGCCACAGCCTCCATGAAGAATGTAACGATAACGGCCAGCGACTTATCGACTTTGCCTGCAGCAGGAATCTAGTCGTAAGCTCTACGTGCTTCCCGCATCGACGCATTCACAAGCAGACCTGGAAGTCTCCAGACGCACATACCGTCAACCAAATTGACCACGTCCTCATTTGCAGGAGATGGGCGTCTAGTGTGATGGATGTCCGCTCCTGTCGAGGAGCAAACTGCGACTCAGATCATCACTTGGTGAAGACGACCTACAGATGTAGAATTTCCTCAGTGCACCAATCAAGAATCAGCCCTCCCAAAATCTTTGCGGTTGATAAGCTTTTGAGTGATGCTACAGCGGTGGCGTATACTACCGCCCTTGAGGAAAAACTATCACCTATGCTACACAACATCAGCAACACAGGCGTCCATGGGTTCTGGGAAGAACTCAAGGGTACCATCAAGGATGTCGCAGAGAAGGTCGTGGGATATAAAGCCCGGCGAGCGCGAAATGACTGGTTCGACGAAGAATGCAAAGACTCACTTGACGCGAAAAACGAGGCCTACAGACAATGGATTCAACGAGGAACCAGGGCCAGAAGAGAAAAATATGACGAGCTACGGCGAATATCGAATAGAATAATTAGACGTAAGAAACGTAAATACTTTGACGAGCAGTTGCTGAACATAAACGAAAACTTAGCTAATAGGAACACCAGACAAGCGTGCAAACTAGTAAATACAATTAAGAACGGTTACCAACCCAGGACTAGCCTTTGTAAGGACAAGGATGGAAACATCATCAGCGACACCGATGGTATTAACAAGCGATGGGCCTCTTGTTTTGAAGAGCTACTAAACCGACCATCTAACATCCCCACACAGGAAGCTCTCAACGATATTGTTGATCTAGGCCCACCCATTCAACCCCCGACAGTAGAGGAAGTTGATCGGGCCTTGCGGTCACTAAAACGAAATAAAGCGCCGGGCGCTGACGAGATTCCAGCTGAACTGCTAAAATTCGGTGGAACGAGTCTAGTTCATGCCATACATCAATTACTCCTGCGAGTATGGGAGAACGAGGAGATTCCAGACGATTGGCGCAGAAGCATCATCTGTCCAATTCATAAAAAGGGAGATAAACTGCGGTGTGAGAACTACAGGGGCATCTCACTAGTTTGTACGTCCTATAAAATTTTGACGAAAATTCTGGAAAATAGAATAAAACCGTACGCAGAACGAGTCATTGGCGAATATCAAAGCGGTTTCAGACCTGGTCGCTCCACAACCGATCAGCTCTTCTCAGTCAAACTGATACTCCAGAGGTGCTGGGAATACAACGTAAACGTATACCAAATCTTTGTCGACTTCAAGCAGGCATACGACAGTATCGATCGTGGAGTACTGTACAACATCATGCTGCAATTTGGTATACCGGCAAAATTAGTGCGACTGACAAAGATGACGATGACCAACTCCGTCTCACAAGTCAGGATCCAGAATAGACTTACTGATCTATTTGAAGCACGCACTGGTTTGAAACAGGGCGATGGACTGGCACCGACGCTCTTCAACCTAGCACTGGAATACGTTATTCGGGCCATGAATATGGACAACAGCAAGACGCTACTCATCAAGTCGACACAATTAGCAGCGTACGCCGACGACATCAACATCATGCCCCGAAGATTGGCTGACGCAGAAGAACTTCTGCATACGCTCGATACCGCTGCAAAGGAAGTTGGATTACGTATTAACGAGGGTAAAACTAAACTAATGATGCAATCGGTGACAAGGACACCTGCACAACCAAGCATCAATGTGGGGGACCTCAACATCGAGTTCGTGAACAACTTCATTTACCTGGGTTGCAACTTGTCAAGGGACGCCAACGAAACTGACGAAATCAAGCGACGGATACAGTTAGCTAATAAGACTTTTTTCTCGGTTCTCCCCATAATGAAATTGAAGCATGTGCACAGAAACACGAAGCTCCGCGTGTACAAAACCATTATACGACCAGTGCTATGCTATGGCTGCGAAGCATGGACCCTAACTCAAGCCTCCGAAAACATGCTAGACACTTTTGAACGTAAGGTTCTACGGCGAATTTTCGGGGCTGTTTGCGATCGAGATGGATTGCGCATCCGGTACAACCATGAGTTGTATGAAATGTACGATGAGCTGCAAGTCTCGAAAATCGTCAAAGTACAACGACTTCAATGGGCAGGGCATGTACAAGGAATGGACGATGATCGCATGCCTAAGAGAGTAATGAACGCAGAACGAGTCGACGGAGCGAGACTGCGAGAACGACCGAGATCTCGTCGGGAGAGCTCAGTAGGTGTGGACGCCGCGCAGCTGCTGGGCTCCCAAAATTGGAGGACGCGGTCACGTGACCGAGATAATTGGAGGACAATGATCCAGGCGGCCAAGGCCCGACATCGGGCTGTCGCGCCACGATGATGATGAAGTTAACATTGCTTTTGCCGTTTCTTTAATAGTTTTGATTCTGTAAGCGGACACTGTTTGTTCAGTTTTGATTGAGTTCGGTCGCCGTTTTGCATTTCTTCAGATAGATTTATTAGGATTAAATATTAATTTGTATCCGGAATTTGAATTAGCTTTGATGTGCCATTAGAAATTGTGTGGATTGTTATTAAATAAATACTTTATTAATCGAGTTCAAAGTGTGTTCGATTTTCCTTTAAAAAAATAAAACAAGCGCGTTTTTTACTTAAACATCGAATTTAACTCAACAACCTCCTCTACATGTGAGACTTCGTATAAGCGGTAACTTTCGATAGAATGAAGCTAGCGCCTTGAAAAATTCAACAAATATTTATATTGTGTGTTAGTTAGTTGATTTTGAGAATGGTCAAAATCCTTCTGAATGATTGCCAACCTCCCCTATAAACTGGTCATATAGGAAACTCACTTTTAATGCATATAGTCGTGCCAATTAGTACTTTTGGTATCACCACTTGGTCTGTACAAGTCTAGGGTATATAGGCTTCGGACTCTGGTTATTATTACCCACAGGCAGTTTATGTTCGCATCGATCTTTAGATCGTAGAGCGGTGACCGAACGAATACAGGCACCCAGCGCATCTATTAGTTATATTGCGAGTATTTGCCCAAAGCGTAAAACTAATCGAATGAAAACTGGATTTAGAAGCTGAAGGTCCCTAGACGGCGTCTGTGGTGTAGGCCCTCCAGTAGGTGGGCTAGGCGAATAACGCAAAGAAGCTAATTTTGCTAAATATAGGGTGGTAAAAAATTTTCTTCCATAGTCCTCCGCTTTGGCGCTCCCTATAACGGCAGTGATCACTGACTAACCGATGTCAAGCCGCCAGTTAGGGCGGTGAGATGATTTGGTTGAGGTAACTCTTTCCCCTCTTTCTGTCGTTCAACCCGACATACAAAGGACGTATGCCAGGAACTTGCACTATCCGAAATCTTCTATGCTAAAGAAACGTCAACTATTCCTCGGATAAGGACTAAATCAACGGTTACGATTTTTGGCTATCGTACAATGACAAAGAATGGATTCTGGAATGTGCATACTCTCCTGGATAATGGATCAGAAGGTCCACAGAACACATGTATTCTTCAATCAAATAAAAATAAATAACTGGCGCAACAGTCCAATTTGAACCATGGCTTCGAGATGAGTTAGCATCATCTCATTTTCTAGATCGTGACGGTTTTTTTTTTTGTGCAGAGGTATGTGATCAGCAACACGCTCAACCGAGTTATTTACCCCATAATGGGTACTCATTTAACAGCTGAGTGGGCTCATAGTCCGACACGTAAATCCCCGGAATCGAACCGGGGCCCAGTGCGTTGAAGGCGAGCGTGCTAACCGTTGCGCCATCCGGACTACATTCTTCAATCAAGGAGGGAGACAATTTGTGAGGTATAAATAAAACATATTAGGAGTTAATGAGATAAGATCGTGGCACAGCGGAGAATTTATCTCTCCAACGCAACCGCAATGCTATACTCCGGTAGAGCTACCGGTAGTAGTCGTGAGTCAGATGTGGGACTGGTTTTAACCAGAGCCGCACGAAACTCTCTCCTCTCTTGGGATTCGGTTGCTGACAGAATCAGGATCGCCAGGTTCAGGACCAAAATGAGGAACATCTCAATAATACAATGTTATGCTCCAACTCAACCCGACAATGTCTTGGGGAAAGACTCCTTCTACGAAAAACTAAACGCCGTTCAGAGCAGAACACCTAAAGGTGACATTATAATGGTTATGGCTTGTTTGAATGCAAGAGCTGGCGCTGATAATGATGAGCTCAGATATGTGATGGGTGACACGGTCCTGGTGATCGTAACGACAACAGTGAAAGATTTGTAGAGTTCTGCAACTTTGACAGTCTCTTCATGGGTGGTATTCTGTTTGAGCAGAACCACCATCACAAAATCAGTTGGTCCTCTGTTGATCGGCGCAGGACACAAATTCAGATCGACCATTTGGCCATTAGTAGTCCGGATGGCGCAATGGTTAGCACGTTCGCCTTCTACGCACTGGGCCTCGGTTCGATTCCTACTGAATACGGTAGTTTTCGATAAAAAAGGGGATTTTCGTGTCGGACTATGAGCCCACTCAGCTGTTAAAGGAGTACCCATTTATGGGGTAAATAACTCGGTTGAGCGTGTTGCTGATCACACACCTCTGTACAAGACCGTCACGATCTAGAAAATGAGATGATGCTAACTCATCTCGAGGCCATGGTTCAAATTGGACTGTTGCACCTGTTATTTATTTATTTTGCCATTAGTAAAAGATTCAATAGTTGCCTTCTGGACGTACGAAACAAGAAGGGTGCCGATATTGGGATGGGAAGATACCATTATTTTATGATCGCTTATCTTCGATTGCAGCCGTGCGTCTTCCTACCGACGATAGACATAGGCGCCGCAAATTCAGTACCGCTCGACTAAAAAATCCAGCTGTCTAACAACAATATAACGACCATCTTGTGCAAAAAACAGCTGAGATAACTAGTCACCCAGATAGTGATATAAAAGAAAACTGGGATGCCATAAAAAATGCGTACATTAATTGCGCAGATACCATCCTTGGCACAAACCCGGATTACCGGAATAAGACCTGGACGTCCGATGCTTCATGGCAACGGATTGTTGAAAGAAAAGAACTGAAGGTTCGTTTGGCTGCAGCATCAGACGATAGTCGAAGCAGCATCGAACTCCTTTACCGTCAGAAATTTCGAGATGTTCAGCGTAGTGTACGACGCGATGAAAGAGTTTATGCGAATTCTCTTTTAGCCTCAAGAGACGAAGCCCAAAGAAGTAACAACTTAAATGCGTATGCGGAGTCATCAAGGAGTTTACAGGTGGTCGTAACTCTTGCCAACATCCGGTGAAGGATAGTGATGGAAAGCTACTTATCTTGGAAGAAGATCAAATGAGGCGGTGGAAAGAACACTTCGCCGCTGTCTTGAACCGTTTAACCTCCGGTGAAGTTCCCCTCATATAGATTACTTAGCTAACCATCAGACTGTGCGTATACCTATATAGTCCACTGTCCCGACTAAAGAGGAAATAGTCGCTGCAATGATTGCGCTAAGGCGGCTATTACTCTATAAAAGTTCTTTTACAAATATCTTTGAAGCACGATATTTTAAAAGAACTTTTATGAATGATATTAGCCGCCTAAGGGGGAAGGAGTGCAAGCTTGTAAGAAAAGTACTTGAAACACGTAACGTTCATGTCGCAAATCTTTTCTCAGGCTGCTAATACACTATAAAAGTCCTTTGAAAATGTCTTTTATAAAAGATATTTGTAAAAGAACTTTTATAGTGTAATAGCCGCCTAAAACGAGGAAGGGCCATCGGAGTCGACAGTATCTTTGCCGAACTTTAACAAGCGTAACTCCCGAGTTACTGCATCCACTTGTTGATAAAGCGTGGAATACAAAAACTTTCCCAATGAGTGGAAGGAAGGTTTGATCAAAGGTAGCCTCACAGACTGTAATAATTTGAGAGGAATTTGTGTGCTTCCTGCTGTTGGCACGATAATACCTAACATTAGCCTGGAAATACTAAAGGCCCACTTAGAAAGCACAATTAATGAACAGCAGGCAGGTTTTCCATCAGGATTCTCCTGTGTCGATTACATTAACTCCTTGCGAGTCATTATCGAGTAATGCGCTGAGTACGATTTCCCGCTTCACTTACTTTTCATTGATTTCGAGAAGGCTTTCGATAGTGTGAACCGAGATTTTATATGAGCGGCCTTGCGCAGGAGAGGTATCCCTGGAAAGCGTGTGGCTATTATTAATGCAACCTATGGCGCCCGCGAAAGGTCGCGTTCTGCACAGAAACACGAAGCTCCGCGTGTACAAAACCATTATACGACCAGTGCTATGCTACGGCTGCGAAGCATGGACCCTAACTCAAGCCTCCGGAAACATGCTAGACACATTTGAACGTAAGGTTCTGCGGCGTATTTTTGGGGCTGTTTGCGATCGAGATGGATGGCGCATCCGGTACAACTATGAGTTGTATGAACTGCACGATGAGCTGGAAGTTTTGAAAATCGTCAAACTACAACGACTTCAATGCGCAGGGCATGTACAACGAATGGACGATTATCGCATGCCTAAGAGAGTAATGAACTCACGACGAGTCGACGGAGCGAGACTGCCTAGACGACCGAGATCTCGTTGGGAAAGCTCAGTTTATTTGGACGCCGCGCAACTACAGGTGGCCAAGGCCCGACGTCGGGCTGTCGCGCCACGATGATGATGGTGATATTAATTGGCAGGAACCTTTTGATTTTCCTCACTGTACACTAGTTGGTACAGGTACAGGTACATGCTCGATTTGCTAAATATCTTAGCTCAATACTTGAGAAAATTATCGGTGGCGATATTTCTTCCAGACCCTATGTATAAGCTGACTAGATCTAGCATAGTTCTACTACTACTACTAATTTGCCGTAATCCCTAGAAGGGTACAGCGCGTTAACTACTCCCATCTGGCTTAGTTGACGTTTCGTTAGGTTTCAGACGATGCATGTTGCCAACGTGTTCCTTCTGCCCGTATCTGCGACAAGTCGGGAAAGTTTCGGGCTTATTATTACGCTCCAAATCACAGAGGAAGAAAACGCGAACATCCACGGCCACGACGTGGACGGGACTCGAACCAATAACTGACCGGCAGCATGAAACATCAGACTGATGACGCGACATCTCAACAACTAAGCTACCAGCCGCCCCCTTCTCGTTTGTCAATACGAGAACCATCTATTGGCTTTCAAGTGTGAAGCATAGGATAGTGGATTGTTTCCTTACAACGTCAAAAAACCTTTATTCCATTCTTAGCCGGATTTGAAGTGCCCTCGTATATACATACGTATATTGCGTGAATTTAGTACGACCTCTAAATGGAACCAATTGCTGGTCGACAGTGACATTCATTTGGCTTGTAGGCTCTATGAAAATTACTGTTCAGCATTGTCCAAATGTCTCCTATCGGTGCAATCCTTTGAAGAGAGAGAATCAGAGGAAATGAAAAAGAGCGAGAGAAACGAAGTAATTCGGCACAAGTGAGGAAGTAGGAAGGGGGATGGAAATTTGACATCTCTTGTGCTTCTATATGGACCGGGTGGGTGTTCCGCGGCAGAGAGACAGACTGGAATGTTATTGTTCCAATAGGAGAAGTAATAGAGGAGATGACATCTCAAGTGCTTCCTGTGCTTTTATATAGACTGCGCGGGTGTTGCGCAGTGGAGGGCGTGTGTCTCTCTGTTTACTTTTTACGACTGGAATTGCTTCAAATAGTTTAGTGTTGAGTATATGCGGATTGCTCCTCCATAGTTTTTCTCTATGGTGCAATCTTATCTGTTCGCATTCGTTCTGCACGTGTATTTATTGCACATTGTCAAAATCGGATGTCTCAGTATCATTTTGAAGCGATCACAAGATATGGCTACACGAATAAGTAGTGGTAAACCATCATTCTTCCACATATCGTCAAGAATGATTTGGTTGTACCTGTACACACCAGCAACAGTCCAAAGTCCCATAAAATGTATCGAGGTCCGCTTGGCTTGAATGTAATAGTCGTTTTGAACAAGCAGGAGACTTTTCAGCCGATTTTTAGTTGAAAGACTCAGAAACTCCCACGTCCTTTCGTTTTGTTTGTAGCAATACAATATACGAGTAATATTTCGAGTACCTCTTGTATAATAATAAAAGAAAATACCCAGAAAATCCTGGGTAAAAGTAAAATCCAGATAAAACATGATCGAAATAATATATACATAGATACTATTATGTTATCTGTTTATTGCACAAATCATATATAGTATAATGTGGTTTTTCATACAACCACCATATTTTGGTATGGTCTTACAACGATAACAAAATAATAAGATATATTATTCCAAATTACAACATTTTGTTAATTATTTTGAACTTGATTTTCACCTAACACATTTTAATTTTACTTTCGCTACATACTGTAAATTCTATACAATTTACTGGTTCTAATTCCCAAAACAAGTATTCCCGATCAACACTCTCGACTCTGCACAAAGACGTAACTCCGCCTTCTGCAATTATGAAAATTATGCTTAATGTTTATTTATTTTTTTAATAACAAAAATTTACTGGATTAATTTAATTTGCAATCACACAGCTTTGGGAGACTGGATCATACTTGCCACTCGGGCACTTTGTCTCAATTTGCTCGCCAGCTTTGCATGTGTAGTATTTATTAGGATCCGAATGGGGCGCGTTTTCAACATCAGTCCCCACAATTGCACCACGAATTTCACAGCCACATGTTTTTGGTGGCGTTGCGGAACAAATACCATTGTTGAAGAACTTGTCTTTAGGACAGAAATCTTGACGTGCGCTGGTCTCCGATGAACAACGAATGTACGCCCAGCATGTCCTCGGATCACGTATAAATTTGCCAGCATGTCCTTTGCATATGGTGTTCCAGTTTATTTCGGGTCCAGTACTGCTACTAGCGTTTAAGACGGGCTTGCATGGTTTCTTAGGGTCTGGGAAGGAGCATTGTTGTTTCTTTGGATCGAAAATGTATCCGGACGGACATTTACCGGCAAAGCGAGTCTCACCATCGCAATAAAAGTAGCCTGCACAGTCGGTCTTATCGGCAATGAATTTTTTATCATAGTCGGGATTCGCTGCTCCGCACTTCGGGATTCTCTCTCCTTCATCACACACGTAGGTGCCTTTTGGAACACAGGCCTCAATCATTGAGTTGTAATCTTCTGTATTAGCAACACAACCGACATTGGTATCGTCGCATTTCTTTTCAACACTGGCTCCACCACATCCTTTTACATAATTTGCCCAAATGCAACTTTTCGTAGTAGGATCAAAAGCTAAGCCATAGAAACACCCGTCGTCTTTTGCCTTTTTACTAGCATCACATTCCCAGAACTTATTACAGTTTGTTTGAGGCTTAGCATCGGGGAACCTGTCGTATGCACTCAATTTTTCACATTCTTTATCAGCCTCTGTCTGAGTATAAGCTGAACAAAAATGCCCCAAACACGTTGCCAGCAAAATGACGACAATGATGGTACCTTAAAAACGGAAAAACAGAAAAAAATTATGTAAAACATTTGAGGAGCGTTCAGAATAGACAGCCACACCAAATTATAGAGAGTTTACGGTTCTATAGATCTAAGCAAGAGAATTTTGGAACATTCCTAGTTGACCGCGGGCGACGCATAGTGGTTCGCGTCTTTGATGAATAGGGGGTTTTAATTGAAATGATTTCGATTTTGCCATGGGTGGGCTCGGCTGATTAAGCGGTCGATACCCTCGTCCTCGCATGCACAATGGCCGCGTTCATAAAAATCCATCGCTGAGTCAGCGCTTCACAATTGCTGACTGGCTAGCACATTGTAATTATTTTCGTGTTTTATAGGCCCCTCAGACGTGCAATATGTTGTTCAAAATTTTCTACAAAAATTTCACGACAAATTTTTGTATGAAAACTTTCCAGTGTGAGGGAGGATAATTATTGTTAAAAAAAATGTTGAACGCTCGGTAAAAAATTTCAAACAGCTTTGAAATTGATTGCGAACCATTCAATATTTTGGGAATGAAATGTCCGCGTGAGGGCTTTCGGCAAAAAATTGTGTTGAGTTATAGTTGTTGAGTCTGCTCCTATGATATTTATATCGATGCGAATTTTAATAAATCGATGTTTCCCAGGTTTGGGTGAATTGGGTATAGTTAATAAGTTAAAAAAAGTATAAATATATGTTAGACGTCCCAAAACATGGGAAACATCGACATTTCAAAAATTATTTGGGTAAAAACATCGATGTCCGGTGGTTGTTAGGTGACCATCGGGGACTACAATTTTGGTGTATTTCATGGGGTTGCGATTGGCTAACGGTTTTCTGTCTCACACTGCACGTCTATTGATGTGTCATCAACAAATTGTGCAAAACTAGGGAGGACAAGGCCTACGCCACAATCGCCGAATATTTCACCACACCCTGAGAATACACGATCGATACTAATCATCAACCACAACCATGCACATCGACAATACTGAATTTTTGGTCAATATTTTTTTTTTGAAAAATTTAAACAAAATATTGAACAATAATTTGCCAAGTGTGCCGGTTCACCGGCGACCAATATTTTCTTAAAAAATTTGTCTTCAAATTTTTTTTACAAAATATTGCACCGTTCGTAATAGAAACCGTATGCCGTCTGTTTCACTTGTCAAATGCCATGTTCAGTTTGGCATTTGACAGAAACTTCTAAATTTCTTGCTTTAATGAGTCCCAGGTGACACACAAGATGTCGCCAATCGAGCTAAAACACGGCCATACACAACACAACCGAGATTAGAATCGAAGTTTGACGGAACTGGCATTTGTTATTTTGCAACTTGACAATTGTCGCAAGTGTCAAATATTGCGCTTAGCCAGAAAAGCGAAAAAAATTTTATGCTGACAGAAAGTGAAAGCTCATAGCCTCAGCGCTTAACTCGGCAAAAGCGTCTCCAGGATAAATTAACATGCAGCACTAAGCGCTTCTCATCGCTGTTGTTTTATTTAGTTAAATTTTTTGTTCGCCTTCGTTTGACACATTTGAATGGTGGGATTTTCTAACAAACTTGCTACACTTTTTTGGCCCATCCCACAAAAAAATGTAATGGACGCGCATATAGTCCGATGGATGCTGTACGTTTGTTCGTTTGTCCGGGCACTGCCCATATTCAGATCTGAACCAAATTTAGTATGTAGGTTCCTTGTGTCACCCTGAGTAAAATCGGGGGACCACAATTGTAGTCATCCACTGGATTAACGGTAGATTCAGTTTTTTTTATTTAAAATAGAGTTACTCGCCTAAGTCTTTTTAAAAAAAAATTCCTTTAAGCATTTCCCGCAGACAGATTCCAACAAAATGTTGTACGTATATTCCTTGGGTTATTATAAGTACCATACGGTGATTTTTTGGACCTCCTTCATGTGTGCGCCAGACAAAAAGGACTCTTTTAAACGTAAACCAAACCTGGTATAAAATGGTATCTCCTGATTCGGGTGATAAAACCAATGCACTTGAGTAGTGTTGGAGACATTTTGAGTCCTTTGGTCACAGCTGATACGATTTTGAGTCCTTTGGGGTGGAAAGAGGACATTCTTACCAAAAAAGACGTTCTTGGCAACGAACTGGTATCTAGGCAAGATGGGTATCACATGAATGTAATGTACTACATGTAATGGACGGTTTGGTGGACATCCAAAGATGCCCACGGGAACGCCGCCTAAGGTAGCATAATAACCGTGAAGGGCCGGGCACCTGGCGAAGGAAAAGGTTCCTCAACGAGCTAAGCAGCGGCCTATGCTTTCTGTAGCTCAGTTCAGGAGACGTGGGGCGGGATTTTGGCGGCTCGTTGCCCCTGTCGTTTACATATTAATAAAAACACATAGGCCTGGGGAAGACAACACAAATATGGGAGGCGAAAATAGTGAATAATAAATAAATGGGGCGATGAGGATGTAATGGTTGGTGGGCTGAGCACATGCCCTCGCGCTCGCATGGGGGTTCGAATGTAATAGGACCCTTGGCCTCTGGTTTCGTACCAAAGACAGATCACTACTCCCCAGGTGATGCCTTCGATCTGCCGGTCGAAACAGCACCACCAGGATATGGTTCATTACAGGTGGTTCATTACGTACTGTTGAAGGCATTTTGAGCCCTCTCGTGTGAAGAAAGGGACATTTGAGGCAATGAAGTGATATCTAGGCAAAATGGGTAACCTATGAATAGGGATATTGAGGTGAATGCACCAGACTTCCGCTAATGACTTTTTGAGTCCTTTGGTGTGAACAAAAGGACGTGTATGCCAGCAAATGGCACTATCCGAAATCTTTTATATGCTAACAAAACTTCAACTATGTCTCGAATAAGGACTGATTCAATGGCTACGACTTTTGACTATTGTAAAATGACAAAGATTTGATTCTGGAATGTGCATACTCTCCTGCACAATGGATCAGCGGGTCCGCAGAACGCACGATTTCTTCAATTAGAGAGGGAATTTCTGAGATATAAATTAAACATCTTAGGAGTTAGAGAGATAAAATGGCGGATCAGCGGAGAATTTATCTCTCCAAAGGGTAGCACTGTAATATTGTACTCCGGTAGAACTATCCGTAGTGGTCGTGAGTCAGGAGTGGGGCTCCTTTTAACCAGAGCCGCCCGAAATTGTCTCTTATCCTGGGCCGGTATCAGACAGAATCATGACCGCCAGGTTCCGGACCAAAATGAGGAACATCCCAATAATACAATCTTATGCTCCAACTGAATCCGAAAATGTTTTGGCAAAAGACTCCTTCTACGAAAAACTAAACGCCGATCAGAGCAGAATAATAATAAAGTGACATCATAATGGTTATGGGTGATTTGAATGCAAAAGTTGGGGGCGATAACTATGGGATCAGGCATGTGATGGCGAGGCACGGACTTGCTGATTGTAATGACAACGGTGAAGATTTGTAGAGCTCTACCACTTTCACAGTCTCTTCATCGTTCGTATTATGTTTAAGCATAAAAGGACCAACACAAAATCAGTTTGCCTTCTGTTGTTTGGCACAGAAGACAAAATCATATCGACCATTTTGCCATTAGCAAAAAATTTTAGAGTTCCCTCCTGGACGTGCGAAACAAGAAGGGTGCCGATATTGGGGTGGGAAGAGATCATTATCTTATGATCGCTAATCTTTGATTGCGTATTGCAGCCGTACGTCGTCCTAGTGACGAAAGATACAGGCGCCGCAAGTTCAGCACCGCTCGACAAATGAATCCAACCGTATAACAACAGCATAATGACCATCTTGCGCAAGTTAGCCAGTAAGCGGCATAAGTGAAAATTGAGATGCCATAAAAAATGCGTACATTGATAGCGCAGATACCATCCTTGGCACAAACCCGGATTGTCGGAATAAGACCTGGATGTCCGACGCTTCATGGCAACGGATTGTAGAAAGAAAAAAACTGAAAGTTCGTTTGGCTGCAGCATCAGTCGACAATCGAAGCAGCATTGAACTCCTTTACCGTCAGAAAACTCGAGAAGTTCAGCGTAGTGTGCGACGCAATAAAAGAGTTTATGCGATAATCTCTACCCACAGCAAAGGAAGCCACAAGAAGCGGCAATTTAAATGACGTACACGGTATCACCAAGGAGGTGGAGGTACAGGTGGTCGTAACTCCCGCCAACATCCGGTGAAGGATAGTGATGGAAAGCTACTTATCTTGGATGCAGATCGAATGAGGCGGTGGAAAGAACACTTCGCCTCGGTTTTGAGCCGTGTAACCTATGGTGAAGTTCCACCTCATACAGATAATTTAGTTAACCTTCAAAATGTGTGTATACGGTCCCCTGCTCCGACCAAAGATGAATTAGTCGCTGCAATTATTGCACTAAAACGAGGAAAGGCCGCCGGACTGCCGATTTACTGCACCCACTTGTTTATAAAGCGTTGAATACAAAGACCTTCCCCACTGAGTAGAAGGAAGGATTTATCATCAAACTTCCGAAGAAGAATAGCTCTACCGACTTTAATAATTGCAGAGGCATTTGTGTGCTTCCTGTAGTTGCCGAGATAACAGCTAAAATAGTCGTGAAAAAACTAAAGGCTCACTGAAGGTCGCCACCCATTGACGAGCACAACCACGATCAAACTTCCATCGAACCATCAATTTCATAGGATGTGTGGAAAAAAAAATCCCCCTATTTCCAACGTTCTATGATATTTGATGGTTCGATGGAAGTTTGGTCGTGGTTGTGCTCGTCAATGGGTGGCCACCTTTAGAAAGCACAATTGATGAAGAGCAGTCTGGCTTCAGATCCGGATTCTCCGGTGTTGATCACATTAAAACCTTGTGAATCATTATCGAGCAATGCGCTGAATACGATTCCCCGCTTCACTTAATTTTCATAGATTTCGGGAAGAAAACTCCTACACCTATCGACATCAATATTAATGGGCAGCCTGTGAAGACGGTGGACAACTTCGTCTACCTGCGTAGCATTGTTGCCGAAAATGGTGGTACGTAGCAGGACATCGCTCGTCGTATCAACCAGGCTAAATGCGCATACGGCATGCTGCACAAAATCTGACAAAGCAGTTTTCTCAGCATCAACACCAAGCTGGGCCTGTTCCGCTCCGTAATACTGTCTGTGCTTTCGTATGGGATCAGTACATGGAGAGCTTTCGTAAGAGTTACCAGAAAACTGCAAGTTTAGGTCAACTCATGTGTTCGTCGAATTTTAAGAATTTTCTGGCCCGAAACAATATCAAATGAACAGCTAAGTCGGCGTACGGGTCAGATGCCAATCGACGAATTGATGAGCAGGCGAAAATGGCAGTGGATAGGTCCCACATTGCGGAAGGATGATAACTGCATTGCTTTGTATGCCATGAAACGGAATTTCATTTCTAACTAAGGCCGACCAAGAGGGGTCTTAAAATCACATGGCGTCGAACTGTGGCGAAAGAGTGTAAGGCGCTGCATAAGTCATCAGGGTAGTTGCAGCCCATTGCCTAGAACAGAGTACGATGGCACGCAGGAGTCGATGGCACGCTGTTCCACATTGGCGTTAAGGCAAAGTATTAGTTGGAACGATAACCTCGTAGCCCTCCTTAGAACTACTTTGAAATTTTAGATAGGTTCACTGAACTGCAGTTACACCGCAGTTCTCCAATTAAAAAAAAAGTCACACTCGATTTTATTTTAACTTTTGCCATAGTTTCCGTTTTTCGTGTTACTTGTTTTCACTACACTTGGTTTAACTTTATTGAAGAAATTTGCAATAACTGAATGTCTTCGCAACAGTGCGCCTCTATATTTATATAAAAAGTTCCGGGGGCGTAATCTCCTGACCTATAATGCGCCTCCTTTTCAAAAAGGAAATAAAAATCAAAACTCGGACTTTTAACAAATCTTTCAGTCTGATCATTATTTTGTTTATGTAAACAATTTAACTGTCGAATTTTTGGCGAATTTCTGGTACAATGTAGTACAATGCGATAAGGGATTTGCTGGATTAAGGGGGGAAACCACATTAGGAGGTTCAAAAAATTCAATTTTTTTATTGCATAAATTGTTAGCTTAGCAATGCAAGAATACGCTCCCAAAGCGAAACTCGCATTCGTTTAGATTTTATGAGCATAGAACCGGGTATAGTCTACAGGCTCGAGCGCACAGCAGGTAGGGCGGAGCATTTGCGGAAAGTCTAACCCAATAAGTAATGAACCGATCATTATGAAAATTGAAAGTATGATTTTTTCTAAAATTTCGAAAAACATGAACAAACTTTTGGGATGATGTCATATTTGTAAGGGTGTTCTTTTGCATAATTAGTGAACAAAAATGGTGAAAATTGAAGTAATTTTTTCCAACACCTGCAAAGTTTTTAAATTATATTATTTTCACCTGCATTCAGGTTCATTTTCTTAGGTAATAAGTTAATAATGTAAAATTAAAAGGTTGTTGATTTCGGATAAAAGTAGCGATTGCAACTACAAGTCCCGCAATTGGAGAACTCTAGTTACGGCCTTCAGCGAACATCAGTGCGTAGCTTTGTTGTTATTTGCTTAAATTATTCACAAAAGTTATTCGAAATATGAATTAAATGATGTCAAAATTTGATTTAATTCTAATTAATTCATCCTACCCAAAAAAAAATCGATAAAAATAAGTGAAAATGAGCCTCCTAATGTGGTTTCCCCCTTAGCTTGATTATACTCGTACTATAATCGTCTTAATGAAATGTTATCAGGTAAATGAGATCGATGTGATTATGCCGGGTATTTATCACTTGCATTTTATTTATTTACTTTGCATTATTTCGAGCATTTGCTCCATTTTCCACTTTGTTTGTTTGTTTGTAGGGAACTACTTCGCATTTCAGTTGTGAAAATGTAGAGTGAGTCGAAACAATTTTGGTGATAAAATCAGTTCAATTGAAATGGAGATTGAAATTCAGTTACAGTATTGGCAATGGACGTCCCAGCAATGGTCATCCTCTGATGGATATAGCTAAAAGTCACATGGAATAAAACAAAAGCCGCTGCCAGGTTGAGCTGTACAGACTTTCGGTTCAAAACTTCAAACGCAAAACGAGTGGCGAAATGTGGCCGTAAAGGCCGAAAGACACCAAAAATGCCTGAAAAATTAATACAGAAACTTGTCCCTTGTTGGGAAAAATTTTCAATCAAGACTATGTCTTTCGACGAAAACGATATTGTTTAGTTCGATCTGCATCTGAGTGAAGTTCCTTTTGAACTCGAATTCAGTTAAAATATTGTAATGTTTCGAACAAAACCGCGTTCATTGCATATTCTTATACTCAATTACCCTAACTCCTTACGGGGCACAGCGCATCAACTTTTTCATGTGGCCCAGTTAACGTTTCGATGGCATAAACCAGTTTCAGAGGATGCAACTGCCAGCAAAAGACCTTTTCCATAGTCCTCCACGTGGGCGCCCCGTGGTAACTAACGGCAGTGTTTAAAACCGCTGACGGCCAAGTCTTAGCGATAAGATAGTTTGGAAAAAGGCAGAAATCTGTAGCCTGAATGGCTGACCAACACCTAAGCGTCTCAGGTTTAGTAGGATGGAATGACTTGCGGAGTTGTGTAACGAGCGTCACGAAAATTGGTGCCGGCCACGCCTTGAACACACTTGCAACTGACTGTACCAGTGCAACCCGACCAATAGCGGCGTTCATAAAACGCATCGCTCAGTGCTCACATAGCGCTGATGTTTTATGAGCGCATCCATTGGAAATATGATTGAACCACCATCTAGGAGTGATTCGCGGCTCCATATTGGAATTCGACCATGACATTTGACAATTTGTCTTTCGGAATTCCAATGAAAATTGGGAAGGTCGAATTGTCAGTTGATAGCCGATAGTCAGGATTCCAACGTGGAGGAGTGAGTCGCCCTGGGGCGCACCAGCGAAATCACAGCACCAAAATTTGGTTGAAAGACACCAAAGGTAGGTGCTTTATTCAAGTATGTTCGCGTGACCGGTCCTAATGGACTCGTTTCAGGTCACAAGCACAATTTCGGCCGGCAGGAATGTTGTCCGCTACATCGAGAACAGAGAAGACATAACCTCCAAGGCGGGCGGCGTATCTGTCGGCCGGAACTGAGGAAGCGGGACGAGCACTGGGAAAACAAAAATAGCACAAGTGTCTGTCGGCCGGAACTCAGGAACCGGGACGAGTACTGGGAAAACACCAATAGCACAAGCATCCGTCGGCTACAGCACGGGCCCCAACGGTGGCTACGCCGGCTAGCGCCCGGGCCCCAACGACGATTAACGTTGGCCACTGTCCCAAAAACCAACCTACCCCGATTCCCTGCTTCACACAGGTGTGTGATTCTGATTAGAGATAGATATTGGGCGGGTTCGACGTTTCGGCATATCCGAAGACAATCGAAGTATATGATCCGGAAACGAATTAGTATCGCTTACGCGGAAGTACGAACTATAGGAGATTAGGTGGCGGCATAGGGGTGATGCGAGCTGCTGCGGCCAGCAATTTTTTTGTGAATTCGTAAGAGACTCGGTCGCATGAAGACGCCGCATAACGGAGCATCCCGGTATTGGTGGTGCATCAGGAGATTCTCCACATCCAATAGGTGTTAGTTTCTTTTTGAAATTATCATCGCGATCAAGTAAACGGTTTAGGTTTTTAACAGCGGATAGAAAATAAAAACCAAAAAAACAAACGAAAATATTGAGAGAACTATTTAAAATTTCTTAATGAATATTTAAAATGGAAAGAAAGGTTGAACCTAAATCTAAATAAATTGCAAATGAGAATGAGAGTAGAGTATTTCCCTAATCAAACACAGCCGCTACGGTGAAAAAAGGAAAGAAATTCACAATTAATTTGATTAATAAAAGAAAATGAAAAGGCAAAAATTAAGAACGGGTTGAGCAATGTTGCGCGGCTCAACCCAAGGTCGGGGAGGGAGCGCGGAACCCCATCGCCATCAGGGGGCTCACGTGCTAGTTCTAGGGATGGTTGAGGATTTCGTCGGTTAGTTCATTTCTTTTGTATCTTGTGAGGGACATACTCGTTTGTTTCGGCATTCGGGCCGACGAGTGATAATTGTTTTCTTTTGTAGCGATAACGAGGCAGAGTGACCCCGCCCACATTACCGATAGCTGGGCTAGTTATCGAGCAAGCGTCACCTCTGGTCATTTCTGAGGAGGTCTTGACACTGAGATGTCACAACTGGTCTGAACGACCATGCCTCGGCCTCCGTCCTCATTCCGAGCACAGCTTAAGCACCAAAAGCGTTACAAATAACCTGCAACATAGTTGTGTGAACTCCAGCACGTTTAGTAAACCATCTGAAGCAGCTATCTTCCGAGGCCATCCCCTGAATGGGTTTAAGCGATTTTCTGACAACTCGTCTTTGTAAAAACCACTCCACGTAAAGAAACCATGAACAAAAGCCTCGGATTGAACGGATCAACAACGACGACCACGCAAACGACTAAAGGATTATTCTTTCGGATCCTGGTATGTACCCTCCCTGAACAAACCGGGGGCCGAGAAGGTCCTCCTTCAACAGGTCGAAAAGTACAAACTGAGCATTACTGCAGTCCAGGAAACAAATTGGCTTGGCAGCGAGATCAATGAAAGGGTATCGCACACAATTTTTACAAGTGGTAAATTTTTAGAATTTATAGTAAACAATCACCTCAAGCCGCACATTACTGACTTCAAACCCATAAATGAACGGCTGTGTGCGATTCGCATTAAGACTCGATTCTTCAATCTCTGGCTCATCAATGTGCACGCCCCCACTGAAGTTAAAGGAGACGTAGTAAAAGACGATTTTTACATGCGCCTTGAGACTCTGTTCAACTCACTTCCAACAAACGACGTCAAATTGCTTCTGGGAGACTTTGACGCGAAAGTCGGAAATGAAAGTTGTCACCGGGGGACCACTGGAGGCCACAGTCTCCATGAAAAATGTAACGACAACGGCCAGCGACTTATCGACTTCGCCTACAGTAGGAATCTAATCGTAAGCTCTACATGTTTCCCGCATCAACGCATTCACAAGCAGACCTGGAAATCTCCAGACGCACATAACGTCAACCAAATTGACCACGTCCTCATTTGCAGGAGATGAGCCTCTAGTGTGATGGATGTCCGCTCCTATCGAGGAGTAAATTGCGACCCAGATCATCACTTGGTGAAGACGTCCTACAGATGTAGAATTTTCTCAGTGGACCAATCGAGAATCAGCCCTCCCAAAATCTTTGCGGTTGATAAGCTTCTGAGCGATGCTACAGCGGTGGCGTATACTATCGCCCTTGAGGAGAGACTATCAAAGGCGTCCATGGGTTCTGGAAAGAACTCAAGGGTACCATCAGAGATGTCGCAGAGAAGGTCGTGGGATATTAAGCCCGGCGAGCGCGAAATGACTGGTTCGACGAAAAATGCAAAAATTCACTTGACGCGAAAAACGAGGCCTACAGCCATGAGTGAATTCAGCCTTAAAGATATGCTAGCAATTACACGAGACTAAGTGATGAATTATTCACTACCGCACATGAGCAAAGTTTCCACAAATTTTTGAACAAAGCCTTTGCTCATGGCGGGTAGGCGTAAGAAAGCACATTACCCAAGACACAGACGATGCTGCCACTATGCTTCTGCCGGCAATGTACTATAGGGCGGCTTGTAACACTTTACTTTGGTCTTGTCTTAAAAACGACCCAAAAAATAAACGATATCATAAAGATAACACGCAGCTTTCCAAAAGACGGCAAACTTCGATTTTTGCTGAGATTTGCCTATTTGTGGGCAGTTTGTAGCTCCAGTAAGTTTTCAACTTGTAAAACAAGGAAGTTTTTTTTTCACTCATTTCAGTTTTAAGCTTTAAAGAAATGCATGTATTGTTGAAACTTGTAGGCCGTTTATACGCAACACGTTAAAGGCTCGGCCAAATAGAACGCGGACAGTTCGCGGTTGAAATCACCGCTGTCCGTCGCGGACTATAGTGGTCTAATAGAACGCGAAATTCGCGGCGGACCAGTGTGAATTCTTTCGTCATCGAGAGCGTCATGTCCAGCAGTTCATCTGACGAGGAAGAATTACTTCTTTTGCTAGCTGCCGGGTCAATAGCAAGACGAAAAAGGAAATGGGTATGTCATAATCAATGTACATTATATGATTCTATTATGTACTTATATAATTTTATATTCCACCCGTACGAGTAACAGGTACACGAGATAAATGTCAAAAGAGAGGAGTACGGGGAATTTCACCGGCTATGCCGTGAGTTGAGTTCATTCGAAGACCGCTTCTTCATTTATTTTCGAATGTCTCAACAACAGTTTGACAACTTGCATGCTCTCCTTGAACCCAAAATATCAAAACTTACCACTAACTGGAGGAGACCCATTCCAGCGAAGGAAAGATTAGCAATCTGCTTGAGGTAAATGAAAACATTGTCAAATCATTGTTATTTTTAGTTTGCATATGTTTTTATTAAAATACATATTAGTAGTACAAAATATAATATTACCACAAAAAAAGAAAGTCCATTCCGTGACAAAAACATTTCGGAAAATGTCCACGGATATCACTTTTTACGTTCGGGGAATATATTAATGGATCATTATACGATGAACTATTGTCTGAATATATTTTAGAATTCGATGCAGTGATTCGCTATATTAGAATTAAAAAATAATGCATATAGGAAATTAGGATATCCGCTTATTTTACTATTTATATTCCCCGTATGAAAAAAGTAGTTTCCATAGATATCTGAAAAAAAAAACTAGAAATTATCAACTGCTATGACTTCGTAGAACGTATTTGCCGGATCCTCATGTGGCTGATTTTCGTTGTTCAGAGCAACGAGATGCATTCGATCGGAAGAATTATCAGAACCGCTGGGATTATGAAACGTTGCATTATCTGATAGAGATGACCGGGAAAAGTGAGGCAGACCTTCAGCATCTAACTCGCGAAGTTCAGCCTGACCAAACATTTGGGCCATCTCCATTTTGATATGAGCTTGAGATCTTGGTGATAATTTTTTAAAAGTTTGCGCATAGCTCAAAAAAAGGTTGTCAATATGTCGAGTTGCTTCGTAGATTTGTTGTCCTTCTTGTTCTGCAGATAACTTAAGATCTTATCAACGTCTGGCTGGCTGGCTGTTTTTGGCCTCGGTTTTTTTGGAGGTGGTTCCATTTGGAAATTGTCAATGATCTCCGAAACAGCATCGTTGGCTTCTTCATCCGCTTCGATAACGCCTGTTTCACCGGACTTAGGTACATTTGAGACCGTCGGACGTGGAGTGACACTATCTGTTAAAAACTCCAAATGTGCAGCCCAGGGCCAATTTTTGAACTTTTTGGCCGAACCCGTAGCTCCCTTCAAGTATTTGACGTATTTCACGTAAGTATCCCTTAAGTTCTTCCACTTAAGCTTCACGATGTCAACTGTAACAAACAGAATATATATATTTTTTTTAAATTGGAACTGTTCACTATAGTTTAATAATAATAATTTTTAAGTATTATATTGAATGTTTATTAATGTAACCCTTCATGTTCTATGTTTTCAATGTTTCAGGTACTTGGCGACAGGTAATTCCCACCGCACCATAGCCTTCTCCTTCCGAATTGGACGCACTACTGTTTCCAGCATAGTTAAGCAAGTTTGTATGGAAATATGGAATTTTCTACAGCCTCTGCATTTGCCAAACCCAACGGAAGAGATTTGGAGAAAATCTGAAGTTGAATATAGAGAGCTATGGAACTACCCTAACTGCATCGGCAGTATAGATGGGAAGCACGTGCGAATGAAATGTCCTAATAATAGTGCTTCCAGCTATTTTTGTTATAAAAACTATTTTTCGATTGTTCTGTTGGCCATAGTAGATCCTCACTACAATTTTATTGTTGTCGATATTGGTAGTTATGGGCGGCACAGCGATAGTGCCATTTTTCAAAATTCCTCCTTCTATCACAATTATGTAGATAAAAAAACAATTCTGCCTCCAAAACCATTACCTGGAACAGACACCCCCATCCCTCATGTGTTTATAGGTGATGAGGGATTTAAGTTAGAAACTTATTTAATGCGCCCTTTCCCACGAAGTATAGTCGCTAATGATGTCTTTGCATTAACGTACAATAAACGACATTGCATAGCTCGACGTGTCGTTGAAAACGCCTACGGTATTTTAGCTCAGAAGTGGCGTATATTTTTTAGGGCTATCGAGGGTGATGTTGATACTGCAGTACATGTCGTGAAAGCTGCTTGTGCTCTCCATAATTATGTTAGAACAGATCAGAACACAGCACTTATTGAGGGAGACTTACAAGAAATCGCTACAGATCAACTCAGCAATGCTTTCACAGCTGATCCATCGAGAGAAAGATCAAGTAATGCTGCCCGAGAAGTACGAGATCATTTCGCTCGTTACTTTAACCAACAAGTTCGTGAATGATGAACTTAAATCGTTTTCTTGAACCGGACCTCTACGGCCGAGCAAAACCACGACCAAACTTCCATCCGACCGAAAAAGAAAACGAAACGAACCGAACCGAACGGCATACGAAACATAATTTTAATCAAAACTTTTTTAAATACACTACACTGGATTACGTTTGTTATGTCATTTTATTTTGAATAAAATATTATGGTTTGGTTTCATTTAATTTGTTTGATATTTCCTGCCATGCTTGTGCTTTTTTCACTACATCCTTATAATTTGGATCACGCAAGTCGTATAACATTTTATAATCCCGCACAAGTTCAATCAGTTCTTCTATGTTGTTCTGTTTACAACTCATTTTGCCTCTGTTAAAAAAAGACAGAAAAATCCTGGTGAAACTTTACAGCGGAAAAGCCGATATTGTCAAATTCTGCCCCTTCACTTCCGCACAAAACACGCACAACAAACGATCTCTTATCTATGATACCGAACTTGTCCGCGCGCGAACTCTGTAAAAATTAACAACCAGTTCGCTGTCCGCCGCGAACTGAATTTGTCCGCCGCGGCAATTCGCCTTCTGTTTGACCAGAATGATGCAAAATCACATGATACAGAGTTCGCGGACAGCAGAGACTCCAACCGAAAGCTGTCCGCGCGGACAGTCCGCGTTCTGTTTGGCCGAGCCTTAAGTTAGTAGGGGGATTCCCGCTGTATTGTAAACGTCGCATTCGTCCAAACCTTCTGTCATCTGTCATAAAATGTCGCACTCAATGGTCGTGATCGTTCGGTCATCGCTCTACGATAGTAATCTAGAGCTCGGAGATCAAATCTCGGCGCGATCAAAAACTGCCTGTGAGTACTTATAGAACTCTCACAGTGCTCCGAGCTTGTCAGTGTAAAAACGGCGCGAATAGGAGGTGCATACTAGCAACTGCACTTCCGAAAACTAGATATGCTATTGAAACGTCAACAAGGCATAGAAATGCTAGAGACGTTGACGCGCCCATTCCCCTGGAGGGGTCAAGGCAATTAGAGGGAGATAGTAAAATGACAGAAGTTTACAACGTTACGACGTTTACAACGTGAGCATGAATCTCCCTAATGTTAATGTTCCCTTCTGGAAATCAGCTGTCGTCTCCTGTTTAATCGTTTGGAAACCCATTGGGATCATTTCGGTCACTCTGCTTTCTTAACCAAAATAGATCTCGCTTTGAAAACGCCGGAGCTGTACAAAGCACCAAGCACAAACAAGGCTGAAAGTGAACTACATAAATCATGCGGAGTGAGTCTGTGAGCCATGGTGTTGTCGTTCGACAGTGGTGTGGGGAGTAAGAATAAGCCACAAACTTTCCTGACTTCCCCCTAAAGGGGGTTAAAAAATGTTAGCAATATGCAAGCCCAATGTCAAGTAAGCCCTTTAGGATTAATTGGTGCGCTATGCCGCTCTGAGGGCTAGGGATAATAATAGTAAATAGGAAGCTCGTTGATATTGGTGTTTTTAGGTAAATACTGTGAAACCGGCCTTGCAGTCAAACAAATATTCGAATGTGGAGTTTGATGTCAGCTCATGAAAAAAATTATTCCTTGAATCGAGCCTAGTGTACTGTACAATTTTCGGCAGTGTAGTATATCAGTGAAACTAAAATAGTATCTCAAAAATATTGAGATAGACGGATGTGTGGTATGTCTAACCATTCAGGACTTCAGAATATTTATTTATCTTGTTACGGCAAGCCATCACGGCAAATGTAATATTTTTTGTTGTTGTAAGCATTGGGTCGGTTCAGAAGGTACAGAAGCGCGAACTGGAGCAGTTCCGCAACTTTTCGATTATGCAGTCTGTGCCTGCTGAACGCGAATGTCGTTGTCACACACTCTTCATATGAAAGTCAAGGAGAAAGAAGAAGAAGAAAAATGTGAGCGCTGAGCAGAAATATTTCCCGCTCGGTGATCATTGGATCATCATCACTTGAGCGGCAGTTGCTCAGTATCTTCTGAACCCATCCATTCACAACAGATTTAATAAAAAAACAGGAGTTTGGAGCCTGGAGTCCGAAGCGTATATACGCTAGACTTGTACAGACCTAGTGGTGATAGCAAAAGTACCAATTGGCAACGACCATTTGCATCAAAAGTGAGTTTCTTTTATGACCAGTTTATAGGGGAGGTTGGCACTCATTCAGAAGGATTTTGACCATTCTCAAAATCAATTACAAACTTACCCATTCTACAGATATTTGTCGAATTTTTCAAGTCGCTAGCTTCATTCTATCTAAAGTTATTGCTTATTTGAAGTCTCACTTGTAGGAGTAGGTTTCTTTTGTCAAATCTTTCCCTTTTTCTAATAACAACCAACTAAATCCCAGTACAAACATTTGAACAAAATTTCAAGTCATTAGTTTCATTTTATCGAAAGTTATCGCTTATTTTAAGTTTCATTTGTAGGGGAGGTAGGGGTTCCTTGGGTCGGATCATGCCCATTTTCAACATCAACCAAGAAGATCTTACTGACAACATTCTACCAAATTTTCAACTTGCTAGTGTCATTCTATCGAAATTTTTCATATTTACTTTATTGCAATTTGTAGGGGAGGTAGGCGTTCCTTTGATCCCATTATGCCCAACACACTAAAACGCAAGCAGCTTCTCACCTCAGGGTTTCATGCCAAAAATCAGGTGTCTACGTCAAGAGTTATAGACAAAAATCGTGAAAAGTAGAGTAGTACGGGGATCTTTGTAAGAAAATTATCGTTAGTTTTCAACTGGTCGATTTGATTTTTCTAGGAGAGTATGAAATTTCCCTTAGGAACAATCTACTAAAGCTAGAGCTTTTCATGTTTATTTAATCGAGAGTTATAGATACATTTGATAATTTTACATATGTAGGAGAGGTAGGCGTTCTCTTGGCCTGATCATGCGCATTTTCAATACCAACCAACTAGAACATACTGCCAACATTTGACCAAAATTGTAACAGACAGACGGACAGAAATACAGACAGACATGGCTAAATCAAACCAATAGGTGACCTTGATCATTTATTTACATAAATAATAAATAAATTACTGGCGCAACAGTCCAATTTGAACCACGGCCTCGAGATGAGTTAGCATCATCTCATTTTCTAGATCGTGACGGTTTTTGTGCAGAGGTATGTGATCAGCAATACGCTCAACCGAGTTATTTACCCCATAATGGGTACTCATTTAACAGCTGAGTGGGCTCATAGTCCGACACGTAAATCCCCGGAATCGAACCGGGGCCCAGTGCGTTGAAGGCGAACGTGCTAACCGTTGCGCCATCCGGACTACCAAATTTATTTACATATATACATTGATATATCCCCGGAGCCTCCTTTAAGATGTTACTTATTTCCGTCGTGACAAAAACAATATACCCTATACTAAAAGTCTAAGGTATGAAAAAATTGTTCAGCACGTTGCAGGGAATTGTTGGCATCATTTTCAGGATAGTAAAATTGGCCGATAACCATTGGAATTTCAGAAAAACGAAATGCTTTTGGAAAGACCATATTCTTAAGCAAACAAAAAAAAAACACATTTTCGACAACAGTATGCCTTTTAACATTTTGTAGTTTATTTTATAAAGCAATTTATATTTTTATAGATAAAGTAGTGAAAAGGCAGCAGCTGTCACAAGGCGAAGAAATCAATTTTGAAACTCTCACTAGTCATATGGATGAAGTGAACCAAACAGTCTCTTTAACCAAATATATGGTGGAGGCAAGTTTTTGTCGGCTTGACTAGACTTCAGAACTTTATTTGTACAATCGTAATGTCTAATATCTACTGAAGATATTTTTAAAAAATATTGTAATGTTTCCTCTGACCGAAACCAGGTTCGTTAGATATTCTTATGCTGAATAATGAAAACACTTCGACTGAGAAACACACACACTTTATTTAATAAACGAACTAACTACATACATATATACACACGTAACCGACAATGAACGGCTTACTATTCGCTTCCGGTGGATATCTGTCACGAATGAACTTTCCATGAGAACTACTTGTCGCTCCCGGTGACATCTGCTTTTTATAGTTGGAACTGTTTCGAAAAGGTTCCAGACTCCAGATAGCTCGAGAATCAGCTGGTACTTGTCATGTATGGTTCGACGTACTCTGTATGCATATTACAATATTTACAGTATAAATGAAACACTATATTCTTTATATTTTCACATTTATCGAACTGTAAAAAAACAAAGGAAGAAAAACGACATTATTCTATTCAATTTTCCTGTCAAAATACTGTTGGGAGATTTTAATGCCAAAGTTGGAAACGAAAGTTTGCATCAGGAAACCACTGGAGGAAATAGTTTTCCATGAGGAATGAAACGAAAACGGTCAACGATTAATCAGCTTCGCCTGCAGTAGGAATCTTATCGTAAGCTCCACATGTTTTGTACATCGACGCATTTACGAATAGGCTTAGAAATCTCCAGACGCACGTATCATCAACCAAATTGATCACGTCCTCATTTGAAAAAGGTGGGTGTCCAGTGTATTGGATGTCCAATCCTATCGAAGTGCAAACTGCGATTCAGACTATCACTTGGTGAAGACAACTTTCGGTGTAGAATTTCTTCCGTTCACCAATCGAGAATCAGCCCTCCCAAAATTTTCGATGTTAAAAAACTCCTGAGTGATGCTAGAGCGTAAAAATATACAATCGCCCTGGAGGGAAAACTATCACCTATGCTACACGCCTTCAACAATACAGGTTCCGGGAAGAACCTAAAGGGTACCATCAAGAAAGTCGCAGAAAAGATCGTGGGATACAAAGCTCGTCGAGCGCGAAAAGGCTGGTTTGACGAGGAGTGCGGGAAAGCACTCGACGCAGAGAACGAAGAATACAGACAATATATCCCACATGCAATATAGTAGACCCAAAAAAGAAAAATATGACCAGCTACATCGAATATCGAATAGAATAATTAGACGTAAGGAACGGAAATACTTTGACGAGCAGTTGCTGAACATTAATGAAAATCTAGCTAATAAAAACACCAGACAAGCCTACAGACTAGTAAATACAATCAAGAACGTCTATCAACCCAGAACTAGCCTCTGTAAGGACACGGATGGAAACATCATCAACGACACCGATAGCATCAATAAACGATAGGCGTCCTATTTTGAAGAGATTCTGAATTCAACATCTAACGTCCCCTTCCAGGAAACCCAAATCGATGGCGTTATTATTGATCATGCTCCAACTACACAACCTCAGTAGACAAATTTAATCTCGCCTTGCGGCTACTCAAACCAAATAAAGTGCCGAGTTCTGACGAGGTTCCAGCTAAGCTGCCAAAATCCAGTGGAACGGGTCTATCAAATGCCATATACCAACTACTCTGCAAATCTGGGAAGGCGATGTGATTTGTAACGGACGGTTTGGTGGGCATCCAAAGATGCCCGTGGGGACGGAGCGTTAGGTAGCGTAATGACCGTGAGGGTCGGGCCGTGTCATCTAACAAAGAAAAAGGCACCTCAACAAGCTAAACAGTATCCTATGCTTGCTGTAGTTCAGTTCGGTAGACGTGGGCGGGGCTTTCGCCTCTCATTGCCGCTGTCGTTTACGTATTAACAAGAATTCATAGGCCTGAGGAAGAAAACACAAACATGGGAGGCAAAATGGGGAGTAAAAAAATTAGGCGATAAGGATGGAATGGATGGCGGACGGCTCAGTGGCCCTCGTGCTGGCATCGGGGTCCAGGTTTCCTCTGGTTTCGTACCATCGAAAGATCATTACTAATTACGTGCTGCCATCGATCGGCCGGTGTAAGCAGCGCTGCCAGACCAGAATATGATTCATTACAGACCCCTGCTGATTGACGCAAGAACATCAGTTGTCACATCCACAAAACGAGATATAAGTTGCGGTGTGGGAACTACAAAGGTATTTCACTTGTCTGTATATCATATATCCTATAAAATATTAACGAAAATTCTAGAGAATAGAATAAAACCGTACGCCGAACGAATTATTGACGGTTTCAGACTTGGTCGTTCCACATCCCATCAGCTGTTTACGGTTAAGCTAATCCTGCAAAAGCACTGGGAATACAACGTTGACGTGAGTTATGGATCCGAATATGAAAACTGGTTCTTTCAAAAATAAGAGTTTATTGTCTTGCCTCTATGACGATTAATACAAGAATGAGAGTGAATCTACTCAGTTCAAAAAGAAAGTAATTTGCATACATACAAAAGTTGAATTCAATGTTGTTACAATATATAGTTCAATATAGTTATTAAAATTATAGAGTTGCCGTAATCCGTAAATCCAATGAATTAAATGATTTGATAAAATAAAAATTATTGCATTATAAGATTACATTTAATTACAAAATGAAGCTATTAGACATATCTAGTAATAATATAGTTGCTGTTGTGGGTGTTGCCATAACTCCTCCCCTCCGAGAAGGATACGCTAGGGTCAAGAACTGCATCTTTTGTGCTGTGTCTAGAGCAGCGTGTTTGCTGAAACTTCCAGGGCATCATTTTGAAGAAAGGATGGTAATTTGCATTGCAATTTGACTGATTTAAATTGACGCAATCTTGAGTGTGTAGTTTCAATAGCTTCTTTTTTTTGCATATTTTGTAAAGTTGTTGGATATCTTTAGGAGTCAGGACAACATAAAGGGTGCTTACAATAAACATATTTTACAATCAGATATGAGCAGCTCTTAATGGATATTGAAAATAGTTTTTATTTTGGTTTAATTATGCTGTTGCCATTTAAGTCTTGATTTGAGTTTTTTCATGGAATCTTGTAATTATTTCTATATACCTACATGTACCTAGGTACATACATGTGCCCAGTGGGTTTTATTTTGCTTGAATTTATAAACGGTCGCCTAAAATATATCTTCTTAGTTCTTTATCGAATACATGTTTTGAAATTTTCGTTTCCGTTTAAGTCTTCTTTGTGTATTTTTTGGTTCTTATCAGTTATGATAGTGACGTGGTTGTTAGTTTTAACTTTATGTTTCTTAAACCTAGCTGTAACTTTATTTCGTCTACACTCTTTTCTATAAACCGACTGATTTTCATCTAATTTTCGGGGATTTTCACGACCGAGCCATGGAGGCTAATGAAATGTCTTATAGATCTAACAATATTTAAGCCATTTTTCGTTTCCAAGTTGTAGGCTGCAGCAAATTTTGAGAAACGATCGGCTATTGTTAGAATAGGTTGGGAACAAATGGTATATACATCGACATATATAGAATCTAGTGGTTTCAGTGGGCTCTCAGACTGTTGAAATTTGATATTAGGTGGGTTTCTGTCATACTTAAGGGTCTGGCATATCTCGCAATTATTTATTATTTTTGTTATTTTAGTTTTAATATGGGGAAAATAATAATTTCTTTTGAGGTGTAAAACCGTCTCATTAATACCTCTATGATTGTTCTTTTGATGGTACTCTTGAATAACCTTGTTTTGTTCATCTTCCCCAGTCACATCAGTAACCATTTTAATACAGCGAACTAACTTAAATAACTTTGAGTTTGAAAAATATTTGGAATATACGTTTTGTACTTGGCGAAATGTCGTATCATCGGTAAGAATTGCAGTAAGTTTATTAGGCACCAAGTATTCTTTGAATATTTCTGTAATACGATCTTCTGTAAAACTTAGATCCCGAAAAATTCTCCGCTGTTTTCTTTTGAATAAAATTTTTGTTGACACACGAGGATTCCTATCTACTTTATCTAAAATGATTTGATGATTGAATTCATTCAGTGGGCACTCCGAAATGGGTATTCCATCGTTTAGGTTCTCATCAGTTGAATGAATTGTGGTGCTGCCGTAATTGATAAGAGTAGGATTCGCAATTAGAGAGTCAGTGATGTTTGCATCAATATAATTTTCTACAGTTGGTTCTTGTAATCGGATTCTACTAAGTGCGTCAGCGTTTGAGTTAAGAACTCCTTTTTTATAGATAACCTGATAATCAAATTCTTCCAGCTTGAGTCGCCACCTGACCAGTTTTGAGTTCGGATCCTTTAAGCTCATTAAGTACGTTAGAGGCTTATGATCCGTGATAATATAAAATTTCCGTCCAAATAAATAAGGCCTAAAATATTTAGTCGCCCAAACGATGGCTGGCATCTCTTTTTCTACGGTGGAATAATTTATTTCGGTGTCCGTTAAGGTTCGACTCGCATAGCTTATCGGTCGGTCACTACCTGTAGGTCCTTGCGATAATACTGCGCCAATGGCGAAATTGCTGGCGTCGGTGGTCAAATTAAATGATTTTTCGAAATCGGGATATTGGAGCAGTGGATCGTTCATAAGCAAATTTTTACATTCATTGAATGTGGACAAGTCTCGATCGTTAAGTTCTATTTTCCTACCTTTTTTCAAACATTCTGTTAGAGGTTTCGTTAATCTAGCAAAATCTTTTATAAATTTCCGGTAATATCCCAATAAGCCAAGGAAACTTTTAATTTCCTTAGGCGTTTTGGGCACAGGAAACTTTTTTATTGCTTCGATCTTCTCAGGGTTTGGTCGAACTCCTTCGGTGGTTATCACGTGGCCCAAAAATGGTATCTCCTTATACATAAACTCGCATTTGTCGAGTTGGATTTTGAAATTCGACTCGCGAAGTTTTTGAAAAACTTTCTTTAGATTTTCCCCATGTTCTTGGAGTGAGGTGGAATATACGATTATATCGTCAAGATAAACTAAACAAATCTTTCCTTGTAATTCTTTGAGAATGTTGTCCATTACTCTCTGGAATGTGGACGGAGCATTTTTTAGCCCAAAAGGCATCCTGACGTATTCATAATGCCCTCCTTCAACAGTGAAAGCCGTTTTATTAATATCCCTTGGATCCATCTCGATTTGATGGAATCCACTTGCGAGATCCACTATGGAATAATACATACTCCTGCCTAGTCGATCGAGAATTTCGGTTATGTTCGGGAGTGGATACCTATCGCTTGTTGTAACCTCGTTAAGCTTGCGATAATCAATGACAAGCCTCCACTTTTGTTTCCCGCTTGCATCAGTTTTTTTTGGGACTATCCACACTGGGGAGCTCCACGGAGAGAAACTCGGCCTGATGATGCCTTGTTCTAGCATATCACTAATTTGCTTTCGAACCTCTTCCTTATGAATGAATGGGTACCTGTACGATTTGGTATGTATCGGTACGTCATTGGTCGTTTGAATTCGATGTTTAATTTGGTTCGTGAAAGTCAATTTTTGATTTTCACGAAAAAATAAATCATCATATTCGCGACAAATTTCGAATAAGATGTTTTTCTCTTCTTCGTTCAGATGCGATACGCGAAGGAATTTAGTAATATCTCTAGATATATTTTTAGTAGTCTCAGAATCTATGCTAAAGTGGTTTACTTCTACATAATTGGAAAAAGGTTCTACTTTCAGTGGTTGTTCCAAGAGAAATTCTTGTTCTGAGTTTAGGGATTTCTCGACTTCAACTAGACTATACCAGTCATTTGAGTTGTATACTCCTTCATTTACGTAGACTCCTGGCTTGACACTAGTTGTTTTAATATAAATATCTCCGTTCTTAATGTCAACAGGGAGTTTGGCTATGATTTTACAACTTGCAGGAATTGTTATTTTTGTAGACATAAGGTTCGGTTTGAAATAAAGGGGAATAGTGCTAGATCTAGTATTCAAGGTTTTATTAGCAAGGTCGACAGTCGCTCCTAATGCCGATAATGCATCAAGTCCTAGCAAACCGTCGAAATATCTATGGAATTTGAATATCAAATAGGTAATTTCACCGGGACAGTTGAATTCATTGAAATATGGTAGTGTAATTGCTTTACTCAACTGATGTTTATTGAGGATTGTAGAAATAATTGTTGGTTTAATATCTTTGCAATCTTCGGCGTTGACAAATTCAGGGCTTATGAAAGATGATGACGAGCCTGTGTCAATAAGGAACTTCAGCGAGCGCCCAAATGGTGACGATATATTTATGTATGGTAGTGCACAACCATGTTTGTTGATATCTACGTATCCGATGGCTTCTTCGAGGCAGTTAAGTGAAAATTTTGGTTATCTATTTCACAATTTTGTTGACATTCAAACTCTTGATCATAGTAATTGGTACTACCTGTATTTACAACATCTAAATTGGCAATTGCATTATTATAATAGGAGTCTAACTGTTGAAAATTTAAATGCTCACTTTCTTGTGGTCTTTCACCACTGGAAATATTAAACATTTCGTTGGTGACAAAGTTTGAAGGTCTAGCCTGTCGAAAAAGGTTATAGTTTTGCGGAGTCATTTGCTGTTGTACTTGCTGTCGATTTTGTTTGGAAAATGTTGACCCAATGGTATTTGGTGAAAGTATCTGTTGGACAGAATTGGGTTGGTATGTTTGTCGCGTTTGGCGTGTATTGGTTGAACCCAATTCCATTGGTTCAGGTTGATTAAATTGATTTATTCCCGAATGCGAATTATTAGTCTGATTAATGAATGGACTACAACTAGGTCTTGCAAAGTTTGTATTTTGAGATATGGGCCGGCTAGTGTTAAGGGGATTCATATTGTGTGTGTTTGCCCGTTTGTAACTATGATGAACTTGAGACTGAAATCCCGGACTGTACGAAGTAATGGGTGGTGTAACCGACGGATGAGAGTACCTGACGCTTGGCTGAGGGAAAGTGAAATTGGTCGATCGCGCTGAATTCAAATTGGCACGTGAAACAGATTTTTCACAAAAAACTCCTTGTCGCGAATAAAATATATTTTGTTCCTGAATGCAAAACGCGAACGCCATCGCCAGAGTCTTTGGCTTCATAGCTCTTATGGTTGAACCAAGCGGTTCCCTAAGTCCTGACAGGAAGCAATTCAAACACATCTCCGTAAATAAGTCTCTTTTCGAGTTTAATACATTGCTGTCGGTTTCATGAATCTGAACATGGTTTGTCATTGTGGCTAATATCTCGATTATTTCACTATAGAAACGTTCAACTGTTTTGTTAGATTGTTTCATCCCGTAAAGGTCACGAATTAAAGACGTTTCGTTACGTTTATCCGCGTAATGCAGGATTAAGTTTTCTTTAATTTGCGCCCAGTCTAATCGTGTGCCGTACATATTTAATACTTCGTTTGCTGGCCCTTCGATTTTATTTCGTATAGCACGAAGAAGAATATTTCCGTAAGGGGTTCCATCCGTAATAGATATTATAGATATAATTTCTTCAACGTTATTGATAAAATCGAAAAGAAGCCGGGGATTGCCATCGAATTTCGGCAAGTCTTTAATGGCGTCCGGAACACGTAAAGAACTAAGGAGATCGTTAATGGTTACTGTATTATTGGCGGCACCGAGTATACGAGTATTATTATCATTACCGTTATTTTCTAAGGACATATTTGACAAATTTATATAATTAGAAGGTTCCACAAATTCACTCGTTTTACCACTATCTGAACGCGTTTCTAAAAATCTTCTAGATACCGTAGAGTATGGTTTTCCTGCTTCTTTAAATGGCATTAGCAGAAGACACTTTTTATAAAATTTATCAGTGCGATAAATTTTAAAGCGAAAATCTAACCAACTTAAATAACTAACTTAACTTCGATATCCAATTCGCACTATAGATTTAAGTTTTCGAACACGTGGGACAGCATTTGTATTTTTATATGGGATTACTATATTAATAGGTAACACGTAAAAGGAAGGTAGTTATGATAGGATTCGATATCCAACTTACAAATAAATTGAAAGAACCTCGTTGTTTTCCGATCCAGTATCCTCTTATATAGAGCGTAGATGCCTTTTCGCTACCGTGTTCCTCGGTATATTTTGTAACTTTTTCAATTTGATGACTACTATGTGCCGATATGCTTTCGACTTTCTTAGCACCAAATCCAGTTGAAAACAGTTATAAGGTGAAAAGTCTCCAAGACTGCGCCAGTTATGGATCCGAATATGAAAACTGGTTCTTTCAAAAACAAGAGTTTATTGTCTTGCCTCTATGACGATTAATACAAGAATGAGAGTGATTCTACTCAGTTCAAAAAGAAAGTAATTTGCATACATACAAAAGTTGAATTCAATGTTGTTACAATATATAGTTCAATATAGTTATTACAATTATAGAGTTGCTGTAATCCGTAAATCCAATGAATTAAATGATTTGATAAAATAAAAATTATTGCATTATAAGATTACATTTAATTACAAAATGAAGCTATTAGACATATCTAGTAATAATATAGTTGCTGTTGTGGGTGTTGCCATAACTCGTGTACCAAATTTTTGTCGATTTTAAGCAAGCATACTACAGTATTGATCGTGGTGTACTGTACAACATCATACCGCAATTTGGTATAACAGCAAAACTAGTACGGCTCACAAAGATGACGATGACCAGCTGCGCTTCACAGGTCAGGATCCAGAACAGGTTGGCTGATCTCTTTTGAAACACGTACTGGTTTGAAGCAGGGCGATGGACTGGCACCGATGCTCTTCAACCCAGCACTTGAATACGCTATTCGGATAATGGATACGGACACCAGCGTAACGGTACTCATCAAGTCGATACAATTGATATAGCGTACGCAGTCGACATCAAGGTCATATTCTGAAAACTGCCCGACGATGGCGACCTTCTGCATACGCTTGGCACCGTTGCAAAAGAAGTCGAAATACGCATCACCAAGTACAAAACAAAAATAATGATGCAATCATGAACCAGAACGCCAGCAGAATCGGACTTCAACGTAGGGGACTTCAGCAACGAATTCGTAGACGACTTCACATACCTGGGTAACAACCTGTCAAAGGACGCCAGTGAAACTGACTAAATCAAGCGACGGATACAGCTAGCAAATAAGACTTTCTGCTCGGGCCTTCCTATAATGAAATCGAAGCATGTGCACATAAACACGAAACTCCGCGTATACAAAACTATTATGCGACCAGTGCTATGCTATAGCTGCGAAACCTGAACCCAAGCCTCTGAAAGGATGCTAAACATGTACGAACGCAAAGTCCTTCGGCGAATTTTTGGAGCGGCTTACGACCGAGATGGATGGCGTATCCGGTACAATCATGAGTTGTATGAACTGCTTGGTGTGGTGGAAATTTCGAAAATCGTTAAACTACAACGTCTTCAATGGGCAGGGCATGTACAACGAATGGACGATATTCGCATGCCTACAAAAGTAATGAACGGACGACAAGTCGACGGAACCAGACTGTCAGGAAGACCAAGAGCTCGTTGGGAGAGCTCAAGTATATGTTGATTCCGAACAGCTACTGGGCTTCCAAGATTGGAGGATGTGGTCACGTGACCGACATAATTGGAGGACAATGATCCAGGCGACCAGAGCCCAAGGTCCAGCTGTTGCGCCACGATGATGATGATCTTCACTATGCTCACGAGGAATGTTTACTCTCCCTCAAAATCATGGATCTTTGCGAAATAGCGTTAGTTCTCGATAGGACGGCGAGTACGGTTGAGGTAAATATTAAAAACTAACAAAACCCACGTTAAGAACCTGGGTTTTGTTGGTTTTTAATTTTTACCGTTGCCCATTGCGAAATAACTAGATCCTATTACAAACATTTGACCAAAATTTCAAATCGCTAGCTTCATTTTATCCAAAGTTATCGTGCAAGCGGACGAATGAATAAACAAACAGACATGGCTAAATCGGTTCAGGGGACGGCACCGATCCTGATCATTTTCACGTATATACATATATATTTCTATATCTGCGGAGCCTCCTTAATGCTTTGTTTAGACGTGAACGTTGAGCCAAGCGCCGAATATGGCAAAATTGCATTTCTGCTCTTACATTGCCAACATGAATTCATGAGCATTCGTGAGCATTTGAGTCGTTCCCATCTCTTGAGAGGCTGAGCGCACATTGTTCGCGTTCGCGTGTCGCGTGTTTTCTGTCAAACGGGTTGAATCTTTGCTAGAATGACACTCCGTCAGTTTGACAAAGATTCGGCGGTTTTTCGTTTCACCAATTGTGTTAACTCTTGTATATTTAAGCGAGAAATTAGGTAAGAAATGTGTGCTGATATTTGTCTTACACTGTCAGCTCGTTTGCTTCGTCGCTCATTTCTTGCCTATTTATCTGCTGTAACGGACAACAATCAACCAAATTTTTTGATACGATGGTGCCCGAGCATTTGTTAAATTGACGGAGTGTCATTCTAGCAAAGATTCAATCCGTTTGACATAAAACACGCGAACGCGACACGCGAACCCGAACAACGTGCGCTCAGCCTTGAGGCATTACATATTTTCATTGTGATAAGAATAATATACCCTATACTTTATAAAATCTAGGGTATAAAAAAAAAGGAAAAACATTGTTTCGCTTGGATTAGGATAACAAAATAATAAAATATTTTATATTATTCTAAATTACAACATTTTGTTAATTACTTTGAACTTGATTTTCCCCTAACACAATTTAATTTAACTTTCGCTACATATTGAAAATTCTATACAATTTACTGGTTCTTATCAACACTCACGACTCTGCACAAGGACGTGACTCTGCTTTTTGCCGCAGTAAAGCGCTCATGTCATTATAAATGTTTTCAGTTATAATTTCAATGTTGGAATTTCAATAATGGAATCCTACACTAAACGAGAAAAGGTCCTTAAGGGGACCGAAGATTCCCCCTGAACAAGGCGGGAGGAGAAATTTTTCGGTACCTGTTGCTCAGAAACGAGTAGAGATATTACCGTGATTTTTTTTTTGTTTTGTTTATAATAATGTCGCGAATATATAAAGATCATTCGACAGAATTCGGTCGATGCATTTAGCTTCAGGCTTTTGTTCCAGAAAAAACCTTTTTTTCTTTCTTGTTTCATTTTTTTCGACACGTTATCATTATTCGATTTTCATGAAATGAGCTTTGTAGTGTCCCATAACAACGGGGAACACGCTCGTATAAAGTAATTTGATTAATATAAAATAGTAAAGGAGCAACGTGTACCGAAAGGGCAAAAAACACTACTTTTCAGGACGAGCGTTTTTCTTTCAACACCGGTTTTCGCTTTTGGCGCACATCGAAACTTCATTTTATCTCCAAAATATCGATTTCTGATAACGAATCGATACGAGCCAACAGTCGCGGTACCTTCCGGCGGACAAAATCATATTTTCGGATTCATATTTGCGCCTCGTTTTCATTTTTTTTCTCTAGTCCACTATCAAAAAACGTGTAATATCTTGAGCAATGCCCCGGCACCGAAAGGTATTAATTAATTTTTTAAAGGCTCTTATGAAGTCATAACCCTCATAATAGTCATACCAAATTCAGAAAAGAAAGAAGAATTTTTTGGGCTAATAAAACAATAATTTTTTTTTTTCATTTCTTTTTTCCCATCTTCGGTCCCCTGAAATAGTGCAAAAATAATTATCAACAAGTTTCCTGCAATTTATGCAAATGATGCTCAATGTTTATTTTTTATGTTTTTTTTTAATAACAACAATTTACTGGATTAATTTACAATCACACAGTGCAGCTTTTGGAGACTGGATTAAACTTGCTGCCACTCGGGCATGTTGACTCAATTTGCTGGCCACGTTGGCACATGTAGAATTTTTTAGGATCCGAATGCGGTACGTATTCAATATCTTTGTCGCCAAGATCGTCATATTTTTCACAGACACATGTGTTTGGTGGTGTTGGGGAACAAATACCATTGTTGAAGAACTTGCCTAGAGGACAGAGACCTTGACGTGCGCTGGTCTCCGATGAACAATGAATGTACGCCCAGCATGTCCTCGGATCAGGTATAAATTTGCCAGCATTTCCTTTGCATATGGTGTTCCAGTTTATTTCGGGTCCGGTGCTAGTACTATCGCCTAAGACGGGCTTGCATGGTTTCTTAGGGTCTGGGTAGGAGCATTGTTGTGCCTTTGGATCCAAAATGAATCCGGACGGACATTTACCGGCAAATCGAGTCGCACCATCGCAATAAAAGTAGCCTGCACAGTCTTCCTTATCGGCAATGAATTGTTTATCATAGTCGGAACCCGTTCCGCATTTCGGGAATCTCTCTCCTGCATCACACACGTAGGTGCCTTTTGGAACACAGGCGTCAATCATTGGGTTGTAATCCTCCTCTTCATCAGCGTCATCACCATTACCAGCGTCATCACCATTACCAGCGTCATCACCATTACCAGCGTCATCACCATTACCAGCGTCATCATTACTCCCAGGGACAACCTTCTTACACTTTGATGGATCGCAACCCGGATCAGTGACTCCACCACATCCTTTTACATAATTTGCCCAAATGCAACTTTTCGTTTTAGGATCAAAAGCTAAGCCATAGAAACACTTGTCGTCTTTTGCCTTGTTACTTGTATCACATTCGTGGAACTTATTACAAGTTGGATCCGTTTCATCGGGGAACCTGTCGTATGGACTCAATTTTGCACATTTCTCATCAGGCGTGTCAGCTGAACAAAAATACTCCAAAGACGTTGCCAGCAAAATGGCGACAATGATGGTACCTTAAAAGCGGAAAAACAGAAAAAAATATATAAAACATTTGAGGGGCGCTCAAAATAGACAGCCACACCAAATTATAGAGAGTTTACGGTTCTATAGATCTCAGCAAGAAAATTTCGGAACATTCCTAGTTGCCCGCGGGCGACGCATAGTGAATCGCGTCTTTGATGAATAGTGGGTTTTGCATTGAAATGATTTCGCTTTTGCCTTGGGTGGGCATCGCTCCGTTGCTTAAGCGGTCCACACCCTCGTCCTCGCATGCACAATACTACTTTGCCTTAACCCCTAGCGGGGCATAGCGCGTCAACTACTCCTGCGCGCCATCGTACTCTGTTCTGGGCAATGGGGCGCAACTCCCCAAAAGACTTACCCAGTACCTGACACTCCTTTGCCACAGATCGACGCCATGTGGTTCGAGGACCCCCTCTTGGTCGGCCTTGGTTGGAAATGGGGTTCCATTTCATGGCATGCAAAGCAATGCAGTTATCACTCTTCCGCAATGTGTGACCTATCCACTGCCATTTTCGCCTGCGTATCAATTCGTCGATTGGCATCTGACCCGTACGCCGACTTAGCTCTTCATTTGATATTGTTTCGGGCCAGAAAATTCTTAAAATTCGACGAAGACATGAGTTGACGAAAACTTGCAGCTTTCTGGTAACTCCTACGGAAACTTTCCATGTACTGCTCCCATACAAAAGCACTGATAGTACCAGGGAGCGAAACAGGCCCAGCTTGGTCTTGATGCTGAGATAACTGCTCTGCCAGATTTTGGACAGCATGCCGTATACGCGTTTAGCCTGGTTGATACGACGAGCGATGTCCTGCTCCGTACCACCATTTTCGGCAACAATGCTACCCAGGTAGACGAAGTTGTCTACATTCTCCACAGGCTGCCCATTAATATTGATGGCAATAGGTGTCGGATTTCTTTTTCGCAACGGCGGGCTAAGCACCTTGGTCTTGTTGGTATTAATCGTTAGCCCAACCTTGCTTGCCTCCCTCTCGAGATCTAACGCCATTGCGGACAGATCCATGATTTTGTGGGAGAGTAGGCATATGTCGTCAGCGTAGTCAAGATGTTGTAGATAAGATTCAAAGTCCATTGAATTCCTCTGTCCAGTCCGGATAGGGCTGCATGCAACACATCGCCGATCACAATGAGGAATAGGATCGGTGAGAGGATGCACCCCCGCCGAACTCCACTGCGAATCTCAAAGTCCACCGACACCTTACCTTTAAGCAGAACGCGACATTTCGCGCCGTCATAGGTTGCCTTAACAATAGCCACAAGCTTCTCAGGGATGCCTCTCCTGCGCAAGGCCGCCCATATAGAATCCCGGTTCACACTATCGAAAGCCTTTTCGAAATCGATGAAAAGCAAGTGAAGCGGAGAATCGTATTCAGCGCATTGCTCGATAATGATTCGCAAGGTGTTAATGTGATCGACACAGGAGAATCCGGATCGAAAGCCAGCCTGCTCTTCATCAATTGTGCTTTCTAAGTGGGCCTTTAGTCTTTCCAGGACGATTTTAGCTATTATCTTGGCAACGGCTGGAAGCACACAAATGCCTCTCCAATTATTACAGTCTGTGAGGCTACCCTTCTTTGGAAGTTTGATGATCAAACCTTCCTTCCACTCAGTGGGAAAGGTCTCTGTATTCCACGCTTTATCAACAAGTGGGTGCAGCAAATCGGCAGTTACGCTTGGCGCTGCTTGATAAAGTTCGGCAGGGATGCCGTCAAGTCCGGTGGCCTTTCCTCATTTTAGTGCAATAATTGCAGTGACTATTTCCTCTTTAGTCGGGGCAGTGGACCGTATACGCACATTTTGATGGCTAGCTAAATTATCTATATGAGGGGGAACTTCACCAGAGGTTACACGGTTCAAGACCGCGGCGAAGTGTTCTTTCCACCGCCTCATTTGATCTTCTTCCACGATAAGTAGCTTTCCATCACTATCTTTCACCGGATGTTGGCTGGAGTTACGACCACCTGTAAACTCCTTGATGACACCGTATACGGCGTTTAAGTTGTTACTTCCAGCGGCTTCTTCTGCTGACGCTAAAAGAGAATTGGCATAAACTCTTTTATCGAGTCGCACACCACGCTGAACCTCTCGAGCTTTCTGACGGTAAAGGAATTCGATGCTGCTTCGATTGTCGTCTGATGCTGCAGCCAAACGAACTTTCAGCTCCTTTCTTTCAACAATCCGCTGCCATGAAGCGTCGGACATCCAGGGCTTATTCCGGCAATCCGGGTTTGGGCCAAGGATGGTATTTGCGCTATCAATGTACGCATTTTTTATGGCATCCCAGTTTTCGTTTATGTCACTATCTGGGTGACTAGTTATCTCAGCCGCTTTTTGCGCAAGATGGTCATTATATTGTTGTAAGACAGCTGGATTTTTTAGTCGAGCGGTGTTGAATTTGCGGGGCCTGGATCTTTCGTCGCTGGGGCGTCGCACGGCTGCAATACGCAATCGAACATTAGCGATCATAAGATGGTCTCTTCCCATCCCAATATCGGCACCCTTCTTGTTTCGCACGTCCAGGAGGCAACTCTTGAATCTTTTACTAATGGCAAAATGGTCGATCTGATTTTGTGTTCTGCGCCGATCAACAGAGGACCAACTGATTTTGTGGTGGTGCTTATGCTCAAGCATAGTACCGCCGATGAAGAGACTGTGAAAGTTGCAGAACTCTACAAATCTTTCACCGTTGTCATTACGATCACCAAGACCGTGTCTCCCCATCACATGTCTGAGCCCATAGTTATCAGCGCCAACTTTCGCATTCAAATCACCCATAACCATTATAATGTCACCTTTAGGTGTTCTGCTCTGAACGGCGTTTAGTTCTTCGTAGAAGGAGTCTTTTGCCAAGACATTGTCGGGTTCAGTAGGGGCATAACATTGTATTATTGAGATGTTCCTCATTTTGGTCCGGAACCTGGCGGTCAAGACCCTGTCAGAGACCGGTTCCCAGGATAAGAGACAGTTTCGCGCGGCTCTGGTTAAAAGGAGCCCCACACCTGACTCACGGCGACTACCGGTAGCTTTACCGGAGTACAACATTACAGTGCTGCCCGTTGGAGAGATGAATTCTCCGCTATTCCACCATCTTATCTCACTAACTCCTAAGATATTTAATTTGTACCTCAAAAATTCACTCTCTAATTGAAGAAATCGTGCGTTCTGGGGACCTTCTGATCCATTGTCCAGGAGAGTACGCACATTCCAGAATCCAATCTTTGTCATTGTACGATAGCTAAAAGTCGTAACCGTTGAGTCAGTCCTTATCCGAGGCATAGTTGACGTTTCGTTAGCATATAAAGATTTCGGATAGTGCAAGTTGCTGGCATGCACATCCTGTCCTTTGATTGTCGGTTTTAACGACAGGCCCTCAAAGGGAAAGGCCGTGGTATTTTTTTTTTTCACACCCCACACCACAGGGGTACCTCAACCAAATCATCGCACCGCCATCACTGGCGGCTTGACGTTGGTTGGCAATGGTCAGTGACCACTGCCGTTCCAGGGGGCGCCCACGCGGAGGACTATGGAAGAGGAGTTTTTGCCCCCCTGAATAAATAAAATAACTGGCGCAACAGTCCAATTTGAACCATGGCCTCGAGATGAGTTAGCATCATCTCATTTCCTAGATCGTGACGGTCTTGTGCAGAGGTGTGTGATCAGCAAAACGCTCAACCGAGTTATTTTTACCCCATAAATGGATACTCATTTAACAGCTGAGTTGGCTCATAGTCCGACACGTAAATCCCCTTTTTCATCGAAAACTACCGCATTCAGTAGGAATCGAACCAGGGCCCAGTGCGTAGAAGGCGAACGTGCTAACCGTTGCGCCATCCGGACTACAATGGCTGCGTTCATAAAAATGCATCGCTGAATCAGCGCTTCATAATTGGTGACCAGCAGACTGCGTTTATTTTCATGTTTTATAGGTCCCTAATGCCCGAACCGGAATGAACGCAGAGTGCAGCAGTAGCAGCGCAAGCGAAATGTTAAATTAGAAAGCACGCATTTCCCATATGCGACCTAGATTGAATGCAGCGCCAGCGAAAGCAGATCTGAATTTTGTTGTAGTTGCTCCTGCCGGCTGCCGCTGCTTTCTGCGTTCATTCTGGTTACGGCATAAGACGTGCAATATGTAGTTCGAAATTTTATATGAAAATTTCACGACAAATTTTTGTATAAAAATTTTCCAGTGTGAGGATAATTATTGTTCAATAAAATGAAAATATTGAACGCTCGGCAAAAAAAAGTTCAAGCAGCTTTGAAATTGATTGCGAACCATTCAATATTTTGGGAATTAAAAAAGTTAAAAAAGAATAAATATATTTTAGGCTTCCCAACACATGGGAAACATCTACTCCAATTTTGGTGTATTTCACGGGTTTGAGATTCAATGCCGGTTTTCTGTCTCGCACTGGCACGTCTATTGCTGTGCCGTCATCAAATTGTGCAAAACTAGGGATTACAAGGCATACGCCACAATCGCCGAATATAGCACCACACGCTGAGAATACACGATCGATACGAATCATCAGCCACAACCATGGACATTGTATGCTGACTGAACGTGAAAGCCCGTAGCTTAAGTGCTTATCTCATCAAATGCGACTATAGGACAAATAACTATGTAGCACTAATCGCTCCTCATCGCTGTTGTTTTTTGGAACGCAGCCATAGTTAAATTTTTGACACATTTGAAAGGGGTAAAGCTGATTTTCTAACAAACTCGCAGCACTTTTCTGGCCCGTCCCACATAAAAATGTAATGGACGGGCATATAGTCCGATGTGCATGTTTGTTTTTATTCGTTTGTTCGTTTGTCTGAGCACTTCCTATATTATGATCTTAGCCACATTTGGTATGTAGGTTTCTTGTGTCACCCTGAGCACAAATCGAGGACCGGAATTTTAGTCATCGAATGGATTAAAGGTAGATTCTGTTTTATTTAAAATAGAGTTACTCGTCTTTTAAAACAGAACACACGATTTCTTCATTTAGGGAGGGAATTTCTGAGGTATAAATAAACATCTTAGGAGTTGAGTGAGATACGGTGGTAGAACATCTCTCCAACGGGTAGCACTGTAATGCTATACTCCGGTAGCATTACCGGTAGTGGTCGTGAACCAGGAGTCAGTCAGTCTCTTCGTCAGTGGTATTATGTTTGAGCATTAAAGGACCACCACAAAATCAGTTAGTTTTCTGTTGTTCGGCGCAGAAAGCAAAATCATGTCGACCACTTTGCCATTAGTAAAAGATTGAAGAGTTGCCTCCTGGACGTGCGAAATAAGAAGCGCGCCGATACTGGGATGGATGGGATGATACCATTATCTTATGATCAGTAGTCTTCGATTGCTTATTGCAGCCGTGCGCCATCCTAGCGACGGAAGATCCGGGAGCAGCAAATTCAACGCCGCTCGACTAAAAAATCCAGCCGTTTTCCAACAATATAATGTCCATCTTGCGCAAAAAGCAGCTGTGATAACTAGTCACCCAGATAACTCCTGCCAACATCCGGCGAAGGATAGTGATGGAAATGTCTTGGAGGAAGATCGAATGAGTCGGTGGAAGTGACACAATTCGCCGCGGTCTTGAACCGTGTAACCCCTGGTGAAAATCCCTCTCACATAGGTAATTTAGCTAACCACAAAAATGTGTGTATAGGGTCCACTGCCCCGAAATAGTTGCTGCAATTATTAGACTAAAATGAGGAAAGGCCGCCGGAGTCGAAGGCATCCCTGCCGAACTCTATCCAGCAGCGCTAAGCGTAACTGCCGATTTGCTGCATCCATTTGTTGATAAAGCGTGGAACACAGAGATCTTTAACACTGAGTGGAAAGGAAGATCAATCATCAAATTCCAAAAGAAAGGCAGCCTTACAGACTGCAATAATTGGGGAGGCATTTGTGTGCTTCCTGTCGTTGCCAAAATAGTAGCTAAAATCATCCTGGTGAAACTAAAGGCTCACTTGGAAAGCACAATTGATGAAGAGCAGGCTGGTTTTCGATCCGAGTCCTCCTGAGTCGATCACATGAACACCTTTCGAATCATCATCGAGCAATGCGCTGAGTACGATTCTCCGCTTCACTTGCTTTTCACCGATTTCGAAAAGGCTTTCGATAGTGTGAACCGGAATTCCATATGGGCGGCTTTAGGCAAGAGAGGCATTCCTGAGAAGTTTGTGGCTATTATTAATGCAACCTATGACGGCGCAAAATGTCGCGTTCTGCATAAAGTTAAAGTGTCGGGGGACTTTGAGATTCGCAGTGGAGTTCGGCAAGGGTGCTTCCTCTCACCGATTCTATTCCTCATAGTGATCGGCGATGTCTATCATGCAGCCTCAGCCGGACTAGACAGAGGAATTCAATGAAGTTTAATATCTTGCAATCTCTTGACTACGCTGACCACATATGGCTACTCTCCTACAAAATCATGGATCTGTCGGCCATGGTGTTGGACCTTGAGAGGGAGGCAAGCAATGTTGAGTTAAAGATTAATGCCAACAAGACCAGGGATCTTAGCATGCAATTGCGAAAAAGAAATCCGAAACCTTTTGCCATCAGTATTAATGGGCAGCTTGGTAAGAAAATGATGGTACGGAGCAGGACATCGCACGTCGTATTAACTAAACTAAATCCGCATACAGCATGCTGTCCAAAATCTGGCAGAGCAGTTTTCTCTGCATCAAGACCAAGCGGGGCCTGTCCCGCTCCCTGGTACTGTCGTGTGCTTTTAAATGGGAGCAGTACATGAAAAGTTTCCGTAGAAGTTACTATAAAGTTTTCGCGAACTCGGAATTCTAAAAATTAAGAACCAAGTTTGCGTACGGGTCAGATGCTAATCGACGATTGATGCGCAGGCGAAAATGGCAGGTCACACATTGCGGAAGGATGATAGCTTCATTATTTTACATGACATGAAAGGGAACCCCATTTCCAACCAAGGCCGATCAAGAGGGGGTTCTTAAATCACATGGCGTCGATCTGTGGCGAAAGAGTGTAAGGCGCTGGGTAAGTCGTTTGGGGAGTTGCCCTACATTGCCCAAAACAGAGTACGATGGCGCGCAGGGGTAGTTGACACGATATGCCCTACTAAGGATTAAGGCAAAGTAGTAGTACGAACCATAACCTCGTAAATCAACTTAAAACTCATTTGAAATTTTAGTTAGGTCTACTGAACCGCAATTACACCGTAGCTCTCCAAATTTGGTCAGCACTTTTTTAAAAAAAAATCACATCCGATTTTACCTTTCGCCATAGTTTCCGTTTTTCGTGTTACTTGTTTTCACTGCACTTGATTTAACCTGATTGAAGAACCTTACAATAACTGACTGATTTCGCAACAGTGCGCTTCTATATATATACAGAAAATTCCGGGGCGTAATCTCGTGATTTCTTATGCGCCTCCTTTCCTTTTATCAAAGCTCGGACTTTTGACTAAATCCTTCAATCTGATCATTATTTTGTTGATGTAAACATTTCAATTTTGGAATTTTTGGCGAATTTCTTGGAAATAGGGATTATACTCTCAAGTGCAATGCGATAAGGAATTTGCTGCATTAATTTGATTATATTACGATTGTCTCAATGAAATGTTATCAGGTGAATGAAATCGATTTGATTATGCCGATTATGTATTCCTTAGTTGTATTTTGGGAGCATTTGCTTCATTTTTAATTTTGTTGGTTTGTATGGAATTACTTTGCATTTCAAGTGTGAAATTGTAGAATGAATAGAACAAATTTTAGGTGACAAAATCAGTTCAATTGATATCACATGCATCGGGTATTTAGTAGTCCAAATGGAGATTGAGATCCAGTTACAGTATTGGCACCGGACGTACAAGCAATGGTCATACTCGGGTGGATGTAGCTAACTCGCGTGGAATGCAATAAAAGCCGTTGTCTGGTTAAGTTTTACAGACCTTAGGTTCTAACCTTCAGACGCAGGACGAGTGGTGAAATGTGGCCGTGAAGGCCGAAGACGTCTGCACTGAAGGAAAAATTAACACAGAAACTTGTCCCTTGTCCTGGAAAATTTTCAATCAAGTATATGTCTTTTCAAGGAAAACGATGTTGTTTAGTTCGATCTGTATCTGAGTGAAGTACCTTGTGAACGTGAAATCAGTGAAAATACTTTGAGAGACAAACAAGTTTCTTATCGGTTCATCACATTCATTTAGTAAAATTCATTTCTCAGTTTCGCTCACCCGATTCTTTTTCGATTCAATAAGCGCGTTTCTCAACATCCATACAGCGCAGGTTAAGACCACACAATTACACTAACAATTTGATCTAAGCTGCTCTGGATAAAACGTCAGTGCTAGAATGCTGCTCCGTTAAGGAGTCTGCGTTTTGAAATGCAGGCGGCGCAGAAGTCGAAGTTTTCGAACAGTTTACAGTTTGGGAAGCACATAAATTTAATTTCCAGTCAATACAATGTTCGTTGTGTGTAATTATTTGGAAAAGTAAACACACAAAATAATTCTGTTGTCTAAAGCAAATTTGTCCGTTTGCTTATCTACTAAGGATTTAAGTTTTCTCTTGAAATTTGAGTTCAAATTTGAATTCTTACTAAACCAAAGACACACTCTCAGCAAAGACATGCCCCGTTCTTGCGTTCGCTAACCTAATTTGCTCTGGATCGGTTTTTTTTTGCCGCTTTACCTTCTCTACTCTGTTCTGTACAAAAAAAAACAGCTATTGTTGTATCTTTTCTATTCTCCAGGTTAGTTTAGGTAAAAAAGGCTGCCGTGATACAACATAGCACACGTAGAACCTTAAGGAAGTGAGCGCAATACGCACAATCGTCAGCACAAGCCGGATTATAGCCAAGGTTTAATTAGGTATTCTGAGGAATCACAACGGACCCAATAGTGGTCCGTTGAAAATTTAGTAGAGTGTTGGTAGTAAGATCTAGTTAGCTGGTTTTGAAAATGGGCAAGATCCGACCCAAGGAACCCCTACCTCTCCTACATGTGAAACTTCAAATAAGCGATAACTTTCGATAGAATGAAGCTAGCGACTTGAAAAATTCGACAAATATTTGCAGTGTGGGTTAGTTAGTTAATTGATTTTGAGAATGGTCAAGATCCTGTAACGGACGGTTTGGTGAGCATCGGAAGATGCCTGTGGGGACGGAGCCTTTGGTAGCATAATGACCGTGATGGTCGAGCCGTGCCATCTGGCGAAGAAAAAGGCCCCCCCCAACGAGCTAAGCAGAGGCCTATGCTTGCTGTAGCTCAGTTCGGGAGATGTGGGCGGGGTCTTTGCCGCTCGTTGCCCCTGTCCTTTACGTATTAACAAAAATGCATAGGCCTGGGGAAGACAACACAAACAGGGGAGGTCAAAATGGGGAATAAAAAAAATAGTCGATAAAGATGGAATGGTTGGCAGATGGATCAGACGCCCACGCGGTCGCACCTGGGTCCGGGTGTAATGGAACGCTCGGTCTCTAGTTTTGTACCACCAACAGATCACTACTCATCAGGTGCTGCTTCGATCTGCTGGTGGGAGCAGCACTACCAGACCATAATATGGTTCAGTACAGGTGGTTCATTACAATTCTTCTGAATGGTCGCCAACCTCCCCTATAAACTGGCCATATAGGAAACTCACTTTTAATGCGTATGGTCGTTGCCCATTGGTACTTTTGGTATCACCACTAGGTGATGCCAAGGCCCGACGTCGGGCTATCGCACCACGATGATGATGACTAGATCTGTACACGTCTAGGATATACATATATACACTAGGGTATATACACTCGGACACTTTGTTCTTGTTGCTTATAGTTTATTTTCTTTGAAGTTATTTGTATAATATGATGCATATGAAGACTTAAAACCTTAGCGTTTCCTTCATGGAATCACCTCTCTCCCTTTTCAGGCCGTCGTTGGCATGAGGTGAAAGCCTCGTTTTGGTTCTTTGCTTAATTTAGGGAGGTATTAAATTTTTGGCCGCGGTATATCATAGGAAGGGAGTATTTATAGGCCAGGGTTCGCTCCAGCTGGACCAGAAATCGTGTCGAGATACATGAGCCGGTCGAGGGCCATTGCCTTTATGTAGTTTTTTTTTCTTTGCTATGTTTTTAAGGTCGTGGGACATTTGTACCTTTTGGTGTGTTGGTTGATCCTTAGGCACGAGTATTTCTTCAGAATTGTTGTGGTACGGGGCAGCGAGAGGGAAAAACCCTGCATTCGTATATCCCGCTGAGCAGTTTTCGCCAGATGGCGCTGCTGGACCTTCACGGTCAGTTCGGCAAATTTTCACTCTGTCCCCATGGACACTTTGGTTTCCCTAACACCTGTCCATTACATAACCTAAAGCCCGCCATTGACGATGCGGAATTCCTTTCCGGAGAAACTGATGGGGCCTGGACTTTTCGAATACCTGAATATGGCCTTCACCACACCGGAATTCTTCTCCGGAAATACTGATCACGCCTGGCCTTGAGGAATTCCGGATCGTGTATGTCAAAATTTGGCCGATTCAGGCGGCCTCACAGCGGCCGAATGGGCCTTCAGGCGGCCGGATGCACAATAAAATAAAACTCAATTAACTAGACGTACTCATAGATGTGTGCCAATATGTAATTTCAGATACAAGATACCCATATATGAAAATATAATATTCAACAATGAATGAATCTGTGGATTTTCTTAATGTTGATGGAAGGGAGACGCTCATCCACTTGATTGACTTTTCAATTGTGCATCCGGCCGCCTTCAGGCTGCCTAAACCAGCCAAACTTCGGCATACACGATCCGGAATTCTTCAAAGCCAGGCCTAATGAGTTGTTCCGGAGAGGAATTTCATGTCGTCTATGACGGGTTTTACGTGGAGATAAAATTTTATTGTAGAAATTTATTATTAGAATTATCAAAATACAAACAGATAAAAAAGCAAAATCTTTTGCTTCCTGATTCTCCAAAGGACTCATCGCCACTTCTCCACTTTCTCGGCGTAGTTCTTTCTTAAAGAGGATTGAGCAAATTGCGCATCTAAACACAAGGTCAGGAGCGCGGAGCACCAACGCCATTAGCGCGCTCCCGTGCTAGTTGTAGGGATGGGAGTAGTGCTTTGCTCTCCATGTCCTTTTACTTGTAGCTTGGAAAGGGACGTCCCGTTTTGTTTAGGCACTCGGGCCGAATCGTATAGGTAAATATTTGTAACGATGTAGAGGCAATGGTGACCACACTCTTGGTATAGTATAAACGAACCAGGGCCTCTGCCCCCGTTCTCATTTGAGCCTAGCTACAAACCACGACATACGTCATGGATAAGTTGCTAAAAAATAGATATGGCGCAGAAAAACTCCTAACTAAATTCCCAAAAGTAGAACAAAGAGAAGAGCTCACTCCTAGTACACTCAAATAACACAGTGGCCGTCACAGAGGACAAGGCGTCAACCAATTGCTGTTTTTTAAGTTTCGTCGGCTGAACTTTGTTTTGTTTAGAACAGTTTTTAGAATTTGCTCCTTAACTGCCAAAGTTCAGTCCAGTTTCAAATTATATTTGCCATATTTATCCAGTGACCACGATCCGGTGCGTAATCTACGCAACTTCAACTCATTCATTTTTGCGAATCTCACACTTACTATCGCTTTTTGGCAAGTCGCGATCATATCAAATAACATAATCATATTTGGCGTAAATTCTAAGAAATCTGATAGGTGTCTATAGCTTGATAAATCATACAATTATAGTGAAGGCAGTAAGTTCCAGCGTGATTTTGTGTTGATTCCCAGATAAAAAGATGGTTTCCAGGCCGAGTTCATATCAGGCAGTTATAATCAATTAAGAAATCGTATTAATTCGCATGTACTTGGTGCTAAATACATAAGTTTTCCGAGAAAATTATTTTATGTTAATGCTGAACTATCCTGATCTTGATAGTGCGGCGGCCAGAGCTTTTAAGCTTGATAGCAGACTTGTGGTGTGGCGTGTATCGGAACAAGGCGCTTAAGGCTGGCTTACTATAATTAATTCGAGATGGTTTTACGGTTCCTAAATCCAAAAGGATTATCCCATATTGGGCCGATTTTACAATGTCTAAAATTTATCCTATAGATTATGTGTGCATATTGTGTTTATTGTCTTGACCGGTCTAGGGACATCTCAGGCATTTCTATGCCTTGTTGACGTTAGCATATCTACTTTTGGGAAGTGCAGTTTGCTAGCATGCACCTCCTATCCTATATTGACAAGCCCGGAGCAATGTGAGAGTTTTATTAGTACTCACTGGCAGTTTTTGATTGCGCTGAGATTTGAATTCCGAGCTCTAGATTACTATCGTAGAGCGGTGACCGAACGACCACGGCCACCGCGCGCGATACTTAAACCTAATTTTCTGTATTGTTGAAGCCCGAATCTTGAGTTCTGGTTAAATTGGCGCGTAAATGTCCTCTGGATCAGGTTATTCGCCTCCGCTCATGAGCCATGAATATGTGAATGTAGAGGAATCGCGTGGCGGATAGTTTCTGGGGTATTTTCGGAGACCCTGAAGTCTTGTTCTGTTTAAATCTTCTCGCATCGGCTTGAAAGAAAAAGTGCCAAGCGAGTTTTATCTTTGGATAACACTCCAGTAAGCAGTAGTCCGGATGGCGCAACGGTTATCACGTTCGCCTTACATGCAATGGGCCCCGGTTCGATTCCTATCGAATGAAGTTTTCAATTAAAAGGGGGATTTACGTGTCGGACTATGAGCCCACTCAGCTATTAAATGAGTACCTGTTTATGGGGTTAATAACTTGGTTGAGCATGATGTTGATCACACACCTCTTCACAAAACATGCCGTCACGATCTAGGAAATGAAATGATGCTAACTCATCTTGAGGCCATCGTCCACATAGGACTGTTGCGCAAGTTATATATTTTTTTAACACTCCAGCGAAGTAAATTACTTAGCAGGTTGTTGTTGTAGTAGCAACACCTTCGAATTCGTATATGTAAGTTATACATATGTTCAGCAGCGGCTTCAACCGGAGCCTCCCACTGAGCTCTTGGTGCTAATGGTGTGGAGCTGCTGAGCAGTTATGATCAACATCATACTACTCAATTGCCTTAATCCCTTGTGGAGCATCGCACGTCAACTGCTCCATGTGGCCTAGTAGACGTTTCGTTGGTATAAACTAGTTTCGGAGAATTCAGTTGCCAGCATGCATCTCCTGCTCCCCCATTTAGCCGCCTACCTGCGACAAGTCGAGAGATGCTGTGGCTTATTATTACGCCCTGCACCACAGGGGGAAGAATTGTGTTACAATTCATTGCAGTTGGTGTCAGTAGGAGGATTTTAAGGAGCCCCTAGACGGTCAAGCCACCTATGTAGGTTAAATTAGGTGAGATTACGGCCTTACAGCCTCGCATAGTCCACTTGGGTCCATAGCGATGCAACAAATTGACGGCGGAGCAAAGGAACTACGTATTGGGATACGTTAATATCGTTGGGTCATTGTTGAGCTCGAAGGTTTTCGTTGCGTTAGCGAACTCCAAAAGACTCTTTATACTGAAGTCCGCGACCGCCTTCAAGTTGCGGAAGAAGTGGGCACCAAGACATTTTTGTCTTGTTCTTGCGAGTGCCGGGTATTCACATAAGAGGTGTTCCAGAGTTTCTTTAATGTCAGGCAGCTGACAGTTTCTACGGCGGCTAGAAGTGATCAGTCCAAGCCTATAGACTTACCTCTGGATAGTCCTAGCAGTATGTTTGTTTTACTTGGATTGTAAGAATTCCAGACTTCCCTCGTTATCCTGGAATTGATGGCTCTGTTTCAATCCTTATTAGCCAATTGGATTATTTTACACTCCACTTCTGCTCTTAGTACCAGCATTGGTATAGGAATTGCTATTGCCATTGCGTTATTAAGAGCAGCACCCTGTTTTGCAAGATCGTCCGCAATGTTGTTGCCAAGTACGCCGCTAAGGCCTGGCACCCATCGGACTTCTACTTTCCTTGAAGTACCTAGTATCTGAAGAGCGGAAAGACATCTGAGAACTGTCTTTGGTCTTATAGTGTCGTATTGAAGCGCTTCTAAAGCAGCTTGACTGTCCGAGTGAATAAAAATTTTCCCTTCCTGCGAGTTGTTGAGGCTAGTTCTGCAGCCTTTTTAATCGCTAGCACTTCCGCCTGGAATATACTGCATTCGTTCGGCAGTCGGATGGATAGATTGTACAGGAGTTCCTGAGAGTGAGTTGCCGCTCCAACACCCCCTTCCATCTTTGAGCCTTCTAGTATAATAATCTCTATCTGGTATAAATGCCGCGAAGTTTTTGTTGTAGTCCATCACTGCTTTAGTGAAGTCGGTGGTTGCGACTGGCAGTTTGATGTTTTGATAACCATACGGCTTTGTTCTGAATTGCCCTGTTTCCCTGAGTCTTTGGACACATTTAGATGCTGTGTTAATTAGGAACATAGGATGTCGGATGTCAGCCGGTGTGACCAAAAAGGATCGCATCAAAAGTACCTACATCCGAGGCAGCTTGTTTGTCGAGCAACCGATCACTGAAAAGCTCGAAGGTCGTCGTATGGATTGGTATTGCCATGTTCTAAGGCGTCCACCTGAGAGCCCAGTTATGAAGGCAATATCAATGAACGTTCCATTTGCTGGACCCAAACCCCAAGGCAGACGGAAACACACGTGGATCGATCAAATGAAGAAGCAACAACAACGCATAAATCTCGGCAATGAAACGATCCAAGACCGAGCTGCCTGCAGAAGGAAGCTGAGATTATACCGCCAGAACGGGCGAAGTGCCAACACCACGGGCAGAGCAACGCGAAGCCGCAGAGTGGTATGAAATGGCAAGGAGGAAGAAGTTAATTAGGAACATATCAATTGGTTCAGAAGAGTGTTTAGGGAATTTGTTGACGCGGTTCTCTTTACACCAGGGATTCCCAGGCAACTCAGTCTTTGGATCCTTTCCACTTTTCGTGTATGGACTTTAATTTTAAGTGCAGTCCACCAGACCACAATTCCGTATAGTAAAATTGGCCTGACAATGGCCGTGTACCTCCAGAGCACAATGCGAGGTTTCAGTCCCCATTACCAAGCAAACTTTTGCAGGTGTATAGAGCGATAGTTGCTTTCTTGGTTCTTTCTTCGATGTTGAGCTTCCAAGTAAGCTTGCTGTCTAGAATCAACACTAAGTACTTTGCGTGAGTCGTCCAAGTTAACTCGGCGACACCCATCCTTGGGAGGTTGAAGCCCTGAATTTTGCTTCTCCGTGAGAAGAGAACCATTTCAGTCTTTTGTGGGTTCACATTTAGACCCACTTTGCCAGCCCATTTTAGCAGCTTACTTAGAGCCATTTTTGTAAGGTGCGATAGAAAAGCAGTGTCCTTTCCGGATACAAGTATTACTACATCATCTGCGTAGGCCACCATACGTATACCGCTTCAAAGCTTTTTAGTAGTGTTAACCAGGGCCGTCGAGAGAAAATCCGGGCCCGGTACTCAATTTTGTAGGGGCTCAAAGCGTAGATGCGTACTCAACTTTTGTAGGGGTCCATATATGGCGACCGGTAGCTCAGTGCGTCAGAGTGGTATGACAGGGTTTGAGCCAAGCATTGACGGTGATTGATAGAAAGTTTGATTGATTCATGTGGTTGGCGAGGGTGCTTGACCGTCTAGGCCAATTTTGATCAAGCATTGCGTCAGTTACTCCCCGGTAGCCATTAATGACGACATATCGCTAATGACGACATATCGCTTCCCTTTCCCTTCCCTTCACGCTCTTTCCGAGTCGGAAACTCAGCTGAGAATGAGTTTTGATCAAAAGATTGAAGAGAAGTTGATTGAAGCGTCCGTGATAGACAGGAACCGTTTGATCAAGCGGTTTGATCGTCCAGGAGTCCTTTACAATTTACAACTGCTGGTGCCTGAGTAAGATTGGGCTGCATCTGTATTGTGTGGTGAGTGGTGACGTTGTTCATCGGGGTTGTTGGGGACAGCTGCGTGCCCGTAGTAGTAATTGTTGGCGTCGCCAGGATAGCGGAATTGGACAGCATGGGAGATTGTTGTCCACTGTTTTTACACCAGGCAGCAGTAAATGACGAATTTCACTACCTATGTATGTTGAGTCAGTCCGGAGAAGCTACGTAGGTGGCACCACTCGTCGCAGCAGTTGCATCTTACTGAGGTGGCGTTAAGAAGCAGGGTCTTGTTGCATCCATGTTTGATATGGTATGACAGTTCTTGACCGTTGGTGGAATAACAACGGATAGCTCCGGTACGGAGTACCGGCTGCGTCAGGAACGTTACTTAGCTGATAATTTACCTCGCTGAAGTGTTATCTAAAGATACGGTTTTTTCTTTTATTAGTTTTCTATTTGTGGATTATGAGAATTAGCAATTTGAGATACATGTTCCCGACCTTTCACGAAAGACAAATGTAGTGCCGAATACTTTATTCGAGCCGATATCGGCTGTAGTCTAAATGTTTCCTGTCCCTACACTCCTCGGTTTTGACTTATCAAATACTATTTTACAATAAGATGTTGGAGCTTGCAGACCCTCAGTGTCGCTACCAAAGAATATGTACACCTGATCTCTATCAAACTTTTGCATGAAAAATGTGGGTCAAACTCTTCTTCATCTTTCTCAGCGCTTCGAACATTATAAAATTACCGCGCTTTTTCTATTATCACAAATTAACACGTTTTTAAAAAAGAAAATAAGAAAACCTTATCACATAATCGACCATAATCCGATTTCCGAGAATTTCACAATATTTTAATCCTCTGCGCCCATATCAGGATTTGATAATTTAAATATCGGAGATTTATTATCCATCAATAATTTACTGTCTGTGATGCCACTTCAGGTTGCAGATTAAGTTTCAGTGACAAAGCAATATAATTTGAGTTAATAATGGCACGTTCACACTACACCAGATGTGGAGATCTAACTAATTTCTCTCCAATAAATTTTAGTCTAGCGAATAGAAGGGCTTTACCTAATAAAAGATTCGTGATTCTGAGTTTTTTATCTTATTGTCTGGGTCGTCAGGGTAGTAAGAAGCAGGACCAGTGGAACGAATCGGTATTAATTTGCCGTAACCCCTACTAGGGCATAGCGTGTCAACTATTCCATGTGACTTAGCTGACTTTTTGTTGGCATAAACAAGTTTCAGACGATGCACGTTGCTAGCATGCACCTTCTGTTCCCATTTAGCCGCCTACTTGTCATAAGTTGTCATAAGTCGGGAGATGTTGTGGTTTACACAACAGTGGAAAGACAATACAGGCATCCATGTTCACGAACGCCGTGGACGGGTCTTGAACCCGTAACGACCATAGTCAGACAAGAGTCTGACGCCTCTACGCACTGAGCTTCCTGTCGCCCCATAAGATATATGATATTATGATATTCGGGTCCCGCCGACAAGAGTTAGCATTTCCCAGCACATGTTCTGCCCCTTCATAAAAACTGCCTATACAAGCTGGTCAACTGATGGATGCTAGAAAGACAGCCATATGCTTTGTTATTATAACTAAGAAAATACGCGTCGAACCATTCCTATCTTGCGAATAATATTAAATTCTCTCTGTCGCATTATGACAGTCCACTACAGGCTTCGAATTGGCCGCCAAACCAGCGTCAAACGATTTAACCGGCGATTGAATAGCAGTATAAATTAGAACATCCTTGGCAGCCATAACACTTCGCCCCAACGACAACAGAGCTTCATAAATCGCCGTGACCTCCGCCCGAAAACACCGCAGTAATCTGGGAGACGGAGAGATAAGCGGGGTACAAGCTTATCTTTCCGTCTCCGAGTAAACACCAGAAGTGACATCTTTGTGAAGAGCTTTGCTCAACGATGCAAACGTCACTTCTTTCATCCCGTAAAGAGTGGCAGCTGGTAGAGGGCAGCTCAGTCTGGAGAGGGTTTTCTTTTCCGGAGAGGGTTTTGTTCTTTGCGGAATTCCCGCGGGCATTTTTCAGGTGCCAAAATAAGCATTCAGTGGAATGGAATTCAACTTGTGTGGCGACACTTGGCATTCCAGCGCTTAGAGGTCAGTCAGAGTATTGGCGATGAAAGGTGTGAGGACTGGCTGCGCTATCAATAACAAGGTCGTTAAGAACCACTCCGTCGGCCGGATTGGATATTCTGTTGAACTTGCTCCCGCTGGACATTCTTGGCGAACAACTGGCGGCCAATACGGCACTATACCTTCGTGAAACTTGTCAGTGGTGCGTGATGAGCACTGGGCACACATCTATTCTGCGCAATCCGGATCTCCCTTCAGAGACCGACTATACATCTCTGAAACAAACTTTTGATCGGAACTATACCTGCTTTATTCCATCTCTGGGCTCAGAATATACCCTTAACGACTAATTCCATGCTGATCTACACGGACGGCTCTAAGACGCACGATGGTGAGGCCGGAATTTACTCGGAGGTGCTTGGTATCAACATACCATTTCGTCTACCTCACTTCTGTAGTATCTTCCAGGCGGAGGTTTCAGCTATTTCAGAGGCTCTGACCTGGTTGGGAAGTCACGTGATGACTGCCAAGGACATCACTATTTTTACGGACAGCCAAGCTGCAATACGTTCACTTCAGTCGGTTCTCACTACATCCAAAACGATTGTGAACTGTCGCACAGCCCTCACTTTAATAGGCGGTTTTTTTCAACATTACGCTTTGCTGGATACCCGCTCACAGTGAGGCAACTGCAGAGCGGATGAACTTGCGCGTGAGGGGATAACCGGTAATGTAGTTGGAATTCGGGACAGTAAATGCCTTTTGCGGTATGTAAAATGGTAACTAAGTCAGTCGCTATTGATAGGGCCAACATAAGATGGCTCATGTCAAACGATAAGGGTGATTTGGCCTGGACTTGATCCGAGACGCTCTGCCGTACTGCTATCTTTAAGCAGATCACACATCGGCAGAGTGGTGGGAGTCAGCACTGGGCACTGCCCAATTGGGGAACTAGCCTGGAGGTTGCGCCATCCCTGGACGAGAAGGGGAGCGTTAGTCACCTTCTGTGCCACTGCAGAGCTTTGGCGAGCAGGAGAAGGAGATTTCTTGGTTCCTCGTTCTTTTACGACTTGGAACACCTCAACAACGCTAGCGCGATAAAGCTCAATCGTTTTATTGCTTAAGCTTGGGGGTAGCGCAGTGTGTTGAGGCATCAGTTTCATGTTTGACTACCGGCGTTTCGGGTTCGAATCCCGTCCACGACGACGTTCGTGGCCATTGATGTGCAGGAAGTGCATGCTGGCAACTGCATTCTCCGATACCAGTTTATGCCGAGAATCGTCAACTGGGCCACATGAACCAGTAGACGCGCTATGCCCCACAAGGGGTTACGGCAATCGAGAGAGAGAGAGTGGCTGATTTTAAAACCTAGTTTTTAGGGTAACGTATAGAGAGTTTCTGGAGATATCACAACGGACCCAATCTGCGGTCTTAGTGTGCCGTGATCTATCATGGCGGCCCCTGCACCTAACCTAACCTATTGGCGTCGATTATGTTATTTGGCGAGTGAACTGTTTCTTTCTTTTCGGGGGTAGGAATCCTTTCCCACTTAAAGGCTGGTACTAAGATTTTCGTGGGAATATTGCAATTATCTCTCTAACACAAAAATGCAATCGAGACATTAACACAGCGGAAAAAGATACGCTGAAAAGATTCACTCAGCACCTTGACAGTTTTGGGTAGGAGATTTCGGACGAAAACTGATCTTAGTACTTTGCATAAGGAAGGTCACAAGCGTGTCGCTTCGGGGAATCCAGGAATATAGTAATTCCGCTTCTAGGGTTCGAGTCGACCAAGGCCTAGCTATCGAAAAGGAACGCGTCAGGCTAGCATCTTCATTAATTCGTCTACTCCCGAGACATGATAAATCAATTGTCATTAACAGACAAAAACGCGGTCATATCAAATGTCTGTAAGCAAGCGTGCGTACGCGAAAAAAATTAGACCACTGCCAATAATAGAACGTATCTAGCGAGATTATAAAAAAAACAACGCAAACTTTCATACGTCGGCATTCTAATCGCTCAAAAATAAAAACAAAGTTTGGTACAAAATATACAAATTACATTATTTTTCTATAAATAACACGGTTAATTACGCATTAAAAAAAAAGAATTATCGCGCGACACAAGCATAGATTAACTGATTAACTATTGATAGGACATCACTTTATCATACATATACAGGGTGTCGCGTACTGACCGCATATGATTCCTCATGCAATTTCCAATAAAAACTAGACCATGGAGTCCGAAGCGCATATACCCTAGACTTGTACAAACCTAGTGGTGATACCAAAAGTATCAATTGGCAACGACCAATACATTAAAAGTGAGTTCCGTATGTGCTCAGTTTATAGGGGCGGTTGGCGATTATTCAGAAGGATCTTGACCATTCTCAAAATCGACTAACTACCCACACTACAAATATTTGTCGAATTTTTCAAGTCGCTTGCTTCATTCTATCGAAAGTTATCGCTTATTTGCAGCTTCATTTGCAGGGGAAATAGGGGTTCCTTGGGTCGGATCTGGCACATCCTTTAAACCGACTAACTAAATTTCACTTCAAACATTTGACCAAAATTTCAAATTGCTGGCTTCATTCTATCAAAAGTTATCGCTTATTTGAAGTTTCATTTGTAGGGGAGGTAGGGGTTCCTTAGGTCTGATATTGCCCAACTTACTAAAACTCAAGCAGCTTCTCACTTCAGGGTTACATGCCGAAAATCAGGTGTCTAGGTCAATTGGTTCAAGAGTTATAGACAAAAAACCTGACAAGTAGGGTAGTATTGGGCTCTTTGTAAGAAAATTACCGTTAGTTTCCAACGGATCGATTTCATTTTTCAAGGAGAGTATAAGATTATCCTCACGAGTAATCTACCTAAGCTAAAGCTTTTCATTTTCATTTAATCGGGAGTTATAGATACATTTAAGTATGTTACATATGTAGGGAAGGTAGGCGTTCTCTTGGCCTGATCGTACCCATTTTTAATAACAACCAACTAGATCATACTTGCAATATTTGACCAAAATTGCAAGGCTCTAGCTTCATTCTATCGAAAGTTATCGTGCGAACGGACAGACAGACGGACAGACAGAAAAACACGGCTAAATCGAATCAGGAGGTGACCCTGATAATTTATATATATAAATACATTGCTATACCCGGAGCCTCCTTTAAAGCATTACATATTTTCTTCGTGACAAAAACAATATACCCTACACTATAAGTCTACGGTATACCGATACTATAAGTCTAGTGTGTAAAAAAAGTCGATACTTAAAAGCGCAATGTTCGATCCTACTATGTAGCTTTGTCTTGAAGTTATAAAGTTTCACGCGCACGCTACTGCACTCGCACTCATCCAATACATAAACCGGGGTCTCAAACAGTATGTTACGCCTAATAATAGGCAAATCGGGTGGATACTTAGAGAATCTATGGAGGAGTAATCCGCATATACTCAACACTAGACTATTTTAAGTAATTTCACTCGTAAAAAGTAAATAGAGTGATACACGCCCTCTTCCCGCAACACTCGCTTAGTCCATATGGAAGGACATAAGATGTCAAACTCACATTCCCCTCTCATACTTCTCGTTTGTGAACAATAAATAAAATAAATAAATAACTGGCGCAACAGTCCAATTTGAACCACGGCCTCGAGATGAGTTAGCATCATCTCATTTTCTAGATCGTGACGGTTTTGTTTGTGCAGAGGTATGTGATCAGCAACACGCTCAACCGAGTTATTTACCCCATAATGGGTACTCATTTAACAGCTGAGTGGGCTCATAGTCCGACACGTAAATCCCCGGAATCGAACCGGGGCCCAGTGCGTTGAAGGCGAACGTGCTAACCGTTGCGCCATCCGGACTGTGAACAATAACATTCCATTTTGTCTGTCTACCGCGGAACACCCGCCCCGTCCATATTGCCGACACATGAGATGTCAAACTCCTGTTCCCCTCCTACTTCCAAATTTGTTCCGAATTACTTCATTTCCCTCGCTCTTTTTCATTTCTTTCTAACTCTCTCTTCTGTGGGTGGATAAGTTTGAAAGTTTGATTAGAAAAGTATTTTTTGTATTTCACGAAAAACGTTAGAGAGTCAGATAGAAAGTGACACCCAGAGAAGAGAGAGATAAGAGTAAGGAAGGATTATCACAATCTATGTACACTAAATCCACTGAAGCAATTTTACCTCATTTCATCCGCTGAAAAGTAAACAGAAAGATACACGCCCTCTACCCCGCAACAGCCCCGCGATCCATATAGTCCCGAACCAACCTGTCAAACTCACATTCCCCAATACCATCTCATTTTCCCGAAACACCCGCCCGGTCCACATAGTAGAAGAATCAGGCCAAAACAATGCTGCCGAAAAATTGCTCCGTTTCTCTCGGGTAATTTAATTTCCTTATTTCTCTCTCTTTTCTGGTGTAGCCCTGTGCGATTTATCGTATGAAAATCGATTATTTCTGATAATCGATTAGTCGATTATTTCGATTAATCAAAAGAATACAATTAATCGAAAAACTATGATTAATCGTATATTTCCGGCTGAAATTTTCGGTGATCCGCAGCAGACTTTTAAGATGTGCGTCGCTTCCCGAGTATAGTTTGATGTCAACTAAGTACATCAGGTGAGTCAGCTCGAATTCGGAAAACATTCCAAGAAGACCATGCTTGATTGTATAGCCGCACAGTCTAGCCGAATTCACAAGTGATGAAAGTGGGTTCAGCGCCAAGCAGAACCAGATAGGACTCAAAGAATCCCCTTGGAATATGCCTTTTCGGATATGCACCGGCTTAGAAATCATATCGCCTTCTGTTGATGGCACTGATACTGTTGTGCGCCCTCCTTCCATGACTTTTGTTAGGAAATTGATTAGAGCAGGATCTACGCGGTGCATGTGGAGGACCTCGATTAGCTAGCTGGGGGGTGCTGCCAAACGCTTTGGCGTAATTGATGTAGCAGCAATACAGATTCCTATGATTGCGCGTAGCTTGTCCTACCACAACCGAGTCGATCGTTAGTTGTTCCTTGCAACCGCTAGATCCGACTCGGTAGCCCTTTTGCTCCTCCGCAAGAAGATTGTTCTGCACGAGGTGCGTATAGATCTTGCCACTAATTATGGTTGTAATGTACATACTTGTACAATGTCGGCAAGTGTGTCATAAGCCTTGTCTCAGCAGGGCTCTCCACTGTTTCCTGTTTGGGTAACAAGTAAGTTACACCTGCTGTACGGAAAGGTGGAAAATCCTCAGGCCTGTTTATCAACAGATTTATCTGTTGTGCGAGCTGACCACATACTCGAGAATAGCTTATACCAGAAATTCTGCAATTTGCCAGGACCAGGCCCCTTCAAATTCTTGGACCGCTTAATAATTTCGCGGACATCGGATTCAGTGACCTTAGCGAAAATCATACCAGGCAAGCTGGCATGCCGGGTAGTTTCGGCATTGATCCACTCAGTATGTTCGGTGTGTTGAATGGGAGTTTGCCAAAGTTCACCCCAATATTGTTCCGCGTCAGCCACTGAGAAGTTAATAGTGGGGCTGGCTTGTTGGTCCTTATTGATGGCCTTCCCAAGTAACATTTTAAGTAGCAAATACCAATGTTTTCGATTCTGCCACTATATGAAGTTGCTGCTACGTTTTTTAGTACTAGAGTTGCAACTTCATCGCAAGAAATCCTGTAACGTAGCTCGTGGAACGTTCCAGTATAGCGGCAATTGGAACATTTAAGTGGCATTATTTTGTGATTTTATTATGTTTCCAGAGTGGTGATTTTTCATAACCTGGGATTTGAGGAAAATGTTGCCACTATATATTACACAAAAGCAGGTGAATGTTTCGTGTTGGGCACCACAATATGGTTACTACCTAGTGAGAAACTATAAAGTATTTTTTAAGGTAGCGAATTCGTGGCATTACTCTCATTAATTCTACTATAAAGGAGCTAATATTCACGAATGAAAAAATTAGTATTTGGTACTACAATTGGTACCATAAAGAACCAATTACTTCATAGGATAGTTCCAAAATTTACTACTAAGTCTTCAAAAATGTATCTGCCACTTCATGTTAGACTCTTGTCAAATGCAATCATTCGAACATAGATTTCATTTGAGCGGCAGGTAAAAAGATGCCAAAAAATATAAAAAGTGTTACACATAAAGCTTATAAATTTTCAACAACCTATTACAGAAATGTGAAAAGGGCATTACAAAATGGTGAACAAACCCGATTAAAAGAAGATTCTCTAATATGTAAAAATAAATCCAGTGAAACAAGTGCGCCCCAAAATTTCCAAGAGCATTTTATCTTCGAAGCGGATAACGAAAAAAATAATACGAAACCGAGGGAAATTCATCGAACTGATGGGATTCAATCCACACCCAAACTGATTTCTAAATGCAAAATGCAAATGTAAAATGCAAACTATTTTCTATAAAATATCGCCACTGTTGCATACTACGTGAAGCATTAACGATTCTCAATATTCTAGAATAGAAACCATGTTTTATTTAATTTTTTTATTTGTATTTGTACCAAAATAAAATAAAAACAAAGAAAAGTCCCCTGTTGACTAGGATAATTCAGTTCCAGCAGGAATGACTGCAGAAATACAAAATAAATTCATTTTTTTTTAAGATGTTTGTTTATGTTTTGACAGCAAAGAAGTTTGTAATACACATTAATATCACCAAAATAAATCAATTAATTTTCAAACCACAGGTCTACAAAATAATTTTTTTTCTCTACAAATTTAAGTAAGAAAGTATTACAAAATTAATCTTAATTATTGGAAATATTCAATTCTAAATATTTATTTCCAAGTTTGTGTAAACAAAATAAATGCTCATAAAGATCAAATGCAATTTTCCGGGCGTCCCGAATTGACTTCAAAGTTTAGTGTTCTGCGTGGTTTGAGTTTCCATCATGGGATGCTTCACCGGTGCTTGTGGCTTCGAACTTTACTTCCTCGGACTGTGACTGCTGCGTTTTCAGTAATTTATTCCTTAAAATGTAAATAATATAATAAAATGCATATTTTAAAATGTTAATTTTCATACATGTAACGAGAATGCCTTTTTTGCTTGTTTGAGGACATGGTCCTTTATAAAAAAAACTCCGTTTTAGTAAAATTCCAGTGGCTGTCAGCTAATTTTATAATCCTGAAAATAATGTCCACAATCCCCTGCAGGGCGTTGAACGGTTTCTTTTTTACATGTTTCTCTTTGCAAATTCCAGTCCATGTGTAATTTGTTAAAACCTCTTTAGAAAACATATGGTCAATTAATTTATAGGAGATCTTCGTCCCATTCTCTTCCCCGGATACACCACCAATTAACGAAAGCTCTTTTACCTATGAAAAAAGCATTTCAGTAATATTTAAGCGGAATATGAAAACAGCCTTATGACCATTATTACAAAGTCATATTAAACTACTGCACTACACAAACAACAACTGCCAAATTGTTCGTGTAGTGCATGCTAATTAACTGGGGGATAGTTTAGCATGAATTGTGATAATAGCCCTTAATGATTCAATGTAAAAAACACTTACCATCTTAGCTTTAAACGCTTGATCCTCCTTTACTTTAGCATTGAAAGCGTCGATTGCATCACATGTTGTCAAAGGTAGTTCCTGTAGGGATAAAAGTAGTTCCTCATCTTCTTTTTGACTTTTTTTGTAACTGTCAGTGTCTTGCGTTTTCATTCTATTGTAAATGTTGCTTAGATGGACGTTCATTTTAACAATTTGCTCTTTCAAAAAATGTACATCAGCTTGCATAACATATATGCTTTCCCGTAAGTCGTTCATAGCAGCCGCTGGTACGATCACAACCGGATCATTAGATTGAATGTTAGCAATAATGTCATTGCTTTCGACTTGCTTTGTACTTATCGTCATACTGTTGTTTTCCTCAGATAAATGAAATTGTGGACATTCTCCACCTTCATAAAACATTTTATTCCTATCGGGAACAACATCGACATCATTCTCCCTTGTCCGCTTTTTGGAGTTGTACTTCAAAAACTCACTACCGGAAGAAATTGCAGAAAATATAAAATATATATGGTGATCTAGCTCGTAATCGCTTTACATAAATAGCCCATCAAATTGAGCGAATGAAACTGCACGGATATAGAAGCAAATCGCAATTCATTTTCTTTCATAGTAAATACCATCGTACGGCATAAGAAAATGCGGCATTTTATGCCAATCACTAATTAACTCCACAAATCACTTTTTAATTTACTTACGATTCTTCCACGTCGCTATCAATACACTTTGACAACATTTTCTCCAGATCTAGCGCTTCCTGAAATGATTCTACGCCGGAAATCTTAAAGACGCAATCGTAATCGTTCCAATCTTCTTCCGGAACACTACTGGCATCGGACAGTATTTTTTCCCTTTGGCTGAATGATATATTCGCATGCTGGGGCCACTTTAATATGCCATTACTTTCCCATGCACCAGGAACTGCAGTAAACATAATACCATTTTTTTCTTTGGTAGCGACCACTTTAAAAGACACCATTTTATCCACAAAGAAAACTTACGGCACACAAGATATGAGTAAAATGATGTTCCCCGACAATTATGACAAAATTGTACCGGTTGCCACTGGTCGTGACCACTTCATAGTAATATTTAAAACAATAAAGTTCCCAAAGCTACTTCTGCTGCTCTCTGGGAACTATATAGTGTCAAATGGATGGTTTCTGTTACTCCAAGTTGAAAATTTTATGGTGGCGAAAACAAATTGTTTGCAACTTTAACCAAAGTACCATTTTTTAGTAGAAGATACTATATAGTATCAAACTAAATAATCGCCATCTTTTTAATTCTGTTACAGAATTGAATATCGAAAAGCTTTTAAAAATAGCTATGTTTGAACTATTATAAACACTATGTTATTGTTTAAGCAAATAGACATTATTACCCAGCAATTTAAGGCAAGGAAACCCTAAATTATAAAAAAAAACAATCTCATTTTATAAATTTTTCCATATTCTACTTCGAAATTTCAAGAATATTCGAAAGGCGTTGTATTTTAATTTTTCAAACTACAATGCCAACTTTCACAATGAAATTTCCTTGGCATACAAATTTGTATGCCAAAGAGATAATACGAGTAGTTATCTAATATGATAATATGAGGTAAATAATTTCTTCATCTGACGGCTGGGATAGCATACATGTTAGGGCCAACAACACAACTTAACATGTTTATAGGGATCAGTTCATTAGTATTGCATTTATTGAATTGCATTCGCCTTCCTAACTTACACATTCACATTTGTATTGGAAAAGGGTATAAAATAAAGTACCAGGTACGTCTTGGGGTATACCCGGTATAAGTTTCGGACGTCCCAAGAGACGACACAAGGTTTGTGGCAAAAGAGTCACAATCACTAATAGGTCCATTCCCCATTTTGGTGACATATTGGTGCCAACATTTACCCTATTACGAGCCGAGTCACCGTAATTGCTACTTTAAAAGGAAAAACTGGAGGAGAGGCTACGTGATGGGAACCAAAAATGCTAGTTGGGTTGTAGAAGTTCCGCTGGCGTTTGGTGAAAGCGGCGTTCTGAACACGTCTGGAGAGATGTGATGACAGCGATCTTCTGTTTTAGTGTGTCCAGTACTTCCACCAAAGGAGTTCCAGAAGGAGTGGAATATTTACGGAGGATCTTTTCCACTTTTTTGTTAAACCGCCTACAGGTATTGCCGGCGACGGATTGCGTCAATCGGCCAATATCCTGTCTCTTACGCTCAAGACTAACCTTCCAGGCTGGTTCTTGTTTTTGTCTCACGTCGACTGCGTTATCACGGATCCTCTGACCATGTAATCTGATAGCTGCCACTACACCGCAATTCACAAGGGATTGCAGTTCCAGTAACGTCGTATCAGAGCTGAGTCTGGATGCGATTTCGATGTCGATTTGGGAAACAATATCAGGTGTTGCAGCAGATGTGTGTAACCTGGGAATGCCATGCCTTTGCAGAGGATCTATTTCCTGATATTCCAAGCAAGCTCTTTCATATTCGTCGTGAACTTCAGAAGAGACTTTCACTTGGCGGTGAAGTAGTGTACTTCGTATGGTGTTGTAGGCACTCCTATGCGGCACAGAGTGACGTGATGGTGGTGGGGATGCTACATCCTGCCACGCCGACTCTTGGTGTCGAATTGCCTTCAAAACCTCAAGTCGAACTCTTTCCCTTGTCGGCTCCGGTATTGCATCCCTTAGCACAATGAAGCGGTGTTGGTCTGATATTCGCTGCACTGATACAAGTGCATATTGTGGAAATCGCTCGACGAACCCCTGGTGTAACATTATTATTATTATTAAAATAGGTGCTTAGAATTTGGCTTTAAAATTCATTTTTCAAGTCCGAATCAACTAATTTGATCAGTCAGACATGTGATAAAGTATATATAGTTGAGCTGAACATTCTAAGGTCATACTCTCACGAGCGTACCGCCAGATAAGATAATACATACATACGTTTGACTACAATCCTAATTAAACTAGCAATCTTACAAGTTCCGATTGCTAAAAATGAATGATTTTTTTATTCGCTAACGCAAAAATAGAATTTCCCTTAGAAATTTCCCCCTCATGGATAAAAACAATCGAAATAAATGCAATCAAATATCTGTTCTCACAAATTGGCGGTCGTTATGATAAAAATACCTTGAACGTTTCCCGCGAAGAACATTTTTAATTAAAGAACGCTTAGCCGATGTTGAACATGGTTTAACATTGAAAGTTATTCGTCGACGCGCAATAGTTCGTATAAAAGGAGAAAACTTTTCCAGCTCGACAAACAGTAGGAGCGTTCCAATCTAGACGGTCTACCACATCTGGATAAGGAAAGTTCGGTTTTTATTTACGGAAAACGCAAACACAATTGAGCATAATGGCCGGTAAGTAGACCCACAAATTCAAATCCTTGAGCTGACTCACTTTCTTTCGGTAGCCTCCTTCTTCTTGATCACCTTGCTGGCAGTTGCTGCACCACTCCTGTCGACTGTAAACGGTCAAACTGCCTGTCTGGATGCCACCTCCACTACCACTACCTTCATTGTTAACCCGACCTCATGCCAGGCCTGGATTGCCTGCAATGCCGGCAAAATCGTGAATACCGGGACCTGTGCCAGTGGATATCTCTTCAATAATGCTACCGGAGTGTGTGCTCCTTCAAGCACGGTCACATGCTCCACATCCGATATTGAAAATATTTGCGTTGGCCAAGTAGATGGTTCGTACGTTGGCAATCCGGACAATTGCAAGTCCTACTTCTACTGCACAAGCAGTGTTGGCTACGCCGGACTTTGCAACAGCGGTTATTATTTCAATGCCACATCGAAGGTGTGCGAATACAATCCTAACTACGTTTGCCCGGCGAGCTCAACCAAGAGCGCAACATCAACTATTTCTTGTGCTGATGTTCCCGATGGTACGTTCTTGCCAAGCAACGCGAGCTGCTCGGCCTACTATGTATGCGAAAGTGGAAATGCTATTGCTGGATCCTGTAACGCGAGCATTCCATTGTACTTCAATTCGCTGACCGGCACATGTGACTATGCTTCCAATGTTCAATGCACCGGAGTCACCCAGACCCAAATATCCGTGCCCTATAACTACACCGCCATCTGTGCAACTACAAACAGCTCCGCCTACTTTGCCAGCGATCCAGCCAACTGCACTGGATACTTCTATTGCAGTTCAACGACCGATGCCGCACCATCCCATTCTTACTGTCCGGACGGTTTGTATTTTGACGCCACTATCCAGGAGTGTGCTACCCCATCTAGCGTTCAGTGCACCATTGAGGCTTGCGTGAACCAACCTGTTGGATACTTTGCAACCAATGAAGCTGGCTGTGCTGACTACTACTATTGCTCGGCAAGTGGTAAGCAAAGCGGAGCTTGTACCACCGGTTACTATTTCGATGTCACCAACCAAGATTGCAATTCACCCTCATCGGTGCAATGTACTATAACTACAACCGCTGCCAGCAGTTCTACTACCGCTTCGGGCGCTACGACCGCATCGGGCGCTACGACCGCATCGGGGGCTACGACCGCTTCGGGCGCTACAACCGCTTCGGGCGCTACGACCGCTTCGGGCGCTACGACCGCTTCAGGCGCTACAACCGCTTCGGGCGCAACAACCGCTTCGGGTGCTACAACCGCCACAACCGCGTCTGGCGCTACAACCGCTACGACCGCTTCGGGCGCTACAACCGCTTCGACTAGTACGACCGCTCCCACATCGACTTCAACGGCGGCTACTACCTCTACAACATAATCAAGATATACGCTCCAATCTAATTGGTTATTCAATAAATTTCTGTCTAGTGGCAGAAGTTCACGAAATGATTTTTCCTTCAAATAATAAGATCCAACTTAAGTTTCGCTTTCTTGCCATGTTTTAATAATCAAAATGAACTCAGTTGGCCCGGTTTTTCACTTTTTCTACGCACATACACCTATGAGGTTTGGCTGTCGTCCTAAGGGTGAATTCTGAAAACAGATTCTGCAAATTTTGTGACTCGATAAACTTGTTTTGCACGGTCCTCTGAATGAAGTTTTTGCATACCTATAAGAATGATTTTTCGTCTTTGCATTTGCGACGTTATAAGTGGAGAAAAGACCGTTGAGGTCACGATATAGAGCCGGTGGTCGTACCGAATCGTATCCGGAAATGAAAGGACTCCCAAGTTCTGTTCCACTCAGTCATCAAGGAACAACAAATCACGTATTGATGTGGTACCAGGTGATGAATTGTTGCCGAGATCGGAATAGACCTCGAGAACTATCGTCTTGTTTTAACTCGTATATCAGCTCAACAACCAGCCTATTCTGCACCAAATCCTTAATGGTTACACGAGCCGGCAAACCATCATGTGTCAAGAGATAAAACACAAAAGCCTTCTCAAATACACATTTATTTAAGCAGATTCACGAGTTACAAATGTTTACCGACTATTTAACAATGAGAGCAAGAGCGTCATCCGAGTGTCTATCTTTTACAATACTTCGACCGAGACTGCTTGGTTTTTTGACAACTCGGCCTTTCCTGACAATCGCCGTCATCGGTGAAATAGTCTTCCAAATCTTCCTCTACGTCTAAGCTAGGAATTAAAGCACACCATGGCTCCATGCGGTCACTGGATACAATATTGCCGTGGCGCCTTTGAGTTACGGTTTGATCAGGCAAATCCTCTACAATGTATCGGTCAAAACCCAAGACCTTAGTCACCCTATAGGGCCCTTTAAAGGCTGGATCCAACTTATGCTTTTCGCCTGTGGCCACTGGAACAGAGTCGATGGCAATCAAATCGCTAACATTAAACTCGTGTGGTTGGGTATGCTTTTCATCGTATCGCAGCTTCAATTTTTGCTGCTCGGCGGTGGTGTTGACTGCTGCTTGCTGTCGCTTTGCTTCCACCGGGTTACTTTATGTTGGGTACCGAGCCATCAGGGCATTCCTGGTAACGGAGCTGCCGATGAACTTGCTAGACAAGGCTCTTCGGATAAATTTTTCGGGCCTGATCCTTACTGTGGTCTGAGTTGGGCTAAAACAAGATCACTTGTGTGATCGCTGGGATTGTCTTCCAGCACTGCGGCAGTCCAAAGCTCTTATAAAACCCTACGGTCTCAAAGAAACCAGCCACCTGAGCAGGGCGGACCTGAGATTAATCGTGCGTTACCTCACGGGGCACTACTAGGTGAGATATCACCTCAACAAAATGGGACTATCCACTGATACGGAGTGCCGGCTTTGCCTGGAGGACACAGAGTCCACTAAGCATCTTCTCTGCCAATGTCCGGCGGTAGCTCGTTCCTGGTTCTTGTTTCTTGGACACTCCATCGTAAGCTCAGCGGTCGTTAGGAGCACCCCTGCAAAGGATCTACTTTCATTAGGCTGGTTGAGGGTCTTTTGGATTAATTAAAGCTATGACACAATAGATCTCATGGTCGCAGTGCCCACCCTTGGGTATCTTAGCCTGTCCTTGTTATTATTATTATTATTATTATTACTTCCAAATCGTTCTTCCCCTCTGGGTTATCTATCACTGCTTGAGTGATCCGGTTATAGGAATTGAAGTTAAAAACCAAGTCGTTCGTCGTGAATTTTATTGTCAAGTTCGTGTGGGTGTTCATACTTCATTGAACATTTAAATATTTGATAGCTGCTGATCCCAGTCTTTGTCCTTTTCTGTGCTGACCTTTAACGCGCTGAGCAGGGTTTTATTCATTCTTTTTGGCCGTTGCGTGCGAGGTGTTCGCGCCGTTGCTTCGACGTGTTGTATTCCACGCTGTTTTACAAAGATCTCGAACTCTTTCGACGTGAATGAACTGCCCGAAATAATGCATAAGGGTTGTCCAAAAACAGCGAACATCTGTTTCAATACTTTAATAACGGGTGATGATTTTGTATTTCGCATTGCTGTCAGAAAAGTGTACTTGGTAAATGCACAAACAATTACCAAAGAAACATTCCTGTTTCGCGAATATTAGGAGAATTCTGTCTATTGCATTTAGGGAGAATTTTTAAAATTCCTTAACCCTCGTCCGGTGGCACGGGTCCAGCTGAACCTTTTCCGTTTTTAAATTGCGATAACTTTTTTTCTTGAACCCGTAGGGCTCTGCAATTTCCTGACATCTCTACAACTTTAATCAAGATTATATGGGTGAAATTTGAAAGAAATATATAAACCCCTTTCCGAAAGAGGGGGTCGAATTCTTGTTGCACCCTTATCAGGCATGAATGAAAGTACACCTGTAACTAGGTGTACTAGGTTGATTATATAATAGATACTAAATCTTGCTTTTGCATTCCATAAACAAAATCTTCGTCCATGGGAATTATTTTTATAGTAAAATGTTGTCAGCAACTGTAAGCTGCTCCTCTTAGAGCTCGCGCACACAGCAAACTTTTTAGTTCGCAGAAAAACTAAATAGTTTAGCGCTCGTGCCCACGGCAGACTTTTTAGTTCGCAAAAAAAATTGCCAGTTCAGTTAGAAAAATAGAAGACACGGCGTTTTATGAGACCGCGCGCACAGCGATTACTGAATAGTTCAGTTTGCTGTGTGTGCCGTCTCAAGGCGTGCGGATGAGATGCCAATCGACGCATTAATACGCAGGCGAAAATGACAGTGGATAGGTCACACATTGTGGAAGGATGAGAAAATTGCTTTACATGCCATGAAATGGTCAGCCGACCCAGCCCGATCAAGTTGGGGTCCTAAAATCAAATGGCGTCGATCTATGTCAAAAGAGTGTAAGGCGCCGGGTAAGTCATTTGAAGAGTTGCGCCCCATTGCCCAGAACAGAGTGCGATGGCGCGCAGGAGTGTTTGACGCTGTAAGCCCCACTACAGGTTAAGGCAAAGTAGTATTGATCGCCTACTGTCACCTTGCAAGGATTCTCAATTCCAAGACTAATCTTCTTGGCTGGGTCTTATTATACTCTAGATGAAATCTGAGAGTATTATAAGTTTGCCACAAAGTTTGTAACGCTAAGAAATAAGGCTCGCAGAAAAAAATAAATGAAACAGAAGTTCATATTATCACTCGAATATCTCAAAACCGGATGTCCGTCTGTCCGTCTGTCCGTCCGTCCGTCCGTGACCTCTCTAGCTCGAGAACGCGTTGAGCTATGAAGTTCAAATTTTGCACACGTTATTTTTGACAAAAAATGAAGGCTAAGTTCGTGAACGGGCTAAATCGCTCCACCCCTTCTACCCCCTCCCATACAAAATGACACCTTTTTGAAAATTTACAATCAGATTTTCTCAGAAACTATAAAACATATTGCTTTGAAATTTTTAATATATCACTTTTATGATAATTGTAACCTATGTTATAAAACTTATTGTAATCCTCACCCTCCTTCTACCCCCTCCCATACAAACTGCACTATTTCATGAAATACGTTAAGCCAATTTACTCAGTACGTATACAATTTATCGGGCTGAAATTTTGTACTTAACACTTAATTAACAATATCAGTTAGATTCAAAAAAATTAATCGATTACCCTTACTCCGTCTACCCCCTCCCATACAAAATGACACATTTTTGATAATTTACAATAATCAGATTTTCTCAGAAACTATAAAACATCTTGCTTTGAAATTTTGAATTATCACTTTTATGATAATTGTAACCTATGTTATAAAATTTATTGTAATCCTCACCCTCCTTCTACCCCCTCCCATACAAACTGCACTATTTCATGAAATACGTTAAGTCAATTTACTCAGTACGTACACAATTTATCGGACTGAAATTTTGTACTTAACACTTAATTAACAATATCAGTTAGATTCAAAAAAATTAATCGATTACCCTTACTCCGTCTACCCCCTCCCATACAAAATGACACATTTTTGATAATTTACAATAATCAGATTTTCTCAGAAACTATAAAACATCTTGCTTTGAAATTTTGAATATATCACTTTTATGATAATTGTAACCTGCATTATAAAATTTATTGTAATCCTCACCCTCCTTCTACCCCCTCCCATACAAACTGCACTATTTCATGAAATACGTTAAGCCTATTTACTCAGTACGTATACAATTTATCGGGCTGAAAATTTGTACTTAACACTTAATTAACAATATCAGTTAGATTCAAAAACCAGGTTCAAATTCATCTAGAGTATTGCATGATTGGGGTTTACCCCAATCGTAGTTCTTTTATGTTTTGACAATAAGCTGATTTTCTCGAAAAGTGTTACAGCTATTAGTCTGAAATTTGGAATATAAAGCTTTGATGAAAATATCAGTCTCCGGAAAAAGAATTTATCAGAATCCTTTAACTTCTTCTACCACCTCTCATACAAAGTACACAATATCAGAAAACAAATTAATGTGTTTATACTCTAGATGAAATCTGAGAGGTGATGGGTTCAACAAAGTCTTAACGATGCATCCGAGATTGCAACCAAAATTATTTATTGGCTTTAACCAGGTTCAAATTCATCTAGAGTATTGCATGATTGGGGTTTACCCCAATCGTAGTTCTTTTATGTTTTTTGTCTAAAGCCGACAACGTCATTGCGGACTCTCTGATCATCTACTTTGACAGCATCTGCGACGCAAACCGCAGGGGATTCCAGTTCCAGTAACATCGTATCTGCACTAAGTCTGGATACTAGTTCGCTATCGACTTGAGAAAAAGGTATCAGGTGTTGCAGCGGCTTGGTTGTAAGCTGGAAATGCCTAGGCAAGAGATCATTTTCTTGATATTCCAGGCAAGTACCTTAAAATGCCTCATGAGCTTCATCGGAGACTTCCACACGGTGGCGCGGCGGTTAAGTAGTGTACTTCGTCAGGTATTGTAGGTATTCCTCCGCGGAGTAGAGTGGTGGTTGACGTGATGGTGACGCCACATCTGACTTAAGTCGCCTCCATTATCTCCAGCCATAATATGATTTCCCATGTTGTTTACGGTATCACAATTTGTCGCACAATTAATCGGTATTGGTGTGAGACGTGCTGTATTGACACGTGCCCATATTGTAGAGATCGCTCAACAAACTTTTAGTGAAGCAAGCGACTATATGATGTTGTCCTATGCAAGGATAATGAAAAAGTTCATTTCCTCTGTCCATTTCATCCGTTGAAACATGTCGCTGAAGTGTTATCCGTCATAACACTTCGTGCAGATCTAGTTGCGGCAGTCGGACTACTTCGTGTCGGTAGGCACATTTACCTTTGGCGACTGCCCCTTTTCTGCAGAAGCAAAACCCAAACCGGAGGTCAATATCTCCACCTTGCTTCTCCTGGTCATGTTTCAAGTTTCCATGAACCATTTGGTCTCTCTGAGCCTATTTTTAACATTATCCAGGGTGCACGTGGCTATACGAATCTACAGATCATTCCAGATCTTACAATTCATTTCTAAAAGCTGATTCGATTATTTTGATAAGTCAGGCAAGTGCTAAAATGTTCATACTAAGATTGTCTACCACGAGCGAACGACCGATAAGATAATACATCATTTCAATATTAGCCGAAGTAAGTCTGACTGTCATATCACTCTAATCTAACTACTAATCTTACAACTTCCGATCTTTAGCTAAAAATGAATGAACTGTTTTTTTTTTGCAAATGCCGAAAATACAACTTTTCTTAAAAATTCCCCTTATGGATAAAACAATGGAGACCAAAAAGACCAGCATAGATCCCACAAATTGGTAGTCGTAAAGGTGTTTTTAGATGGTCAAATCAGTTTCAGTACTCGTATCAGTGGAGCGATCAGCTCTGCTATCCCTCCTGTCACCCGTTCTACATTAAATCATACCCACAACTTATAGAAGACAAACTGATGGCTCGACTGATAACTTGACTGATGGCTCAACGGTAGCTCAGCTGATAGCTTAATTGAAGGCTAAACTGATAGCTTAAGCGATAGCTTGGCTGACTGACGGTACGACAAGTAGCTTAACTGATAGCTTAACTATAACTAAACTGAATAGCTCAACTGATGGCTTGATTGATAGCTCAACTGATAGATCGACTGATGTCTCGAATGGTATCTCGACGGATGTCCCGACTAACAGCTCGACTGATGGATCAACCGATGGCGCGACTAATGGAAAGCACACCCATCTGATTGCTCGACTGAGGCATTATCACAACTGAAACTAACATGAATGTCTGAAATTCCCTTAATGAAAAGCACCTTGAAACTTTTTCTAGAAGAACATTTTTAATTGTAGAATGTTTAGACGGCGTTCACACTACCTGTGATGCAGATCCCAGTGGTGTATAGCGATCGGAAGCAATGAGGTTGGTTCATACATACCAGAGGTGTTTATTAAGTTGCTAATCATTTTTTGGGTATGCATGGAAGTTAACAGACTTCTCATTTGATGGAGCTAAAAAGGTTACCTAAACATTTGTCACTGGAAGTCAGTGTCGCGGAAGAAACGTCATGTGTGAGAGAGCAGCCATCAGCCCTGCTTCGAGATACTCCTAGACCAGCCAATAGTTTTCCTATCGCGAGTCTCACAACATGTCTCGCCGGATGGTATCGTAGCCGTTTTCGTGGCTGGTATCCCATCAAGTCTTTTGGCTGGTCTAGCAGCAGATCTCGTGGCTGGTCTCGCAGCAGGTCTCGTGGCTTTTCTCGCACTAGGTCTCGTGGCTAGTATCGCAGCTGGTTCGTCTCGTGGCTCGTCTCGTGCCAGGTATCGGGGCTGGTATCGCAGAAGGTCTCGTTGCTGGGCCTCGAGACCAGCCACGAGACTTTTTGCGGTTTGATTTGTCTTGTGTCTAAAAATATCATTAAATTTCACTGGTATATTCCTATTTCATCGGGAGACACGTCGTGGTTCGCATCCAGGCAAATACTGGATTTACCGCTCTAGCGTATAAATCGAGTGAAGCGAGCGCTCTAGAGCAGTATACTGAGGGTAGCAACTCCTTAAGCCACGAAGCTCCCACACAAGGGGACTGGGGTATCGTCTCAATTTATAAACCAATTTTAATCAAAAACGCGAAAAACTATGCATCTCCCGGTCAAATTAAAATATTCCACTTCCCTCCTAGCGACGCGATTTTAGTGAACATCGCACTGATATGAAAAAAAATCGTAGCGCGAAAATCCGCGGCGAATTCGCGGTATGCTGTGAACATCCTCGTAAGACTCCGCGGAAATTTCCGCGCTGCGAATTTTTCGTGTCGGTGTGATGATCACTTTTTCCCCTGCGATTTTTTCGCGGCGATTTGTTCGCCGCGGATTCGCAATTATTTTTCGCTATAACAAATTCAAACCACTTGTCTTCATGTAATCCGAAGTGAACGGACGTATTTTTTTCGAGGTGCTCCACAGTTATTTTCATAAATATTTATTGCAAAATGGCAAATAAGTGTAAAAAATGCGAAAATGATTTTACGGATCTTAAAGACTGCATAATGTGTACTTTATGTAATCATTTTTACCACTCGGGGTGTACTAATTTAAAAAATCTCGAAACTTTGAGAAAATATGGCCAAAAACGTGAACAGTGGAAATGTGAACTGTGCAAGAATGAAAAAAAGTCGAGTTCAGGTGAAATCGAAGAGTGCTTTAATCGACTTTTCCAAAAGTTCGCGGAGAGAATCGAGAGCATTGTTTCAAAAAATTGTTTGGAAGTGAAAGATATTGCAACATCGATAGAGTTTATATCTAATAAGTTTGACACTCTTTGTGTTGATATAAAACGCGTATTTGAAGATCTTAACACGATAAAAAATGAAAACATTGAATTAAAAAAGCAAATCGAGGACATGACAAATGACAACGAAACAATTTTAAAAGAATGTAGAAGGAATAACATTATTATAAACGGTTTAGAGATTCCCGACAATGAATGTGTAGTGAATACTGTGCAGCAAACAATATGTACACAGTTGGATATTCAACTGGAGGCTGATGCTATAAGCGACGCGTACAAAACAAATCGGAAAAATGCAACTGCATCGATAATTGTCTCATTTGTCAGAGGCTGTACTAAAAAAAAGGTATTGTCTGCATATAGACAGAAAAAGCAAATGCGAAATGGCACATCTGCATATGACAATGATAGGAACCCTACAGACGGAGCTCGTATATTTATTGGAGATCACCTCACACCAAATACTGCAAGGCTATACCAGGAAGCTAAAGCAAAATTGTATGGTATGAACTACAAATACGTTTGGATAAAGGAATGCACGATCTACTGTAAAAAAGATGAAAATGATAGAGCAACTCGAATTGTTAAAAAAGCTGATCTGGACAGCATTAATTAGCAATACGATTAAATTTTTGTTTAATATTATTTTTTTTTTTCTTTTTACAAACTTAAATGGTAGAGTCCATAAACAATTTATCATTATTTGATTTAAATAAAAAATCGGTAGTAATGGAAGATTCTAACCAATGCATAAAATTTTTCATCCATGATCAAGATTTCAAAATTTTCCATTTAAATATAAGAAGCTTGTCAAAAAATTTTAATGAATTTTGCTTACTGTTATCGATACTTAAAATTAATTTTGATGTGATAATTCTAACTGAAGCCTGGCTAGCACAGGATACCAATAGTTATCAAATATCGGGTTTTAATAAATTAGTTAAATTAAATAAACTTAATAAATGCGATGGGTTAGTTATATACTTAAAGGAAGGAATAAGTTATAATATAATGAATTTTGACTTAGATGAGGCCAATTCTTTGAACTTGTTGCTCAAATTAGGAAATGATGAATTCTTGATTTCTGCATTGTATCGATCACCGAACGATTCAGTTTTAAATAATTTCATTGATAATCTAGAGGTGTTTTTAGATAACAATAAACTTTTTCCAAACCATTTATTGGTTGGAGATATTAACATTGATATCTCACCGAACAACATGGGCTATCAAAAACATAAATACTTGGATATATTACATGAGTACGGTTTCACTAATTATTTGTATGGGTGTACTAGGAGTTCTAGTACGCGAGATTCTTGTGTGGATCATCTATTTCTTAAAAGTCAGAAGCAATATACTTTTGACACTGCAATATATCCAGTAAATATAACAGATCATTTTGCTTGTTTTGGAAAGATTGTACAGACACAAAATAAATACTCACCGGATAAACCTAAATATCAATCTGAAAAAATATTAAATTCCAGACAATTACGAAGTAAATTGGAGGTGGAAACTTGGGATGCTGTGTACGCTGAGTCTAACAGTCAAAAGTCTTTTACTACCTTTTACAAATTGCTACTCAATATATTCAACAGTTGTTTCGAAACTAGAAATAAAGCCAGTAATAAATTAAAACCGCTGAAGCCATGGATAACAAACGGACTCGTGCGAGCAATCAGAACTAGGGACAAGTTGGCTTTTCTAGCTCGAAAAGAACCTACTAATATCCACTTGAAAAGGCAATATAGAAACTATAGAAACACTTTGAATTCACTGATCCGAACTGCCAAAGATAATTATTATAAAATAAAAATAGGCAACTGCGGGAATGATATAAAGAAAATCTGGGATGTTATAAATGAGGCAACGGATTCAAAAATAAGTAAAGATAGATTTACGAATAACATCAGAAGTCCAACAGGAGAATCCATTAGTTGTGATCGAATACAAGAAGCAGCTGATGTATTTAACACTTATTTTGTAAATATTGGTCGTGAAATATCTGATAGTATTCAAGTAACCAATTCCATAAATACAACGCCTGCCATAACCAATTCTAGTACGCAAAGCAATTCTCTGTTTTTCAACCCAGTGTCGGAAAACGAAACAATTCAAATTATCGCTGAGCTCAAATCTAATGTGAGTCCAGGCTTTGATGGACTTCATTCTAAATATTTGAAAGAAAATATTTTTCAACTCTATAAACCCTTGACATATCTAATGAATGCATGCCTGACTGAAGGACACTTTCCAGTTGAATTAAAAGAAGCCTTAGTTATACCACTCCATAAAGGTAACGACAAGGAAAATTTAAATAATTACCGTCCAATTTCACTATTGTCGAGCATATCCAAAATATTTGAGAAAGCCATTAAGAGTAGATTAGTCAGGTTTCTGGAAGAAAAAGATATCATATCGGATGCTCAATATGGTTTCAGATACTCCAGAGGCACTGAAGATGCGATTTATAGAGTAACCAAGGAAATTGTACAAAATATGGATAATGGTCAAGTATGTTTGGGGGTTTTTCTGGATTTTCAAAAAGCCTTCGATACTGTTGATCATAAAATACTTCTTACAAAAATGTTTAATATTGGCATAAGGGGCGTAGCTCTAAGTCTTTTTAAGTCATATTTAAACGGAAGGAAACAGTCGGTGAGACTAAATCAACATAAAAGTTCAACACTTGACATTACTACTGGAGTTCCTCAAGGAACAGTGCTAGGACCAATCCTGTTTTTAATATACATTAATGATCTCCTAAAATTGAATCTTGTCAATTGCTCTATGTATGCGTTTGCGGATGATACCGTTGCTCTTTTCAATGGCGAAAACTGGGAGAAGGCTTTCGAAGATGCAAACAAAGGCATGCAAGTTATAACCGCTTGGCTAAAAACTAATTTGGTCAGTTTAAATCTACAAAAGACAGTTTTAGTCCCATTCTACCTTACGTCGGCTAGGTCACCTGCTGTGCATCTTCAAGTAATAATACATGAAAATATATGTACAGGAGGAAGTTGCAACTGTGGACCTATAAATATAAAAAGCAGCGTTAGATATCTAGGTGTCATTATAGATAGGCAATTACGTTGGTGTGAGCACATTTCAATGTTATGTAATCGGCTGCGGAAAGTCATTTATAAATTTGTTGAGCTAAGGAGGATTTTATCAACTGCTCGGTTGAGAATGATTTTCCTTGCTTTGGTGCAGTCGATAATAGAGTACGGTATTATTAGCTGGGGTGGTTTATCACAAAGCTGCTTACAACCTTTAGTAACATTGCATAAGAAAATTATCAAAATCTGTTTAAAGAAACCGCAACTTTATCCAACGGTGCAATTATACCGAGAATTTGAAGTTATGAATATACAGAATATATACAAACTTCAAGTTCTAAAGTATATGTTCAAACAACCAAATGAATTTCCGCTGGAAGAAGAAACCGGGTACCTAACGCGAAGGCAACTTCGGGGAGCACTCAAACAGCCGAGATATAACACATGGATTGCACAACATCATGTGTATTATTATGGACCACGATTATTTAATAGTTTGTTGTTACCAGAAAACATTTCTAGACGATCTAATTTTGCTCATTATAAAAGAGCTGTTAAAAGCATTTTATTAGGTAATTGCAATTTTTAATATTAACTAATTTATTATGTTTTGAATAAGTACCTCGAATATTACACAAATGCGTCCTTTCTGTAAATTTTATTGAAGAAATCCCACACCACGAGCTTAGCTTATTGTGGGATTGCCAAAAAACAGTTAGAATTACACATATCGTTTAGTTAAATTACATTTGAATTGTTTTTTTTTTTCTGTAAAATAAAAAAAAAAAAAAAAAAAAAAAAAAAAAAAAAAAAAAAAAAAAAAAAAAAAAAAAAAAAAAAAAAAAAAAAAAAAAAAAAAAAAACCAAACTTCAGTGAGGTCCATGAACACCAGAAAAGTGTGGCAACTGATGTGAATTTCATGCATTTCACTCAGTTTTAAAAGGCGAATAATTATGGCAAAAATAAAAATCGCAACAGCTGCGAATTCATGCCAGTGTAAATAACTCTATTAGACGCTTGGGAATATTCCTACTTGATCGGGCGAAGCATTGTGGCTCGCCTCTTTGACCAATAATAGGTTCCAATTTGAGTGGATTTCTCACTCTCCTTACGTGGGCGCGGCTTAAGGGGACTGCAGTCTTTAGTATAATGCCCTAGATCGCTCGCTGTGCTCGCTCTAAATCTCACAGCGGTAAACCCACTATTCGCCAAGGCTCGAACCCGGTGAAATAGGAATATACCAACCTTGTTAAACAAATTTGCGAATTTGCAATGAACAAATCGTGTCGGTGTAAAGGAAGCTTTTCATAGAGTCTAATAGAATTATTCACACCTGTCGCGATTTTGCAGCTCCGTGTTCCATGCGACGACAGCGCAGCTATTCCAGTTCGGCGATCAGCACTGTGCACAATTTGTCTGTAATGTCAAGGGCGCTGTTATTCTCTAAACGACTGCGACTACGCTCGCCAACGATCGCATGGCTTGGTCAGTCGCATCGCAGGAGGTAGGATGTGGTCGCCATCGTATTTGGGCGTCGCAGTCGCTGTTGTGCATGTCGGCTGACTGAGGTGGACGTTCGGCATGGCAAGAAAAATGTATGCGCACACACAAGCAATCGGCAGCTTGAGTGTGTGCGGGGTCAGCTCCTTGTGGGTACTTGCCTTGTACATGGGAGCCAAGCTGCTGTCGTATATGCCGTGGTCGTGGCCATGTTATTATTATTATCATCGCTTCGAGGAACACACCCCGTGCACGATCGTCGATGAGCTTTCGTCGCAGGGCTATCGTCGGTGAGCTATCGTCGCATTGGTCACAGGAACAGACCTTAAAGGAATTATTTCTACTAACGGACTTATGCAGAGATTTTTATTTAATCTCCGTGAACGTTCGCGTGTCTATCAGCGATCAAATAGCCGCGAATAAAAAATCGCCTTGGTGTGGGAAAAACCCTAATAAGAAAAGGAAAACCAAAGGCCATGTAAATATTCCATAAAGTATGTCATACGTTATTGGCAGCGATTGCATTTCATAGCATTGCACGTAGTGTGAATTCCATTTTAGCCGATGTTGAACATGGTTTATCATTGAATGTGATTCGTCATCGCATGTACACTGGTTCATATAAAAGGAGAATTTTTTTCAAGTCAACAAATAGTGGAAACTTTCCAAACAAGACGATATACCACATTTTGATAAAGAAAGCTCGGATTTTATTTACGGAAAACGAAAAAGCCAATTGAGCATGATGGCTGGTAAGTAGAGGCACAAATTCAAATATTCTTGAGCTGACTTACTAAGCTTTTTTTTGCATCCTTGCGGCAGCCTCGTTCTTCATGTTCGCCATTGTGGCAGTTGCTGCATCACTTCTGTCGACTGTAAACGGTCTCAATGCCTGTCTGGATGCCACCTCCACTACCACTACCTTCATTGTTAACCCGACCTCATGCCAGGCCTGGATCGCCTGCAATGCCGGCAAAATCGTGAAAACAGGTACCTGCGACAGTGGGTATCTCTTCAATAATGCTACCGGAGTGTGTGCACCTGCCGACACTGTCACATGCTCTGCATCCGATATTTTAAATATTTGCGTTGGGCAAGCCGATGGATCGTTCGTTGCCAATCCGAAAAATTGTCAGTCATACTTTTACTGCGCCAGAAATGTTGGCCATGGCGGACTTTGCAAAAACGGATTCTATTACAATGCAACATTGAAAGTCTGTCAATACAATCCCAACTATGTTTGCTCGACGACTAGCTCAACCAAGAGCTCAACGTCCGATATTTCTTGCGCCAATGTTCCCGATGGTACCTTCTTGCCAAGCAATGCAAGCTGCTCAGGCTACTATGTATGCGTAGGTGGAAAGGCTACTGCTGGATCTTGTAACACGACCATTCCGTTTTACTTCAATTCGCTGACCGCCACATTTGAATATGCATCCAAAGCTCAGTATACCGGATTCACTCAAACAAAGATTTCCGTGCCCTATGACTACGCCGCCATCTGCGCCACTACCAATAGCAGCGCCCACTTTGCCATCGATCCAGCCAACTGCACTGGATACTTCTATTGCAGTTCATCGACCGATGCGAAACCATCGCATTTCTACTGTCCGAATGGTTTGTATTTCGACGCCATTACTCAGGCGTGTACTCCTCCATCCAATGTTCAGTGCACCATTGAGCCTTGCGTCAACCAACCTGTTGGATACTTCGCAAACAGTGACGCTGGTTGTGCGGACTTCTACTATTGCTCGGCTAATGGTAGGCAAAGTGGTAGTTGTACTGCCGGTTACTATTTCGATGTTACCAGCCAAAACTGCAACTCACCCTCTTCGGTGCAATGTGCCATGACTACAACAGTTGCTGTCACTACAAATGCAGCGACTTCACCGCTCACTACTTCTCCTTCATAGATTACTTCGTCAGACACTGCTCCTACAGGCATTACTCCTACATACACTACTACTGGCTTTACTACTACCACCTACAACCCTCCTACAGCAACTTAGCCTTAATAACAAGTACGCTCCATTCAATAAAGTCCTGATAAAAGGGTAATCGGATTTTTTTGTCTTTTGTTTAAAGTTGATCCTCATTTTTCAATGCTTTAGGAAAGTGGGGGTGGAAATTGAAAAAAACCATCAGAAACCAAAATATGAGCCTCCACACCTCGTGCCTCGCACCATGAGAGAAGCGCAACCAGATCAGTGAAGATCGGCTAGGCGAATCTTATCCACACAAAACCCCTAATGGAAGCCATTCTCCCCATACATACATTTTGATTGCAGAATCGTATACGATCATGAATTGTAGAAAACCCGGATGTGTTTTCTGGCCGGGACATCTCAGGGTGGCATCGGAAAAGTCTGCAGGTAAGACATGGGACACTTGACCTCACATTTTCTCATGGATATACAAAGCCGTTGTTCGACCAAGAATTAATTATGGGATAGTCGTCTGGTGGAAGAGTGTCGACTCGTCGTTTGACAAAAATGCAGTCTCTAAAATCGAATGACTTGCGTGCCACACAATAACGGGAGTCATGCACTTTTACCCAACAGCGATCTATGAGGTACTGTTTGTTATATCGTTTCTACATGTTCATATTGGAGCAGAGCCTAGACTAGCGATAGCAGGGCTTAAAGTCAACTTAGTGCGTATTTGCCGGTCAGCGTTTCTTAGATTCATACTTCCTGAGATATAACGTTTTATTCTAGGGTTTTCCAGGACAATAGGCCAAAAACCTCTACGGCCGGAAAAGCGGGCTCCAGTGCCCATAACCTTAAATACATCTGCATGGAGTTTCTGCGCGTGATAGCTACGAGTGCTACCTATCTAACGCTGCTCTAACTTTTCCGCTAGATGGCGTATTTCCTGAGATATAACGGTTTATTCTAGGGCCTTCTAGCCCAATAATCGGTACGGCCCGAACAGCAGGCTCTTGTGCCCACAAGTTTAAAGATATCTGGACGAAGTTTTTGGCGTGTGGCAGCTGCAAGCGCCACCTATCTAAAATTATTATAGCCTCGCCGCAAGAAGATGCACTTCCTGAGATATGATTTATTCCTTGGCATTCTAAGAAACGGGTCAAAAACTGGTATGGCCTGAACATCTGGACAGAATTTTAACGGGTAATAGCTGCAAGTGCTACCTGTCTAACGCTTCTATAAATTTTTCGCTAGAGTGCGCATTTCGGCCTAAACATCGGTCTCCTGTGCCCACAATTTTACAGATATTTGGACGTGGTTCTTGCGTGTAATAGCTGCAAGCACTACCTATCTAACACTACCATAACCTTGCCGCTATAGAGCGTACTTTCTGAGATATGACAGTTTATTTCATGGCCTTCCGGGAAAACGGAAAACCGGTAAACTTTGCGTCAACTACTCCAATGTGGCTTTGCTGACGTTTTAACTGGTTTCAGACGATGCATGTTACTCCTCCGCCCCACACCGTAAAAATAAAACTGTAAGAATGGATGTTTCCTTGGCTACGGCGGGATTCAAACCCTCGAAACCGGCGAGACATCAGACTAACTCATCAATTTACTACGCTACTGACCGCTCAAAAAAAGGGGCTCAAAGCCTACTCAACTGCCTTAAGCCCTTGTGGGCATACCGCTCCATGTGGCACAGTTGACGTTCCGCCCGCATAAACTAGTTTCGGAGAAGGCAGTTACCAGCATGCAGCTGCTCCCCTACCAGCGGAAAGTGTGGAGATGCTGTGGCTTATTATCGCACCTGGCACCACAGGGGGAAGACAAGCGAACAACCATGGCCACGAACGTCGTCGTGGACGGGATTTAAATCCGAAACGCCGGTAGTCAGGCATAATACTGATGCCTCTACGCACTGAGCTACCAGTCACCTACTACTTACTTGGGGCGACCGGTAGCGGAGTGTGTTAAGGCATCAGTCTCGTGTTTGACTAATGGAGTTTCAGGTTCGGTCTCTTAACCCTATAATTTGTTCGGCGTTCGTATCGATTGAGTATTCCCCACCCGCTCTTTCACCTTTGTTCGACTGAAGCTTTCCTTCAATACCCGCTTAGGTATTTTATCAACTTTTTTCTACTGAAAAAAAAAATCATTGCTAATCGCTTTTTCATTTCATTATTACGTGTGTCGTTGGCATTCACCACTAGACAGATTGCTAATCAAAAACAATCGCAAAATGTAAACAAATGATGCGTTATCGATAATTTCAGACAATCTGACAAAATATGCTAAAATTAACAAGAAAATTTGCTAAAAATAAGCTAAAATCGGAATCTGGAAATAAACCAATGAATTTAGATTTTCTGTTTTAATTGCAAACTAATTTCGAATGTATGTACAATTTGTTAAGTGTGCGATAGGCCTTATCTTGTGAAGTATCTGCAAATTTGAGTGAATGTTATGAAAACAATATTGTCGGCACGTTTTAGGATTTCAAGAAAACTAGTTATCGGGAAGAGTTAATGACGATATAAAAGGATCCACAGATAGTGCCTGAAATATTGCATCTTTCATAACAATGTTGAAAACTCAAAGAAGACGCAGCTTTCCCAAACTACAAATTTTATTTATATATATATATATATATTTCGAGAGCGACTTACCCCCTTCTTCAGTACAAAAGCTTCTAAACATAATGGCAAGATATAGGACATAATATACGTTACAAATCACTTTTAAGGGCATGTAGATGAGACCATAAACCCATTTTATTACATCCCCTATCGGTTTATGGAGCTTTTCTACCTGCTCTTTTAAAATGATTCGCAAATCATCTAACTAATTTTGAAGGGTAGTTTCCTTGATCCGTATTCAATATTCGCCTCGTGTCTTCTCGAATGATCTCCAATATCGCAATAATTCCAGGTTATTGCGCTGAACAGTGTGTCCTTCCTCGATAATATGAGCAGCAGCTGCTGATGATCGTACTGATGAATTCGGATTCCGGATGCTATTAACGGATTCTCTGATACGTTCGTTGAATCGCGTCGTGACTAACCGCTTCGTCTGTCCTATATAAACTTTGTCGCAATCGCTGCACGTAATCCGATATGTGCCGCTTTTTTCCCGACTACCTTCAATGGGTCCTTCACGCTGCCTAGTATATTCCTCAAGGTGGTGTTTCTGTTCGATCCGACTACCTTCAATGGGTCCTTCACGCTGCCTAGTATATTCCTCAAGGTGGTGTTTCTGTTCGATCCGACTACCTGTAAATTAAAATGCTTCAACTAACTACTTCGAGTTAAGGAAGCACCCGTTGCCCGATTCGATCAAACGGGTGGACCGTACCTTGAAGGAAGCCAGCACCCTGTTCGAAAATACTTCGCGACTACGCATGTCGAACACAGCGTTACTTAGAATAGGATGCCAACCCAAAATCCACAAGGAAGGAGACGAGATGCGGGAAATCATCGCAGATTCCAATTCGTCGACTTACAACATCGTCAAGTGGTTAATTTCCAGGCCCTGGAAAACGTCAGCAGCTAGAACTCGGTAAAAAACACGCACGAGTTGATCGAGAAGTTGTAAACCATGGGAAAGATTACGAAAACGAGGTGATGGTGTCGTTTGATGTCAAGGCGTTATTCCCTAACACCCCGGTGAACCAATCAGTCTTCGAGTTCAAGCGATGGCTGAACCAGTTTCGAGCTACCCCGGAATGGAAAAAGAAAGTTCGAATTTATACAAATCTTACGAGCCTTTGTATGAACGAAAAGTATTTCGCATCCCGGGGTAAGCTCTACAAAACTACTTTTGGAGTAGCGATGGGAGATCCCCTCTCACCGCCGCTCACGGGGCGGTTCATGGCGTCGATAGAGTAGGAAATTACCAAGATTAGTGTCAAACCAATAATTTCCGAGGTCCCTGAGATCATTGGTGGTAAACCCAAAGACCACTCCTCCTCGGGGGCAGGAAGGTAAAAATCTTCAATTTGACAAAAAAAGAGTTGAAAATGATTTTATTTTTCTACATAATCTCCCTTGACTTCAACACACTTGGTCCAGCGCAACATCAGTATTCCTTCCCAGAAGTAAGAGTCGGCCCTCTCAACTTCTTCATTAGATGCGAAGCGCTTCCCAAAAACAAATTTCTTCGAGTTTAGGAACAGATGGAAGTCTGAGGATGCCAAATCAGGAGAATAGGGGGGGATAGTCGAGCAAATCGTACCCCAAATCCCGCAGTTCTCCCATCGTCAACGCGCATTTGTCGACAGGTGTGTTGCCCTGGTGAAAGATGATTTTTATACCCTAGACTTATAGTATAGGGTATATTGCTTTTGTCACGACGAAAATATGTAACACCTTAAAGGAGGCTCCGGAGGTATAGCAATGTATATATATATAAATGATCAGGGTCACTTCCTGATTCGATTTAGCCATGTCTGTCTGTATGTCTGTATGTCTGTATGTCTGTCTGTCTGTCTGTCTGTCTGTCTGTCTGTCTGTCCGTCTGTCTGTCTGTCTGTCCGTCTGTCTGTCCGTTCGCACGATAACTTTCGATAAAATGAAGCTAGAGCTTTGAAACTTTGGTCAAATGTTGGTAGTATGATCTAGTTGGATGGTATTGAAATTGGGCATGATCAGGCCAAGAGAACGCCTACCTCCCCTACATATATAAAATAATTAAATGTATCTATAACTCCCGATCCCAGGCAGCCAAGGCCCGACGTCGGGCTGTCGCGCCACGATGATGATGATGATAACTCCCGATTAAAAAATCATGAAAAGCTCTAGCTTTGGTATATTGCTAGTGAGGGTAATCTTATACTCTCCTGGGAAAATAAAATCGATCAGTTGAAAACTAACGGTAATTTTCTTACAAAGAGCGCCGTACTACCCTACTTTTCAGGTTTTCTGTCTATAACTCTTGAACCAATTGACGTAGACACCTGATTTTTGGCATGTAACCCTGAGGAAAGAAGCTGCTCAAGGTTCTTTAAGTTGGGCAAAATTAGATCAAAGGAACACCTACCTCCCCTACAAATTTAAAAAAATTAAATGTTCCTTTAATTACGATAACTTTCGATAAAATGATACTACCGACTTAAAAATTTGGTGGAATGTTGCTAGTAAGGCCTACTTAGCTGGTATTGAATATGGGCAAGATACGACCCAAGGAACCCACCCTCCCCTACCAACGAAACTTCGAATAAGCAATAACTTTTGACACAATGAAGCCAGTGACTTGAAATTTTGGTCAAATGTTTGAAGTGAGATTGAGTTGGTTGGCATTAAAGATGGGTAAAATCCGAACTAAGGAACCCCTACCTTCCCTAGAAATGAAACTTAAAATAAGCGATAACTTGTGACAAAATAAAGCTAGCGACTTGAAATTTTGGTGAAATGTTTGTAGTAGGATCCAGTTGGCTAATATTGAAAATACGTAAAATCCGACCAACGAAAACCCTACTTCCCCTACAAATGAAACTTCAAATAAGCGATAACTTTCGATAGAGTGAAGCTAGAGACTTGAAATTTTGTGTAAATGTTTGTAGGGTGATCTAATTGGTTGGTGGCAATGATGGGCAAGATCCGACCAAAGGAACCCCTACCTCCCCTACAAGTGGAACTTCAAATAAGCAATAACTTTCCATAGAATGAAGCTAGCGACTTGAAAAATTCGACAAATATCTGTAGAATGGGTTAGTTAGTTAATTGATTTTGAGAATGGTCAAGATCCTACTGAATGAGTGCCAACCTCCCCTATGAACTGGCCATATAGAAGACCCATTCTTAATGCATATGGTCGTTGCCAATTATTACTTTTGGTGTCACCACTAGGTCTGTACAAGTCTAGGGTATATGCGCGTCGGACTCCGGGCCGAAGCGAAGCTTCTGCCTGGTTTCTTCTTCAAGCCAGGCCTCTTCTCGCGAATTTTGGCATCCAGCTGGTCAAGAAGTTTGGAGTAATATTCGCCTGTTTTTGGTTCCGCCTTTTTCAAGGTAATCAATAAACAGGCTCCTTCGCTTTCTTTGGCGATGAACCACCGGCTTTCATCCACAGCTTCGACTGCTGTTTCCTTTCTGGCATGTAGTGGTGGACCCAGGTCTCATCCATGGTGACAAATCGCCGCACAAAATCGGTCGGATCCCTATTGAATCGGTGCAAAGATTGCTGCAAAAATCGTTTGCGCATTTGCTTTTGATCGGCATTCAGCAAATGCGGCAACCATCTTCCGCCGACCTTTCGCATCTTTAATTCTTTGTGCAGGATGTTTCGCACCCAATCTTCCGCTATCCCCACAGCCTCAGCAATATCAGTCACTTTCATTCTGTGGATTTTTCGATGGTTTCCGGTGTGGTTGCGGTTTTTGGCCGTCCTTCACGTGGGTCGTTCTCGAGAGTCATGCGACCACGTTAAATTCAGCCGCTCATTTTTAACGATTGACATCGAAGGAGCAGACTCTCCGTAAGCTTTTGTTAACTTCGGGTGAATTTCCTTGGGGCGACCGGTAGCGTAGTGTGTTGAGGCATCAGTCTCATGTTTGACTACCAGCGTTTCGGGTTCGAATTCCGTCCACGACGACGTTCGTGGCCACGGATGTGCAGGAGGTGCATGCTGGCAACTGCATTGTCCGAAACAAGTTTATGCCGACGAAACGTCAACTGGGCCAAATGGAACAGTTGACGCGCTATGACTCACAAGGGGTTAGGGTAATTGAGACAGAGAGAGAATCCATCCAAAACGAAGAATTTTATGACCGCACGATATTCACACGTAAGACGTCTACTGCAAGAGATTTGTCTAAACGAACTACTTGAGAGAACAACTTGAAACTTGTGTCAACTAATGACACGTGCACCCAGGCAGGAAACATGAATTTTTGCTGAGTGTAGTGGTATTTCAGTGTCAGGCCGAGAACTTTTCACCTTATCCTCGTAGGTGAAAGTACGATTTTTATGATTTTTTGGAACGGGTTGGTACGATTTTCTTTCTTTTTCTTTGGCATCACTGGTCCCATTACACCCGCACCCCGATGCGAGCGCGAAGACATCTGCTCCGTCCGCCAACTATTCCATCCTTATCGCCCAATTTTCTTATTATTTCCCATTTCCCCACGGCCCGACCTTCGCGGTCACTATGCTTCCTTAGGCTCCTTCCGTCCGGATGTCCACTTACCCATTACAGAATACATAAAACATCGAAATGGAACTTAAATGCAGTATCATCCCGTATAAAAACCACCGGTTGTCTTGGAGATACCACAGAAACTTGCTTCGAGGAACTATAGCACTACATTGAAACCAATTTTTCTTAAATCTGGATTAACGCTCACAGAACATTTACATATGTATATACAAAATTAAAGGAGTGTATAGTGTAACATTCATAACTAGAAAGGTGCAGTACAGTGAGGAGGACAAAAAGAGGCAATGGCCGGCCTCCTATAGAGGCAAGAACTGCTCTCGGTACCGATGCAGTGAGTGACAGAAACAAAGACCAGTAGAGAGAATCTAAAAAACAGAATGACTACAGGCTTACTTTCGTGGCCTAGAGAACAAGACAGGTACGGTGAGTTATTCCAAGATCCTGTCTCATTCTATGATAATATACCCTGGTTTGAAGTTGACTCTCTCACACTCAGAGGTCGCCAGGATTGCGTCCCTTATGAGTGTCTGTTGTTCAGGCGTAAGAGAGACAAAGAAATATTTGGCGGATAGCCAACCACTCGGTGGCGCTACCTTCAAAGAATAAAATTGCTACTTAGAACAACCACAAATCTCTAACCCAGACCAAAGTAAAACACACCCAAAAAATATCTGATAGTAATATATTCATTTCGATAACTTCAACTCCAAAAACTCATTTTGCGGAACTTTCACTTCAAATCTCTAGCCTAGTTGCGACGGCTTCCGTATGCACACTCCACATGCGATGGCAGTCCACACATTCTCTGCTGAGCGTCCCAGTTCAAATTGTCAGGGCACTTGGTCAAAATTGGAACGCCTCCAATGCAAATATAGTACTTCTGACAGTCGCGGGAGTGAGGGAAGAAGGCTTGATGGCGCGGACACCTGGGCAGAACGTCCAGATCGTCCACGGTACTTCCGTTAATCTCGTCCAGTTCTACGAAATCCATGGGCATGTGAACGGCCAGTGTGGTTTTGGGTTTAGGAGTAGTAGTGGTGGTGGTCGTCGTAGTGGTCGTAGTAGTAGAGGTCGTGGGTCTAGTTTTTGTCGTTTTCGGGGCACGAGTCGTTGTATCGGCGACAGTGGGGGCGGTGACTGTGACAGCAACAGTAGTTGTTGGTTTAGCGGTGGTCGTTGTGGTTTCCGGAGCTGCTTTAGTACTCCTGTACTCAGTGGAATCAAAGCATACCGACTTCTCTTCTAAATCACACCTTTCAAAGCGATAGTTCCAGGCCGATCCCAAACTGCATTCATGCAGGCTCAAGGTCCGATCCGAACACATGAAGTAGAGCGAGCAGAGGGTGGGATGAGGAAGGAAATAGTTGCCGCCGTGCAGGCAATGTACATAGTCGGCATCATATCCTTCCAGAACCTTAGTTAGATCATGTTCTCGCTCTTCGAGGATAGTCGGTTCCACGGCAGGATTCATTTCGTTGAAGTAGCACACGCCATTCGCTGACACGCACTGCTGCTCCTTGTAGTTCCATATTGTATCTGCGGCACACTGGTAAATGTTGAGCGTGCGATCGCGACATACGAAGAATGTTCTGCAGTTTGTTGGATGTGGCAGATAGTAGTATCCAGCATGCATGCATCGGATATGCTCTGGATCGTAATCCTTCATGGGGTCAGCGGGAGCCTTGATCACTTGAACAGCATTGCTGGATGGAACGGCACCCGAGCGGAGAGCATAGCATCGGTCGGATCCTGGCGTAGAGCACATGTTGTGTCGATAGTCCCAATGTATATTATAAGCACATCGGTGAACATGCATAGTGTGATTAATGCAAATAAAGTAGAGCTCACAGTTGGTAGGATGGGGTAAGAAATACACGCCCTCGTGTATGCATCGGACATTGTTGGGGTCATATCCGTCCATCGGGTGTGATGAGGGCGCAACGGCCGTTAGAGCTTCTTCGAAACTGATTGGTTTCTCGTACGACTCAATCAGCTCAGTTGTTGGAGCTGCAGTGGTACTCTGGACAGTCACTGGTGATCCGGTAATCCACGGGGTGATGATATCTCCAATTGTTGGGTCGGCTGTTTGGTCAGTCACTGGTGATCCGGTAATCCAGGGGGTGATGATATCACCAATTGTTGGGTCGGCTGTTTGGTCAGTCACTGGAGATCCGGTAATCCAGGGGGGGATCATTTCACCAATTGTTGGGTCGGCTGTTTGGTCAGTCACTGGAGATCCGGTAATCCAAGGGGTGATGATATCACCTGTGTGTGTACTGTGTACAATTCCGTCAGTGGTAGTTTCAAATGCAATCTGTATGTCTGGCTTCGGCTTAGGTTTAATCGATTCCCCTTCAGGGACGGGCCTAGATACGGGATATTCCAGATTTCCAGACAATTTGGCGTAGCACGTAGCTATTTCTGGCTGCTCACAACGTTGTTTCACGAAATCCCAGTACAATTCCAGTCCGCAAAAGTTCCTATGAATTGTTCCCGAGACACAAAGATAGTAGTACTCACAGTTGTTTGGATGTGGCAAATAGTAGACACCTTCCGGATTGCAACGGATGTTCTTCGGATCGTAGATAATCTCCGGTACGTTGACGTGGATAACGGGTTCGTCGGGAATCTTCGCGGCTTCGGCAATTTCAATAGGGATCTCGATCGGTGGATAAACTGCAACGGGAATAATGTTGTCGATATTGATGGGGGCAACTTCATTAACCTGAGGCGAGGGCATTTCCACTGGGGGTTGAAGCTCCTCTGGTTTCTCAGGCTCGACAATCTCAACGGGAATATTCATGATGGGTATCGAGGGGATATCAACTGGCAACGGATTTTCGGGGAGTTTTCCGACATCTTGTGAGTGGATGTTGTCTATAACGTCACCACCACTTGGATGTTCTTCAGGAAGGGGAATATTCATGATGGGTATCGAGGGGATATCAACTGGCAACGGATTTTCGGGGAGTTTTCCGACATCTTGTGAGTGGATGTTGTCTATAACGTCACCACCACTTGGACGTTTCTCAGGGAGAGGATCGGGGATTTTCGATGGCATCTAAACAAAACATTATCAATGAGTACAATAGAAAATAATCACAGTTCATTATCAAACTTACCGAACCATGAACACATGTCGTTTCTTCCGGCCAATTGCATACTTTCAACTGGACATCAAAGAGCAATCCGCGGCTGCACTCAACCAGCTCCGGAAAGCCTCGATCACACACAAAGAATGAACCACAGTCGACTGGATTCGGGATTTTATCGCCATGCTCGTACTTTTCGCATATCTATACACCAATAAGACATACACAAATACACTCACAGTTGTTCAGCCTTGACTCGCCCTAAATCCGTCAAATTTAAATATATTTACCACAGATTCTGCTCCTAGGTCTGACCTTAAACGGTAGCCGAATGCACTTTGATGCAGACCTACGGCAAATATAAGGAGAATACTCCAAAGGTGCATTCTAATTACTCTTCTTAGTATCTTAGATTGCACTCGAGATGGATGCAACGAAATATCTAGTTTAACTAACTTGTCGCTGAAAGATCCGGTCGTTCTTATATAAGAGCCTGAATAGGATTCCGCTAAATTTGCAGCCCGTTCCGAGTGATGAGCAAAAAGTGTTTAACCGATGATGCATCGGAGGGAATTTTCTTAATAGAGCAAAAACCAAAAAAGTCTTTGTTTGTATAGAAAAGAGTTAAATGGCGCCCCACTTTTTACATTATTGGAGTACGAGCGCCAAAACATAAAAAAAACAGGTTAAAAAAGGCTTTTAACATATGTCGGTTTATTAAGAAAACATCAATTCGACATTAGATGCTGGTGATAAGACAAATGGATGGGACAAGTGTTGTTCTTCAGTCAAAAGTCACAATGAATGTGACGCCGACAAACGTTCTTCAGGGCGATTTTCCACTCAAAGGGAAACACAAATCGTTTTTGCACTAGCGCAAATGAACGTGCAATGTAGACCACAGATAAGACTTTGATGGAAAACATTGAAAATAAACTGCGTTACAAACGGCAAGATCAATGGCAAATTTCAAATTGTGGCTGGCAGATAGTTAAATTGTCTATACGAGAACCTGGAGTGCATATGAGCCGTGAATATGAAATTATTTCAAGTAAGGGTCTTGAGGTACAAAGAACCTTTGGCAGAAACATTTGGGTAAGGGGTAGCATCTACAAACCTGCGTAAGAAATTAGGCTTCTGTGCTATACTAGTTTGCTTGAACTCTTCGTGGGGAAATAGCCTCTCAACTACTCATAGGCATCATTGCTCTCGGTTTTTGGCTGTATTTCGTCCCAAGTTTTCCCATCGACGCTCACTCATCATCGCCTGATCCGCACTTCGAAGACTGCATCTATTGGCTTTTGTTATTTTGGAATGGTTAATTTAATGTGATCCGTAATAACATTAAGTATCTCATTGTGGTGAGAACAGTGGCAGATCCAGAGGGGGGCCATGGGGGTCCGGGCACCCTCCAAAATATTTGGCAAGTCGAGCTTGGTCTACGAATATTCAAAGAAATACTCGAAAATGATTTATAGCCCAGGCTACGAGCGAAAAATAGGAAAAAAATCGCGTAGTTTTTAAATTTGGCACAAGTGTTGGGGACAGTCCCCTGAATATGTGCTCAAAAGTCCTCGTTGATTACGTGTCCGGAAGTGTAGGGGGTCAAAAGTCCTTTTTTTCCAGTTTTCCTTGATTATTCCGGAAACTTTGGATTCTACCAAAAATGTTCCAAGGCCGAAACAAAGCATATAAAATTCCCTACAAACCGATATAGTACACCCTAGACCAGGGGCCGGCAAACTTTTTCTGAAAAGGGCCAGATTTTTTAGATTTTAGGGTCAGCGGATAGCAAATTCGACATGCAACTGCTTACCGATATGGTCAACCTAATTCCAGTTGAAGGTCTGACGGAAGTTTATACATTTTTTTGTCAAGCGGATTTTGAAATACGTAACTGTTTCCGCAGTGAAATTTTTGAGAATAGCGTTTTCGTTAAAATTTGAAACTTTGTGTATTTAAATGCAATAGGTCTCAGCAATATGAAACCGCGGGAGCTGCAATGGTTTATTGAGCGGCGAGATTGCGTTTAAATTCAATGTAAATTTGTTAACCGCAGCGGCTTCCGCAGATAGGATAAACGCGGCCTTAGAGCGGCACCTTGTATTGTTAGGCACATTGAGAAATTTTTCGTTTCGCTTTTGCATTTAAAGCTGGCCGAAATCAGAATGATCACCCGGCACTCTAATCAGAGTGACTTAAAATAATTGGTGTTCCCTGGACATTGAAGGACCTTGGAACACTTTTTCACTAACTTTAATAAGAGTTTGTAAAACGGACGTCTGCACAGATGGATGTGCTAGTGCAACGAAGCCTCTGAATTAGAATCTCTCTGATGCAGGACTCAATCGCATGGATATATGCTTAAAATACGCGAGACCAGAGGAACTTAGCGATTTAGATCAGGCCAATGATCAAAGCAGTAGTAGTTCGAATGCCGCAACGGTTAGCACGTTCACCAGGTCCCTGGTTCGAATCCTACTGAAGGCAGTAGTCTTTTCAATAAAAGGAGATTTACGTGTCAGAATATGTCCTACTCAGCTGTTAAAATGAGTACCCATTCGAAGTAAATAACTCGGTTAAGTGTGTTTACCTGGAAGTCTCCAGACGCACATACCGTCAACCAAATTGACCACGTCCTCATTTGCAGGAGATGGGCGTCTAGTGTCATGGATGTCCGCTCCTATCGAGGAGCAAACTGCGACTCAGATCATCATTTGGTGAAGACGACCTACAGATGTAGAATCTCCTCAGTGCACCAGTCAAGAATCAGCCCTCCCAAAATCTTTGCGGTTGATAAGCTCTTCAGTGATGCTACAGCGGTGGCGTATACTACCGCCCTTGAGGAAAAACTATCACCTATGCTACACAACATCAGCAACACAGGCGTCCATGGGTTCTGGGAAGAACTCAAGGGTACCATCAAGGATGTCGCAGAGAAGGTCGTGGGATATAAAGCCCGGCGAGCGCGAAATGACTGGTTCGACGAAGAATGCAAAAATTCACTTGACGCGAAAAACGAGGCCTACAGACAATGGATTCAACGAGGAACCAGAGCCAGAAGAGAAAAATATGACGAGCTACGGCGAATATCAAATAGAATAATTAGACGTAAGAAACGTAAATACTTTGACGAGCAGTTGCTGAACATAAACGAAAACTTAGCTAATAGGAACACCAGACAAGCATACAAACTAGTAAATACAATGAAGAACGGCTACCAACCCAGGACTAGCCTTTGTAAGGACAAGGATGGAAACATCATCAGCGACACCGATGGTATTAACAAACGATGGGCCTCTTATTTTGAAGAGCTTCTAAACCGACCATCTAACATCCCCACACAGGAAGCTCTCGACGATATTGTTGATCTAGGCCCACCCATTCAACCCCCGACAGTAGAGGAAGTTGATCTCGCGTTGCGGTCACTAAAACGAAATAAAGCGCCGGGCGCTGACGAGATCCCAGCTGAACTGCTAAGATTCGGTGGAACGAGTCTAGTTGATGCCATACATCAATTACTCCTGCGAGTATGGGAGAACGAGGAGATCCCAGACGATTGGCGCAGAAGCATCATCTGTCCAATCCATAAAAAGGGAGATAAATTGCGGTGTGAGAATTACAGGGGCATCTCACTAGTTTGTACGTCCTATAAAATTTTGACGAAAATTCTGGAAAATAGAGTAAAACCGTACGCAGAACGAGTCACTGGCGAATATCAAAGCGGTTTCAGACCTGGTCGCTCCACAACCGATCAGCTCTTCTCAGTCAAACTGATACTCCAGAGGTGCTGGGAATACAACGTAAACGTATACCAAATCTTTGTCGATTTCAAGCAGGCATACGACAGTATCGATCGTGGAGTGCTGTACAACATCATGCTGCAATTTGGTATACCAGCAAAATTAGTGCGACTGACAAAGATGACGATGACCAAATCCGTCTCACAAGTCAGGATCCAGAATAGACTTACTGATCTATTTGAAACACGCACTGGTTTGAAACAGGGCGATGGACTGGCACCGACGCTCTTCAACCTAGCACTGGAATACGTTATTCGGGCCATGAATATGTACAACAGCAAGACGCTGCTCATCAAGTCGACACAATTAGCAGCGTACGCCGACGACATCAACATCATGTCCCGAAGATTGGCTGACGCAGAAGAACTTCTGCATACGCTCGATACCGCTGCAAAGGAAGTTGGATTACGTATTAACGAGGGTAAAACTAAAATAATGATGCAATCGGTGACAAGGACACCTGCACAACCGAGCATCAACGTGGGGGACCTCAACATCGAGTTCGTGAACAACTTCATCTACCTGGGTTGCAACCTGTCAAGGGACGCCAACGAAACTGACGAAATCAAGCGACGTATACAGTTAGCTAATAAGACTTTTTTCTCGGTTCTCCCCATAATGAAATCGAAGTATGTGCACTGAAACACGAAGCTCCGCGTGTACAAAACCATTATACGACCAGTGCTATGCTATGGCTGCGAAGCATGGACCCTAACTCAAGCCTCCGAAAACATGCTAGACACTTTCGAACGTAAGGTTCTACGGCGAATTTTCGGGGCTGTTTGCGATCGAGATGGATGGCGCATCCGGTACAACCATGAGTTGTATGAAATGTACGATGAGCTGCAAGTCTCGAAAATCGTCAAACTACAACGACTTCAATGGGCAGGGCATGTACAAAGAATGGACGATGATCGCATGCCTAAGAGAGTAATGAATGCAGAACGAGTCGACGGAGCGAGACTGCGAGGACGACCGAGATCTCGTTGGGAGAGCTCAGTAGGTGTGGACGCCGCGCAGCTGCTGGGCTCCCAAAATTGGAGGACGCGGTCACGTGACCGAGATAATTGGAGGACAATGATCCAGGCGGCCAAGGCCCGACGTCGGGCTGTCGCGCCACGATGATGATGATGAAGTGTGTTTATAATTACACACCTGTAAGAAGTACACCTTCATGATCATGAAAATTAGATGATGCTATCTCAAGGCCTCGGTTAATTAATTGGACTGTAACGCCACTAATTTATTTATTCGATGATCCCGGCACAATTTTGATAAACAATATTAACTCGCGGGCCGGATAAAAACTAGTGGCGGGCTGGATTTGGCCCGCGGGCCGCAGTTTCCCGACCCCTGCCTAGACCATCAAATGGTTTATTATAGTCTAGACAAGGGTCGGCAATCAGCGGCCCTTCATACGCGCGGCCTGCCAGTCAGTAACGAATAGTAGCCACTTATAGGTTTTAAGGATACGCGAGGTCCGTAACAGATCTAGATGAAAAAAGCCCAAGGATTGGCTCACAGTTGTATGTAACATATAGTGGCAAACAGCACTTGTTTGGTCACACAGGAATATAGTTGATCGGTAAGCGATTTGACCTTGCAAAATATAAAAGAGAAATGCCGTTTGGTTTGCTTGTTGGAGCTCCCTATACATTCATTTTAAGATATGGAGCCACCTTTGATCTCGCAGCAGAGCGGCTGTGCAGGCGAAAAACCGAAAATTTTTAGCCCCTTTTCTTTATTTGCTACTGATAACTCCTAAACGGTGCTTCGAATGAAAAAACTTTCTGGGCTGTAAATTCAAGAACGTGAAATTTTGCATCCAATGCATTGCTCAAAGTTGGAAAATGGTCTAGTAGTATAGTCAAAATTGATAGTCGAAAAACGTCACTTGTTGAGGCTTTGGAGAAAAATCACACTGTATCACTTTTCAAGCTCACATATCTCTGAAACTGATGCACCAAATGGAAATCTCGTTGAAGAAAAGTTAAAGATATTTCGATTTTCAGCTTAATATGCCCAATACTTTTCAAATCGGCCCGTTTTTAGTGTAGTTGTGACCGAAAATGAAGAAATGCTAGTTTAGCGATTTGAGCCTTAATAGCTCTATCTCGGTAAATATGATAGTTAAAAGTTTTGTTTTAGTCTCCATTTTTAAATATTTTGATATTGGCTAAGTTCATAGCACACAGCGGAATCGAAACATACTGTGACAACAGTATCGAAGCAGCATTGCAACCGTTGTTGTGTTCTGAACTGCACTCGCATCTAGTCATCCATCAATTGTCAAATTTCCAGTTCAAAACTGACTACTGTCGAAAAATCGTACGAATATGACAGCGCGAGTGTAATTTCAGGATTGTCATCATATGCTGGTCCTTGCCAGCGGAGAGATTTTTGTGATGGAGAAAATGACATTTTTCACAGCATGTTGCGTCCATCAAAAACTCAGTGGAGAGAGTTCATAAAACAAATTGGCAACAATATGCCAACTGTTGTGATATGAACTTAGCCATTGCTTATTGATGTTTCGCTAAGCCTTTTGGCAGACTAATTTAATTAATTAAATAATAAACTAATTAAATGATTTAATTTCTTTTATAATTTCAAAGTTCAAGCTACTTATAAAACACGTTTGGGTTGGTTTCTAATGTATTTGGTCATTCTTTTGTAAATCGAATGATTTAGATTTGACTATACGCCACGGCGGTGGCGGTACGTCGATGACATCAACATCAAGTCCCGAATATTGGCCGACGCAGAAGAACTTCAGCATACGCTCGATACCGCTGCAACAACAAGGGGAAAAACTAAAATAATGATGCAATCGACGACAAGGACACCTGCACAATCATCACATCAATCACAAGCATCAATGTGGGGGACCTCAACATCGAGTTTGTGAACGACATCACATACCTGGGCTGCAACTTGTCAAGTGACGCCAACGAAACTGACGAAATCCAGCAACGGATACAATTAGCTAATAAGACTTTTTTTCTGGGTTCTCCCCATTATGAAATCGAAGCATGTGCACAGAAACACGAAGCTCGGCGTGTGTAAAACCATTATATGCGAAGTATGGACCCTGACTCAAGCCTCCTTAAACATGCTAGACCTACGGTTCTACGGCTAATTTTCGGGGCTGTTTGCGATCGAGATGGATGGCGCATCCGGTACAACCATGAGTTGTATGAACTGTACAATGAGCTGGAGGTTTCGAAGATCGTCAAACTACAACGACTTCAACGATCGGGACATGTACAACAAATATACGATAATCGCATGCCAAAAAGAGTAACGAACGCAGAACGAGTCGACGGAGCGAGACTGCCTAGACGACCGAGAGCTCGTTGGCAGAGCTGGCTTCCAAAATTGGAGAACGCGGTCACGTGACCGAGATAATTGGGGGACAGCGATCCAGGCGGCCAAGGCCCGACATCGGTCTGTCCCACCACGATGCTGATGATGATGATGTGCTCAAGGGGTTTGCTAACTATAAATATAGAAATGTACTGTTGTATGTACGAATTACGTCTCTCTTACGGCTCACACTGTACTAGCTCCATCATAGTCTAGAACCATCCATGACAAGTACCAGCTGATTCTCGAACCATCTGGAGTCTGGAACCTACTCGAAACAGTTCCAACTATAAAAGGCAGATGTCACCGGGAGCGAAAAGTAGTAGTCGTAATCAAGAGTTCATCCGCGACGGTATCCGCTCGGAAGCGGAAAGGAGGACAGTCGTTACCCGCCGTTAACAAACAGTTCGAGCTAATTTAACGTTGGTTGTTAGTTACGCGTGGGTAGTTCGTTTAGTAAATAAAGTGTGTGTGTTTTTTAATCGAAGTGTTTTCATTATTCAGCACAAGAATATCTAACGAACCCGGCTTCGGTCAGACTTAACATTACAGTACTATTATTATGGGGGCGACCGGTAGCGCAGTGTGTTGAGGCATCAGTCTCATGTTTGACTACCGGCGTTGCAGGAGGTGCATGCTGGCAACTGCATTCTCCGAAACCAGTTTATGCCGTCGAAACGTCAACTGGGTCAACGGGTTAGGGCAATTAAGAAAGACTATTACCTTTTTTAATGAGATATCAAAATTTTATTATTTTGTATTTGTATGTTAGTGAAATGCTGCTTTCCTGTAAATTTCCATAATTTTGAGTATAACGGTTTCGAAATACAAGTGGATGAGACAAACTTTGATTACATATTTTGTCCTCTCCCTATTTTTTCCATTCTTCAAATTTGACGAAAATGCCAAAATTGGAATGTACTGAACGGTACCTTTCTAACGATACCCCACTTGCGTATACCAAACGAAAAAAATGTTGACCTCATTTCCCCTCTAAGGGGACCCTCCCTCAAAGCTGGCCTATTAGGACGCATCCCTTTCTCTAGAGAGTTGTAAGACTTGCACTTCCACTAAATTTCATGCATGTTGCTTCAGCGGTTCGTGAGATATTTCATGGACGTTTGATTGATTTCATAAGGGTTTCTTTTTACTACAAAACCCTAAAAACAGTTTAAATAAATTGGGGAAAAGCTCATGGTTAAGGAAGCGGTACTAAAAACCGGGAAAACCACGACATTGAAAAAAAAATTGGCAAATATTGAAAACGCAGTTAAAATTTGGACGCCATTTCAACATATATTTAGGCTGATTTCAAAACTTGACAATTAAGTATTCGTTTATATTTTTTGATAACAAACTCTAGATAAGGCGTAAGTTTCAACCATCATTTTTATCTCCATCTTCCCAATATACGAGTGTGAAGAACTGGCAATTTTTGCGGCGAGAAAGCTTAGTATGCTTTCTTAATTTGCTTTCTTACTGGTGCACTTAAAGGTCTGTGTAAACTAGTAATACAGTGGAAATCGTTTATAGCGGCATCGGATACAACGTCATATCGGTTATTACGTCCGATTTTAAGCAGTTGTTTGCGCCGCCTAATCAAATAATGTTGAAAAGTATCGCCTACAACGTTATCGGTTAGTACGACATATCGCTTATAGCGTCCATATATTGTAGTCCCTGGAACATAATATATCGGATACTAGAGCGACTGCCATTCCAATTTTTGCCAATTTGTTCATGAATTGTCGAATTTTCCCGTTGTTTGCGGTATTGTTCGTTTCATGGAAAATACAAGACCTTTTGAGATCATTCGCTTGTGGAAATAAATCTGGTCTGTTCTAAAGCGAATTTCCACTTGTGTTGTGCTTTTGTGTGTTCTTAATCCAACCCCTATTTTTGTTGTTATGTGTAGCCGCATTTTTGAATAAGGATGTCACGGAGACAGTTTTCAATCGAGGAAAAAGCACACATATTATGGCGCTTAGAAGCGGGAGAAACAAATCAAGAAATAGCAAAAGATCTCGGGGTAAGTCACTCCACAATTACCTCTATTAACAAGAAACGTGAGACAATTGAGAAGTTGTTCAATGAAGGATGTTCGAGTCAAAAAAGGGCTAGACCCAGCAATCACTCAAATATCGAGAACGCCCTCCTGGAATGGTTCAAACAACAAAGAGCAAACAATATTCCCATTAGTGGACCGCTATTGCAAAGTAAAGCTAATGCCTTTGCTAAGATGATGGGGAAGGATGTTGTGATATCCAGCGCATGGATACAACGCTTTAGAAATCGTCACAACATTGTGTTTCGGAAAATCTGCGGCGAATCCCAAAGCGTTCCGAACGAAGTGATAGATTCATGGCTTAAAACCGTTTTTCCCGAAATCATAAAAGGATATGAAGCCGATGAAATCTTCAATGCAGACGAGACGGGTTTATTTTACAAATTAACCCCTGATCGAACCATGCATTTTAGAGGTGAAACATGCAGCACCGGAAAATTATCCAAGGAGAGGATCACAGTTATGGTTGCTACAAACATGAGTGGAACAGTTAAACGACGACTTTTGGTGATCGGCAAATATGCAAAACCACATTGTTTTAAGAATGTTAATAGCTTACCCGTGCTTTACAAAAATAATAAAAATTCATGGATGACGAGAGAATTATTTACAACTTGGATAACGGACTGGGATAAAGAACTAAAAATCAAAAACAAAAAAAATCTACTGTTCGTCGACAATTGTACCGCACACCATAACATCTCGTTAAAAGCCATCAAGTTAGTTTTCCTTCCTCCTAACACTACATCTGTTTTGCAACCGATGGACCAAGGAGTAATTAAACTACTAAAAACAAATTACAGAAAGCAGATTGCTTTAAAACTAATCAATGATAGAGAAAATGAAACTGAAGAACCAAAAATTAACATGCTAGACGCTGTGTTGATGTTGGATAAGGCATGGACTAATGTTCCATACCAATCAATTGCTAACTGTTTTAAACATGCGGGTTGGCTAAGAGAACAATCACAATCGGAAGATACTCTAAGCAGTGAATCCCTAGTCGAATGGGCTGGGCAGCTCAATTTGGATATTCCCGAGATAACATTGGCAGAATTTGAGGATGTAGATAGTGAAGTTTACACTTCGACGAATGCAACGGACGCAGAAATTTTAGATAATGTTATGGTATATGCAGGTATGATTACTATAAAAACATTTTTTTTTTTTTCATTTACATTACTCAAATTGGTTCTCCTTCCTAGGAAATCAAAATCAGGAATCTGACCATGAAGAGACTGACGATTATGAAGAACCAAACATACCTTCTTTGAGCGACACATGTACTGCGCTGAAAACAGTCTCAACATTTATTTCTTTAACCGAAATCACTGATGAGGCAACAAAATTTTGCATTTTTGATTAGGAAAAAAAATTGCAGGTTATGAGGCATGCACGCCAAACTCAAAAATCAATTAAAGACTATTTCCAAAAAAAAGTGATTTGATTGCGTTTTATATATTTTTTTTTTTAAATTTGTGTTATTTTCTTTCAATTTAATTTGTGATATTTGAATTACATACATATGTACCGAATGTTAATTTTACTTTGTCATATTTTCACTTAAATGCTGCCTCGCTGAAATCGTTATTTTTGTTTAATATACATTTATAGGTATACATATGAAATTGTTTTTCTTCGTTTTAAGTCAATATCGGATATAACGTCTATCGGTTAGAACGGCGATTTCGTGATGGGTCCCCTCATGGGCGTTATAAGCGATTTCCACTGTATACACATTGTATCGACGGAATTAATATACTTAAAATGTCGATCTTAAGGCTGCGCGCATGTTGGCTCACGTTCGCGTGTCGCGTTCACGTGTTTACTGTCAAACGGTTTGGGTCTATGGTTTGCAACCAAAGATGCGAATCTGTCAAATTGACAAATGCTCGGCTGTTGTCGTATCAACAAACTGAGTTCATTATTGTGCTTTAAAACGGGTAGTTAGGTAAGAATTGAGTGGCGAAACAAACGACTGGAGAGTAGTAGCATGTGCATAAACACACATTTCATACTAAATTATTGGCGTTAACGCACAATAATGAATCCAATTTGGTGATACGACAACAGCCGAGCACCTATCAAATTGACAGATTCGCATCTTTGGTTGCAAACCATAGATTCAAACCGTTTGACATGAAACACGTGAACGCGACACGCGAACGTGTGCTAACTTGCGCGCAGCCTAACTTCAACGTCTCTTCTAGCCGATATTTTCCCTAGCTCGACACATTTACCTGGCGTGCTCCCCTGCTGGTGGAGCACCTGTGCTGCTCCCCCGTTGTGACTCGACCTTCCCATTTGTTTGTGCGCTGCTGCTTGTGCTGTTGTCAAGGATTGCAGCTACGGCAGGCACTCGACGGTGACAAACGTTGCCTACTTCTTTGGCTAGCGCTGCTGGGGGCTGACCGTGACAACTTAACTTTCAGGCACATTCGAAAATCGGTGTTTACCAATCGCTGTTTTGTGCCCAACTTCACTTAGGGCGTTTTGCAACTCAACTCATTCACGGGAAAACGCACGTCACTAACTAATCGGCTACACAGCACAAAGAGAAATCTTCTCCGTCGGGACACAAAAACAACAACAGTGGTCGCCGCGATCGCAACGACAACAATCCAATTCCCGGCCCGGTCAGCGGAGACGCCTTTGGCCTAGCGTAGCGCACCCAAGAAGGAATGTCAAATGGGCAAACTCGAACAAAGTACGCGACGAACGAAATTCACGCACCAATATCCCCGAAGTGGTGCACCGCAGGAAACACGCTAGGTATGTACTAACAAAATGAATTTGGCAAGTGATCGAAACAGTTATGTACAGTGGCGGACAAAAGTCTACGGCAACACCTTATATTGAAGTTCTGGTTAATTGGAAGCTTTAATCAAAAATCCATTGATGCACATTTTTTCAGTAACATAAATACATTTATAAAAAACAAAAACAAAAACTTTCCAAAACAAACTTAAAGAGAAATTCATAAAAACATAAAAAATTGAATGGACAAAAGTCTACGGCAGTCAGTGCTGGCTGACTTATACAATAAAAATTTCCAACTAAACGTGTCGGAATTTTTAAAATTATTTGCTGGCTTAATACTTGGTTAGACCCCCTTTAGTATCAATACTGCTTGTAGTCTTCGGGGCATAGATGCGACTAAATTACCAGTTTCTGCGGATATAATTTTCTTCCATTCTGTAATGAGCGCTTCCTTCAAAAAAAATTTATTTTTTACGCAACATTTCCGAATTTTCTGCCCCAGAAGCTCCCATACATGTTCTATTGGGTTTAAATCCGAACTTTGGGGAGGCGTATTCAGCTGCCTGGAAGCGTAGTACAACAACCAGTTCTTGACGAAAAGTGCTGTGTGCTTCGAATCATTGTCCTTTCGGAAAATCTAGCTCCCTCCAAGGCATAACTTCTCAATTGATGCCCTTAAATGTTGTTCCAACAGGCTCTTGTAAACATAGCGGTCTACAGTAGTTTCAACAAAAGCCAATCTGCCGACCTCAGATGCAGCTATGGCTCCCCAAACCATAACATTACCTCCACCGTGCTTGACAGTAGGAGTCAAATTTTTGGTCTCTAATACCGTATTCTTTTTTCTCCATATTTTACTGCGACCATCACACCCGAACATGTTGTATTTCAACTCATCGGTAAAAAGGACTCGATTCCAAAAATCATTGTCCTTGTTGATATGGGCCTTGGCGAACTCTAGCCGCAGAAGTCGGTTTTTTGCGGATATTAATGGTTTTTTTTACGTGAAGTTCTGCTTTGAAACCCATTAAAATTTAATCCTCTCGAGATTGCTCTTGCATGGACATCCTTTTTCCTTACCGCAGCTACTTGTTTCGCCAAATCTGGAGCACTTATTTTTGGATTTTTGTTCACTTCTTTTCAAATTGAACTAATGTCTCTGCGTGAAAGCTTTTTCGGTCGGCCAGTTCGCGGCTTATTTTCAATGGAACCACTGCTTTAAATTTTTTTGATAATGGTATAAACAGAACTTCGTTTTAGTTTCAGTTATTTCGCAATTTCCGAGCACTTTTTTATACTGGACGATCAAATTTCGGACATCACTAGAAATTTCTTTTCGCGATGACATTTTGCGGTCCTTACAGTTCAAAACTAGCCATAAACCTATAGTAGAGTTGCAGCCGCACATGTACTGAATGGCAGTAAGATCAAATAAACAAATTTCGAAGAAATACAGTTAGGCTTAATTGGAAATTTTTTGTGTATAAGTCAGCCAGCACTGACTGCCGTAGACTTTTGTCCATTCAATTTTTTATGTTTTTATGGATTTCTCTTTAAGTTTGTTTTGAAAAGTTTTTGTTTTCGTTTTTTTATAAATATATTTACATTACTGAAAAAATGTCCATCAACGGATTTTTGATTAAAGCTTCCAATTAACCAAAACCTCAATATAAGGTGATGCCGTAGACTTTTGTCCGCCACTGTACATATGAAATTGTTTTTCTTCGTTTTAAGTCAATATCGGATATAACGTCTATCGGTTAGAACGGCGATTTCGTGATGGTCCCCTCATGGACGTTATAAGCGATTTCCACTGTATACACATTGTATCGACGGAATTAATATACTTAAAATGTCGATCTTAACTTCAACGTCTCTTCTAGCCGATATTTTCCCTAGCTCGACACATTTACCTGGCGTGCTCCCCTGCTGGTGGAGCACCTGTGCTGCTCCCCCGTTGTGACTCGACCTTCCCATTTGTTTGTGCGCTGCTGCTTGTGCTGTTGTCAAGGATTGCAGCTACGGCAGGCACTCGACGGTGACAAACGTTGCCTACTTCTTTGGCTAGCGCTGCTGGGGGCTGACCGTGACAACTTAACTTTCAGGCACATTCGAAAATCGGTGTTTACCAATCGCTGTTTTGTGCCCAACTTCACTTAGGGCGTTTTGCAACTTAACTCATTCACGGGAAAACGCACGTCACTAACTAATCGGCTACACAGCACAAAGAGAAATCTTCTCCGTCGGGACACAAAAACAACAACAGTGGTCGCCGCGATCGCAACGACAACAATCCAATTCCCGGCCCGGTCAGCGGAGACGCCTTTGGCCTAGCGTAGCGCACCCAAGAAGGGATGGCAAATGGGCAAACTCGAACAAAGTACGCGACGAACGAAATTCACGCACCAATATCCCCGAAGTGGTGCACCGCAGGAAACACACTAGGTAGTAACAAAACGAATTCGGCAAGTGATCGAAACAGTTATAAGTTTTCGGCACGGTAAGACGACGATCGAATCATTCAACCGCAATCACCGCAATGTGTTCCATTCGCCCGCCCGTCGCTTGTGTCAACCAAAAATGTCCAGATCACGACGAGTGTGTGTCCTCTCGTTGGTCACTAGACCCGAAATAAGCGGTGCGCAGGAATAGAAAAGTTTTATTTTTCTATTGCTAGGTGCACGACACACCAACAACTCACAACAAAACACTCGTCGATATTCTTTTGCTAAATGTTCGCTGGGTTTCAGCAAGGGCTCTTGCCAATTGGACCATGCGTAGACGTTCTGGTGGTTTTGACACAAAATTCACGCACAAGACCCAATGAAACAAGATTCTGAAACTACGGTCCGCGCGAGATTTACGCTAGATCATCGATGGGATGGGGGATTGGGGCCCCTGTATGCAACCGCCGAGATTCAGCCGGAGTCCTGATGATTGCTGTGACACGACGCTGTCGAATAATATATCTCGGTTCCAATTTTTAAGTTTCGTTCGTGCTGTTTAGGGATGGCGGTTATTGGAAAATCTACTACGCTTCGGTTTAACCGACCCAATCTACCGGTTATGGGAAAACCGGTTATCCGGTTATTTAATAATAATAAGTTAATAATTGTTGACAAGCTTGCGTTATTTTGTAGATCCTTTGGCATACATTTGTTTGGGGAGCAACTTAGTGTGTAAAGTAATAGCCGCCACACATCATGCGATCCGTCGCCTGATAAATCGGCCGATGGATCGCTACAAAATATCAGCTGATCAAAATTATATGGAACAGTCAAAAAAATCGTCAACAATAGGCGCATCGGCCGATATTGATATCGGGCGACGGATCGGTCGATCGATCGGTGTGTGTATGGCACGTTTTAGACTTACAAAATAAGTAAGAGTTGCACTGAAGAAAAGTTGCTTCCCAGACACATGTATGCCAAAGGGTCTACAAAATAGCGCAAACTCAAAATCTTCACTTTTCACGAATCAAGCTTTGGGCCAATAGTTGGTATCCAGTCTATTCATAAATACTCTTTCGCTAATATGTTGATCCGTTAGATACCACCAACATCATTTAAAGTTGATACCAGTCGTTCAGAGGCCATGGAACTCCCGATCAAAGTTAAATATTTTTGTGCAATAAATGACAAACCCGGCATGCAGGCATTGCTCTTCTCCCAAAAATCGAAAGGATCACTTCCCCTATGAAGTAACGGCTGCTGAAGATACAGCTTCAATTCATTTGGAAATGAATCCACTGGAGCACAATTGGCTACTTCCTAGTCACGTGATAACCAAAAAGGGTTTTAGTTGTTTATGACCTCAGCCTTTTGAGGTAAGGGTGAAAGTTTGTCAATGTCAGCACAAGTGGTGCTTAACTTCTTGGCTAAAATGATGGCTTGGCTGGCAAGAATGGGGCTCAAGCATATTTTTGTTGGTGCATGCGCAATGGCAATTTAAAAAAAACGGTCCCATTAAATTTGAATCAGAAGGACAAACGGCTGAATTTTACTTCTTCTCTGGTGTCGAACGATTTGAAAAAAACAAGTTAGCATTTTCGCATGTCGGTTATTTTTCCCCGGTTATTAGATTTAGAAAGTAGTACCGGTAAAAAACAGGACAAAAATAGTACCGGAGATAACCGGTTATTCGAAATAGAAAATACCGGTTGTCGGAATAACCGGTAGGTATTTCCCATCCCTAGTGCTGTTCCCTTGCACTGATCGATTATCTCAGTCGCGGTCGTCAATTCGCACGCGCATTCTACCTCAGACTCGCGTTTCTTTTTATTTTTTTTTATATTTCTCCCACTGACGTGAAACGAGTCACCTGACTCGCTCCTTCTTTCCGTCTGCTCTGCACATACCGGTGGTCATACACGAACTTCCGGCCATGCGGTCAAATCTCCCGGTCCGTCGCTCGTTTAACTCAGGCGGCCAAGGCCCGACGTCGGGCTGTCGCGCCACGATGATGATGTCGCTCGTATTGGGGCTGCTGCTTCAGAACATTTTTGTTGTTCTGGCCGCCAGGATAATTTTCTTCCGGATTTTATTCTAAGCCAGTCAAATTAAATATTATTAATAATAATTAGGGAAAGATCTGGAAATAATTTTAATCCCTTCTATAGATACTGAATACATGGAAACTGTGTTTGCACGGTCGTAGAAGGTGAGCTTAACTTTTGGAGGGCGAAAATCCGAGAAATTTGAGCACTTTTTTCAATATTATCGTTATAAATCCTAAACGGTGCCTCGGGTCGTAAAACCTAGCAGCAGTAAATTAAAGACCGTTGAATTCTGCGTTCAATGCACTGCTCAAAGTTGTAATTCGGTTCAGTAGCGTAGTCAAAATTGATAGTCAAAAAATGACAATTTTCAAGCCTCCCGAGAAAAATCACACTTTTTCACTTTTCAAGCTCACAAATCTTTGCAACGGATCCTCCAAATGGAAATGTTTTTAATTAGATTAGATATGGCGCTGGAAAATAAAATAAAAAAAGTGTGAACAAATTATTTTTTTTAATTAAAGGGCTGTAAATGACTCGAAATTTAAAAATTAGTATTATATAATGTTAAAACAAATTGGTTACAACAAAACAGGAAGTTTTTATTTTTGATAAATTTAGTATAATATGTAGGTGAAAACTCGAGAAAAATAAGATAAAACAGCAAAATGTTGATCGTGGGCTACATATCCTTCTTATATTTTCGAGCTATATCTAGTAAACAGTTTACCTGATTTCTACAGGCTATTTTCTGTTTTTCGGGTAAGATATTACCTTGCGATTCACTCTTTACTAGAATATGCTAGCGGGTATATTTCTTGAGTAATTGCGTTTTTATTTAAAAAAAGTCGGTGATTTTGCAAAGGTTAAATTACTTTGGTCAGTCGAAATGTTATAACATTGGTTGCTTTAATTAGGGTAGTTTCGATTTTTGATATATTGTTTGAGTTGGTACATTGCTTAAAAATTTGAGTTTTCTATTTCCCCCTAACACCATGGACCATGTTGAAAATGTGCCTAATTGTTTGGCTTGACCTATTTATTTTTAGTAAAATACATATCTCTTAAATTGGTCTCACAAAAAATCTTGTAAAACCTTATTTAACTGGAGTAATTTATCTACAACTTGAGACTAAAATAAAACTTCTAGCTGTTATACTTACCGAGATAGAGCTTTTAAGGCATAAATCGATGAGCATTCATTTTTGAATTTTTGCTCATAGCTACTCTAAAAATGGCCCGAATTGAAAAATATTGGCCACGTTAGGCTCACAATTAAATTATCCCCAACTTTTACAGACAAGCTTTTCCATTTGGAGGATCCGTAGCAAGGATCTTGGAGCTTGAAAAGTGAAAAAGTGTGATTTTTCTCGGGAGCCTCGAAAATTGTCATTTTTTGACTATCAATTTTGACTACGCTACTGAACCAAATTTCAATTTTGAGCAGTGCATTGAAAGTAGAATTTAACGGTCTTTAATTTACTACTGCTAGGTTTTTCGACCCGAGGCACCGTTTAGGATTTATAACGATAATATTAAAAATAGGGCTAAAATTTCTCGGATTTTCGCCCTCCAAAAGTTAAGCTCACCTTCTACGACCGTGCAAACTCAGTTTCCATGTATTCAGTATCTATAGAAGAGATTAAAATTATTTCCAAATATTTCCCTCATTATTATTAAAAAGCCCCAAAATTGGCTTAATTTGACTGGCCTACTCAGCCAGTCCGGTAGGATAAATTTTGATGCATTTATGAAAAATAACACTACCGTGAGTGCGCGTAGTACTCTCATAACTAGACCAAACTTTCTCCTACCGGAAGGCATTTTCTTTTCCTAAAGAAAATGGCCGGAGCAGTATAGAGTCAAATCCGAGATGGCGATGGCGGCAAAAAAATTCAAATATGCAGCGGAACTGATGATGATGAATCATATGCAGGCGGTTGTTTCAGAAATGGCAACATTACAAAACTTTGGAGTCCGCGTCGAACAGCGATTGTTCTAGTGGTTTCAGCTCTCCTGACGATTTCGATTCAGCGAAAAATGACGCTTGTTCGCAACCATGGAAGGTCCCCAAATTTTTAAGTAGCAGCCATGTTACCTCATGGAGGAGGGTATAGAAGGCCGAGGGTCCTTTACGACCGGGACACAGCAGCATGCGCGAGAGAACCTGAGCCGTCCGACAATTATCCAATCCTTACCGCCTTTTTTTAACTCTCCATTTTTACTGTTAATTTGTGAGTAGTCTTCCCCAGGCCTATAAATTTTATAAAACGTACAAGACGGGGGTCTTGCATCTTTGCAGCTATCCATGTGCAAGACGACCACGATAGTGTGAGAATTCTATTAGTATGAGCCGTGAGGGCGTGATTTTACTTGAAAGCTCGACCGTGGAGGTGTAGATGGTGTGAAGCACTTATAAGTATGAACTCAGTAGAGGGGATGGAGAGAGGTTCGTCTTGCACATGGATAGCTGTAAAGATGCAAGACCTGATGAGTGCTTCTGTCCATACGAAACCACTAATTTCGGAGAAATTCAAAACAGAGGGAATTTGATAACAAAAAATATTTGGTCCCGTTGCGGGCCTTGAACTGCAGACACCGTGTTTCGAGTAGCAAAAAATGCCCGGTGCGTTACTGAGCTCAGCTACAGACGCATACTAAGTTGGTGTGCAGAATGAAACCAAGTGTCACAAAAATTTCGATTTTCACTGAAAAATTATTATTATTTTTTTGCCGAGTTGGCACAAGGTTAGGTAGGTTAGGTAACAGGGTTGCTGAAGACAGCACACTTGGACCAGAAAACATAGGTCCATTGTGATACCGTAGGAGAACCAAACAGCAACGTATTAGAACCACCCGGAGCCGCTGACGAAACGAAGGAGTTGTACCACCTCCACCTCCGCCAGCTCCCCAAGATGGTTGTAAAAGTATTTACCAAGAGTTGACCATCTCAATTGCGCAAAAGCAGGGCACTCGCAGAGCAGATGAGTAATACTTTCCTCTCCCTCCTCGTCCCCACAGCTTCTGCAGTAATCAAAGAAAGGAAGCCGTAGCCTCCTGGCATGTTTGCCGATAAGGCAGTGTCCAGTAACGGAGCCGACCACCAGGCTGATCTGGTATTTAGTCAGCGACAGTAGTTTAGTAGTGCGGTTGATATTCTGCCTCGGCCAGATTAGCTTGGCATTATAGCAGAAAGCGCCATCAGTCCACCTAAGGTGGGATTCCCTGATCGCAGCTGATTTCATTCTGGATTTTACCAGAGCAATCGGTGTAGCGATATCGCTGCTAAGCTGCAGAGCCACGTCGGTGGCACCCCTCCAGGCGAGCTCATCAGCCCTGCAATTACCAGAAAAGCCATGATGGCCAGGTATCCAGCACAGGATAATATCGAAGAAATCACCCATCTCCGCTAGCCTCCCCCTGCACTCCGATAGGCTTTTCGAAGTGCAGAACCCTGATTCGAGGGCTTTTATTGCGGCTTGACAATCCGTAAAGATAGTGATTTTCGTCGTGGAGATCGCGTGAAGACTCAGCCAAGTCACCGCTTCCTTAATCGCAAAAATTTCCGCCTGGAAAGCACTGCAGTATTCCGGTAGCCGGAAGGATAGGTGAAGGTTCAGCTCCTCAGAGAAAACTCCAGCACCCACACCTTCGGCAGTTTTCGACCCGTCCGTGTAAATTTCCAGCGAGTGCGGTATAGATGGACCACCACTTTCCCACAGACTCCGCGATGGAATCAGGTTTATGTGATTCTTCACGAACCATCGCTTTGGTGAGATGTAATCAATCGACTCAGGAATCTCTGCGTCGTTCAAGATCGTTGAGTGACCGGTTCCCAAGGTTATCCACTGGTAGGTCTCTCTAATTCTAATGGCTGAGTTCGCCGCCATGAGCTTCCCCTGAATATCCAACGGCGACAGGTTGAGCATCATATCCAAAGCAGCAGATGGGGTTGATCGTAGAGCACCACTGATCGCCAGACAAGCTGTTCTCTGCACCTTGGCTAATAATTTAAAGTTAGCTGCCTTTTGAAGGGCATTCCACCAGACTACGACTCCATACAGCAGTATGGAGCGAAGCACTGCCACATAGAGCCAGTGCAGAACTTGGCACAATCTCGGTCGTATTGACCGGATTTTACTCGCAACGGGTACAAGCATCAAGTTGCTGGGCTCGGACGCATTTGGCTGATGTTCCGCCCACATCCTGACGTATAAAACCTTTAATAGAGGTTGCCAAGCACCTTCCGCACCATTGCACATGTATGTAAAATAACATACTTCTGCATTGTGTCAATAATGCTGTGCGGTAAGTTCAGTTTGTCAAGGAAAGTCAGAAGGGCCTTAGGTACTATACCGGTAGCCGACAATATTACAGGCACTATTTGCAAGATGCCAAAGCAGTTTGATTTCTTGAGCCAGTGCACTATAGTTTGCCCTCTTCTCTGCATGCTTTCTCTCGATATTGCTATTATGGGGGATAGCAATATCGATTATGTATGTGAGCGACCCGTCTTGTCGACTAGGAGTACATCGGGTTTGTCGTGGGCGACAGAGTGATCAGTGATAATCTGGTAATCCCAGTACATTGTGAAACGAGTGCTATTAAGCACTGCTTGTGGAGTGTACTGGTAGATCGGAAGTGTCTCACTGATCAGCTCGTGCTTGTATGCAAGATGTTGATGGATTACCTTGCATACGGCATTGTGTCTATCCGTGTACTCTGCGGTGCCATTGCAGAACAGCCAGAGATGAGATGGTCTAGTGTTACTAGCACCCTTCTGTTTCGGCATAGAGATACCCTGCCCGAAGCCATTTGTTCGACATGCAGCCATATGAAAACGTTCGTTTCCATTTTGTCCCGCGAGCATTCGCGCCTGTTCCCATTCATCATGGGCATGAGTTTGAACAGCTCTGAACATCTTGGTCGAACAAAAATCTGAATGTACCTTTTTTCGTCTTAATGATTTTTCCATAACGCCACGAAAGCTTAAGGGCAAGTTGTACAAAACGGTCGTACGTCCCGCACTCATGTATGCGTCTGAATGCTGGACTATGTACAAGACATATGAAAGCAAAATGACTGCGACCGAGATGAAAATGCTACGGATGTCAGCCGGTGTGAACAAAAAGGATCATATCAAAAGTACCTACATCTGAGCATAGATAAACAGACTACATAGATGTCCATTCTGCGGAAAAAATCGGGACCACTTATTTCAGACGCTGTCGCCTAATGTGCGCCTGATGTCACCAATACAAAAGGAAGGACACACGGATAACCGCATAAGAGATGGCTCTCTCGCAACGCATTCGAAGAGACCTGAAATGCTCTTGCTTTGAGATGTGCATGCATTCATTCCACCATAGGAGGTGTACCGTGTATCATACGTATGCATTTCTTAATTTTGTTCTTAGAAGGGTATGAATAGGCGCACTCTTTAGCGTATCTATCGCGTATAGAGTAGGGAAACGAGCACGCATTACACAAACAACAAGTCGCTTGTTTAATGCGTGTTTGTTACACCACATAGATACGCAAAAGATATGAGCGGAAGCACAGGTTTCTGCAATTGCAATTTTGAAACGAGTCGTTATTACCAATGAGTTCATTTGTTGGCTTATAAATGATTGATATTATCGACATAAAAATGCATGGAAATAATAAAAATAGAAGCCTGTTCACTTAATTATATACATATATATTTTACTATATATATAATATTATACGATTTTTATAATTAGCGGAAGCAGCTCCCTATCAACTTAGAGGATATTTTACGCATATCTGCTTATACTTAATGTTTGCGTTCATATAAAATACTTAGTATAGGGAAATTTTATGTTCAGTAGAAGACAAAATTGGCACAATTCAATATTTTGTATTGTTTCTTCGTAGCGTACCTTTTGCAAGTTGCAGAGTGACATGACATTACATTCTTACTGACTTTTTAATTTTACCAAATTTTGCTGCTGTGTGCATAACAATCAAGGGAAGAGCTAGCGTAGGTAACGTTCCCTATACCTGTTGTGTTTCTATCTGTTTTTAATGTCAGTTTATTACTTTACCTGTCATGACCTTTTGAAATAATGCAACATAATGTCATAATGGAATTAGTGTTCATTTTTGTCATTCATTGAGTAAAAAATACTTTCATTCTGAGTAGGAAATTTGAATAGAATAAACTCATAAATTTCATAATTGGAAAATAATTATTCAGTATCTAGACAAGGATGATTTTAAAAAATCGATGGATAGTGAATAATTAAAATACTTACCAATTATGTATATAACCAGTAGTGATCAACTACAATAATCATAAACTTCAGTTCGCTGGCTTAGTAATTAATGGTAACAATAACTTCATAACCAATTTGTTGTCGTTTTACATTCCATTCATTGTTTAAAAATGGGTTTCATTCATAAACAGAGATTTAAATAGATGTATATTCAGGTTTTAGAATCAGTTGATTTTTGTACTGAAAAGGAATCTAACTTGTATTCGCATTAAAAATAAAAACAAACTATCTCGTCTAATTTTATTATTATTTGTATTCTTCTGTTAATATCGTTACGCAATGTCTGCTCGCCGACGTAAATGTTGTATTATTGGCTGCGCAAACACTTCAGAAGTTAAAGCCAGGAGATTTTTCAATTTTCCGAAAGAGGATTCGAATAAACGTGCGCAATGGGAAGCAGAGTGCCACAGATCGATGGACAATATTTCCAAATTGAAGTTCCCGAAAATTTGTGATGTGCATTTTCCAAAGAATTTTCTCGGAAAGAAAAAGTTATATCCGGAAGCTTTTCCCAGTCTAAATCTAAATTCAAATGTACCTAATTGTGACGAGAGTATGCTTGATGACGATGATACTTGCAGCAAAATTTAGCAGAAAGAAAATTAATCATTTACAAATTAAATTTCAGAAGATTTTATTAAAATTCAAAACGTTGCAGAAAAAATATAAAGGTATAAATATGTAAAAAATGTAAAAAAGTTAAAATATTGCAATTGCATATTATCAAAACATTTCGAAATAATTTTCTGAAATACGATTTGAACATCGAAAGTGAAGGAGTAGCTAAATGGATTGTTTTGCAAGAACTTTATAATCTAGATCAAAAGTCATCAACAAGAGTGTGTCCGAAACTTTCAAGCACGCATATTTCTCCCAATTCCTTTGAGAAAATGAAGGTGAAATATGCTGTGCAAATTATAAAGCAAGTTTTTTGCCGGGCGACAGCCATCGACGCCATGCAACTTACATGGCACTTAGCATGCCGTCGCCCTTCTCTGCCCAGAGTGGGACTACACTTATTCATATTTTATTTTTTTTTTTTTGTTGAGAATAATTAACTCCCCGAAGGGAGCCCAAATCGTGTTGGTTCGCCGGTTTCGACCGCTGGTGCGAAGCGCGTCTCATCAGACGCCTCTGCTTCGCGCTCGCACCAGTGGGAGAGGCGTGACCGGGAACGACCAAGTCAGATGTTGGTTTGCCTTATATAGGCCGACCAACACGACATGGGCGCGAATTCTATCGAATGCAAATAACAACGTGCTACTTGCCGATATAGGAATTCTACCCAACTGTTCTGGCTTAGCGCCAGTGGCTAAACTATAAAGCAAGTTTTTTGCCGGGCGACAGCCATCGACGCCATGCAACTTACATGGCACTTAGCATGCCGTCGCCCTTCTCTGCCCAGAGTGGGACTACACTTATTCATATTTTATTTTTTTTTTTTGTTGAGAATAATTAACTCCCCGAAGGGAGCCCAAATCGTGTTGGTTCGCCGGTTTCGACCGCTGTGCAAATGTTAAGTGGTAGTACTGCTGCAGGTATAAGGACCATGAATGAATTAGGGAAGTTTAGTGAGCGCGTCGCGGATAATGTGGATCCAACTATTAAATTGTTGGAACTTTTAAATAACGTTTTCGATTGTTGTAATAGCAAAATGAGGTACACGAGCAACCCTTACACATGTGCAATATCATCCGATAATCAAGTAAAAAAAAGTTAATAGAGGCAAAGTCATATTTAGCAAGATGTAATTTTATAGTAACAAGAAAAGGTGTCAGAATTAATTGTATTCATAATTTTTTACAAACTATACAAGGAATTTTAGAATTGTCCGAAATTTTTATAAGCCCTACCCACGGTTGGGAATATTTATGTACTAGTAAAGTAAATACTGATCCTGTAGAAAATCTTTTTAGTAAAATTAGATATAAACGAAATTCGCCTTCATTATCTGAATTTAACGATCTTCTAGCGCGGGTAGTGTCGGTTAAATTTATTAATTCTTCCGTTTTCGCAAATTGCGAAGAAGATACTGAACAATTTTTAGATTTAGACTGGGAAGCTATCTTGGATGAAACTTTAAACACCGGAGAATCTTCAACTGAACTTGAAAATGCAGAAATTAATTTGGAGACCAGTGGGGATTGCGGTGGTTCCAGCGAAACAACTACACAACATACTGACCAAGTCGAAGGCATCATCAACGCCGAACAAGTTTGCATTTTTGATGATTTTTTTATTAAACAACGTGAAAGCGTTAATTTTCTGAAAGAATTGTGTAGATGGTGTAGTGAAAGATTAGTTGAGTGGTATAATCTATATAATAATTGTCATTCTCATAGATTTTCAATTTTAGAATATTTCATGGTCGTTTTAATTCGAAAAAATTGTAAATGGGAAATGGATAGAATTTTGTCAGAACAAAAACGGCGTGATGTTAATCATAGAAAACTTAAAATATTAAAAGGATAGCCAAGTTTTTACTTTTAAGCTAAATTATTATTGTTTTTCTGTACATTTTCTTCAATATATATATATTATAGTTTTGTTGCTTAATTTTGTATATTTATTCATATTGGTTAAGTAACTTTTATAATAGGCAATCACAACATTTACAATAAATAACATTTTTAGGATTAACAGACTGGATGCTATTATTTATTTTATATTGGTTGATGGTTGCTTTCTATCCACTTTCCTCCTCTCTTCCCTTTCGTTGATATTATAACAAATAACTTCCTCAAATACTGTTATTAAAATGAATACTTCCTTACTTTCTTTATTAAGTTTGTCACTACCTGTTTTCAATTACTTCTACTATTTTTATTAATTTATTTTATGATAAATTCCTCTTTTTTTTAAATATATGATTATAATCCATGCCTGATGAATGAAAGAAATAAGAAAGCCTTTTAAAGCAATCCATATATGTAAGTGCAAACCTCGATTGGGAGTCCACGCGAACAGTAATTGTTCGAACTTAATGAGTCTATGATTAGGACATAAACTTCACACTCCTCGGTCTGTTCCTCTGGCTGCATCTTGCGACGTAGGCAGGGCGGCTCGCACAGCGCGCACAGATTTTAACTATTGTTACAACAACAATGTCATGTGCGCGCTGTGCTGCCTACGTCCAAGATCCGGCCGGCCTGAGATCGGTACACCGCAGGAGAGAAGCAAACCGCAGCAAACACGAGATCCATAAGAGATTCGACTGAAAGAGTCTAACTACGTACGTGCCATTGCTCTTCAATTGCAACTAGTGACGCTCACGCTTCATTCGCTCTCACACACACATGTCTGCGTGGTTAACTCGAAATTTTCGTAGATATCATTTCATAGACGCGATATTTTGTTCCAGAATAGACATCTATATAGTCTGTTTATCTATGATCTGAGGCAGCTTGTTCGTTGAGCAACCGATCACTGAAAAGCTCGGAGATCGTCGTATGGATTGGTATTGCCACGTTCTAAGGCGTCCGCCTGAGAACCCTGTCATGAAGGCACTATCAACGAATATTCCATTTGCTGGACCCAAACGCCGAGTCAGACGGAAACACACATGGATCGATCAGATGAAAAGGCAACAACAACGCGTTAATCTTGGCGATGATACGATCCAAGACCGTGCTGCCTGCAGAAGGAAGCTGAGATTATACCGCCAGAATGGGCGAAGTGCCAACACCACAGGCAGAGCAACGCGAAGCCGCAGAGTGGTATGAAAGGGCAAGGAAGAAGAAGAAATGATTTTTCCATAACACGCGCGGGAACAATTTTGTGGAAAAATTCTCGGGAAAAGGATGGATGGGAACATTGCTTGATCAGAGCGGCGAACACCATGTTGTTGGTATTGTATTTATGTTCAAATTCAGGGAGATGCTCATGTGTAAACGAAGCATATGATTAAAATTAGGTTCTTTCTTTCTTTAAATTAAAATTTATAATTATGTATTTCATTCCACGCCACCCTACAGTCTACACCGCATAAATCATAGGATCAGTAATATTTAATGCCCTCCGTTGCAACATATCAAAGATGCGATAAATCCGCAGATAAGAATTACTAATCTTTCAAGATACGAGTAGACAGGCGTCAATTTCGAAGTCGATCAGTGAAGTCACGTTCCGCATCAGCATCGTGCATTTGTAATTAACAGAAAACAAAGAAGAATGGTTCAATTAAGTAAGTTTTGATCCGTAGTATATAAATTGCAATAATTTAGTTTCGTAAAACATATTTCATGTAGTGAAATCTATTTTATAATAATATCAAATCCATTTTTACAGACTCGAGGATTTGCTTTGTTGTGTACCTATTGGTTATCATTATCACACTAACGTTCGAAAGGACATTGGGATGGCCGATCAACAATGGCTCATCAGCTGTAGAGCAACTCGTTCCAGATAAAATTAATTTAGAAATAAATGTCAAAGACTCACCGGAGAGTGCGCTGAAAGAAAAGGAGAAAAATGAAAATATTAATCTATTTTGGAATTTGATAACAAGATCTAGAATAGTATGATGAAATTCATAAGTGAGTGAATTTGCAGTTTATGTGTGATATGTACATATTTTTATTCCGTTTTTTTTAAGCAAAATGTGTATTCTGTACTTAAACCACTCAGCCTTTAGCACCATTTTCTAACAATAGATGCCTCTGCTTCCCATTTCGCTATCAATCTACTGGTTCTCTCCACTTTCTTATCAAACCTAAGTCAATGAAATTCGCATTCACAAACACTGGAAACAAGAAAAAACCATCAGATAAGATACTCTTACCGCTCTTACCATACATATACTCAACGTTTTTTCCCAGTTCCAGCGAATAAATCCATCACGAAGAGAGTCAGTCATAAAATCATGCTTTAAATTTGCTATTCATTCATTGATTAGGAAGCATGTCCAACGCCTATACTCAGTATACCTACAATTCATACGCGTGTATCTCCAACCATATCAACATGACAAATTATGTCATCAATGGTAATCGACAGCGCCAACTAATTCTCCCAATTTGCATATGGCCTAGGTCTAGGCCTCAGGCCTGGCCTGCAGAGCAACCAAAGCCCCCAATAATTCCAGTGACAACGAATTGCGATGATGTATCTCCGGTTACTTCACCGGACGTAAAGTGGAGCTCTATGGAATCTAGATAACACAGTAGTTAGCTGGTTGCATGCTGATGCTGACTCATACGCTGTCGATGGATGGATCACATGTGGTGCCACCACCGTAAGCTCCATAATGGGAATCACACAAAACACAGTTGATGGAGTCGAAGACTCAACTACCATACTCTCTTCGGATAAGCCAACAGCACCAACCATCTTTCGTTTGCACTTGGATTGGTCTGGGGCCGAATTCGTCAAGCTTTCGTGCGAGCTCAAGTCAAGCACAAAATCGTCGATTTTCTTAGCATAGCTTCGTAGTTAATTTAATCATTCCGAAATTCTCAGATCTTAGCCGCAAATAATCGAACAGTTGTAGTGCATGTGAGTATTAAAATTGGAGGGAAGTGGAGTAACCAGTGGGAAATGTGTAGTAGGATGCACAAATGTTCAGTTGGATGGGGATTTGGGTTTGGTTTAATCAAGACTAGTTATAGGTCTTAAGTACACTAAGTGAGATTACTAGTCTAATCGTCAAGGTGAGACGGTAGTTCTGTTAAGTTTTGTAATTAATTGATTTGAGGAACATGCCATCTTGAAATTTGCATGGGTTGCAAATCTAAGTAGACTAGATGTGCCAGTTATTACACATTTATTGGATTTGAAAACAAAAACGCCACCCCACTACCACCCCTCAAATTCGACGAAATCGGAGTAGCCTCTAACGCATAACAAAGCCTAGAAAACTCCTAAGAAATGTGAATGTGTGAATACATCAATTGTAGGCCGGATGGCGCAAAGGTTAGCACGTTCGGATTCCACGCACTGGGCCCCGGTTCGATTTCCACTGAATGCGGTCAGTTCAGCGCCGACTTGGCAAAATTGAACGCTGATGTACGTTCCGAAGTTCAGAAGCTAATATTCAACTACGTACCGACAGAACCAAAAGAATCACCCATAACAATGAAGATTGCCGTAACAGATAATGAACCTGTTTACCGTCCACCTAGAAGATTCCCACCAGCCGAGCGGAAAATAATCGACGAGCAGGTTGAATGCTGGTTGCTGACTGGAATCATAAAGGAGAGTGTAATGAACCACCTGTAATGAACCATATTATGGTCTGGTAGTGCTGCTCCCACTGGCAGATCGAAGCAGCACCTGATGAGTAGTGATCTGTTGCTGGTACGAAACCAGAGGCCGAGGGTCCCATTACACCCGGACCCAGGTGCGACCACGTGGACGTCTGATCCGTCCGCCAACCATTCCATCCTTATCGACTATTTTTTTTATTCCCCATTTTTACCTCCCCTGTTTGTGTTGTCTTCCCCAGGCCTATGAATTTTTGTTAATACGTAAAGGTCAGGGGCAACGAGCGGCGAAAACCCCGCCCACATCTCCCGAACTGAGCTACAGCAAGCATAGGCCGCTGCTTAGCTCGTTGAGGAGCCTTTTTCTTCGCCAGCTGGCACAGCCCGACTTTCACGGTCAATTAAGCTACCTTAGGCTCAGTCCTCACGGACATCTTCGGATGTCCACCAAACCGTCCGTTACAAGAGCGTATCCGACTATGCGAGTCAGGTGATCCTGGTAAAGAAAAAAGACAGCTATAGATTGTGCATAGACTACCGAGCGATTATTAACAAGAAAATCTACAAGGATCGATACCCGTTACCGGCGATTGAGGACCAAATTGATCGACTTGGAAATGCGGCGTTTTGTAGTATCCTCGATTTTGAGAATGGCTTTTTTCATTTGAGCGCTGACGAGAATAGTCGTAAATTTACGTCATTCGTCCCTCAAACCGGATAATACGAATTTGTAATAGTACCTTTTGGACTGCGTAATTCACCCAGCGACTTTCAAAAGTAGATAAAATACATCTTTCGGGATCTTATACGACAGAACGATGTAATAATTTATGTCGATGACATCGTTATACCATCACGTACCATTCAGGAAGGCTTAAGTAAAAAAGAGTTTTTAAGAATGATTTCCCCCTCGAAGGGGGCCCAAAAAGCGTGATTCGCCGGTTTCGACCGCTGGTGCGAAGCGCGTCTCATCAGACGCCTCTGCTCCGCGCATCGCACCAGTGGGAGAGGCGTGACCGGGAATGACCCAAGACAGATGTTGTTTTGCTTTATATAGGGCGACCAACACGACATGGGTGTGAATTCATACCGAATGCAAACTGCAACGTGCAGCTTGTAGATATGGAATTCATTTCATTGTTCTGGCATGGCGCCAGTGGCAATTTACAAACAAAGTTTTTTTTTGCCGGGCGACGGCCATCGACTATCATACAACGTGCATGATGCTTAACATGCCGTCGCCCTTACCAGCCATTAGTGTGGCTACACGTAATAATAAAAAAGAGTTTTTAAGAATGATGGCCGTCGCCCGGCAAAAAAAACTTTGTTTGTAAATTGCCACTGGCGCCATGCCAGAACAATGAAATGAATTCCATATCTACAAGCTGCACGTTGCAGTTTGCATTCGGTATGAATTCACACCCATGTCGTGTTGGTCGCCCTATATAAGGCAAAACAACATCTGTCTTGGGTCATTCCCGGTCACGCCTCTCCCACTGGTGCGATGCGCGGAGCAGAGGCGTCTGATGAGACGCGCTTCGCACCAGCAGTCGAAACCGGCGAATCACGCTTTTTGGGCCCCCTTCGAGGGGGAAATCATTCTTAAAAACTCTTTTTTATTATTACGTGTAGCCACACTAATGGCTGGTAAGGTCGACGGCATGTTAAGCATCATGCACGTTGTATGATAGTCGATGGCCGTCGCCCGGCGCGACTCTAGCACGACCGCTGACAAAGCTTACGAAGAAGGGAGCTAGCTTCAACTTGGGGAAAAAATGGAATTAGCAGCCCTACAAGATCTGAAAAATGTGTTGACAACGAATCCTGTCCTGAAGATCTTCAAATATGGTGTTCCAACAGAATTGCACACGGACGCGTGCAAATTAGGATACGGAGCTGTTCTTCTTCAGCGCGACGATGAAGATAATTCAATGCATCCCACTTTCTACATGAATAAGTGCACGACGGATCCTGAGAAGAAGTACTCCAGCTACGAGTTAGAGGTCTTAGCCGTCATAGAGGCCGTTAAAAAATTTCGAATATATCTGATTGGACAAAGATTCAAAATTGTCACGGATTGTAAGGCATTCGAATGTACCATGAAGAAAAAAGATTTAACTACGCGAGTGGCTAGATGGTTTATGCTGCTAGTAAACTCTAATGACCCTGACAAACGATAACGATTTTCTAAAGCGATTGAGCGAGGCGCAGCACAATGATGATACCCTGTTACCAATTATCGAAATGTTGAAGGACAAGCCGTATTAAGATTTCACGATGTATCATGGTATTTTATGTAAAATTCTCAATAATAATAGCTTATTTGTCGTTCCAGAATCTATGAGGTCACGCATAATTCGGGAGGTTCACGAAAGAGGTCATTTTCGTGTATAAAAAATGAAGGACATGTTAGCTGATGCATTGTATAGGTATATTCCAGATCTGGACCGTCGCATCGAACGTTGCGTTTCTAGCTGTGTGAAATGCATCTTATTCGACCGAAAACAAGGAAAAGCAGATGGTTTCCTGTACCCATTTCCAAAAGGCGATTTACCTATTGCCACATTTCATATGACCGATGCAAGACACGAAGAAGGGTTATCGATATATTCTGGCTGTTATCGATGGATTCACGAAATTCTCTTGGCTTTTTCCAAAAAAGCGCTAGCGTGTGATAAAGTCCTGCAGAAGATGGAGATAATTGCTGGATAATTTGGATATCCACTTCATTTAAAATAATTTCCGACCGAGGAGTGGCTTTCATATCGCAAAACTTTAAGAAAATATTGCACTGAACACAACATCGAATTGCATCTTGTGACCACTGGTGCGCCGAGGGAAAATGGTTAGATCGAGCGTCTTCATGCTGTTGTTATATCAGCTCTAACGAAATAATCGATTGCAAAGCCCGAAGAGTGATTCAAAAATGTGAAGACCGTTCAAAAAGCTGTAAATTCAACATATCATCGGTCGATACGGATGTCACCCTTTCAATTAATGAACGGCATAAAGATGAACTCTGCACAAGACTTACGACTAATGGAAATAATAGACGAAGCTGTATCTCAACAATTTGAGGATTCCCGAACAGAACTGCGTAATCAGGCAACGGAGGCTATAGCAAAAATACAGGCTGAAAATTCAAAGAATTTCAACAAAAAACGAAGACAAGCTGTAATTTACAAGGTGGGAGATCTTGCTGCTATAGAAAGAGTACAGTTTGGCACTGGATTAAAGATTAGACCAAAGTTCCTTGGTCTTTATCGAGTGACGTCAATTAAAGGCTTCGACCGTTATGATGTGCAGAAAGTTGGCGAACACGTAGGCCCAAAGTTAAGTAACACTAGCGTAGACAAGATGAAACCATACATCGAATTGGCCGACGACATCGCGAACTCTCCAGAAGTTCCAGATGACTCGCCTGGGGCAGACGAGTAGCATGGATGACCGAGTGTGGGAATGGAATGGAATGGCTACCGCCGACCACCGTGGACGTAGACATTTCAGCCGTACAACTTTAAACTTCAAATAATTCAATCGTTATTTAGATCCGTACCTAACTGTATCCAAATTTGTATCTAAACTTCTTTCTGAATTTGTTTAATAACTTCTCTTTTCCTATTTAATAAAATATTATAGCTAAAATACCAAATTCGCGTTTTACATGTATAGATAGCTAATATATGTACCTAGTCTAGCCATAAATACTGTTACAAACTTTTTGAAGCACTGTTCAATAAAAGAGGTGTTATAAGTATGTTAAGAAATTATTGTTTATTTATTAAATGCATTGTCAACAACGGAAATTGCAACAAGTTATTCGAAGTGATTGCCTTTTGCCTTTACACAAGCCTTTAATCGAGCTGGCCACTTATCTATGGAAGCACGCACGACTTCAATCGGAAAGTTGGCGACTGCATGTGTAAGAGACTTCTTTAAGGATTCGATATTAGAATGTCTTTAAGAGCACGTCATTTGCTTTAAGACAGACCATAATTCGTAATCCAGCGGATTCATGTCTGGGCTAGAGGAAGGCCAATCTTCAGCTTTAATAAAATCTGGAACATTTCCTTCAAGCCATTTTTGGGTTGACTTCGCCTTATGACCTGGTGCAAAATCTTGCTGGAAACTCCAAGGCTGATTTTTGAATAATGACGTGTTGAGAGGTTTCACTACACTTTCAAGGACACTTTCTTGATAAATTTTGGCAGACGTTTTGACGCCCTTCTCACAAAAATGCAACTTTGTTACCCCGTTGTAGCTAACACCCCACCAAGCCATTACTGAGGCTGGATGATGACCTCTTTGAACCTTTTGGGCAACTTGAGAAGCTTCTCTGGCACTTCGAGCATAAACCCTATCGTTTTGTTTATTAAATGTTTCTTCGAAAGTAAAAATTTTTTCGTCCGTAAACAAAATTTTACGGTGTTCTTGGTTTGCGTACCGGCAAAGTAATCGTTTTGATTTTTCCACTCCATTTTTTTTAACGAATCTTTTAGTAAATGCCCGGTAGATCTACGATAAGCACCCAACCCCAAGTCACTTTTGATGATACGTGAAATTGTTCTTTGGGGTATTTTCATCTCACGCGATAAAATTTTTTGTTTCCGAAGAGGATTACGGCGAATTCTCTCGCGCACGGCTTTAACCGCTTGAGGTGTTCGAGTAGTTCGCGGACGGCCACTTCTTTCACGGTCACTTACTCCAGACGTATCATTAAATCTTTCAATAGCCCGATATACAAACATTCGGCTTATACCAAGGGTATGCAGAGTCTTAAAAATATCACTTGGTTGCATTCCTACTTTATGAAGTGCAATCACAGCAATTCTATTTTCTTTGTCACCCCAATCCATGTTCACTACACTAAAAATTAAACTCAAATGATGACAAATGCATCAAGCACAAGCGTACTATAGCGATTAGCTCAATTTTTAAGAAATGCAATATAACGGTTCCTTTCTGCAGGGCTGCCAAACCTTGTAACAATATTTATGGCTAGACATAAATCATCTCATTTTCAAGAACTATCCGACAATTTACTACTCCGTTGGTCTCAACATCTATCTACCGCTTACTAAAATTTCCCGCTGGTTGACTATAACTATTGCCCCTCTGATTACATGCCGTAGTACAACCATCCATTAACTGGTGTACGCTAATTCGTTGGTAAATTGTAGCACTGTGGCAGCCTCATTTAAGTCATTCAAGTTGAGTAATGAGCGCTCGTACAGAGCGCAACAAATGTGCGAACTTTCCCACTTTGTTCAAAGAAAAGATTCTCGATCAAACTGAATGTTGGTTGGTACGGGCGATAAATAATATTATTAACAAAAAGCGAGTCACACACATTCATCAGGCGGTTTTGTTTTAGCCTCTTTTGGGAAGAGTGTGGCGGGATAGGCACTTCTTTTGGGGAGAAGCGACTTGAAAAACATCGAGTAATCAAGCGGCGAGAGGGCCTCCAACTGTTTCAGTGTAGTTAAGAGAAATAGACGGACTTGTTTTTTTTCTTATTTGGAAAAGTTTGCGAGGCCAATGGAACTCATGTGATTTTTTTTATTGTTTTTTATTTGATGGTGTTCCTTTTTCATTTCTTTCTCTCGTACGTTTTGCTCACGCCGCGAGCCGTTCAGCTAAAGTTGAGGTTCAGGCTGACTTGCAACAGCTGTAACCGACCACCTTCGCCCAAAGATACTTTGATACGCGATTCAATCCGCTTTTGCAACCGCCGCCGCCAACTCGAACCTATTCTGAGATCTGAATCAATATTGCACCTGTGCAACCGCGACCGGCCACAAAAGCCAGCAAGGTGAAGCGGGCGAAGTGTGTGTTCAGGTGTTACGCGATCTGTAAAACCGTTTTTGTTTGTTGAATTCGCGAACGGATCCATCGGATCGATTGAGCCAATCGTGGCGAATCCAAGATAACAGCAGCAGCTTTCTCGGATCGCGAACACCTCTCAACGTACTTTGATACGAAGAAGCTGCTTTTCGCCGTGTACCTATAAACCGTCGTACCTGAAAGTTCGCCAAGAGTGAGGTGTATCTATCAACTGCACGGAGTATCTTGAGATTCACTGAACTTGGCTGGCGCGATCACCTCAATTCTAACCGTCAATGTGATGACTCCACCAACGAATGGTTCCGTCGGAAATTGTTCTTCGCAACTGTGTGGTGATAAGAAAAACGTAAGCGCGATCGCACTCTCTACTATCATATCGTGCGAATCGCGATAGTGCCGTATGTGTATGTTCAAGTGTTTTTTTTTATTCGCGGCGATATATTCGAGTAAAGTGATCGAGTGTTTCAAACCAAGGTTTTTTCTCTGTTAGTGCACGTACGAAGTGCTGCTGTTGTTTTCACCTCGTGTCCACCTCTCATCTTCGCCGCATCATAAACCAGTACGATTGGCGAATGTAAATCAAAGAAAAACCGTCCACGGGCCACTATCGCTCAGGTTCCCATCGTACCCCAGGTGAGAATCTTCGCCGCCGAAGATGTGTGCAGTGATGTAGTTGCGATATTGGTGTACTTATCGTGTTGTTGTTCTTGTTGGTGCTGTGTTACCTGCGTTTACGTATATGATCGTTGGCCCCGTGTGTTTTGATAAGACGAATTCGCCAGGTCGAAAGTTTTAATGTGCTCTTTTTTTCTCTATCGCGATTGTTTATTTGCCTACGCGATTTACGTACGCGATCATCGTTGTCTCAATATTCCTCACACTAGTCCCAAATCGCATACAAGTGCTACCTCCTGTAAGATCTAAGTCTACAAAATGAATAAAAATAGTATTATTAATAATAACAACAACAGCAATAAAACACCTAATAAAAATGTGTCCACCAAAGTTGCGAACAGCACCGCGGCGAAGGTGCCTAAGATCAGAAGAAAAACGAAACCGACATCGGAGACGATCGCTGGCGATAAGATCACCGGCAAGCAAACAACCAAAAATCTGGATGAGGTGGATAATTTAAAAACTCCCATAATACCCACCAATCTGGACGAAGCTAGGCCGGACATGAAGAAAATAGGCCGGTCGAATAGCTTCTTCCTCACTCGTCGCCTCTCTAAATTAATCAACACGATCACAGGCAGCAAGGAGAACATTAACGAAATCAAAGATGAGAGGGCGACGCCAACACCAACGCCAACGGTTCCACCCACCCCTGAACTGCCGTTCAAATTTACACGCAGTCGAAGTATGATAACGCTTCGAAAGTCGACACGACGAAGTGTCCTGGAACCACCGCAACTGGAACAGCTCTGCGAAGAAGCTGAACATTCCAAATCGCCCACGGAACTATCGCCCCCGGAACTATCGCCACCCATCAAACCGCCATCATCGCCCAGTATTCTCGACACTCTGAAAAAGACATTTTCCAATTCGGCGGAAAAGCGTCGCCCGTCAGTCAATCCGCGATGGAGTGCCTCCTTGCAGAATCTGCAGGAGATCGACAATATGGTCAGCTACGAGAATCTATCCTTTGTGAACTACGATCAATTCAACGAGTATGAAAAACAGCTCGAGCGGCGAATATCGACGCAGGACTTGAGCAGTCCTTGTCCGGAAATGCCACCACCGCCGTCACCGTCCCTTTTGGTGGTAGTCAGGCGACGCAAAAAGACGGCTCCTGTGAGAAAGTTGGGCTCGGCGTCGCTTGCTAATCTGGATGGGAATTTCGATCAGCGCAAGAATTTGTTCAGGCAGAGTATCGGGGAGGAGAAATTGCAACATATCAACGATGTTCAGCGGGACTCGTTCCGTTGGAGTCATGGCGATGACATGGACTTACTGTCACTAAGGAGTTTTACACGGTTCAATGGTAGTATAGGCTCGGCGAGAAGTAGCCGAATTGAAGCGATTCCTGAGCCACAGTCGGGGGAGGAGGCGAACGAGACGTTTGTTAGGCGAAGGACGGTATCGATGGTGGATGTTAGGAGCAAGGAGGATTTAAGCGCTTGGACGAAGGTAGGTTAAAGATTAAATAATTAATAAGAACTATTTATCTTATCGAATGGATGGCGGCATGGGAGCCACTTTTTTATCTACGTTTTCTTTATTTTGGTAGTATATACTAAAGAATTCGTGGAGATGATAACACCGATTGCCGGTTAAAATGCATTCATTCTATTTCAGGAATATTTGTGTCTGCTAGGATTCAGCGGTTGTAAATAGCCTTAAAATAAGCAGAAATCAATATTACCTTATTTTAAGATTTCATCTATGTCTATACACTGTTTTTTTTTTTGTGAAATTTTTAAAGATGAATTGAAATTGAAATCTGGAAACCCTTGATTGATTGTTGGGTTTAATTTGCAGCTGCATAAATTCTTTTTTCACATATGCCACCTTGACTTCATTGCTTTCCCCACAGGAAACACCCGGGAAATCAATCGCGACCACCTTCAATATCAACTTAAGCACTGATAGTCGCATCGTTAATTTGGCTCGCATACTTTCGAACCTACTCTTAGTTCAACCCATATCTGGTTCCCTACGTTAATTTGTCTACCCTCAAAGCTATAGGTAACGCGCTCAGTGACTGTGTTCGTTAGAGAATGGAGGCTCGATCCGCGGCGCGAACAAAAACTGCCTGTGGGTACTTATAGAACTCCCACTGCGCTCCGAGTTTGCCAGTATAAAAACGGCGCGGAGGCGCATGCTAGCAACTGGACGTCCGAAAACTAGATATGCTATCGAAAAGTCAACGAGGCCTAGAGATGCAAGAGATGTTGCCTCGCGCTCATGCCCCTGGAGGAGTCAAGGCAATTAACACATAAATCTATTGGTTAGGGTAGGTTGAAGGACATGAAAGCTACAGCGCATTTATGGATACCACGACAGGGTTCATTGTATTACCAAACAATACGACCAAACGTAATGGTGAGTGGGACCTACACCGTTCTACTCTCGCAGAATATACTAAGAAGATTATAGATGCCAAACGTCGCAGCTGGATGACATTCTGTGAGATTGTCGGCAACACCAACAAAGCTGCTAGGCTAGACCGTGTCCTGGCAAAGAAAAGCTCTAACATAGTTAGCACACTCGAAAACCAGAGAGCAATTCTATGCAAGATTCCGGAAGTACGGAAAAGCTACTTCTGAACATCCACTTTCCAGGGTGTTGAATTGTTGTAGATGATGAATATGACTTGAGATGCCAGGATATACCTCACAGAGCCGAGTATTCTGGCTGTGTGGCAGCAAGGAGAATATTCACTCACGACAAAGTTAAGTGGGCGATTGGATCATTTGACCCCTATAAATCGCCTGGTACAGATGGAATTTTTCCAGCCCTCCTACAGAAAGGTCAGGGAGAACTTATTCCACACTTAGTGCACAGCTGTGGAAGTAGCTTCGCGCTAGGTCACATTCCCAGTGTCTGGAGATCAGTGAGGGTTCTTTTTTAGTTTTTATTACCAAAGTGGAAAGTAGACCTACGGACGACCCTAAATCATATCGACCTGTCAGCATGACATCATTCATGCTGAAGACCATGGAGAAAATCATCGATGTTTACATCAGGACATCGCTCCTCGTGAGAAACCAGATTCACCCAATACAGTTCGCCCATCAACCTGGTAAATATACCGAAACTTCTCTACATAACTTCGTTGGAGAAATTGAGGGATCATTGTCAGCTAACAAAACGACACTGAGTGCATTACTGGACATTGAAGGAGCCTTCGACAGCACCTCCTTCGAGTCCATCGAATGTGCCCTCCGGGCTAAAGGAGCCAAACTTACCACCGCAGCCTGGGTGAAACGTATGCTGTCCTCTAGAATGATCATCACTACAGTAGGTAACTGTACCCTCTCAGCAAATGTCATGCGGGCATGCCCGCAGGTCGGAGTATTATCTCCCCTCCTGTGGTGCATCGTAGTCGACGGTCTGATGTGGAAACTTTCCTTGATGAAATTTTCCACACAAGGTTATGCGGACAATTTGGTTAGGGGAAAATTTGAGGAAGTTCTGCCCGATTTTATTCAAGGGGTGCTGCGAGTAGTTCAAGAATGGTGCGACTACAGCGGCTTACGTGTAAATGCAGCGAAAGCTGCCATAGTCTGATTCACTTGAAAAAGGAAACTTAGGTCACTCAAGTGTCCCCTCATGTACAACTCCCCTAAAAAACTGGTGTCTAATATCAAGTATTCGGGAGTTGTCCTTGACGAAAAGTTATCCTGGATAGAACACCTTAGAACGACTTCTGACAAAGCAATTAAGGTTTTATGGATCTGCAGGCAGTATGTCGGCAAGACATGGGGGTTCAAACCCCACATAGTTGTGGGGATCTACAAAGCGATCGTCAGACCTGTAGTAGAATATGGTGCGGTTGTATGGTGGTAAAGCCGCTCTGACGAAAATCCACAGATTTGCGTGCACAACCATCACTGGAGTCATGCACCGTTGCCCTACTGCTGCTCTGAAGGTTCTACTCGATCTCCCACCGAAACATACATACATATATTGAAGCGGAATAGCAACGATCAGACTTATGGCCTGCGACAGAGAGATTAAGTTGAATTCAAATCAGTTAGGCTGGTTGAAAAGTGACAGTGTACTCAGCATACCAACTGACTTCCTTGTTAGAAGCATTCGATTCCACTAATCGTTTCAATCAGTCATGATGGATTGATGGCTACAACTCTCTCCGACGCAACACAATCAAATGGTTCACAAACGCTCCAAAACAGAAGAAGGTTCCGGTGCAGGCATTATTGATCCTGAGCACCGAATTTTCATTCCGTTGGGTAAAACGCCGTCCGTGTTTCAAGTGGAAATTCACGCTGCCGCTTCTGCGAGGCTGATGATGAGACTTCACAGCACAGAGCTTCAATGAAGCGCTTTAGATGACCAACGTCAGTGTTTATAAGATCTCTCAACTCAGCGAAGAAGCAGTCTCTGGAAATTGATTTTCTCCTTTTGCAGAAGTCACTATATGTTGTTTTCATAGACAAGACTATATTGGAACGGCCCATATCCAGCCTGGGTCAGATCAACGTTGCTTATTGACAAATATGTACTACCGTTCAACCATCTTGAGTTTTTTTTTCCACGGAAGTTAAGCTGCAATACGTTCACTTGATATTGTTCTTGCTACATCCAAAACAATCGCGAATTGTCGCTCAGCCCTCGCGGTAATGAGCGGATATTTCAACATTACACTTTGCTAGGTACCAGATCACAGTGGCTTTGCATGGAACTGCAAAGCGAATGAGCTAGCGCGACAAAAACGAACTGTCCTAGACTAGAACCTAACAGCTCGGCTGTACTGCTGTCATTAAGTAAATTAGACATCGCCAGGGTGTTGGCGGTCATGACAGGGCACTACGCCATTGAGGAGCTTGTCTGGAGGCTTGTACTTCTTCAACATTACCCTCTGCTGGATACCGAGTCACAGTGGCTTTGTGGGCAATCTTGCTCATGAGGGGACAACTTGTGTCGTTAATGGGGACCACATTGACTTTAGAATGCCAATTGCATCATGTTAAGTGGCAATTAACAGTGCAGTGCAGCGGATAGGGCTAATACCAGATGGCTCAACAGCAGTACTTGCCAAACGACGAGAATGATTTGGCAGAAATTCGATTCGAGCCGCTCTGCCTCTTTGCTGTCACTAAATAGAAAGCACATTGGCAGGGTGGTGGGGACTATCACAGGACACTGCCCCGTCGGCGCGCTCGCATGGAGGCTCCTCATAATAACTACTGCAGGAGTTGTGAGGATGTAGATGAGGAAGAGATTGTTTTGCACCTTCTATGTTGCTGTCCGGCACTGGCCATCAAGAGCAAGAAATTCCTGGGCTCCTGGTTTTACTGTGACTTGGAGGACCTCAAGGATATGAGCGTGATACTGCTCAATTGCTACATTACCTGCACAGGCTGGTTCGGGACCTAAGTTTCTTTTAGCGAGGTGAAATGTTATTGGTGGTATCACAATGGACCCATGAGAGGTCTAAGTGTGCTGTGTGACGTTATTCTTAACGGACAAGACGAAATTTGTAGGTCTTGTACTAAATAGAAAGCTAACTGGAGGCTGAATATTCAAGAACGTGCATGAGAATTTTTTCTGCAATCAAAAGTGATTCATTGACTTTCTGAATCGGTCCTGCGCCTAGTATTGCTGTATGGGTGGTTATTTGGTGGTCCAAAATATTTAACTTAAACCGTGGGAAATAAATGACCCGGCGGCAACAAGCCTTTTGTAAACAGATGGCTACAGGAGCGACGAAGGGTGGGTGCTCGAGTCTTCTCCGATTGGCTTCATCTTGCAACGTCTCTCCACCTCTTAAACTGTTGCAGTGTCTTCCAGGCGGAGGTTCATGCAATAGAAGAGACACTGTTGTGATTTCAGCGATGTGGGAGGTGTTAAAATACAATTTATACAGAGATGACGATTTCGCTATAGCGGTCAGAACAGAAAGAAAAACATTACTGCGATTGTTGCTTTATCTGGTCCAGAGAATTCCAAACCTGGAGACCAAAGAATAAAAGTTTTTAGAGAGTATGGCTATAGTTACATGGAAGTTGATAGTATGCGTAGTGCTATCGAAAAGGAACAAAAGTATGTGCAAGTCCAGGAGCCATAGATTTTGGAATACAAGTATGACTATACTTCAGAGTACGGAGAAATAATCCCAATCAGTACGATAAATACCTAAACAGTGTAAATTGCACTACAAAAAAAGATTAAGTACGAAAAAAAAACATGTTTTTCGAATATAATTTTTTTTCTTAAAACTATTCCATTCCCTTTCGATGATTATAAGTAGTGGAATGGGATGTGAACGCAATTTGAAGTTAATTGGAAGATTATTCTTTCACTAACTGAATTTTAATTTGATTTGAAAACTTCAAACTCAATTATCTCAGAACTTGAAAAATGTAAGTTAGCTTGTTTCTGCAGTAACCCGACGATATCCAAGTACTACAGGAAGGAAAAATATAATGGAATCATGAGTCAAAACACATGGGTTCCACATAAAATTACACACATCGCTGATAAATCGCCGATACTATTAATTCAAATGAAAGAAAAAAATTCATTATCGAAATTCTTGTATATATGCACAGCACACGTGTGTAGGTATACACATAGCACATATAGCACAAAGTGTGAAGTTACGGTTTCATATCAAAAACAATTGACGTAAGAATAAGAAAACAAATTGATAAGTAGAAACTTCATTGTGAAAAAATCAGTTCATATAACTTATGTAGATATACGAGTATGTACTTGACGAATATTACGAATTTTCTTTGTATATTACTATATTTAGAGTACTCGCCAATAATCTATAATATTATTCTTGCTTGGGTTCAACCGAAGAAAGAGGATGACGGAAAAGATATTTATAATAAAAATGTACGTACAGTCTGTTCTATAAGGAAGGAGGCGCGAGTATTTCGATAGTTATCAAAATATTTATTCCAGTTATTTTTATAGTGTAATACAAGTAAAAAGCTTCGGCGCAATCAATTAGTAAACAGTGTAGTCACCTTAAGCATTGAGATTGGCCTGGCAGCTTCGAGGTAGGCTTTCGACGATGTTTTAAGCGTAGCTTGTTGGAAGAGAACGCCAAATCTTTCCAATCTCCCGAGAAAGCTGCTTCAAATCGTGAACAGGCTTTCCCGCAAGTTCACTCTTCATAATGGCCCAGATATTTTCGATGGGGTGTGCGTCAGGAGATTGGGAGGGCCAGCCCAAGGTGTTGATGCCATTTTCATCCTTCCAGGCGCGGCAGAGGCGAATCCGATGCTTTGGGTCGTTGTCTTCTTGAAGGACCCAATTTCTATCATCATGTCCAAATATTTTCTCGGCCGACTTCATAAGGCTTCGTTTGTAAAAGTCGCAAGCAACCAAATCCTTGCTTTGAGAAGCACCCTCAAACGTTTACTTTTACCGGATGTGTGACAGTGCGCTGAACGAAATCGGTACTGCTTCCCAACTAGGCACGCTTCACTGGAACCCACGCCGAAAAAGTTGCTTTATCCGAGAAAATAGTTTTCGACCAATCGCGATCCTTGTTTTCTTCCACCCAGTTCAAGCGTTTTTCCATGTGTGTTGCGCTGAGAAAAGGTTTCCAGCTCGTAGAATGGTATAGCAGCTTGGCTTCATGTAAATGTCGCCTTACCGTGTTGAGGCTGACATGAATTCCCTTCCTGGCGAGTTCGACCTTGGGTTTGCGCAAGCGTCGAGCGGGATAACTCCTTAACATCTGCACTATCACTTTGTCGTGTTTGCTGGACGTCGCTCTTGTTTTCCCGCGCTCAGGAAGATCATCAACGTTTTTTTGTCTCTTTGTACCTTTTCACCCACTTCTCAACGAACTTCTTTGACTTTTTAATAGCTTTAGCTACCGCGAAATATGGTAATTTCGGTCCTTTTGCATGCATGCACAAAAAGGCAGCATCAAAGCGCTTCGCGTACGTGGAGCTCATTTCGATAAACGACTGCTCACTTTGTCGTTTCGAGCAAATGTACGTAATAGTTGGGACGCTAAGCGACATAAATCGACGCCACCTTGCATAATATGATAGAGAAATGCCGTTTGGTACGAATGTTAGTGGGGCCCATACTTTCAATTTAAGAGATGGAGCCATCTTGGACCCCGCGACAGAGCGGCTGTGCGGACGAAAAACCGCGAAATTTGAGCCCTTTTTTTAATATTCTCCTCGTAACTTCTAAACGGAGCCTCGTATCGAAAAACTTAATAGTTTGTAAATTAAAGAGCATCAAATTCTACATCCAATGCATTGCTCAAAGTTGAAATTTGGTTTAGTAGTATAATCAAAATCGATGGTCGAAAAACGTTACTTTTTGAGGCTTTGGAGAAAAATCACACTATATCGCTTTTCAAGCTCACATATCTCTGTAACGGATACTCCAAATGAAAAACCGTTCAAGTAAAAGTTGAAAATATTTTGATTTCCGGTTTAACGTGCCCCATACTTTTCAAATCGGTTCATTTTTAGTGTAGTTGTGAGTGAAAATGCTGGAATGCTTTCTTATCGATTCCAGCTTTAACAGCTCTATTTCGGTAAGTATAGTAGCTGAAGTTTTGTTTTAGTCTCAATTTACAGATAATTAAATCTTGTTCAAAAAGTCTTTGCTTGATAGCTTGGCTTGATAGCTTAGGTCATAGTTACGCTTTTTAGGGTTTTGTAGAAAAAATAAAACCCTTATGAAATCAGTCAGATGTCAGCCTGTTCAAAGAATATCTCGAAAAGAGCTGACGCTACAGGTATGGAATTTGGTAGAAATATGAAGGATTACTACAATTTGTGTTATAAGGCTTTTCATTAGTGGCCAAATTGCAAGGAGAGACAGTTATTCGCCGCTTAAAGCACATATGTATATGAAAATTTCCAGGATGACGGCATATAATTAGGATAGCGACGTTAAATATCCAGGATGTTGATATCCTTAGGAAAAAGTTTAATAATAGTATATTTCGATAATTTGATTTGCTACTCTCTGCATATCCTTACCTTAAGAGAGAAGTAATAATGCCAATCCGTTAGCAACGGGTGCAGGTATCTTGTTATATTGTAGATACAATTTGCATGTACATAGTCATAATTAATCAACTAGTCAAGAATAAAAAACAATAAAAATTATTTTTGTCCGCTATTGCCACATTGTGCACCGTCGAGTCAGTAAGCGGATAGATTTGAAACTAATTTGTTTTGTGTTTCGCGACAATGTGTTACAGTTATCAGAAGTGATAGCGCGTATGATAGGTGCTGATTGTTATTTGGTGAGTTTGAGGTACACCTGAAAAGGGCATCCCTTCAAGCCATGAAATTCTGGCAGGCTGTGGAAACTCAGCAACATATTCCATCTCCTGGAGATTGGGGGTGGAAACTAGAAGTAGAACGTTGGCTCCCATTATGGATAACAGCGCCGGGTGCTGCAAGGGCATGTGCCACTCTTCATAATCTGGAAAAAATGTGAATATCTTTCGAACTAATGGTCGCATGGAAGTGCGGTTAGTTTCATTCTACTCAAAATGATCAAATACATTAAGAGCTAAGTTAAAAGTGGCATAAAAGCTTTTTATTTTTAACTTATTTAATACGTAAGCTTATTTACTTAATCACAAAATCTGGAAAAATGTGAATATCTTTTGATTTAATGATTGTATGGAATTGCGGTTGGTTTTATTCGACTCAGAATCACTAAATACATTAGGTGTCAATCTAAAATGGGCAGAAAAGCTTTTTATTTTTAACTTATTTAATAAAGCAGCTTATCAAACTAATATCTTTTTTTATTTAAATGAGAATATCTTTTGAACTAATGATCGTATGGAATAGCGGTTGATTTCATTCGACTGAGAATGATCAAATACATTAGGAATCAACCTAAAAATGGAATGAAAGCCTTTTATTTTTAACTTTTTTAATAAAATAAATATTCAAAAAAAAAAAAAAATAAAATCTGGAAAAATGTGAATAAGTTTTGAACTCACTGTTGTATGGAATTGACTTTAGTTTTATTCGACTCAAAATGATCAGATACATTAGGAAATAGCCTAAAATTGGCTTCAGAGCTTTTTATTTTCAACTTATTTAATAAAGAAGCTTCCTTAACAAATCCAAAAGTGTGGAAAATGTGAATATCTTTTGAACTAATGGTCATATGGAACCACGGCTAATTTTATTCTACTCAGATTAACTAAATACATTAAGAACCAACCTAAAACTGGCATAAAAACCTTTTATTTTCAACTTACTTAACGAAAAAGCTAATTTAACTAATAAAACAATCTGGAAAACTGTAAATATCTTTTGAACTAATGGTCGCAAGGATTTGCGGTTGGTTTCATTCGACTCAAAAGGACCAAATACATTAGCGACTATCCTAAAACTGGCACAAAAGCTTTTTGTTTTCAACGTATTTAATAAAAAGACTTATTTAATTAAGAACAAAATCTGGAAAAAAGTGAATATCTTTTGAACTAATAGTCGGATGGAATAGCGGTTGATTTCATTCGACTCAGAATGACCAAATACGTTAGAAACCAACCTAAAATGTCATATAAGTTGCTTGAACTTTGACATTATGGAAGAAATTTAATCATTTAATCAACTAATTTTTTAATTAATTAAATTAGTCTGACAAAAAACTTAGCAAAACTTTTATAAACAAGGTTAAAGTATCTACGAATTAAGGCTAAACTAAAACTTTTAGCTGTTATATTTATCGAGATACAGCTATTAAGGCTCAAATCGCTAAAAAACCATTTTTGCATTTTCGCTCACAACTACACTAAAAACGAACCGATTTGAAAAGCATTGGGCACGTTAAACCGGAAATCAAAATATCTTCAACTTTTACTTGTACGGTTTTTCATTTGGAGTATTCGTTACAAAGATATGTGAGCTTGAAAAGCGATATGTGTGATTTTTCTCCAAAGCCTCAAAAAGTGACATTTTTCGACTATCGATTTTGATTATACTACTAAATCAAATTTCAAGTTTGAGCAATGCATTGGATGTAGAATTTGACGCTCTTTAATTTAAATCCTATTAAGTTTTTTGATCCGAGGCGCCGTTTACAAATTATTAGGACAATATTAAAAAAAGGGCTCGAATTTCGCGGTTTTTCGCCCGCACAGCCGCTCTGCCGCGGGGTCCAATGTGGCTCCATCTCTTAAAATGAATGTATAGGAACCACGAACAATCATACCAAATGCCATTTCTCTATCATATTTTGCAAGGTGAAATCGTTTAGCGTCCCAACTATAAATCAGTACCTGCGCCGTAGTCGACCGATGGTACGATCCTGCGAAGGGAAAAAAATTGGAATATTTGCAATTCTACTATCAAAAAGGCCGCCTCCTTTACTGTGGAACAGACTGTAAGTTAAAAAGTCATTTCCGAAATGCTATGAAATAAATTCATGGCATTTAAGTAAAATGAGGTTGTGATTTTTTCGACATTTTGCGGGGAGGGAATTGATATTTCTATCAAACGATTAATGATTTAAAAAATAAATTCAATCAGTTCGTCTCTAATCTATTCAAGACGGGTTGGATGGGAAATCACCAGTCACAAAATGCCCAGACCAAAATCCCCAAAAACGGAATCCCAAAACACAAATTCCCTAAATAAAAAATCTCCAATTTCAAAATCCCTAACTACATAATCCTCAAATGCATAGTCCCCAGACACATAATCCCCAAACCCCCATTTGAGATGAGATGTGTTGTTGTGACGTGTAAACGAAGTATACACGTGAACATTGAGCAAAACACGGAACATGCATTGAAAAGCACCTATACCAAAAAGATACCTTTCTGATCTTACATGGCCATCATAAGTTCACGAGCATTTGAGTCGTGCCCACAACAGATTTTTTATGGGATTTTTTTTAACTGGAATTCCTCCCAAACTACAGAACTGATTTTAACGATTTTTACACCATTAGAAAGGTATTCTTTCAGAGGTGCGCACAAACTGTATTTTATTAAAATCGGATAAACAGTTTAGCTGTAATTCGCGAGAAATTAATGCAAGCTTTCGATACTACAGGCGCTTTAAGCTTCGATCGGGTTTATGTATTTGCTCTCATTAACTGAATGGCGCTGAACAAGTAGTACAAGAAGTAGGAAAACCCTTTGATTAAGCGGATTTCGTCTTTGTATCTTATGACATGGAGACGTTCGCTTGGCATCATTATTTCGTCTTTATATCTTATAGTATATGCTTACCAGAGATCTATCTTAAAGCTACCAAGATTTTAGTTGACAGATGTGCTGTCATTCACTTACATGGGAACAAGCAGACTGTGGTGTGGGGATTTCCATGGACATGCATGCACGTATGAGTCCCGAAATTTCATTAAAAACATCTGTCATATGATCGCTTCCTTTGTTTCTTGGAAAAGTCACTAGAAAATCTTGCATACGTTGGGTGGTATGCATAATAATGAGGATATACTCAAGAGTGAAGTCTATTGAGGACATTCCTGAGTCTGCTATGTTCGGTGAATCGAGTGAAAAAGTTGTATGCATAAAACTACTCTCCGCTCCATAGTGAAAATTGAGTGGAATTCTGTCAACTCAGCTTTACTCCACTCGACTCACTTTATGCATACCACCCATTGTAGCGAAATGTGGTGAAACACAAATTCAGATGAAATTGCGAAACTTGGAACGAGATCTGTTTAAAAAAATAAATGTATGGTAACTCTAAGAGATTTGGGGTGGATTTCCTTAAATCTCGAGATTTATTTAAATCTCCTGTAGAGTGCATAATATATTTAGCTTCAAATCAACTTATCTTCAGTTTTCATTTTATGACATTTGGAGTATCCGTTTCACAGATCCGTGGCCGTGAAAAGTGGTAAAGTATGATTTTTTCCTAAGCCTCCAAAAATTGATGTTATTCGACTATTGATTTTGACTTTACTACTGTATCGAATTTCGACTTTGAGCGGTGCATTGGACGCAGAATACCACGCTCTTTACTTGGAACCTACACAGATTTTCGATCCGAGCCACCGTTTAGAAATTATAGGTTAGGTTTGGTGCAGGGGCTGCCATGATAGATCACAGCACACTTAGACCGCAAATTGGGTCCGTTGTGGTACCTCCAGGAACTATCTATGCCTTACCCTAAAAACTAGGTATCAAAATCAGCCGGTGCTAGCAATAAAACGATTGGGCTTGGTCGTGCTAGCGTTGTTGAGGTCTACCAAGTCGTAAAAGAACGAGGAACCACGAAATCTACTCCTCCTGCTCGCCAAAACTCTGAAGTGGCACAGAAGGTGAATAACGCTCTCCTCCTCGTCCACGTGCTCACAGCTTCTGCAGTAATCATGGTGCGGAAGGCGCAGCCTCCAGGCTAGCCGATAGGCCCTGTGATGACCCCCACTACCCTGCCGATGCGTAATCTGCTTAATAATAGCAGTACGGCAGAGCGTCTCGGATCAAGTCTAGGCCAAATCGCACTTGCGGTGCGTGTATTTGTTTGTTCGGTTCAGCAGATAAAATTGGTAATATGGGCATAAAGGTTACCGCCTGATATACCCCGATTAAGTGGTGTTAACTGCACATTCGTATATCACATTACTTTTACGTGCTCTGCATTACTTTTACGTGCAACGTACCGTGGACTATGGCTTCACTTTTAAGCTTTCTGCTCAGTTCTTTTAGAACCGAGTCATCAGCACATCTCTCATTTCCTGCTGGTGAAATCAAATGATCTACGTACTTTTGTCTAGATTTGCAATGCCCATATATATCTGTGCGACTGTGTACACGAAAAATTGGGAAAGCAGCTATCGAAGAGCATCAAAAAAAAAAAGAAAACAAAACCTACAAGAAAAATGTCAAATTGTTTGATAATAAAGTCTACCTATCAACAAATGAAATTTTTTATCGCAGTCGCACAAGGTTCGGGAACACATGTATAGATTGTGAGTATGTAGATGTAACCAGCAAAAACTCCATGAAAAATTGATGATGATATCACAAGTTTGAAATTTATTAAATTCCTTAGTGTCGAATTTAAGTTTTAAGATCGAAGCAGAGTAAATCTTAATTAGTAAATACATTTACTGTGCTTCGATTTTAGTCTAGTCCCGCCTTATTTTCAACAAAAATATTAACAAAATTCTATAAAGATTGTATTCCTGTAGCGAATTCAAGAAATTTTGAATCAAATTAAATTATTCCAAATGGCAAACTGCGACTTCAATCCAGGCTTGTTGTCTGAGGGCGGATTACCTATCATCGTACCTAGGACTTTTTTGGAGACTATTTTCATCCTCTTTCGCTGGGTTTTTTTTTTAAGTCAATGATGTTGTATTTTCTTCCAGTAGCTGTCATCCGGCTGACGCATTCGGGTGCCGTCAGATCTCAGTCGCCACTCTACGATACCTGAATATAAAGTTCAGGAGTTCATTTCCCCGGCCCGTTCATCATCATCGTGGCGCGACAGCCCGCCGTCGGGCCTTGGCCGCCTGGATCGTTGTCCTCCAATTATCTCGGTCACGTGACCGCGTCCTCCAATATTAAAAGCACAGTAGCTGCTCGGCGTCCGTATATACTGAGCTCGCCCGAGGAGCTCTCGGTCGTCTTCGAAATCTCGCTCCGTCGACTCGTTCTGCGCGTTCACCATCCATTTTGTGTACATGCCCTGCCCATTGAAGTCGTTGTAGTTTGACGATTTTTCGAAACTTCCAGCTCATCGTATAGTTCATACAACTCATGGTTGTACCGGATGCACCATCCATCTCAATTACAAACAGCCCCGAAAATTCGCTGCAGAACCGTTCGAATCTGTCTAGCATGTTTCCGGAGGCTTGAATTAGCGTCCATTCTCGTCAGCACCCTGCGCTTTATTTCAGTTAAGTGACCGCAACGCGAGATCAACTTCCTCTACTGTCGGGGGTTGTATCTGCGGGTCTAGATCAACAATATCGTCGGGAGCTTTTTGTGTGGCGATGTTAGATGGTCGGTTTAGAAGCTCTTCAAAATAAGAGGCCCATCGTTTGTTAATACCATTGGTGCCGCTGATGATGTTTCCGTCCTCGTCCTTACAGAGGCTAGTCCTGGGTTGGTAGCCGTTCTTAATCGTATTTACTAGTTTGTGCGCTTGGCTGGTGTTCCTATTAACTAAGTTTTCGTTAATATTCAGCAACTGCCCGTCAGAGTACTTACGGTTCTCACGTATAATTATTCTATTCGATATTCGCCGTAGCTCGTCATATTTTTCTCTTTTGGCTCTGGTTCCTCGTTGAATCGATTGTCTGTAGGCCTCGTTTTTCGCGTCAGGTGAATTTTTGCATTCTTCGTCGAACCAGTCATTTCGCGCTCGCCGGGCTTGATTTCCGACGACCTTCTCTGAAACTTCTTTGATATCACCCTTGAGTTCTTCCCAGAACCTATGGACGCTTGTGTTGTTGATGTTGTGTAGCATAGGCGATAGTCTTTGCTCACGGGCGGTAGTATACGCCACCGTTGTAGCTTCGCTCAGAAGCTTATCACCCGCAAAGATTTTGGGAGGGCTGATTCTCGATTGGTGCACTGAGAAAATTCTGCATCTGTAGTTCGTCTTCACCAAGTGATGATCTGAGTCGCAGTTTGCTCCTCGATAGGAGCGGACATCTACCACACTAGACGCCCATCTCTTGCAAATGAGGACGTAATCAATTTTGTTGACGGTATGTGCGTCTGGAGATCTGGTCTGCTTATGAATGCGTCGATGCGGGAAACACGTAGAGCTTACGGCTAGATGCCTACTGCTGGTGAAGTCGATAAGTCGCTGGCCGTTGTTTTCATGGAGAGTGTGGCCTCCCGTGGACCCCCGGTGCCAGCTTTCATTTCCGACTTTCGCGTTAAAGTCTCCCAGCAGCAATTTGACGTCGTTTGTTGGAAGTGAGTCGAAGAGAGTCTCAAGGCGGGCGTAGAACTCGTCTTTTACTGCGTCTTCTTTAACTTCAGTGGGGGCATGCACATTGATGAGCCAGAGATTGAAGAATCGAGTCTTGATGCGAATCGCACACAGCCGTTCGTTTATGGGTTTGAAGTCAGTAATGTGCGGCTTGAGGTGAATGTTCACTATAATTGCTACTCCTCCTTGACCCCATGGTTTGCCATTTGTAAAAATTATGTGCGATTTCTTGCCATTGACCTTGCTGCCAAGCCAATTTGTTTCCTGGACTGCAGTAATGCTCAGTTTGTACTTCTCGACCTGTTGAAGGAGGGCCCCGGTTTGTTCAGGGAGCTTACATTCCAAGACACGAAAGAATAATCCTTTAGTCGTCTGCGTGGTCGTCGTTGTTGATCTGTCCAATCCGAGGCTTTTGTTCCAGGTTTCTTGACGTGGTGTAGTTTTGACAAGGACGAGTTGTCAGCACATCAGTGGGTGGCCTCGGAGATAACTGCTTCAGATGGTTTAATAAACGTGCTGGAGTTCACATAACTTGCAGGTCCAACTACGCAAGTCATTCCATCCTACTAAACCTGAGACGCTTAGATGTTGGTCAGCCATTCAGGCTACAGCTATCTGGCCTTATTCCTAACTTTCTTATCGCTAAGGCTTCTCGTTATGGTTGTCCCCATTCAAGTGGGAGTGTATTTTCGCACAAGGTTTGTTGGTATATTCCTTTTTCATCGGGTGATACATCGTGGTTTGAACCTTGGCTAACAGTGGGTTTGGGGCGACCGGTAGCGCAGTGTGTTGAGGCATCAGTCTCACGTTTGACTACCGGCGTTTCGGGTTCGAATGCCGTCCCCGTCCCCCTGCGTTCGTGGCCATGGATGTGCAGGAGGCGCATGCTGGCAACTGCATTCTCCGAAATCAGTTTATGCCAACGAAACGCCAACTGAGCCACATGGAACAGTTGACGCGCTATGCCCCACAATGGGTTAGGGCAATTGAGTAATAGTGGGTTTACCGCTGTGGGATATAGTGCGAGCGCAAGGAGCGTCCTAGGGGGTGTAGCGAGGGCTGCAACCCCTTAAGCCCATGCAGTAATTCACTCAAATTAAAACCCACTATTGGTTGAAGACGCGAACCACTATGTTTCGCCCTGTCAAGTAGAAATGCTCCGGCTTTTGCTTAGGCTGTGTTTATGCCCGAGCGAAACGTGTCGCATGACACGAACTGCTACTAGCGACCAATCGTTTAGAAATATGAAGGTGTTCAACGCGAAGCGACTGAGAGCGACTAACGACTGGGAGCGACCAGCGACTGAGAGCGACTAGCGACTGAGAGCGACTTCTAAGCGACATTGCTCCTATGCATGGCGGTTGCTGTAGTGTTGAATTGAATTAAAATCGCTGGCAGCGACAATAGCAACTTGCTGTCGTGTCGCGTGACACGACTCGCTGGGGCATAAACATAGCCTTAACAGTAAATTCACTATCATCAGGATTAATTCTTCTTCACGTTAAAAATATTATTTATTTTAAATTATTTATTTTGCTTTGTAGTCTTATTAAATTTTTCACAGTCGCTACTGGCACCCTCTGTAAGCACCGTCCAGAGCAGTCTCCCCCCGCCTTAACATAACCCTGGCTGTAATTACTTTAAATTAGGGAAAGAAATTTCCTGGCATCCCCACGTCTGACTACCGTTGAACAATGACAATGACGTCCATTTCCCCTTCAACGAAGATTTCAATCCCCACACCCCTGACGAAATCCTAGATACGCCACTAATTTTTTGCATTTATGTTATGTAGTATTCTGTTTTTACGCATATTCTATTTTTTGTGCACATTTTAAGGGTTTATTTGCCGATTTTTTCATAAAACTTAAAAACGCTTAATGTATTCAATGTTCTTGTGCCAGTGCGAATTATTTTTTCAGTGAAATTGGAATTTTTGATGATGATTGATGATTTTTTTGGTTTCATGCAGCACACCAACTTTGTATGCGTATGTAGCTTAGGTCGGTAACGCAAGTGTCATCAAAAATTCAAATTTCACCTAAAAACGGTTTGCATTGTGCGACTGTGTAGTCCGGATAGCGCAACGGTGAGCACGCCATCTACGCACTGGGCCCCGGTTCGATTCCTACTGAATGCGGCAGTTTTCGATGAAAAAGGGGATTTATGTATCGGACTATGAGCCCACTCAGCTGTTAAATGAGTACTCATTTATGGGATAAATATCTCGGTTGAGCGTGTTGCTTATCACACACCTCTGCACAAGACCGTCACGATCTAGAAAATGAGGTGATGCTAACTCATCTCGAGGCCATGGTTCAAATTGGACTGTTGCGCCAGTTATTTATTTATTGTGCGACTGTATGGTTTGCGGCATACAGTCCATTTATGTTTGTCTCAATTGCTTGACTATCGCGAATTTCCACTGCACGTCACTGCTGACAATATAGGCATTCTTGGAGTAGTTTAGGCTTAATAATGCAATGCTTTAAAAACTCATTTCGGTCTCGGATAATTATTTGATGTGTGCCTTTATACAGCAAAAGAAATTTCACAAACAGTACGTTGTCCAATAACGAATGATAATTGGAAAAATAATTCTGGATACGCTGTTTATCATAAAATGTGAACATTACTAACCACTAACCGGATGTATTACGCAGATCGGCAAAAAGTACTTTTCCAGTACAAAAATCTTAGATTTTATCCAAAAATATCTTTATTGTCTCCTTGTAATTATTTTACAGTAAAATTATATTCTAAAACAAGATGCCATGTATCGGTTTAGTAGCCTATAAATGTGTTATTATGTGCTTTGACACTTCGAAACTTATTTATCTAAAAAAAAAACATGAAATCGAACTCATTTAGAATGCAGTTCCTACTGATTTGAAATATCTGACTTATTCTGTGAAATCTCGGTAATGAAAAATCGTAAAAATGTTCGTAAAAAAACAGTGTGTTGCGTATTGGTCACTTTGGGATGTCCTTAACTCTACTTTGAACTCTTATAAAATCCATGAACTTAACGGTAATTACTCTAACAATTTAAGTCATTATTATGGGTTGGATTTTCACTCGTACAATATAAAACGTAGCATTTTTAATCGCCCTTCGCGAAATGAATAAAAGCTATTACCGTATCGATGACATACAAAGCTGCCGAAATGACGCACAGCGATCCCAACGCCAGACCGACCGAACGTTCTGTATTCACGTAGAGGTAATCGTGATCGGCCATATATCCTTTCCAGTAGTGCAGAGCCGTTCCACCGACGGCAAGCCACATGATCGCTCCAATGAAGTTCATAATAGTATCGGACAGTTCCCTAGAAATTCAAGAGCATTATTAGAAATTTCAGGATACTCCGTAAATATCTGCATGATACATACATCTTATGTTTTGTGGTGCCGAATCCGTACGTGATCAATTGAACTCCAGTGTAGATAAGGAAGCCCACAAATACGCCGGATGCCACGATTTCGGCATCCGCATTCTTCTCCTCGTTCAAATTCCATGTTCCTCCGATTCCCAAGAATTCACCTCCATCACCCGTTCTGTACAGGATCAGGATAATGATGTTCAAGACCTGAAAATAAAGTTTTTCAAATTTTATGCGGACTTTAACACATGCATGCTATTTGGGCGTGTTTTGTTCCTCAAGATAATTCCACCATTTTGCCACTCCGAAATCATTGAGCAATATTCTTGTTCACTGTGTGGTTTTATCACAACACAACTACGGTATGAGTAATAGGCTTAAAACGAACATTTTATTTGGTCTGATAAGCAGTCGTTTCCAGATATCATGTCATAATGGCTACAATTTGATCAGATTAACAACTGGAACTTGAAATTGAAATCTTTGCAACTAAACACTTTCACCCAAAATCAGGATACAGAACTACAAGAAATTTCACAAATTACCAGCTTGAACACTTTGATAAAGATCGAAGCGATAGTTTCAACATCCACCATTTTTGGGCTGGCTCGGTTACTTCACTGCACAGGACAAAACTCTTCACTCACGATGAAAAGACGAATATTTCCCAAAATGTAGAAATTTTCACTTTTCTTCACTCTCGACTCTGGATCTCGTTTTCGCAGGTTAACCAGATGTGAATCCTGAAATATTGCAGAATACTTATATGAGTTACGCCCTATTTTGTATGCGACTACCACGCGATCTAATCAATCTTTTCGCGCACCTTACATCTGTCCGAGTGTTTCAGCGCTAATGAGCATAAGTGCGTTCCAGATACAACAGTCAGACCCTGGAGAGACAACTCAAAACTCAATTTCGAAAATATTAACTTGTACTAATACCAACGCCCAGCATATCTTATATTTCGCACCTGCCCAATAACGGAGCACTCTGAAATTATCTTATCAAAATTGAAGATATAGATAAAACAATGAAATAGGTGTGTGATAAGAAGCGCGGGGTACTATCACAAGTGCTATGGGACAGGTTGATGTCGGTTTTGATCGTACTGGGGACTGATAAGGCTTGGCAAAGGTTAGATACGCCGTTTTTGGCGTTTGATTCATCATAAGACACGACCAACGACCATATAGGCTAGGAGTACGACGTATTTTTATCTAGCTTTGCTGAACTTCTTTGTGTAATTCGTTTACCAATACTGTGAAATGGCGGTGAGTAGAGGCTTATAAGTCACATTCTCTCCGGGGCTTTTGCGGTAATATTTACTCGTATGTTGAGCATATTCACATATCTGCATGTCCTTATCTATCTCTGAGTCCACCTATTTTACAATGATCATATTTTCTGAATTATAGCCCGTGGAGTAAATTTGACTTCCACGAAATATGTGTGAGTTATCTGTTTACCAAAGAAACTTTGTGAATGTTTGCCAAATGTTACGAGAACTCTTTCGAAATTTCCGTGGGCTAGTCAAAGGGATTGGAACTACGTGAAACTACTCGTAGTATTCATTACTCATTTTGTTTTTCTTAGCATAAAAGATAAGAGTCAAGTGATTACATAGCAATGGAATTTATTTCAGGTATAGATTATGTGAAGTAGATTATGCAGTAATGGAGAAAGTTAATTGTGCAGTTCGGCACTCCAGTAGCACAGGCTGTATTAATTAAAATGTCATCAATCTAGGCCAGGAGAAGAAATTGGCAATTCATTCATGGATAGTACAGGGTCTTTCAAAAAGTGCTGTCATTTTAAATCCATAAAAAAACGCAACATTTTTGTGAAAAGTAGTGATATTTCTGTTTAAAACTAAAGTACAAACTCTGCAATTAGGTTAGGTTAGGTAAAGGGGCTGCCGTGACACCATACAGCACACATATACTACTTCTGGGTCCGTTGCGATACCGCCAAACCATTTTATGATGAAGGTTTTCATCACGTTTTGGCGTGAAATTGGCTCTGTTTCGCGAATAGCAGCTCTGATATTTGGGTTTAGTATTTGAACTTGAACCGTTGTAGAAGCATTAGCATACGAGGGTTGCCTTTTATATTTCGGGATTAGAGAACAAAAACAAATATTAATCATTGAAAATCGCTTTATTGTTTTTCAAAATATTCCCCATGAAGATCTATACACTTTTGCATGCGTTTGAACCAATTGTCAAAGTACTTTTGCCACTCTGATTGAGGTGTCTCCAAAACATGCATTCTGAACGCAGCAACCGCTTCTTCAGGTGTTGAAAAACGTTGACCTCTCAGTTTGTTTTTTACGTACGGGAATAAAAAGAAGTCATTCGGTGCCAAGTCAGGACTATACGGCGGATGACCCATCAAATCTATATTTTGAGTGCTCAAAAATGCAGTTGTTTGAGCTGATGTGTGAGAGCTCGCATTGTCGTGGTGAAGAGTGATCCGTCTTCGGCGGTTGGTTTTCCTGATTTCTTGGAAGACAACTGGCAAACAAATGGTTGTGTACCACTTAGAATTGACTGTTCTGCGTTGTTCTAGTGGTACGGTTGCGACATGTCCAGTTTTTCCGAAAAAGCAGGCGACCGTTTGCTTGGAAGTGCTTCGTGCGCGGACAACTTTTGTTGGGTTTGGCTCATCTTGAAACGCCCATACAGTCGACTGCTGTTTACTTTTGGGCTCATACGCGTAAATCCACGATTCATCACCTGTCACGATTTCATAGACGTGTTTCGAAGCACCGCGATCGTATTTTTTGAGCATTTCTTTCGACCAATCGACACGAGCCTTTTTTTGAGCGATTGAGAAATTGTGTGGGATCCAACGCGAACAAATTTTTTTGACAGTCAAATGTTCATGCAATATTGAATGTATGCTGGTCCCACTAATGCCTAAGGTTGTCTCAATCTCACGATAGGTCACATGACGATCTTGCAATATCAGTTCGCGCACAGCATCAATGGTTTCCGGACGACCTTCACCTTTTGGACGACCTTCACGAAATTCGTCTTGGAGTGAACTACGACCTCGATTGAATTCACCATACCATCGATAAACACTGTTCCTCGATGGAGCTTCATCGCCAAAAATTGAATTCAGTTCATCCATGCACTGTTGCTGAGTTAATCTACGTCGAAAGTTGTAAAAAATAATCGCACGAAAATGTTCACGATTGAATTCCATTATTTGGCCGAGATTAATCTTTTAAGTTACTGTAAAAAACACAAATAGCGCTCGTATGTCAAAACGTTCTGAGTACGTATAACCTCAAAAATGTCAAACTTTACGATAGAGCTGTCAGTTGCCAGATTGCAACACTAGGGTTGTCCAATCCCGAAATATAAAAGGCAACCAGAATTTATATTTAAAATAGCCCCAGATAGTCTAATGCGGTTAAATCGCACGATCTCGAGGGACTATCCAAGTCTTAATTTCGAGAAATCATACGTGCAGGATGTTTGTCACGCAAAAGAGCAATTGTTTTATCAGCTGTGTGGCATGGGGCCAAAAATCCTCTTTCGTAGTCCACCTCGTGGGTGCCCCGTGTAACGGCAGTGATCGTTGACCATTGCTAACGAAGTCAAGCCGCCAATAATGGCGGTGCGATGACTTGGTTAAGGTAAACATTCCTCCCGTGTGGGGCGTAAGAATAATACCACCATCTTCATATGATGCCCATCATCCCTTGATGTCTCTTCTTTTCCAAGAATGTCCTTTTTCCTCTCCAAAAGACCCAAAATGCCATCAGTCCTGATCGTCGGACTCAAAATGTATTTAACAGAACTCCAGTGCATTGGTCTCATAACCACGATTCAGAATACCTACCAGCTTTGATTTTTGTTTCATTTCATGATTAGGAGAGTCCTTATGTCCTGACACACATCTGCAGCAGCACAAAAATATAACCGTGTGGTACTTACAATAACCAAAGGAAGCTATGTACCAAATTTAGTTTAACCACGGCTAATGCCTGGAAGACTTTTTCATTCAAGAGCATTAGAACGAAAGACTAAATTTTTCCTTTAAGGGGCTATACCAGTGTGACACTTACAAAAAGTCGATTTTTTGTTTTTTGTCTTACTCGATAGTTTATACTTTAAAGAATATCCTGTAAAAAATTCAAGGCCGTATTTTTAATACTTCCCGAATTGCAGCCTTCTAAAGAGCAACCGCTCGCAGGTATAAAATGCTCCATCTGCCTGGAGGCGGAGCTCTGACGTGTTGTTATCTGAATCTTTCGGCATCATGAACGGTACATAATTAAGAGGGGACACTATTTAAGCTAGAAATATATCTATAGGGCCATTTGAAAATAGCGTTGCCATTTAAAAGATATTCTGGAGTCGTTCAACGCAGTTCGTTAGTTAGATCTTTAACACGTTTTTCTCGAAATGAAATTTTTCAAATTTGCTGACATTGTAACTCATCCTATTGACTTGAAACTTGTACTCTCTCTCTCTAATTGCCTTGACCCCTCCAGGGGTATGGGCGCGTCAACAACTCCCGCATTTCTATGCTTTGTTGACGTTTCAGTAGCATATCTACTTTTCGGAAGTTCAGTTGCTAGTATGCACCTCCCATCCGCGCCGTCTTTAAACTGACAAGCTCGAAGCACTGTGAGAGTTCTATTAGTACTCACAGGTAGTTTTTGATCGCGCCGAGATTTGATCTCCTAGCTCTAGATTAGTATCGTAGAACGGTGACCGAACGATCACGGCTACCGAGCGCGACTTGTACTGAGTACTATTGAATATATTTACTCTAGAATGACCTAGGATATTTTTGATTGGACGAAAATTGATAATTTGGCATTGAAAAAACGACAAGAAAACAGACTTTTTTTATACCTGCGCCATTTTGCCAGATTTTGATATTTTTTGAAAACCCTACGTCATTGTACAGGAGGAAATACCTTCCAGATTAACGACATTTTTTCCTTTTTCGGTTTCAGCTACTCAATCGGCCGGAGTCATGTCAGCAGTGGAGGGACTTTTTTTTTGGGGCTTCGGGAGGCGGGGCATAACTCGCTTGAATCCCAATACTTTTCCATGAAAAAATTATGTAATATAGATCAAATATAGCCAAATATGTTCTTAATTTTCCGAAATATTTAATTGAGTGCTTTACTTCCGAAAATTTCCCGAAAATCACCCAAATTTTCAGCGTTCACACTGATATAGCCCCTTGAAGTCATTGAAAAGACTTAAGCGAGAGACCTTATCAAGTTTCACATTTCTGGATGTATTTTTTATCTGCTGCACGAATCAGAGCAAATGATAGCCTATGCATACCCTTCAGACCGAGTCAATTTGTGAGAGAAGAAACCAGATCTCGGTACGCTCCCTACGAGGCTGTAGCCCTGTCAAAGAACAACAACGAGAGCAAGAAAAACTTGAAAAAAAAACGATTTTCAAACTGTTATATCTCGGGTGATTTTCATTGTATCGACATAAACTTCATAAGACGGCTTGCGACAATAACCTTATCCAACGACCGCTAGGGGTCCGAGCTACAGAGGTCCAATAACCCGTACTTTTTGTGCCGCGTAAACATAGTCTTGGTCACTTTTGCTCGGTATCTTTTTTTCGATTTTTTCGTTTTTTCTTTGGCGGCCGGGACGCTACTGCGTCCCTAGATCATTTTGTAGGAAATTGTGTATGCTTTGATTCGGCTTTAATATAGTTTTTGGTAGAATCCATATTTTGAAAGTCAATCAACGAAAACTGAAAAAATAGGATATTTGACCCTCTCTCTCCTACACTTCATCAGGGACTTTGGAGCAAATATTCAGGGGCCTGTCCGTAACAATGTGAAAATTACAAATGTACCCGATTTTTTCCCCTATTTTTCGTTTCAAGCCTGGACTATTTAAGAAAAACCCACCATTCATTAGTGGCTATCAAAACTGCTACATTTAACCGCAAGACTATCTTATTTTCTACCAAAAATGTTAGTCATCTACGAAACATGTTTGTTACTTTAAGTTCAACATTTTATAATCCGAACATTATCATCCATTAACCTTGAGAACTCGCACAAAATATATTCAAAAAAAAAAGTTAAGTATTCAACTTTATTCGACTAATAGACTGCATTTTTTTTGCATATTTCCCCATTTTATTCGTATGCATTTTTAACGACTTTTGTGTGAAAGTAAAAGTTATGTATACAGATTGTATCTAAAGTAGCCAAAAATTATACACAATGTTCCCATCCCAACAGTATCTAATTCAATCCAGATCGATAAACTTTGAAGAAGATGCTAATTTATAATAAAAGAAATTGAATAGATATATTCAGATGTGTATCTATAAAAGCGCATATGAGAATTAATTTTAATTGGGCTACGCACATCACCGCAACATAATCAGATGTCAAGGTTTTCGTGCCAATAACCGCTGGGGGTACTGAAAATTTCGATTTCATCGAACTACACCGATTAGTAAAAATGTACCATGAAATAAAAAAATAAACAATTCCTGATCATTTTTGCTTTCAATTGATCATTATGTCTTTCGGTTCGTTATCCACCACCTACACTTGTCTGGAAAATATCTAATCCGGTTTTTCTGGACCATACTGTAAACATTTATGTATCCATAATAAACATTTACTCGTTTTTATGCGGAGGGAGCAAGTTTGAAATTAAATCTAATAATAATTGGGTTGGATTAGTCAACAATAATTTTTTTTTGTAATATTGTGCGAAATGTTCAGAATGAAGTGGATTTAATTTGATGACAATGAAGTTTGAAATGATCGAATTCAGGGGCTTTGAGCGCCAATTGTGTTTTTAAGGCGCCTGCCAAGTCCATGAGAAGCTGACTTAAATCGTTCACATAACAATTAGATGTATATGTGTATTTTAAGGTCAAGTTGAAGTCTATGACCAGTTTTTGTTTTTATTACGGGAGCAATAATTGATCTTTTTATCTTGGATATATTTCAAGTTGTCGGAAAGGCAAAATCTGGCAATGAGATCGTATGGGAAAGTATTTAAATTATATGTCACGTCACAGCACCGAATGGAAGCCATTCATATCCGGTTGTGATAATTTATTTTCTGAACATTGTTTTTCCGACTCCAAATTAATTATGGATTAAAATATATCTGTTTCTGGGTTCTGAAACCACCAATGTCACTTTTGGTCGAGTTTGAGATATTTATGCCAATCGACAATATGACGCAGCTCAGCCCAAAGGTTGGGGAGGGGGGAGGCCCATCGCCATCAGGGGGCTCCCGTGCTAGTGACAGGGACGTTTGGGAATCTCACGGTCACGGTTTGTCATATATCCTGTGGGGGACTTCCCGTGTTGTTTAGGCACTCAGGCAGACGTGTTAGTTATACCCTAGACTTTTAGTATAGTTATACCCTAGACTTTTAGTATAGGGTAAATTGTTTTTGACACGACGGAAATATGTAACACCTTAAAGGAGGCTCCGGAGGTATAGCAATGTGTATATATAAATGATCAGGGTCACCTCCTGATTCGATTTAGCCATGTCTGTCTGTCTGTCCGTCTGTCTGTCCGTTCGCACGATAACTTTCGATAGAATGAAGCTAAAGTCTTGAAATTTTGGTCAGATGTTGGAAGTATGATCTAGTTGGTTGGTATTGAAAATGGGCATGATCGGGCCAAGAGAACGCCTACCTCCCTTACATATGTAAAATAATTAAATGTATTTATAACTCCCGATCAAATAAACATGAAAAGCTCTAGCTTTGGTAGATTGCTCGTGGGGGTAATCTCACACTTCCCTGACAAAATAAAATCGATTAGGTGAAAACTAACGGTAATTTTCTCACAAAGAACCCCGTACTACCCTACTTTTCAGGTTTTTTGCCTATAACTCTTGAACTAATTGACGTAGACATCTGGTTTTTGGCATGTAACCCTGAAGTAAGAATTTGCTTGGCTTTTAGTAAGTTGGGCATATTTAGATCAAAGGAACGCCTACCTCCCCTACAAAATTGAAGAAATTAAATATTACTTTAATTACGATAACTTTCGATAGAGCAACACTAGCGAGTTAAAAATTTGGCAGAACGTTGGTAGTAAAATCTAGTTATTTGGCATTGAAAATGGGCAAGATCCGATCCAAGGAACCCCTACCTCCCCTACAAATGAAACTTCAAATAAGAGATAACTTTTGATATATATATGAATGAAGCCAGCGACTTGGAATTTTGGTCAAATGTTTAAAGTGAGATTGAGTTAGTTGGTATTAAAGGTGGCTAATATTGAAAATACGTAAAATCCGGAAAACGAAACACCTACTTCCCCTATCAATGAAACTTCAGATAAGCGATAACTTTCGGTAGAGTCAAGGTAGAGACCTGATTTTTTTTATATTTGTGTAGGGTAAACTAATTGGTTGGTGGCAATGATGGGCAAGATCCAGTCCAAGGAGCCTCTACCTCTCCTACAAGTGAGACTTCAAACAAGCAATGACTTTCGATAGAATGAAGCTAGCGACTTGAAAAATTCGACAAATATTTGCAGAATGGGTTAGTCAATTGATTTTTAGAATGGCCAAGATCCTCATGAATGAGTGCCAACCTCCCCTATAAACTGGCCATATAGGAAACTCACTTTTAATGCATATGGTCGTTGCCAATTGGTACTTTTGGTATCACCACTATGTCTGTACAAGTCTAGGGTATATACGCTTCGGACTCCGGTTTTGTTTTGTTTTGTAGCGATAAGAGGCAGCTCGACCTTCAACAACTCCGCCCACACTACCGACAGCTGACCTAGTGTCGAGCACGTGTCAACTTAGGTCATGTCTGAGGAGATTTTGTCACCTAGGTGTCACGGCGGGTCTGAACGACAAGCCTCGATCTCCGTCCTCAGTTAAAGTGTACCTCAACTATAATAAATCGTTACAAATGGCGCCCAACGTGGGGTCCAATAATTTACCGTTAGTTTTCATTTCGGTCACCCTAGGACCTCATTCCAGGTCCCATCATCGGTCCCACTGCCGAAGTTTGGCTACTTTTGAATTTCCATCCTCTCTTTAGTGCTGCCTGCATAGGGACTTACAAACTCCGGCCAATTTTTTTTTTCTCTTTTTTAACGTAAATCCTATCCCATCCTTATAGAGAACTCATTCCAGTAGAGTAGGTTTTCCTATCCCCCACCTATTCCCCAACAGGCAGTGCCTACGTTGTATTTGTCAAAAGGATGATTTTGCATCCTTGGGAAAACGTTTCGGGGTTCTTTGGAACTACCGGAATCGGGAGTTTACTCCGGATCGCCAAACCGGGTCGGTCCCTCGATCGTCTTTCCAACTTTGTGTGTAGGCACCGACCTTCTAAAGCCCTTTTTCTTATGACAAGTCGGAATTCGTGACTCGTCTTTGCCTTGCCTGTTTTGTTTCGATGGTCAAGGGAGTAAGGGAATTGTATTTTAGAGGCATTTACGCAACTGAATACTGCTGAGAGTGGAAGGAAGGAGGAGTCCAAAAGGGTGCAGGAAGTAACTATGTATATTCTATATTATTATATATATATATATAAAAAATATCTCAAATACCGCGTATCTCATAAAATAGTTATACTATATTAGTCAGTTACATATATTCTTTTTTTGTATTTTAATATTTTGTTGTTTTATCGTAACCACATCACGGCTTGTATCACTGTATTATCATAGCGCTCAACCATACACCGCCACCAATAGGATAGGGAAGGGGAGCTGTGCCGAGACAGAATCAAATAAAAAACATAAAAGAACTACGATTGGGGTAAACCCCAATCATGCAATACTCAAGATGAATTTGAACCTGGTTAAAGCCATAAATAATTTAATAATAGGTTACAATTATCATAAAAGTGATATATTCAAAATTTCAAAGCAATATGTTTTATAGTTTCTGAGAAAATCTGATTATTGTAAATTTTCAAAAATGTGTCATTTTGTATGGGAGGGGGTAGAAGGGGTGGAGCGATTTAGCCCGTTCACGAACTTAGCCTTCATTTTTTGTCAAAAATAACGTGTGCAAAATTTGAACTTCATAGCTCAACGCGTTCTCGAGCTAGAGAGGTCACGGACGGACGGACGGACAGACGGACAGAGGGACATCCGGTTTTGAGATATTCGAGTGATAATATGAACTTCTGTATCATTCATTTTTTTCTGCGAGCCTTATTTCTTAGCGTTACAAACTTTGTGGCAAACTTATAATACTCTCAGATTTCATCTAGAGTATAAATATGTAATGGAAGATTTGGTGGTCATCCGAAGATGCCCTTGTGGACGTCGCCTAGGGTAGTATAATGACCGTGAAGGTCGAGCCGTGTCATCTGGCAAAGAAAAAGGCTCCTCAGCGAGCTAAACAGCGGCGTTTGCTTGCTGTAGCCCACTTCGGGAGTCGTGGGCGGGGTTTTTGCCGCTGATCTTAATAAAAATTCATAGGCCTGGGGAAGACAAAACAAACATGGGAGGCAAAAATGAGGAATAATGATAAAATGAGGTGGTACGCCTGGAATGGTAGGCGGACTGCGCAGATGTTCTCGCGGTTGCATCGGGGTCCGGGCATAATAGGACTCTCGGCCTCTGGTTTTGTACCCCCGACAGCTCGTTACTCATCAGGTGCTACTTTCGATCTGCCGGTGGAAGCAGCACTACCAGGATATGGTCCATTACAGGTGGTTCATTATATCTCATATAAAGTTGTGGTAAAAAGGATTCACTCGTCTCAAATGGCGCCCACCATCCCTACAAATGTCCTTTCATCGCAGCTTCATCGGTTAACTTCAGCCCAAATCGACCATATAGGAAATACACTTTCAATGCATCTGGCTGTTGCATATTTGAAATTTTGGTGTCATCACTAGGTCTGCACAATTCGAGGGCATATACCCTTCGGATTTTGTTATGAGTTAAAGTACATCCTGAAAAATGCAGCCAGTTCGTCCAATTTGTATGGAGTGTATGGAGTATTAAATGCGTGCAATGAATGGACTTAATATGCAGTATCTTGCTGACAAGTGTCATGTATACCCCACCTGGTACACAGGGGGATAATTGAAATTTTACTGTCGGTCGGGACTGTAATTATAGTTATAGGGAAAACGTACAATCGGCGCGAAAGGAACTTTATTTATGTATTTCTCGTTGGACTCATCGACTCACCGCCGAATGGATTTTATGACAAAATAACAACTTGTCTTTGCGATAAAATGATGGATAAATCTTTGCGTGTGGTTCGTGTTACGAGTATGAGAAAAAAACCAGTTGAATTAAATTAGAAAATAACGTATGCGCACCAGATGCTTCCAAGTTTGTATATATCAAATCAATTCTCAATAATGTCTTTTGAAAATCATAAATTCTACTATCAAATACATATGTATATGTATGTACATAGTACCTAATATGACTGTTTTAAAATCTGTCGACTGTGAGATCATTCTTGAAAGCTTGTTCCGTTTGACTGCTATTAATCATCAACCTTTAATCGCACATAATGTACTTGTGTCTCTTATTTATTTATTTTTTTTCTTTTAATCTTTAATGTAATAAATACTCATGCGTTTACTCCATACTCCACAGAATGAGTCATATAAGCTTCAATTTTAAACAGCGATTAAACAGTAACGAAAAAAATCTGCTGTTATCGCATGAGATGCACGTTTCGGGAGCATTGAATAATTCCATGTGGCTTTTTAAATCCGAAAAAAAATGCACGTGAGGGTTAGGAAAGTTTAGCCGAACTTTCGGAATACGCCCTGGAGGAATGAGTTTCGAAGCCACTTCATTTATGACTTTCCTGATCTTGGACTTGGCCTTACTTATCGTACGTCGCACAGTGGAGTACTTGCATCAAAAGCCTGGCCTGGTATGATAAACTCCTCTCAAATCGGTTTTTTTCTGACACTAAACTAACGGCTGCATCATCCCCTCATGCTGTAGCACAATAGACTTTCAGGTCGCAGTGCTTGGTGGCCCTTCGGCCCAACGCCCTCCACCTAATCTAATCCCCTCATGCTTCCCACTCGTCACCCGCCCTGGGGGGGGGGGGGGGGGGGGGGGGGGGTTAGTCGGAACTCAGGCAAAGATTTATTCGTATTAATTTGTACTCTCTAACTTAATTTTTGGTGAAAATTTCATAATTTTTTTCAGTTGGTTTTCAGCGCAGTTAAAAAAATAACAATTATGGATATGAAAGGTGGAGGTGTGCGCTTTAATAAGAAAAATATTTCATCTTACTTGCAGTTATGAAAATATTTTTTTAGTATTATCACTACTTAACTACAAAAAGTACGAATATCTTTGGAGAAAAAAATAAACAAAACTGTATTTGTACACGTTCCGGGACGTGCCAAGATGAAAATTTAGTTTAATACTCCCTTCAGTTGATCATAAAAGAATTGGTTCCCCCTTCTTCCTCCATTTCTTTTTTTCCCACATGTTTGACCTTTTAATTATTTTCGCATTTTTAGCCGGTCCCATTTATTCAAATAATTGGTCCGGGCACTTCCCGCTGTCCGATGTCAACCCCAAATTTGGTATGTGTATTTCTTGGGTAGCCCTTAGCATAGCCCGGTGACGGCTTTTTTGAATTTTCGACTTATCTAACGGTACTTTTTGTGTTTTAAAATCTCAAAGTTTCTCGGCTAAGTCTTTTCTAAGAAAGTTTGTTTCTCTCCTCCGCGTATTTACCGTGATTCAATTTCGACCAAATTTGGTACATAGCTTAATTACGTGATTTTAAGCATAACCCGATTACGTTTTGGTGATGTTGCTGGTGGGCGGGAGGACAACAGACCTTCTTGGGCATGAAGTCAAACGGACACAAAACCTAGCCAATAGCCTGACTAGGAGTGATGTGTTCAGTCAATGCACTGGAGTACTTTTCAAGGCATTTTAAGTCCTTTGGTCGAGACAAAAGGACCTTCTTGGATGTGAAGTGAAACCAAGCCAATATGGGTATTTTCTTAATGGGGATGATGAGACCATGTCCTGAAATATTGTTGAAGGTATTTTGAGCTGTATGGAACAGGGCAAAAGGACCTTCTTGAGCAAGAAGTAAAATTTAGGCAATATGTTATCAGAGTTTTGTTATTGTTGGGATCGATGAATTCTCTTCAGATACTTGGTTTGTTCAAATTGTTATGACTCACCTATTGAGGCTGTAGTTCGCAAAATGATTGGCGAGTCCCGTATACTGAAACCTGAAAAGAGACAGACAGAAGGAAATGAAATATAGCAAGAGAAATTAAGCAATTTTTCACAACGGAGAAGTATAAGGGGAATGTGAATTTGACATTTTCGTTTGTGATTATGTGGACCAGGCGGGTGCTTCGGGATAGAGTGCCAAAAGGAAAAAAAAAATCGTTGCATTGGTTCGAATCATATGGGGACTATAAGTACCGGTCGGCTGTTCCGGGGTACCACTCATTAGCCCTAACCCATAGTGGTGCATAGCGCTTAGCTGACGTTTCGTTCGCATTAACCAGTTTTGGAGGATGTACATTGCCACATGCACCTCCCTATGACCCGTTTTCTCAATGTCTGGTTAAACTGCCAGTTATCCATCCGGGACATTAATTTTAACCTTAGCGTATGCAACGCTCAAAATATGATAATGCAGTAGAAAGTTTAGCTAGTGCAGAAAAAAATCAGCTAATTTTCTTGGCGGAACTCTGCCGCCTATTCTATTCTACCTCTGTACCCTCTCTCGGCATTAATTTGCGGCTGACTTGGTTTCACATCCTCTCCCGTCGAATGAATTTCGAGAACTCTATTCCTTGTGATCAGGTTAGTAGGCTCATTTGAATGTGCAAACATTCTAGCAGTCATAATTTCAGCAGCCCATACCAGCTGTTTGGAATTATCATCCGATAAATTTTTAACTAAAGGATGGGTGCCGTTTAGCGTTTATCTATTGGATAAACTTTAACTAGACATTGTGAAAACAGCCCTATGTTTCTCTGTTTACTTTTTACCAGATCGTATGTGGTGGAATTACCTCAGAGAATTTAGTGTACATTACGACTCCATATACGTCCTTGACTGAAACTAGAAATGAAAAAAAAACCAATACATTTGCCAAACTAGTGATAACGAGCAAAGATATTAGCGAGTAATTTATGTGGAAGCCCACGCTTTGCTGCATCAATCTACCAGTGTTAACGATCAACAATCAAATATTACCAGCAGTAAAGTATTTCAACATTTGCCAAAATGGTGGATCTTTGCACGCGTGATCTGCTTGCGAATAAAAGAGATGGGTAGGTGCTGGTGACACACTGTCGGTGATATCACATTAAAATGCATGAAGCTGCATTCAAGCTGCATATGGAGATCGATCGAACTTGAGAGATACTATGAGTAGTAGTTCATACTTCTATCATGATATTATACAGTATGGAAATAATGCAAATAGATACTCAAGGTAAATAGGAATTTTCGAATTGGAATCGAATTTGTCTGTTATTTCAAGTATGAACAATGTTGCTATTAGGCGCGTTCGTTTTACCCGTTTTCTGATCTATTCCCATACAAAATGACTAATCGGGTTATCAGGTCTCCTATGGGATATCATCGCAACAAAGTTCAAAGTAAATTTATTGAACGTCAACATGCTTCTCGTCAAGTTGCCCCGATCTATTTGTACATATATGAGCCAAAAATTCGTACTCATTTTCGCCGTTTATCTGTATGTGATAGGTTTGAATTTGCTCATTGCAGATCCGTGGCGGTCGATTCACTCTTACTGAATCGGTGATCGGGTAAAAGGCACACGACTTTTATGTAAAATCATAACTCAAAATCAGTATTTATTCCAAAAAAAGGGCAGCTCTACAGACTGCAATACTTGAAGTTGCCATTGCGTGCTTCCTGCCGTTGTCAAAATAATATCTAAAATTGTCCTGGAGAGACAAAAGGATCACTTAGCACAATTGATGAGAAGCAGCCTGGTTTTCGATCCGGATTCACCTGTGTCAAACACATTAACAACTTGAGAATCATTATCGAGCAATGCGCTGAGAACAATTCTTCGCTTCACTTGCTTTTCATAGATTTCGAGAAAGCTTTCCATCCGTTCGTCCATGTTCAGGTGTTCCACAAGGCACCATTCTAGGGCCTTTACTTTTTTTCATAAATGATCTGCCTTCTTTACTTAATTGCCTCTCTTTGTTATATGCTGATGATTGTAAGCTTGTCTCTTCAATATCAAGTCCATCAGATTGTTTATCCCTACAATCGGCCGTTGATGTTTTATATTCCTAGTGCTGTACAAATGACCTTCTTCATAATATATCGAAGTGCTCCGTTATGGATATGGTGTACTCCCTTAAATCCGTTCCCGCTACTTTAAAAAATGAATTTTAATCCGCTCGTGAGCGTCACCTCTATCAAGGACCTTGGTGTAGTTTCTGACTCTAAACTTAGATTTAATGACCACAATTCTGCCATTATCAAAAAGGCCTCTAAAGTTAACGCGCTTCGTACTTCGCTGTTCCGTAGATTTCCGATCTGTTAGCAGCGCAGCGAATCTGTATATTACACTGGTTCGTAGTATTATGGAATATGTATCCGTTGTATGATCCCCTTCAACATCTGTCTCTAGTGAAGCATTACAGTCCGTTCAACTTAAATTTATCCGTTCCTTACCATTTAAATTTAATGTCCCCTATAAGGATAAGAATTATCCTGAGCGGCTCGCTTTTCTCAACTTGATGTCCCTCCGAAGGAGACGGATTTTCCTTGATGAATGTTTGCTCTACCAAACATGTAACGGGTTCTTACACTCATCCCTTTCACATGATTAAGACACTCCGCTTACAATACTCGCAGTTCTTCCGTTTTCGATCCTCCCACGGCCTTGCTTTCTGTTTACAAAAACTCGCCACTTTCTCGAATCATGACTAATTACGACAGATTGGAGCTTGGTCCTTTTTCAACATCTTTTCCTGCTTTAAAAAAAAATTTACTGCTAAATGTATTACACGTATTTGAACCATTATTTGAATTATTTGTTCTTGCTGTATTTTAGGTTTGTCTCCAGTTCAGTAATTGCTTCAATAAATAAATACATAAACACTGTGTGAACGGCGATTCTATATGGGCTACATTGCGCAGAAGAGCACCCTGAGAAGCTTGTGGCTATTATTAAGGCAACCCACGATGACGTGATAACTATGCCGCATCTTGCATAAACGTGAGGTCTCGGAGGGTTTGAGATTAGCAATGGAGTTCACTCACTGACATTTCTATGACCGGCGATGTGTTGCCCTATCCAGGCCACAGTAGAGTTCGATGGACCACACAGTAGAGTTCGATGGACCTTAACATCTTATCTGCAATATCTTGGCTATGCTAACGATATATATGTATGCCTACTCTCCCAAAAAAAAAAGGTTCTTAGCCTGCCGTTACGAAAAAGAAGTCATATTCCTTTTGTCATAAATATCAGTGGACAGCCTGTAGAGAAGATGGAGAAATTCGCCTCTACGTAGCATTGTTGCCGAAAATTGTGGTCTGACGCAGGACATCGCCCGTCGTATCAATCAGGCTAAATACGCATTCGGCATGCTGTCCGAAATTTGAAAATGCAGCTAACATATCTCAGTACTAAAACCAAGCTCGGATTGTTTCGCTCTCTGGTACTGTATGCGATGTTGTGTAAGACCAGCACGTGAAAAGTTTCCGTAAGGGCTAACAAAAAACTGCAAGTTTTCGTTAACTCGTTTCTTCGTCGAGTTTTAGAAATTTTTGCACCCCAAATAATATGATATCAAGAGCTGAATCGGCGTACGGGTCAGATGGCAATCGACTCATTGATACGTAGGCAAAAATGGCAGTGGATGGGTCACACATTGCGAAAGAGTGATAACTGCATTGCTGGACATGCCGTGAAATGAGGTCCCATTGCCAATGACGGCTGACCAATGGGGTGTACTTAAATCTCATGACGTCGATCTATGGCGAGAGTGTGTGGTCGTTGGGAAAGTTGTGGAAGCAGATGCGTCCTATTGCTCAGAACCGAGTACGATGGCGCGCAGGAGTAGTTGACGCTCTATACCCCACTAGCAGTTACGGCGAAGTAGGAGTATGTTTGTGTTAATTGCTTTTACCCCTCCAGGGGCATGGGCGCATCAGCATCTGTCATCAACATCATTTCTATACCTTGTTGACGTTGCGATGGCACATATTTATCGGATGGTGCAGTTGCTAGCATGAATCTCCTGTCCGCGCCGTTTTTACCCTGATAAGCTCGGAACGCTGTGGGAGTTCTAGTAGTACCCACAGGCAGATTTTATTATGCGCCGTGGATTGTACCTCCGTCTCTCTAGATGTAACACTGTAGAGTGTTGGCCACACGGCTACCGAGCACGTTAAATTAGTGGTAGTATTAAATATTATAAAGTAGTAGAAGTATAACTCAAAAAGTATAATTTAAATGGATATTGATTTAATTTAAATCGAAATTTTAGTGTGATTGATTATACTCGTACCGATGGCAATCAGATTAAAATTCTAAAGTTGTAAGTGTATGCTGAAAATATTGATGGAAACTTTCGAGTAACCGTTTTAATTCAACAATGGATAATTTGATTAAAAGTGTGTATTCAATGTGAATTTAGGCTGATGACTCAAACATCTGCTTAAGATTTCTTTGCGGTGCCAAATACATATTGTAGATAGTGTCGGAGTCAATGATGACTCAGAATACTGCGAAAAGCATAAACATTAAATCAATAAAAAAATTGGGCAAAATCTGTACGCATTATGAATGCATGAATAAATACTTACTCGTAAAATAGTTTTAGATTTTATTTTGTACTGAAATATTTTTGGACAAAGATGTAAATAATTGAAAGTTATTTTTTGGGAACCGTTTTGTCTTCAGTTTAATTTTTTTTTTCAATAGTGCAGTTGCCACAATTTCAGTACAGAGTAAAAAAGTATGCCGAAGGTATGATACCCTTCACGCGAAGCACATTTGCCACTTTGAAATTACTAGTAAAACTTGTTCCAATTTCACTGTCCTATAAGAGGTATATGAAATAGTGGGCCGATTTCAACCAAATTTAGGAACGTGGCTAAGCAGTCAATATGATTGAGTAATATGCAATTTCATAAAGATGTCTTCAGAAATAAAAAAGTTTTTTTGATAAAAACTTGCTTTTGGACGGGTCGTTCCTATGGCAGCTATATGACGCAGTGGTCCAATTTCAACCAAGTTCAGGAATGTGATTTGACTAAAAATATTACTGAAGTGTGAATTTGAAGATGATATCTTTAGAAATAAAAAAGTTTTTCTGACAAAGACGAATTTTTGGACCGGTCGTTCCTATGACAGCTATATGACGTAGGAGTCCGATTTTAACCAAATTTGGGTATGTAATTAAGCTAAAGATACTATTGATTATTGTTAAATTTGAGAACGATATCTTTAGAAATAAAAAAGTTTTTCTCACAAAGACAAATTTTTTGACTGGTCGTTCCTATGGCAGCTATATGACGTAGTGGTCCGATTCCGTTGGTTCCGACATATATATAGCGTGCAATAGAAAGAAGGCTTTGTACAAAATTTCAGCTCGATAGCTTTACAACTGAGGGACTATTTGCATAGAAACAGACAGACAGACGGACAAAGCTTAATTGACTCGTCTCATCATACTGACCAAGAATATGCATAGTTTATATGGTCGGAGATGCTTCCCTCTGTGCGTTGCAAACTTCATGACAAAGTTAATATACCCTATCACATCCGTGAAGGGTATAATTAACTCCTTTCAACGCCAGTCGTCCACGACGACGTTTGTGGCCATGTCTGTACAGCAGGTGCTGCATTGCATTGTCCGAAACCAGTTTATGCTGTTGAAACGTCAACTGGGCCGCATGAAACAGTTGACGCAGTATGTCCACAAGGGGTTAGGGCAATTGAGAGGGAGAGAGATTATTTCGCACGATAGGTGTTTGAAAAGTAATACATTTGCCTGGTGCCAAAGACAAAATTTAGCTATTAATTACTCCAATGGGTTGTGTAAATACTCGTTCTTATATCATATTAGCTCTGTTCTTCTTCCGAAACAAGTATCTTGTTATTAGTGGTAGCTTAGTTCGTTGAGGCATCAGTCCGATGAATCTGAATTTGACTTACTCGGTGGTTATTCGTTTGGTCGCCGCTCTACGATCTAGAGAACGGAGGTTCGATCCTCGGCGCAAAAAACAACTGCCCATGGGCACCAATATAACTCCTACCGTGCTCCGAGCTTGTCAGTGTAAATCAATACGGCGCGAAAAGGAGGTGCTTGCTAGCAACTGCACGTCCGAAAAGTAGATATGCTATCCAAACGTCAACAAAGCAATTCATGAAATGAAATTCACCTAATGGAGTAAAAATAATATCCGCATAGGAAGTATTTTATTTACACCGAAAAAAATAACCGTCATAATGACACACCGAATAGTTTTTCGCCGGGTGATTTTTTTTACCGTGTAGTAATGTTGTTTCGACGACTTTCAAAAACACAACGGCGTTCATACTGCCTGTGATGCGATGTCGATCCGAGCGATCACCGGAAGACAGACAGTGCGTCTCCTACTTGAAATGAAATCGCTTTCGATACGCAAAACATTACTTTGTGATTTGATGCGTGTAAATGGGCACTCATTTAACAGCTAAGTGGGCTCAAAGTCCTACACGTAAATTCCCCTTTTATCGAAGAGTAATGCGGACGGACGTTGCGCCATCCGGACTACATTATATTTTTTACTATTCAGTAAAAATGTGATCTTTTGTGTAAGTATGCTTTATTTAATAAAATCTAAGGAAACATAATGAAATTTGGAACTAGGTATCTTTTTATTTTATTAAAAACGCATCAATCAGCCCTCGCTACGTTTTCGCTTCCGACTATTTCGCGACTTAGTCTCAGACTCAGCCTCTACCTTCTTCAAGTAGCCGGCACGGATCCAATTCATTCGAAACCACAGCATGGCGAAACGGATTGTACTGCAACCCGTTCGCGCCAACCTCTCCTCATACGCTCGCTTATTTTCATCCATAATACGAAGTTCCTCCTGCATTTCATCCAAATACTCCCAGTTCAACTTGTTTGTGTTCTCCTTGATAAAAATTTCGCGTGCCTTATTAAAGCGGGACTGTCGGGAGGCTTCATTATTCTTGGTACGGAAGACCAGCGAATCGCCGTGCGTTGCCAAGTTCCTGGCCATCTGAGGCTTATATACGTATTTCTCCAAACGCGTTCCTTCCATGAGACGTTCCGATTCAAGTTTGTGCGCCTCCTGGCGGTTGGCCCAAATTTCGGCTCCATTTAAGACATTTTCGGCGGCGTTGTCGTAGGCTCTCTCCACTATTCGGCTAAATTCGTGACTTCGGTAACGAAGCACCATCAATTGTTGAATGGCAATCATCTCTTCTGGCGTGTAATTTTTCATTAGGTCTTCAATGGTGATTTCATCAATTGGAGATTGCATTATGTTCTTGGAGTTGAAATGTTAGGCTGCAAAATACGTAAAGTAGCTATATCTGATGTGTGGATGTTTTTGCTCAAACTGTGAGTTTTCACTGCCGAAGTGTACCTCAGATCTCAGTTCTTATACGGTTCGATTTATGAGTTGAGCGTATCCTTAAAAGTCGCATATCCGACACGTGACTTTAAAAATCATTTAATTGCAATATTGGCCTTTGTGTGTCTTAATTACATTTTATTACCGATGGCAGTTCTGGATAACCCATTATTTCGAGAAAAATGTGAAATTGACAGGACCAACCTGTGTCGCGAAATATATGGAAAAGTGGACAAAAATCAATAGCACGAGGACGGGTCAACTGATTTTAATGAAATTTGGTACGCATTTTAAGTTGTTGGCTATCTTAGTTATATGTAATATAATGAACAGTCGGCTTAGCTGTGAGTAAATTTCGACCTGATCAGATGATGCACCTAGGAGATGCAGTCGTTAGTATAACGGATAATGGACTTAATTAAATGCCTTGGAAGCGGAGCAAGACATACAAAACAGTTGTTGAATCTACTTACCTCTTAAATTACAACTTGTTACGATCACACATTTCGAAACCATAGCCATGAAATTTTACGAATATTCCCCACATACCTGCACATTTATGGGTGTAATTGAATAGAATTTGCCTCATAAAAGTGTAATTTCGCCCAGAAGGCATGTACATACACATATGGTTATTACTATGAGTTAGTTGGTATTGAAAATGGGCAAGATCCGACCCAAGGAATCCCTACCTCCCCTACAAATGAAACTTAAATTGGCCTTTGCGATAACTTTTGATAGAATGAAGCCAGCGATTTGAAATTTTGGTCAAACGTTTGGGGTGAGATTAAGTTAGTTGGTATTCAAGATGGGCCAGATCTGACCCAAGGAAACCCTACCTACTCTACAATTGGAACTTAAGGAGATAATTTTCGATAAAATGTATCTAGCGACTTGGAATTTTGGTCAAATGCTTGCAGTAGGATCCAGTTGGCTAATATTCAAGTAACGTAAAATCCGACAAACGAAAAACCTACTTCCCCTACAAATGAACCTTCAAATGAGCGATAACTTTCGATAAAATGAAGCTAGTGACTTCATATTTTGGTCAAATGTTTGTACTAGGACCAACTAGGGGTTTTTATTGAAAATGCACAAGAAACCTCTACCTCCCTTACTTGTGAGACGTCAAATAAGCGATAACTTTCGATTCAATAAAGCTGGCGACTTGAAAAATTCGACAAATATTTGTAGTGTGTGTTAGTTAGTTGATTTTTAGAATGGTCAAGATCCTTCTGAATGATTGCCAACCGCTCCTGTAAACTCACCATACAGGAAACTTTCAATGCATACCAATGCATATGCGTCGTTACCATTTGGTACTTTAAAATCTCGACTTCAAATATCTCGACTGTGTCAAAATCTCGACTTATTAAAACCTCGATTTTTTAAAATATCAACAATGATTAAAAAATGTAAATTGTTTGATTCATTGTACACACAGTTACACATTAGTCTGGGGTAGTTAATTTTTTTAAATGTTCCAGGCACATGCAAACCGTCTCTTGTGTGGGCTCTGCTCGTTCCGCACATAAGGGATTCCAGCCCTCAGGGAATAGACCCAGACGCTCGTTCTCCGGTAAAAATTTTCAGTATTAGTAAATCCGAAATTTACGTCAATGGTACCGCACTACTAAAGCGGGAAAAGCGATATAATGTCAATTGGCTTTATTTATTTTTAAAAAAGGAGATAAAGTTAATTGACATTGTCGTTTTTGAAATACCTACCCCTGAACTCATTTTAAATTAGAAGAGATTATCGACATTTCCTTCTATCGATATTTTCACCAGTGCAGATGTTTTGTAGTCGAGATTTTCACATGTCGAGATTTTGAAATATTTCCCCTTAAAAAAAGAATATTTCGACTTTGGTTATAGAGATTTTAAAAGTCAACGTTTCGAACCGCTAATTCAAATGTTTTTGTTCATTGCCGAAATGTTAAAAATCGAGATTTTGATAAGTTGAGATTTTGATCAGTCGAGATTTTGATACAGTGGAGATATTTGAAGTCGAGATTTAGAAATCGAGATTTTGAAAGTCGGCGTTTCGTACCCATTCCAGTCAGCCACTCTCTAAATGTGTCGCAACCCAGTCCGGGTCGGGTCTTATCCTGAAATTGGGGGCGACCGATAGCGCAGTGTGTTGAGGCATAAGTCTCATGTTTGACTACCGGCGTTTCGGGTTTGAATCCCGTCCACGACGTCGTTCGTGGCCATGGATGTGCAGGAGGTGCATGCTGGCAACTGCATTCTCCGAAACCAGTTTATGCCAACGAAACGTCAACTGGGCCAAATGGAACAGTTGACGCGCTATGCCCCACAAGGGGTAGGGCAATTGAGTATCATCGTTTTGAAGCTACAGCCCGCCGTCCGGCCTTGGTCGTTTGTTCTGACTCTTCCCAAAAATAAATTGGCAAATCCTCGAAAATCCTAATACTTTTTAAAAAAATCATTGATAGTCTAAACTGCCAGTGCTCTAATTTAGGCAGCACGTAACACTAGCTTTGTTATTTTACTTCTTTAATGATTAAATACACTTTTTTTATATTTTCAGGTATGTTCTTTTCTATTATGTGTGGCACGTGATTGGAAAACGTAAGTAAGCACCCGATTTTAACAAAAACTTTGTTATTTACCCTCTGTTAAGAGAAGGATACATAAAAAGGAATTTGGATGACAATGCCATTAGTAAGCAGCTACAAAACGTATAGCATCGAATGGATAAAAAATAAATATAATAATAAATAAATAATGATAAATCTACATCGGTTTAAATTGTACCTTTCTTATATTTTCCTTTTAAACCTCGAAAGGAACAGGGAAAACGGAATATCCGAAATCAACCATGAAAATGCGAAAAAAATGTTGCCAATTTTGTTCGTGGCATACACATTTTTGCGAATGGACTCTAAATTCAAATTGTTGCTCCACAGAGGTTCAATATCCTTTATACTTTACGGCTGCATTCATCCTGTTGACCCTTTCCTCAAGATTTGCTCATTTCATCCGTGAAATCATTATCATCCATTATCATTATGTGCTAATAGGGAGCATCGCAACGAACCCCAAAAATGTGGTGAACATTCAATATAAAGCCCGAAGACTTTATGGGTTGGAAAAAAAGGATTTTAAAAGGTCACTTAAAGAGTTGTACAGAGTGGGGTTGTTGGTGTAGAATCTGAGAGAATAAAGAAATGATTCAGACGGAATATTGTAGGTCAGCATTGGGTTCGTGATGGTCCTTTATCGAAATACGTTTATCAATGGAAAATGCTAATGTGTTATTAGAATTTCATCATCATCACTGTGGTGTTACAGCCCGATGTCGGGCCTTGCAGGTCTGGATCCTCCAATTATCTCCAGTTCCAAAAGTTCAGCAGTTGTTAGGCGTCTACCAAGTTTTCTTCACGTGCTCGCGATCTTCCAGTCTTGCTTAACTGACGCGTCCTTTCAATATTCGTTTAGGCACCCGATTTTTGTCAATTTGTTGTACATTCCCTACCCGTTGAAGTCGTTGTACTATAGTCTTACCATCCTCCAAACTTCCAGCTCATCGTACAGTTCGTACAGTTCATGGTTGTACCGGATGCGCCATCCATTTTGGTCACAAACTAGTCCGACGATTCGGCGAAGGAACATTTGTTCAAAAATGTGCTTAGCATGTTTTAGGAGGCTTGAGTGAAGGTCCAGATTCAGTAGCTGTAGTTGGTTGAATGATGGTTTTGTATATGCGGATGGATTAGCTATACAGTCGGATAACCTCGACCGAGGGACAGCAGAAAAGTTGCCGATGCCAACACAGACATGCAAGAATAAACTGGACGATAAGATGTATTGATTAAAATTGATCACTAGCAGTGACTGCAGGAATTGTAAGCTGCCAAATACAGAGGAAATTCTAGGGTACCTTTTGTGCAACTGACCAGCACTCGCCAGGAAAAAATTAAAATTCCTGAAGCCTACTTCCTCATCGTCCTGGAAGGAGTTAAAGTCTGAATTCATTTCTCACGTGAACTTGTAATGTACCATATTTTGGTCTGATCATGCTGCTTTCACCCACAGATCGAAAGCAACACCTGATGAGTAGTGATCTGTCGGTGGTACGAAACCAGAGACCGAGGGTCGCATTACACCTGAACCTCTATGCGAGCGTGAGGCTACCTGAGCCATCCGCCGGCCGTTTCATCCTCATCGCCCTTTTTTTTTATTCCCCACTTTTGCCTCCCCTGTTTGTGTTGCCTTCTACAAGCCTATGCATTTTTATTAATACGTAAAGAACAGGGGTAACGAGCGGCGAAAACCACGCCCACGTCTCCTGAACTAAGCTACAGCAAGCATAGACCGCTGCTTAGTTCGTTGAGGGGCTCCGTCGCCACAGGCATCTTCGGATGCCCACCAATCCGTCCATTACAAATTTTGCCTCTTCCAATAGACCCAAATAACTTTAATTCAATCTCTCCCCGACATTCATCTTAATAATTCCCACTTTAAGGACATTTTTCATTCAGAGACACACCTAAATTACGAAAATCTCATTTATGTCCTCTCAACCACAGATAACTGTCTGATTTGCTTAATTCAACAATCCGCAAGACGAAAACGCAAAACAAAAAGTTTGACCCTTGCCGAAGTTCATACCTTGGAGATTTGTCTTGTGTTTACCGAGAAGGCCCGAGACGAAAGCATCTTCCCAATTCATACATACCTGCTGTATCTTTCTTGATGCAAACATTCAGTCGTAGATTGAGTCCAGTTGATCATTAATCACATTACTTACGTTACCTGGATGGCATTAATTATCGGAATGTTTGAATTGTTGACTAGAGGCATTAAATTTGACACGATACGCAACCAACCATGAGCTGAATGTAGAGAAACGACCCTCACTCAATTGGTAGGTCGGATGCTATTTGGAATGGACAAGTCCAGAGAAATTGCCAACATACTACAGATAAGCCATCAAATTAATTGGTGTATACAAGATTTGTCCAACTTAATTGATTGTCGACGACCGCATCGGATGACCGAACTTAATTTGAAAAATTGATTTCATTTCGTTCAATAGTTTTGCCTTCACACTCGGCTTTAGGGGATAACTGTCAAAATATTGACATACAACTTTATATGATTATCACTTTCAGCTAAATTGCACCCTTCATCCTTGCGCTCAGGATATTCAACATATTTATGATAATCACAAAGTGACCCATTCGACTGTATTTGATAGTCGTAAAGTGAATCGGTCTCCTGGCAAAAAAACCGACGTTTCGTCTACGATACACTTCCCTGTAGCACCGCTCAGGGATCAATAAAGGTTAGGAGTGATTCGATATCAAGTCCAATGGTAGTCATAAGCTTTTACACCCACAAACAGACAATCAAGCCGCATGACCCATATTCAGGGCAATGGTTCGGTCATAATGTTGCCAAAGGTAATGCCTGTTAAAGGAATCTGCAATAAAATAGACAGCCAGTTATTCTGGGAATAATGATGGCATAGCAAAGCGATGGATAATTCCGAGTAATGTTACAGCTTGATGTAATTGCAACGTAAAAGGAATTTAGGTTGTCATAAAAGCCTGGCGAATCGGTCATTCACTATTGTTGATAGCAATGAAAGGAATTCACGGAATAAGTATGCAAACGTTGCTATGAAGTAAGTAATCCTGTCTGAATTTTCCCAGATTGTATTTCCATGGATTCGTACTATCTTAGGTGAAAAGATACTCTTGGATGTATGTTCGTACAGCCTAAAGCGGGAATTCACAATCTAAGAGTAGACTTCCGTTGTCAGATGCGCCTAAAGCGAAGCTTCTCTTTCTCTCGTGGGATTTTCCAGAGTGGATGTTCCTGGGTGCGTACTATACCTAAAGTGGAAATTCATTCAATCTATTCGTATGTGGAAATATACAATCTCAAAGTGGATTTGTGCTACAGGAAGCGTCCAAAGTGAAAATCCCTCTCTGGGTTTACCCCAGAGTGGATTTCTGCTTTTCCAACTTTCTATAGGAAAAACATTTTAAAATTAGGGGCATTTTAAATTTTTCACAGATCCAGGGAAATTCGATGATTTGCTGTAATTAGCATCAACAACGAATCACTTAATTTGGAGTCCAATTTACAAATTATGTAAGTCGAACATCAGTTTAGGTCTACATTTCTCAGTCTTGGATTTGGATTTAGGATTCTTACGCTGACGATGTTGCCATTGCTGTTTCCGGAAGATTCCCGGGAGTCCTTAGTGAGTTGATGCAGAGTGCTCTATGCATACTCACCGAATGGGCAGGCCACTGTGGCCTTGGTGTCAACCCTCACAAGACCGAACTTGTGCTCTTTACTAGAAGACAGGAGCTGCCTCCTGTTGAGCCTCCATCATTGGATGGCAAGCAACTGGCCTTCAGTGATAGAGCGAAGTTCCTGGGCCTTATCTTTGATAGGAAATTGACGTGGAAGCCCATCATCCTTGAGAGGGTGAATAAAGCCACTACTGCGCTCTATTCGTGCAGGAGGGCGGTTGGTAAGAACTGGGGCCTGCAACCGAAGGTGGTTTACTGGCTATACACAGCGGTTGTGCGGCCAATTCTACTTCACGGCATTTGTGTTTGGTGGGCAGCACTAAGAGTGGCGTCCTATTGTGGCCTGTTAAGTAAAGTGCAAAGACTAGCAGCGATTGCCACGACGGGGGCCTTTAGAACAACTCCGTCAGCCAGCTTGGACACGCTGCTACACTTGCTCCCGCTTGACATATTTGGCGAACAGCTGGCGGGGAATACGGCCCTGCGTCTTCGAGAAACAGGCCAATGGCGTACTTCGAGCACTGGCCACGCGGCTATCCTGTGCAACCTGGATCTCCCTCCGGAGACTGATTACACGTCTCCTAAACACGTTTTCGGTAGGAACTATACCAGCCTGATTCCGTCAAGAAGCCTATGGGCTGATAATGTACCCCTTACCTCCAACTCCTTGACTATCTACACGGATGGCTCTAAGACCGAGAATGGTGTTGGGATTGGTATACACTCGGAGGTACTGGGAATTAACTTATCCTACCGCCTTCCCGACTTTTGTAGTGTCCTGCAGGCCGAGGTTTCGGCGATCTCGGAAGCACTGACCTGGTTGAGGAATCATGTCGTGACTGCAAGAGACATTACTATCTATACGGACAGTCAGGCTGCGATTCGCTCACTTGACTCTGTTCTCACCACATCGAAAACTATTCTGGAGTGCCGCTCGGCCCTCATGGAGATGAGTTACTTTTTCAACACTACCCTCTGCTGGATACCGAGTCACAGTGGCTTTGCGGGCAACTGTAGGGCGGACGATCTTGCGCACGAGGGGGCAACCGGTGTCGTCGATGGACACCGCAATGACATTAGAATGCCAATTGCATCATGCAAAGTGGCAATTAAATCTGTGGCAGTGGATAGGGCAAATACCAGATGGCTCAATAGTCGTACTTGCCAAACGACGAGAATGATTTGGCAGAAATTCGACCTTAGCCGATCTGCCTCTTTGCTGGCACTGAATAGAAAGCACATTGGTAGAGTGGTAGGGGCTATCACAGGGCACTGCCCCATTGGTGAGCTCGCATGGAGGCTCCGTCTTCCTCATCATGACTACTGCAGGAGTTGTGAGGATGTGGATGAGGAGGAGAGTGTCTTGCACCTTCTATGCCGCTGTCCGGCACTGGCGATCAGCAGGAAGAAATTCCTGGGCTCCTGGTTCTACTTTGATATGGAGGACCTCAAGGATATGAGTGTGATACAGCTCAATCGCTACATTGCCAGCACAGGCTGGTTCGGAACCTTGGTTTCTTAGAGAGGTGTTTTTGTTACTGGTGGTATCACAATGGACCCATGAGAGGTCTAAGTGTGCTGTGTTGTTTCATGGCAGCCCCTTAACCTAACCTAACCAAGGATTCTTGTTAACTTCAATTGTCGCTCGTTTCGGTCACCACTCTACGATGCTTTGTCTAGAGAACCTGGGTTCTATCCTCGGCGCGTCAATAAAAACTACCTGTATGTATTGTTAGAACTCACACAACGCTCCAAGCTCATCAGTAAAAGACGACTTAGATAGGAGGTGCATGCTCTCCACTGCATCTTCCGAAATGTATTTGCTATTGAAACGTCAACCAGGCATAGTAATACAAGAGATGTTGATGCGCCCGTTGGCATAATTTTAATTCTGATTGCCATATAAAGCACTTGTGCACCCCAGTAGCCTTGACACTAATATTCACCACACAAAGTTTTCAATCTTTCCTAGTTTCACCCAAAGGACAGTCAAGTAAAAGCAATTAAATGCGATTCTATTTTTAGTGGTACCCATTGAGAGAATAGTGGTTCGCTCCAACACAAATTCTATGTTATTAAATTTAATCCCCAATGGTGCCAAAAAAAGTGTATCAGATGTCCAGAGGTGATCAACCTTATCTAAGGAGCCTTACCAGCATTCGTGCGTCCATCCCACGCATTCCCAAAGTCCAGTACATACTCGCAATTTTCCAAGCTATTTTTAAAAGTCAATTTACTCTGGTCCAAATCACCCTCCGGTTTGTCCTCATGGGGCTGAGTCTATCAAGAAATGTATACATCACGTTGTTGCTTTGTTTCATTTTCATCACACCCAGCCCCATCGTGTTGTAATGGTTGATTTTGAACTCGTTTTCAACTTTGTTAAGGATCGTGTATATTGAATTACGATGTTTGTCCTCGGGGATTAAAACGAGCTGCGGTTTGTCTATGTACATTGTATTAATGATGGTCAAGAGTAAAATATTGTTTTCCATTAGTGGGAGCTGGGAACTTTGAAAGCGATTCATGCGAAGGGGTATTATTTGGGGATGATTGAATTGTCAAGGAACGGGTGCGTGCGCATGATGGAGCTTTGGACAAAATCACTCGTATAGCGGAGAAAATGACCATTTGTTGATGAAAAGGGATATTTGCAATGCTGGGGGATGCTAGCACAAATCAGAAAATTAAAAGAAAATATTAGGAGATAAGAAAGTCCTTCTCGCCTTATGTGTGTTGGCCCTGCCCTGGCAAGACGTAGGAAAGGCACCCTCGGGTCCTACTTTTTTCGTGATCTGGATGATTTAAAGGGTGTTAAGGTTCATCGGCTTCATCGCTTCATTGTCAGCTCTGGCAGGTTTCATGACTGAAATAGGCGCGGGTCGCTGTACCTGGGGCTATCGCAGCAGATCCAGTGGTGTGCTTTAATCATTCTTTTTTTGGTCAAGGCAGCCCATCTAACCTTACTTTTCACCCGCACAGAAGCTCATTTCCATACAAAACGACTAACCGGTATATGACCCAGGTCTCGCATTGGATCGGTGTTACTAGGTTTTTTTTATCCTCCTCTTCTCCTCTCTACTCCTTTCCACTTTATCACGGCGCACGGTGGTCCTTGTGCTCAGGACCACCACAAAATCAGTTGGTCCTCTTCTGATCGGCGCAGAACACAAAATCAGATCGACCACTTTACCATTAGTAAAAGATTCAAGAGTTGCCTCCTGGACGTGCGAAATAAAAAGGGTGCCGGCATTTTGATGGGAAGAGACCATTATCTCATGTTCGCTAACGTTCAATTGCGTATTTCAGCCTTGCACAGTGCTAGCGACGAAAGGTCCAGGCGCCTCAATTTCAACACCGCTCGACTAAAAAATCCAGCTGTCTTACAACACTATAACGACCATCTTGCACCAAAAACAGCTGAGATAATTAGTCACCCAGAAAGCGACATAAATGAAAACTGGGATTCCAAAAAAAGTGCGTACATTGATAGCGCAGATGTCATCATTGGCTTAGATCCGGAATGCCGGAATAGCCCCTGGATGTCCGGATGCTTCATGGCAGTGGATTGTTGAAAAAGGAGAGCTGAGAGTTCGTTTGGCTGCAGCGTTGAACACCTTTCCCGTCAGAAAGCTCGAAAAGTTCACCGTAGTATGCGACGCGATAAAGGAGTTTATGTGAATTCTTTTCTAGACTCGCCAGAAGCCGCACGAAGTAACAACTTAAACGCCGTATACGGTGTCATCAAGGAATTTACAGGTGGTCGTAACTCCTGCCAACAAACATTCGGTGAAAAGTTGTGTTGGAAAGCAACTTGTCTTGGAGGAAGATCAATTGAGGTGGTGGAAAAAACACTTCGGCGCGGTAATGAACCGTTTAATATCTGGTGAAGCTCTCCCTCATAGTGATAATTTAGCTAATGGGCAGCCTGTGGAGAAGCTGGACAGCTTCGTCTACCTGGGTAATATTGTTGCCGAAAATGGTGGTAAGGAGCAGGACATCGCTTGTCGTATCAACCAGGCTAAAGACGCATACGGCATGCTGTCCAAAATCCGGCAAAGCAGCTATCTCAGCATCAAGACTAAGCCGGGCCTGTTTTGCTCTCTGGTACTGTGTGTGCTTTTGTATGTGTTAGTTGCCTTGACCCGTCCAGGGGCATGGGCGCGTCAACATCTCTAGCATTTCTATGTCTTGTTAATGTTTCAATAGCATATCTACTTTTCGAAAGTGCAGTTGCTAGCATGCACCTCCTATCCGGGCTGTCTTTATACTGACAAGCTCGGAGCACTGTGAGAGTTCTATTAGTACTCAGAGGCAGTTTTTGATCGCGCCGAGATTTGAACTCCGAGCTCTAGATTAGTATCGTAGAGCGGTGACCGAACAACCATGGCCACCAAGCGCGATTAAAAAGCAGGGAAAGTTTTTGTAAGAGTTATCAGAAAGCTGAAAGTTTTCGTGAACTCATGTCTTCGTCGAATTATAAGAATTTTCTGGCCCGAAACAATAGCAAATGAAGAGCTAAGTCGGCGTACGGACCAGATGCCAATCGACGAATTGATACGTAGGCGAAAATGGCAGTGAATTGGTCACACATTGCTGATGAGTGATAAATGCATTAGTTTGCATGCCATGAAATGGAACGCCGTTTCTAACCAAGGCCGACCAAGAGGGGGTCCTTAAATAACCAGGCGTCGATCTGTGGCAAAAGATTGAAAGATTTTCATAACTAAAATGTCAGTAAGGTCACCGATACGAAAAAGGAGCAAAGTCTTTTGCAGATGAAGTTCTAAATTCCATGCATCAACAGTAGCAGTTTGAGCCATTTGGTCACGACCAAAGGACCTTCTTAGACCTGCAGTGAACCTAGTCAATATATGTATTTCCGGATAGCAATCACTGGATTACTTACTTATTGGCCATGTCGTCGCCCCGCTGGGATATGGCTACCAAAAATCGTTGCCTACAGTCGTCTCGGTCTTAGGCTGGCTGTTGTTGTAAAATTTGATTTTGACACCTGTTGCAACAACAATGCCATGCGCGCGCTGCTGCACTGCCCTGCCTACGATGCAACGTGTGGCCGTCCTTAGCATCGCTCTTTCCAATCCCACAGGCTAAGCAACTTCCTACTGTCCTCTGGCACTGAGTCCTCCCAGCGCTTCTTAGGTCTATCACGCGGCCTCACAAATTTTCCGGTGCCAGCGAAGGCCTTTTTGGGGATTCGGTGTTTGTCCATTCTCTGCAGATGACCTGCCCACTGCAGTTTACGAATTTTCCCAAAAAGGGAGGCCTCTGGTTCGTCAAAAACTCGTACAGCTCGTTGTTGTACTTTCGCCGCCATTGGCCCCCATCGCGCGTCGCTCCAAAGTTTCGTCGAAGGACTCTTCTTTCGGAGGCGTTGATCATGTTGTGTGTGGGTCCAAGTCTCACAACTATGGCATAATATCGATCGGATTATAGTTTTGTAGACTTGAAGCTTCGCTTTTCTGTGGATGCAGCTGGTCTTGAGTAGGGGGAGAACTGCGTAAACGGTGCAGTTTGCGAGCTGGATCCTTCGTGTGATCTCGAGATTTTCGTCGCCATCTCCCGTAATGATCGCGCCAAGGTATATGAGGTTGTCTACCCTTTCCATGTCGTGTTCGCCTAACTTCATCTCTGGCAACCTCGATCAACTTTACGGGTTTTGTGTTAACGTCTTCGTCTTCGGCTTAGTGATTTGTATACCAACCTCTTTCGCTGCTTGATCAAGTGCTAGCAGGGTATCTTTCGCTTCCCGGGGCGATGTTGGCATGATATTAATATCTTCTGCGTATCTCACTATATGACTTGATATTCAAAGGGTCTTTGTTGTGTCTAGTGGTAGCTTTCGAATCACAAGATTGAACAGCCTGGGGCCAGCCCATCACCCTGTTTCATTTCGACTTTCGCTTTTCTCTCGCGTTCCTCTCTCTGTAAAATCTTTCTAAACCTCATTTTTCTTCTTTACTGCTTCTAAGCACTCATCGTCGAACCAGTCTTTCTTCCTGCACCGGGACTCGTACCTCAACGCCTGTTCTTTGATCGCCTTTATCTTGTCCTCGATGACATTCCACGTATCGTCGACGGGTCTTGCTGAGGTGCTTTGAAGAGTGGGTTGTAGCTGTCCTTCAAGCTAGGTATAGGTATTCCTTCATACTGCTGGTGTCTGCAGCTTCTCGATGATGCATTTTCGGAGGAGGCTGGCTTTAATTAGATAGGCTTTGGACATACGACAGCGGTATTTAGTCTTGACAATAAAGTGATCAGAGTCATAGTTTGCTCCTCTAAATGTACGTACGTCGAGGATGCTCGATGACCATCTTCGTTGAATGAGGGCATGGTCTATTTAGTTGTAAGTACAGTCGTCCGGGGATGCCCAGGTTCTTTTATGTATGCGTTGATGTGGGAAACTTGTAAAGCTGATGACTAAGTCTCTGCTGCTCGCAAAATCTATGAGGCGTTGGCCGTTTTCGTTGCATTCTTCATCGAGACTGTAACCTTCGGTTGTTCTTCGGTGCGTCTCTTCATTGCCGACTTCAGCATTGAAGTCTCCCAATATGATTTTTACCTCATTGGAAGATACAGAATCAAAGAGTCTTTCTGGGGTGTTGTAAAAGTTATCATTAATTTCTTAATCTTTGCCTTCGCGGTATGTGGATGTTGATCAACCTGATTTTAAACAACTTTGCTTTTATGCGGAAAGCGCACAATCGTTCTTTGATAGGTCCCGAATCAATGAAGTGGGATTTAAAAACTTCATTAGCGTTTCCCTGTTGGATTTCCGGTTTTTGTGGATTGTGTGGGATTTCATGTCATTAATGTCTACTCCGGTACATTTCGTTTCCTGCATTACCAAAACGTCAGGTTTGTTGCTACTGTCCTGTCGTAATAGATTTACGACTGCACCTGTTTTGTTCAGCGTTCGGATATTCCTGGTTCTAAGATGTTTTCTGGGGATGGGGTTTTCGGCCCATCGCCCGAGTTTCAGCCTCAACCATATCCCTAACCGTACGGAGTACATCAAGAGGCACCGCCTCGAACAGTGACGGTAAAACGTACTGTTCGAGGCGGCGCCTGCGAGGAGGACCCTGCAGAGGTTTTTTTGCCTCACTGCAGCACTGATGAAGGCATATTGATCTCTTTGGTCAGGAAAACGGTCCCTTTTTAAGTGGCATGGGACGAGCACAAAGTAGCAATGACCATCGCTACTTTTGTGTCATTTTATCCTGGTATTTACTTGCACGTTGTTGGTTACATTTACGTGCTCAATTTGTCCATAAAACCAGTATGAAACTTAATTTATCCTGAACAAAATATCCTGCTACGCCATTGGCAAAGTTCCCACAACTGCCATTAAATCTCAAACTACCCCAACAAAAGCTCTATTCACTTTTGCAATATATTGCAAACAACCGGCAAATTTGAACACCCTCGTTTCACCGTTCAACTTGCCACCAGCACCCCCCATAGGAACCCACCCCCAAGTTTGGATATTTCCCAACCCGAAAAGCCCAGGATTGTGTTTTGGGAAAATGTTCAGCCTCGTTGGTAAAGTAAACGAAACGAAACGAATATTGCAAGTGTGCCGCGACTAAGCGGGTAGTTTGAAACGAACCGTCACATCGAATAGACGGGAAAATTAAGGAAATCGGGGGAAAAGCCTCTTTCCATATAAACCTTATATAGGATATCTCTCTATATGATATAGACGATTATATAGTAGTTTAGTTTCGAGTCCAATCAATTTCCTACCGAGCCTCATTTTGATTTTGGCCGTTTACCCGCGCAACCGAGCCGCTTTTAAGTTCGTGTGATGTGATGTCCTTTTGTCGCCTTATTCGAATTGCTTTGACTCGTTTTCACCTTTCACCTACGCTTTGATCCTTCGCTATGAAAGAGCGGGTATGCAATTCCGTTTTGATTCGTTAAGTACGTGATTGATATACTTAGTGATAGAAGTGCATTGTGCGGAATTGATAGTACGTTGCTGATTGAATGTTATTTATGAATATAGTTTGATCTTATCATCACTAGTGCGGTTTACTTTAGAATCTTTTATAGTCTGTTCGGTTTTTTCTCTCTCGATAGTTTGTCCGTTAAAATACTAGCCTGATTCGTCGGTATGCATTGAGGGCTATCCTTGAACTAGTGCAACTTTCGAGCCATTCAACACTCGAATGCTTATCTTGGAGGCGGTAATGGAAAATGTAAATTGTTTTTCGACTAAAGTGTAAAGTAATCATACGCCCCAGAGATTAACCCCCTTTGTATCGTGAGTGTGTTTAACGTGATACTTACTAGTGCTCTAGCAGATAGTGTGGTTGTGTGTTTTACTATTTGAATTTGAAGTTTCCCGGCAATCTGCATATGGATGCACATTTTGGAATTTATTATCATAAATTGAGTGACACAACAATTTTTGGCGGACTAAGGAGCGCATATTTGGTAGCAAGTAGTCTTCGTGGGCATAATACTGCAGCACAACTTCATTATACGTTATGCAACGACCACTTCCATTGGAAAGCCGGAAAAATTACGAGAAAGATGAATGCTTTATGGATAAATGGAAATTTTAATGACGCAAGGTATTTATTGAAAATCGTTGTCACTCAATTATATGAATTCATTCAATACTTTATTTATTTAAAATGTGTGCTATGACCGGCTTAGGGTGATACTGACACTACCCTTGCATATGGAAAACGGTTGCACTTTTGCTGACTCTTTACAATTAGACCTTGTCATTATAGCTATGAAAGGAATCTATTTATAATACTGAATTCTGTTCAGCGCGTCCTGATTGTTTTTTTTTCACTAATTTTTCTTTTCATAATACATACATAAGTCGCTTGTATCTTTAACCCTTACTATTGCTGGCATCTCAAAGCTGGCAGGCATTACTCTTCTGGTTTTACCATTGCTTTTAATTCACCTTTGATTTTGTTGTCACTTTACGTATGTTTTACTTGTTACACTTCAATTTTCTCCATTGTAGTGTCGTTCAATTTGAACGACTCAAAAGCATAATGTTGAAGCTGTACTGAATCGTTCGAAAGGAGCATAACACAATTAGTGCTGTACACTGTTATGAAACAAAACCAAGTTGGTCAGCTTTCACATTATCAGTGATGCACCGACTCATCATCTGATCGGTTAGTGGAATTTTCGGACTCTTCATGAAAATTCATGAATTTGTCATTTGCGCCAATTTTGATTTGTCTAGTCAAGGAATATGTTGTAGAGAGAGACTTTTTGACTTTAGGACTTCGTTAGGAGTGGGTAAATTTACTAAAATTCCCCACTCCTGGGAGGTGAGCTTACGGTGGGAGGGGTGGGGGAAGGTTCCATTTTTGGGTTTTTCGATTATATCTCGGAAACGGTGGGCTCAAGAAGTATATGTTCTGAGCAACAATGAAAGCTAATTAAATTTCCTATGAAGTTGTGTCTAACAATTTTTGTGGAATTTCTAACGGTATACGAGATATTCCTTATTGAAAATCGATAATTTTCGAAGAAATCATTTGCTTCTAGTGCCTCCCACGATCTTTTCTCAGAAAGCTTTTTAGAGACGAGGTTGTTGAGAATTAAATTTACTTTAATTTGATATACTCGTTTGTTACTTTATCTTAAACTAATCAAAAGTTATAGAATTTCTAACATTTACGCTCAATTTCGATGTTCCTCTAGAAATGAAGTTGACAGTTGACAGTCATGCGAACAAGACGTGTTTTACACTGCACATTCATTTTTTGGAAAAGGCGAATTTAATTTAATTAATTTAACTGTAATGCGTTGTGTTAAATATTGTTGAATTACGCCTCAGTTTTTCTGCGAATGTAAAATCCTATTTTCGTAATTGTTGACTGTGACTAGAAGTGCTTCTATATTTTCTTTGTTGGGAGGTATAGCATCACAGACTCCAGCGTACGCGTTCATCAAGTGGCTTGACATACGATCGTTCGTTTTCCTTCATAGGTGAACTTAAACATTATTGTATATGCTCTGCCGGGCATATCTTGGTACTGCCGCCCTAATTAAGTGATTGAATTTCTAGCATTTACGTTTATTAACATTCGGAGATATCGTTGACGAACGGAACGGTCATCAATAACCAGTTATTTTAGAACCGGGTGCTTTCCTGTGGACACAGCTCATTTACGTCATTCGGAGATATTGTTGACGAACGGATCAGTTATCAATAACCAGTTATCTTAGAACCGTGTGCTTTCCTGTGGACACAGCTGGAAATTGAGTCACCTCATTTGTCATCTCGTTTCGGATGCAGCCCCATTGTATCGCCATCATTTAATCAACAGTGTTAATTCTGATCGTTCCTTTTCGTTCATAGCATCTACGTACAACACCATTCTGAGATATTGTTGACGCACGGATCGGTCACCAATAACCAGTTACCTTAAGCCGGGTTCTTTCCAGTGGACATTGCTGAAATTAGAGTCATCGCATCTGACATCTCGTGTCGGATACAGTTCCAGTCAAAGACTCATAAATATTGTCACTGAACGGATCAGTCATCAATAGTCACTTATAGAAAAATCTGGTGTTGGTCAGTGAATAGTACAACATAGCTGTGTAAAATGTCTACCACGCCAACAGGCCAATCACCGAACCTTGTCTCAACAAAATGTGTGTCGTGCAAGAATCTAATAGGCTCGACGTCAAGAATGGGTATATGTCCACTATGCTCTGCGCCCTACCATACTAGTTGCGCACGGCAGCAAACAATATTGCCAAATGGTGGGTTCACGCAATGCTGTGCTTCAGCTAGCTCTTCATCACAAACACCCTTGCAAGCCAACTCAGCAGTTATAACTGATGGCCTTAATGCTGCGCTCGATTCTCTCTATAATAGATTGAAGCTGGAGCTTCCAAGTATCGTGGCCGATTCCTTGAAAGGTCTCCAACAACAGGTAAATCGGATCGAGGACACGGTCGAAATCCACGGAGATAGAATCAAGGCACTCGAGACAACTCGAACTCCAAGCCTGTCAATTGTGGACTCAGAAGCTATCCATCGTGAAGTTGCTGAACGATCTCGCCGGGCAAGGAATGCAATAATCTTCAATTTGGCTGAGCAGGGTGAGCAGGTCGCAGATCTATCTGCCATAAACGTGACCTTGGCTTCACTACAACCACCCATAATTGCTCGTTCGGTATCTCGTCTTGGCAAATTGCGTTCTGGCTCCATCCGCCCACTAAAGTTAATCTTTGACTCTGAGAATGATGCACGTTGTTTGTTTAGGAACAGTAAACAACTGGCTTCTCATAACATTACTGTAAAAGCCGATCAAACGCCGATCCAGCAAAAATATCTATTAAATCTTCGCACCCAGTTGGATGAGCGCGTGAAGAACGGCGAGAAAAACTTAACTATAAAATATGTATCGGGAGTCCCAGTAATCTCCAAAAAGGGAAACGAGTTAGCACGGGCTATGCCAACCAACCAAATGCTTTAAGACTAAATGTATATATACAAAACGTTCGTGGTCTAAGAACTAAATTATCTGACCTAAGAAAAAGCATTGTTTCATTATCCTATGAGTATGACATAATTATTTTAACAGAGACTTGGCTGCATCATGGAATTTTTAATGCTGAACTTGGCCTTCTAGACTACGAAACCTACCGGTGTGATAGATCGCCTTCAACAAGCTCTCTCGGACGTGGTGGTGGTGTATTAATAGCTGTCCACAAAAAGATTAAATCGAAACAGGTGGAAGTTCTCTGTTATTCGTTGGAACAAATCTATGTGCAAATTCAGTCGAATTCCATCAATGTAATAGTGGGTGCCGTTTATCTCCCGCCGTCAAGTCCAATTAGCAATTATGAATTATATAGTATTAATTCACTAACTGATCTGCAAACTCGCTTCAGTAACCACGAGTTCTTGATTGCTGGTGATTATAATTTGCCTAATATCAGTTGGATCCATGAGATCCACGGGTCCACCTTCCAAGCAAAATCTTCAGCTATCTCGTCAGTCGTCGAATCAGCGAAAATTTTAGCAGGAGCCACTGGGTATTTAAACTTGTATCAAATAAATTCAATCACTAATTGTAAAAATCAGCTGTTGGATCTAATATTCACGAGAACCCCAAATCACACTGTTTGCTGTGCTTCGGAACCACTTTTACCCATCGATAGCTACCATCCACCTCTAACTTTGAACTTGGATTTTTGTAAAACTGTAACCCCCAAATCAGAAGAGAAAATACGGTATAACTTTAAATTTGGCAACTACGATTTTATTAACTTTGAGCTAAATAATATAGATTGGGATCAGCTTTTCGCAGAAATTGAAATAGACCGAGCAGTGAATGTTTTTACGAAATTCTCTATGAACTAATTGAATTATATGTCCCAAAGAAAATAATTAAAATAGATAACTTTCCACCATGGTTTAACGCTGAACTTAAGCATCTGGTTGTCCAAAAGAAAAAAGCTCATCTCACTTATAAAAATTCGCGTACTGAATCAAATTATAACACTTTTTCGGAATTACGTTCACGATGTAAAAATAAAGCTGATTCTTTACATGAAAATTACGTTCAAGGTATCGAAAATTCAATCAAATCTAACGTAAAATATTTTTGGAGCTACGTTAATTCTTTGAAAGAGGATAACTCAATACCCAAAACAGTCCATCTGAATTCAATTTCTGTATCAAATCCAAAGGAAAAAGCTGAACTGTTCCCTCGGCACTTCGGGTCGGTTTTCACTTCAGCCGCACATTTTCATCCACCTAGAGAAGTAACAGAAGCATTACGCTTAAATCATCTGCAACTTAATTTGTCAGAAGTTTTCACAGCCATAACTAATCTTAAACCCGACACCGGGCCTGGGCCGGATAATATTCCAAATCTCTTTATCAAAAATTGCCTTTTTTCTATTGTGCGTCCTTTGTGGATTCTTTTCAACAAATCTCTAACTGAAGGTTTACTACCCTCAATTTGGAAAGTGAGTAAAATCACTCCAGTATTTAAATCCGGTGACAGATCCGATGTAATAAATTATCGTCCGATTTCCGCTCTCAGCGCTGTACCGAAACTTTTTGAAAGTCTAGTTTGTAAGCATTTAACTCATGCTTTCTCTCACATCATAATTGATGAGCAACATGGGTTCTCCGAAGGAAAATCAGCGGTTACAAACTTGACTGTATTCACTAACTACTTATGCTCTTGATGAAGGTCACCAAGTTGATGTTGTCTATACAGACTTCGCAAAAGCGTTCGATAGAGTGAATCACTCAATTCTAATAGATAAATTAGGAGGCTATGGAGTCGGAGGGCCGATGCTTCGTTGGTTGGAAAGTTATTTGACCAACCGCACACAAATAACACAAATTACTGGCATTAACTCTTCTCCTGTTGATGTGTCGTCTGGTGTTCCTCAAGGATCCCACTTGGTACCACTGCTGTTCAATATCTTCATTAATGATATTACACACGGACTAATGCACTGTAAGTCTCTAATATTTGCTGATGATGCAAAGTTTTTCCTTAAAGTTAAAGCCACTAATGATGCTCACAAGCTGCAGCTAGATTTGGATAATATCGCGGAATGGTCAGTGGTAAATAAACTCGATCTCAACTCTTGCAAATGTAAAATTGTTAGATTCACGAGAAATACTCAACCTGTACAATATACATACTTAATTAATTCTTATCCAATCAAAGCTGCATTGGAACAAGTTGACCTCGGAGTCCTATTCACTCCAACACTATCCTTCTCGCCACATATAACTAACATATCACTAAAAGCCTCTCGTCTACTTGGCTTTGTTAACAGAATATGCCAAAACTTTAAAAACCCTGATACGTATCGATCTCTGTATTTATCATTAGTTCGGCCAATATTGGAATATGCTTCCTCAATATGGTCTCCATACACTGCTACTAATGCATATTCTATTGAAAAAATCCAACATAAATTTTTAAGACATCTCGCTGCGCTATCCGGTGAACCGATTCCCTTTTATTGTCATGTATATAGTTCTTTGGAATGGAAATTCCGCATACCATCCTTGCAAACACGACGTCTAGAATCTGATCTAATGTTGCTGTACAAAATACTGAATGGCCAATTACAAAGTATAGAACTTCGTAGCTTAATAAAACTTCATGTGCCAAATAGGGTTCTAAGACATAACAATAAGTAAATCTTCCATGTTAACCATCATTATACCAACTATTCTAACAATAACACAATAGATCGTATCTGCAAAGAAGCCAACATGCTCACCGACAGGATTGAATTTTTCGACATTTTGCCGTCAACAATGAAATCTAAACTTAAAACTGAACTTTATTGGAACTCTCGCTGAACTCAATTAATTACAAGTAGTTTCTTTTTTTTTTCTTTTTATATTTTGTCAGATATTATAATTTGTTATTGATTACTGTTTTAATGAACTTTGTTTTATATGGCTGTCAAATGAAATTCTTACTAAATCTGTATTATTATGTCAAAAGGGCGTACGCCCGTGCAATGATGCAATGATGAATAAATAAATAAATAAATAAACAAGTAGTAGTATTTCAGTAGCTCCAACCACTCACGAAATATTTCATGGGCAGACTGACAAACATTTGAGCGATTTCATAAAATAAAAAAATAAATAACTGGCGCGACAGTCCAATTTGAACCACGGCCTCGAGATGAGTTAGCATCATCTCATTTTTCTAGATCGTGACGGTTTTTTGTGCAGAGGTATGTGATCAGCAACACGCTCAACCGAGTTATTTACCCCATAATGGGTACTCATTTAACAGCTGAGTGGGCTCATAGTCCGACACGTAAATCCCCGGAATCGAACCGGGGCCCAGTGCGTCGAAGGCGAACGTGCTAACCGTTGCGCCATCCGGACTACAGCGATTTCATAGGGGTTTTGATTTTCTACAAACCCCTTAAAAATATGCATTCAAGGTGATATCTTTGTTTTTCTGAGACGGAAGAATGGAGGCTCATTCATCCTCGTCAGCACTAAACACGTTGTTCAAAGAGATTGGTACTGTGTTGATGGCATCGTCGTCGCCTTCTTCTTGAACTACTATTCCGGCTCCGTTGTGTTGCAACTGTCCTTGCAATTCGGGCATGCGACAGAGCAGTTTAACGATGCTGTTCTACAACCACATCTGCCACAGTCACATCCTTTCGTGCATCGCAAAAAATCATCCTCAATATCCTCACAATCACAATTGCATCCGCATTGGACTCGTGAATGACCGAACATTTAATCCTTTTTCTTGTTACCCGCTATATTCTTATACCCTGGAACCTATAGAAGGGAGATACTGCAGAGTTCGGCCTGCTCCCTTTATTTGTGCTGTAGTTATCATGGCAGCCCTTCCACCTATCTTGACAAGCTTCCTCCGGCATTGTTTCACTGTTTTCGATATAGTAGGCATTGCTATGATCGCTGCTTAGCTATCAGTGAAAATCGCAATGTTTCTTGTGGTGACTATGACTCATTCATGATACAGTGAAACCTTTGCTAACGGTCAGCTATCTGCTGTGAACACCCCTCACAACGGACAGTTTTGAAAATTCCCGTCGGAAGGTTTAGGGAATCAATGCATATAGACCCCTGCGCAAGGGGCGCACCTCTGTACCGGATACAATAAATTTTGCCACCAAAAAAATAAATTTATCTCTCCTCAACGGACACTTAAATAACTTTGAAAATGAAGAAACTCCAATTTAATATCTTCTATTGACTAACTTACACGTGCAAACTCACGAAAAGACCAGGGCAATGCCGATCAAGGGGAACACCAACATAAGGGGACCAACTAACATAAGCCTTAAAAAATCGTGAAAATACCTATATGTTCCTTAACAACAAAAATGATCGTGAGTTTGATTTAAACTATTGATCAACGGTTGAGCTAGGTTGCCTGTTTACCAGATGTCTGGTAAAATTACCGCTATTAACCACAAAGCGCCAATCGGCGATTTTTGTTTGAGAGAAATCAATTGACGAAACTGAAAGAGGTTCTTCTTCTGCAAAGGATCCAAATTAACAATAAGAATCGATTCGTTTTCCATTAGCGAACTCGGTGAAGATTTGTACAGACGGTTTTAAGACAGCTAGAAGTGTAGGCCCCGGCATCCACTCCGAGCAACTTAATTTCAATCGCTTTTACTGTCTGCCAGAGGCCGTGGCGTGGCTGTGAAGTCACATCATCACTACGAAAGAGATCACGATTTTCATTGACAGCCAGGCTTCGATTAAATCCCTCGAATCAGGAGTATGTACGAGTACATCCAAAACCTTAACTGAATATCGAGTATGCCTCAGGGAGTGATGTGCTACTTTTTAGGGTTTTGTAGTAAAACAAAACCCTTATGAAATCGGTCATGCGTCCGTCTGTCTGTCTGTCTGTCTGTCTGTCTGTCTGTCTGTCTGTCCATGAAATATCTCACGAACCGCTGAAGCTACACGCATGAAATTTAGTGAAAATATGTAGAAGTACTATAATTCTCTGGAGAAAGTGATACGTCGTAATAGGTCAACTTTTAGGGGGGGTCCCCATAGAGAGGAAATGAAGGTCGAAATTTTTTTTTCGTCTGGTATAGGCAAGTGGGGTATCGTAAGAAAGGTACCGTCAAGTACATTCCATTTCTGGAATTTTTTTCAAATTTGAAGAAACGGGAAAAGAGGGAGAGGGGAAAATATGTCATCCGAGTTTGTCCCCCCCCCCTTGCATTTCGAAACCGTTACACTTAGAAATATGAAAATTTACAGAAAAGCGGCATTTCACTAACATAGAAAACTAAAAATATTAGAATTTTGAAATCTCATCAAAAAAGGTTAATAATAGTACATTTCTATTGTTTCAGTTAGCACACCCCTGCACGCCTTAGACACACCCGGGGTCAAAAATATTGATGGCCAATGATAATCAACACCATAGGCAATAATGTCTCTAAGTTTCATTACAATCATGTTATATTTAATAATAGTACATTCACTTAAAGTTAGGCATTTTTACACTATTCATACAAAAAATACATCTACCGGCTTCGAAGGTGCGAGTACTACTTGCATGTTGTTTTTCGTAGTGCGAATTGCAGTTATTGTTACATATTATGGTTAATTACATTCATGAAAGGGTAAAGATTGGTAGGGGGCAATGTGTTGTAGTTGGCCAACTATAACGGGCAGGGGAGGGGGGTGGGGCGAAATTAAGGTCAAATTTTGTTTATCGACTGGTATAGGCAAGTCGGGTGTTGTGAGAGAGGTAATGTTGAGTACATTTTATTTTTGGCATTTACTTTAAATTTGAAGAAAGCGGAAAAAATGAGGGAGGAGAAAATATTAGATCGTAATTTGTCCCCCCCTTGCATTTCGAGACCGTTACACTTTGAAAAATGAAAACTTTCAGGAAGGTGGGTTCCGAATAGCATATAAAACGGGAAATAATGGAATTTGTATATCTCCTCAAAATAGGTTACTAATAGCTTATTTCCATAGTTAGTTAGCGCACCCCGGCATCTCATAAACACGACCGGTATCAAAAGTACTGATGTCCAAGGATAACCAACACCATAGACAATAATATGTTCTAAGTTTCATTACAATCACGTAATATGAATGGGCATTTAAGAGACTACAGGATTGGTCAGACATTTTTATTATAATTTTTTTTATCCATTTAAGTGGTACCAAGAAGAGCAAGGAACCGATACTTACATACCAAAATAAGTGCTTGCTACAAAACCCTCGAATTGCGGGCGTAGCCCTCTATATTCCGGTTTCATTTAGTATTGTGCTTTGCTGGTCATTGCGGTCGTGTAGGAAATTGTGGGGCTGATGAGTTCGCTAAAAAGGGAGCAACCGATGTGACGCAGCAGGTTAGCAGTAACATCCCCATTTCGTTATCTCAAATAAAATCTTAATACTCGGCCGCTTTCAACAGGGTCAACGTAAGATAGTCTAAAGGCCTTACATGTCGTAAAGCCAAGCAGATTTGGCAAAAGCAGATATCAGCCGGACCATAAAACTACTGTCAGTGTCGAAATTACAGATCGGTGTGGTGGAGGGCGTGAGCACGATCACTGGGCACTGTCTCATCACTGGAGGCATCGGCGTCCGCATAATGATTTCTGTAAGAGTTGTCGGAACGAGGAGGAAATTATTTTGCATTTTCTTTGCGAATGTCCGGCGCTGGGAAGTAGGAGAAGATCGACTCTCGGTGATTACTTTTTCCTTTCTGGGGGAATTATAAGGACCTCCAGTTTCGGGACTGGCTCCGAATGGTTTAAACTTTGTAGATAGGCTAGAATTTTTTTACAGTCTTCGGGTTTCACTACGGACCTATGTCTTTTGGTATAAGTGTGCGGCGGGCCTTTAACGTAACCTAACACCATGGGAGAGGCGCGACCAGATCAGTGACGGTTACACTTAATAACATCGCACGGGGACGAATCATATTTCTACGAAAAATATACCTGGGCTTCCTGCAAAATGTTGTTCTAGCGTGCAGCTAGTAGCAGTTCAAAGAAAAACAAAAAATTCCAGGGAGCTGGTATCGAACCCATACCACTTATATGGGTCTTGACATCCGACTCCCCTTGTAATAATACTTTTTAAGAATAAAAATCCCCCAAAAATCGATCTGAGTCTGATTTCGTATCATGGTTCAAGGGACGAACTCATCAGGCGCCTCTGCACCTCGTGCCTTGCATCACGGGAGAGGCGCGACCAGATCAGTGACGATTGGCTAGATCTTGTGTCGTGTTGTTGAGTGTATATAAGGCGAAATGACGAAATGAGATCTAGCCAATTGTCACTGATCTAGTCGCGCCTCTCCCATGGTGCCTGGCACCATGATACGAAACCACACTCAGACCGATTTTTTTTGGGATTTTTATTCCAAAAGAGTATTATTATAAGGGTAGTCGAATGCTAAGACCCATATAAGTGGTATGGGTTGGATACCAGCCCTCTGCAAACTTTATTTATTAAGAATAAAGTGGAGTGGATCATTGCAAGTCTAAATCAAAAAAGGCTCAACCTCGCTCTTCACCACCACATCTTTAAGCCAATTCTTCCTGTTGCTTGTTTTCGTCCACACCATGGATTGCACTCAGCTGTCTGAATCTATGGGGGAAGCAGCTCAACCAAACCAGGTTTAATGAGTGGAATCCATGGTGTGGACAAAAACAAGCGACAGTAAGAATTGGCTTAAAGCTGATTATTTTTGTGTGGTAGTGGAGAGCGAGGCTGAAAAAATGGCCTTTAGAATCGTCAATTACTAGAGGAAAAACTGGCGATAATCTTGTTGGATAAACTGACGATGATTTTGTACGTAAATATGCCGATAATTTGAAACGCAGTCAAAAAAACTGTAGGAATAACTGACGACAATTTGAAACGCAAACGAGGAAATCTAGGAATAACTGACAATCATTTAAAGCACTGACAATTATCTTCAGTCTCTCCTTTCCCGAATATTTTACCTACAGATTATCGTTTGAAAATATCGTCAGTTATTCTTCAAGATTCTCGTCCGTGTTTTTCTATACAAATATCATCAGTTAAACTCATAGCGAATTGGTTTTGTGAGACTCACTTTGAAAACCCTACATTCTGAGCGGATATCGTCAATTTAGTATTGGAGATAATGTGTATAAAAAGTGCTCCTTTTCCAGTTTTATACAGTCTAAATATTTTACGTTTGCGTCATTAACTGATTCCTTTTTCAGACATCCTTTTTCAGACATCCTTTTTCATCTCTATTAGATTAATTAGCGTAAACGTACTTTCAACGCGCTGCTGATCTGCTACAAATAAAAATATGTTGGCGTCCCCCCTTAATTCAATTTGCAGAAAGTTAGTTGAACATAAAATTCAAGTAGGGAACTAAATGTCTACTCATAACTTAATGCGAGTGATGTTGAAAAGTCCTTGTTTCCATCAAGGATTGGAATAATAAAGCAAATATGCAAATAAGTCACTTCGTATTTTTATTTTGAAAACGGAGACGTTATTTATAAAAGCGAACTTTGCAAAAAAAAGCCCATTGAATTAATTAACTTTTCACCAAATGCATTTTTTCTTCGGATACGTTATAAAAAGAAAATCCCCTTCCTATGAATATACGAACAGAGTCGTCCTTTTTGCCCATAGCTCGTTTTAGAAAAAATATGAATATTTCTGATTCAGCTTATCTTTAAGTTTCAGATTTTTCTCTTCTTTTCCACTTCATATTCAATAGATTTTTTATGTATGTATGCAGTATTTTCGTTCTAAATTCCTAAAGTTGAACGGTTTACAGCTTCTCCTCCACGGAGTCTGTATGCGTCAGGATGATTGGTAAAAGTCCCTTTCGCGGAAATTTCTAACTTTTATGATAGACGGCAGCCTACGCTCGAAACTTTCTTAAAAAGACATGAAATTATCGATATGAAATTGACTTTTTTAGGGGATGCTTACAGATATAATCGTACATATATTATGTATATTTGAGTACAGAGTAGATTGGCATAGCAAGGAGCTTGAATGGAATTGAGCAAAAAACCAGACGCTAGCTAAAAGGCGCAATTTTAGCAAAAGCAATGTTGGCTTCCATTACGGCAAATGCATAAAGACGATTGAGATATGGTTCAGTATGAATGTATAATGAGTTTTTTGGATTTATTCCAAAACGTGTTCAGCTATATTGTACACGAAATTTCGTTATGAGTTTTCGAGTGGATTGCAGATAATTTAGTTTAAATGGGCTAAGTGGAATTTGGCTCACAAAGGTTCAGTTCGGCAGTCGTTTTGTGTGCGGGATTGGTAATTATTAGGATATCGTTGACGATGCCTAAATCTTAAGAGTTTTTTAGACGGTTTTGTTGGGTTTTTCGACCAACTCCAACCTTGATTAGACGTATGAAACAGACCTAGAATAGTATTGTAGATTAACGTCACTGTGGTGGAAAAAACGAACTTAGCTTCGGATCTGGTGCGTAGCCAGGGTGATATTTTGGGTACTCAAACACCCCCCGAAATATCTGTAAAATAGAAAATTAGTGCTACAATGCTATTCAAGTTCAATTCCCGTCCTCAGTTACTTTGTGCCGTGTGGTGAAAGCCTAAGGCCTTCCGCACATGACGCAACTCGTTTGAAACTCGAGTTGGAAACCAGTTTGCGATGCAACCAGTTTGCGATGCAACCAGTTTCGAACGCAGTCGCAACCAGTTTGCGACCTCCCTCCGCACACGGTGCGATTGATTTGCAACCCGATTTTCAAACAATTTGCACACTATATTTGGAATCACATTTATCACATTGGCACTTTTCAATTTTTATACTCTACCTACCTGTCAAATTAACTGCGGCCACCAGCCGTCACCTTTTACTATGTTAATAAACACAAATATTTGAAACACAATGCATTTCAACCATCGCGAACACCACTAAACACCTTTTGACAGACTGAACAGCTGACCAGATTTCTTGTGGTCCGTGGGCAACAACAAAATACATATGCAACTTCCAACTGCAACTTCTTTGCGACTCGGGAATCCAGTCGCACGCAACGCGTTCCAAACTCGTTGCAAACCGGTTTGCAACTAGTCGACTCGTGTGCGGATCCCCATTGCTGTATACAGGCAATGTCACAAATCAGCTGCATTGCAGGTCTGGTAGTGCTGCTCCCACCGGCAGATCGAAGCAGCACCTGCGTGGGCGTCTGATCCGTCCGCCAACCATTCCATCCTTATCGCCTAATTTTTTTTTCGCCATTTTTACCTCCCCTGTTTGCGTTGTCTTCCCTAGGCCTATGAATTTATGTTAATACGTAAAGGACAGGGTTAACAAGCGTGCACGTCTTCTGAGCTGAGCTACAGCAAGCATAGGCCGCTGCTTAGCTCGTTGAGGAACCTTTTTCTTTGCCAGATCCTACGGCCCGACCTTCACGGTCATCATGCAACCTTAGGCCCCGTCCCCACGGGCATCTCCGGATATCCACCAAACCGTCCGTTACAAAGGTGAACCACTCTCCGAAGCACTCATCGATAACGAGTAGTATGCCATCAGCCAAAATTGTCAGGAAGTTTGTGATGATATTCTTAATGACTGAAGCTTGAAAAACAGCTATGCTGTTGAAGAGGGTGTCTTTATCTAGGGGCGTTACATTTTTAAAATTAAAAGTATCCTTGAGGTAAGGTCTAAAAAGTTAATTTTTTGGTTATTTTTTTATTTGTCTCGTGACTATCGGTACCACGTCAAAGCAACTTTACAATAGAAAATAAAAAAAGTCGAAAAATCATGAAAATATTCGGCGCCCAACGTGCGGTCGCCTGCCATATCATATTTTATTGTTTGAGATTTCAATAAAAAATTATGCGTGAAGATACATTTTTATTTCAGAAAACATCCCCCAAAAAATATTTCTTTCTATGCCTCTCGTTCGCATTCTTTATCATTCTAATGCCCGTACCATATTTTGCAAGTGGTACGGGCATAAGGCAACTTCTGCTACCTTTTGCTTTGATTCGTGAACCTGGGATATTAAACGACGTAGTTTTCTACCTAAATGATCAGGAGAACCCCGTTCCTACATTCTTGTAAAAAACTGTCTTTTTGGTTGCGGCCTAAAGCGATAAGGATAGTGTCATTGTTAGCCCTCGAACTAAAGAAGTACGCTACCAAATAATTTCAGCGTACTTGGCGTATGATCATGTAGGAGTCTTAACCTCCACCAACCTCGAGTTACCTATATAGTTACTCCATTCACATCGTTACGAGTTTCTACCTGCTGTTAAATTTAAAGAGACAAAGCTTATGCGCACTACAGGGGATTTGGCTAAATCTCGAAATTTAGGGCCAAATACCGTTCTCTTCAGAAAGGCGTGCGACGAAGCGTAAGACGGGACAAACGCAGCAATATCAATGCATCAGCGGAGAAGGCAGGGGAAGCATCGTAGCAGTGGATTCCTTTACAAACTTATGACAGTGGAACCCTTTACAAACTTATCAAACCATTAACTGGCAAATATTTTGCAAGTGAACATACCGTGAAAGATAAAGACCGGTCACTGATGAACACCAACTGCAACAGTGGAGAGAGCACTTCATTGAGGTCCTCAACGACACTTTTGCACCTTCGAACTGATCTTCAGTAGATGCAGATAATATTCCGCAAATATCCAGAGTGGATACGAACCCAGCATCTAAGCTGGAAGTAACTGTATTTATTAAATCGATGGAATCGGGTAAACCCCCGGGGAAAGCTGGAATTCCGGTGGAACTTCTTAAGGCGGATATTAACGCCACTGCGGATATTCTTCTTCCCCTTATCCAAGCGTGTTGGGAAACCGAAACTCTCCCTAAAGAATGGAAAAAGGGCGTCATTATTAGATCCTGAGGAAAGTAACCTGAAGGACTGTAATAATGATAGGCGTGAAGTTTGCTTCCTTCCCCCAGTCGCCAAGCTGATGGTAAAAATAGTCATAAACTGGATCAAGCATACAGTTGGCCGCACACTGAACGATGGACTGGCTGGTTTTCGCGAGGGCTTTTCATGTAGCTACCGCATCAACACCCTCCGAATTATTATTGAACAATCCGCAGAGTGGAGATCCCCATTACATCTCATGTTCATCGATTTTGAGAAGTCATTTGACAGCGTTGACCGGGAATACATCTGGAGGGCTTAACGTAGGAGACGTATGCCAGATAAAATTATAGTCATCATCAAGGAGTCCTATAAGGGGGTCCAATGTCACGTCTTACACAAGGGTAAGCTTTCAGATCCCTTCGAGGTACATAGAGGAGTGAGGCAATGCTGCATGTTGTCATCCATATTCGTTTTGATTGCCATTAACGACGTACTTTGCAGCGCGCTTCATGAACACCAGAGCGAAAGTATCAGATGGAGGCTGTTTAAATACCTTCAACATCTGGATTACGCTGACGATATTCGTCTTCTTTCAAATAAATGGGATCATCTAGTTCAAATGACAGATGCTCTGCACCGCGAAAGTCGCAATGCGGGGCTTAAATTCAATGCTTGCACAACTAAGTACTTAAGTTTGGACTCAGAAAGGCAGAGCGTTTTTAGTGTTTCGGGGCAGACAATTTTTGCTACCTCGGAAGCGTAGTTACAGCAGACGGTGGAGCGGATGCTGATGTATTGTCTCGCCTCGAGGGCAGCTTGTTTGAGTTTTACTCCTTTCTGACAAAAGGGCCGGAAAACATTGCTAAATAGGCCCTCGATTGGAACCCATAGGAAACCGATGCAAGCCGTTGGACGACCTAGAAACACCAAGAGAAGATCAGGTGAGATCGAGGGTAACTCAATAGGTAAATCGTGGAGCCATTGAAGGTGATGGCGGCGAATAGTACGAGGTGGAAAGTCTGCGTGGTTAATGCTCTATGCGGTACAAGCGACTAAAAGGAACCAGAGAGAGATTTCGAACAAGATTTAAAATAAATCTCGCCTCAAATCCCTAATTTTGAAATTTCGACTGTTTTCATTGAATGATAATTCCCACTTGTGTTCATGTAATGCACACTATATATAGTGTAATAGCCGCCATACATTATCCGATCCGTCGCCCGATCGATCGGCCGATGGATCGCCACAAAATGTCAGTTGATCAAAAATTATATGGAACTGTCACAAAAATCGTCAACGATAAGCACATACACAGGCCGATCCATCGGCCGATATCGATATCGGGCGACGGATCGGCCGATCGATTGGTGTGTGTATGGCACGTTTAAGAATTGCACCCAGGGGCGTATTCCGATTTAGGTCGAAATACGAACCTGGCTTGGTCGAGCTGCATCCCCCATTGGTCAAGCCAGCTCCTGATGAGTGAAATCCATGGTGTGGACGAAACCAGGCGACAGGATGAATTGGCTTCCAACTGGTTATTTTTGTGTGGTAGTCGATAGCGAGGTTGAATTATTTGAACTTAGACTCGCAATGACCCGCTCCACTTTTTTCTTAAAAATTTGAATATGCGCTAATGCGTGGATAAACACAGTTGAAATTTCCTTAAAACAAAAATAGGCTGAGAAAACGCCACAATCCACGTAGCCTACCTGCTCAATTTTTTTCGCAATATATATTCCAATCTTCTGATTAAAAGTATGTACTACTAAGAAATGGAAATGAAATCACGTTGCATGGACGGAAATTTAATATTTACACGAACATGCCACTGTTCACACAGTGCCTTTTCGTCAAAAATAGAATCGCAACATGATGATTTATGTTTCGCATTAATATTTCATCAATAAAGCCACCACCGCCACCATCAGCCCCATGCTGTCCATCAGCCGAAGTCGACATCATCCTGAAACTATCGATAAGGCTCAACAATACATATTCAACGAGCACCTCGGTAAAAAAAGGACCGCCCGTATGTATATACGAGTACGTACATTATGTATGTTTACACATAATAAACAATAATTCGTCTGATCAAACAAAACTTGCGTGTCGCCCGACAACAGTATAACGAGTTTACTATAAAGTTGTTTCGTGACCTTCCCATCGACGTCAACGTGATGACAACACCTGGTGCCGGACCATTATGAAATGCCATACGATTCATGCCAGCTCCCCCCAAAAGCCACAGTGAGCAACCCGACCGGGTCAAGCAAGTTTTACCTATAGCTCGTTAATGGAACGATCACTAATTAATATGCCAATCCTAGTTGCGAGAGCGTTCCTTCTGTTATAGTGTGACTCCTTCTGCTGACATCCTTTGCTGTTTCTTTCGTCCTTTTGGAATTCACCTTCATTTTTGCCTCTTATTCTCCAAGCGAGCAATTTCCCTTTTACGTAAGTTTTATCAAGAATATTAGCATAAGACGATTGGTATTTTGAATAGGTTGACGGAACGGGGAGGTTGTTCGATGGACTAGCCACTAGGAGACTGTCAGACGTCGGGTGGAACATGGACCTATGACATTTGGAAATTTAGTTGGAAGCGAATCTACGTACCTTGGGATTTTCCGGAAAAATTGTTGTGGTTTTGAATGCTGAGATTTTTCGGTTTTCAATAGGTATGTAGTGATTTTATGAATAATAAATTAGGTTTGGTCTAGCTAAAGAAGCTACCATAAAATTCACTTACTTAAGTATACCACGCTTTCCTAGTTGTCGCCTATAGCGATAGAAGTGCAGTTCTGGTCAGTCTGGAAGGATCCGATCATCGGTACCGGATAGCTTCAGTATATTGCCTTGCAGTCAGATAGGAGTATTCCCTTTTGAGCGCATGCAAGAAGCCATCGCACCTGCTAAGATGAAAAAAAATTATTTTCGTACTAGGCTGTGACGCAAATGTTCATCACACTGTGTAGGGCAGCTCCGATATGAACGCTCGGGGCGTAGCTGCGATTTGAATTTATTATCGAAAGGCGCTTGGTGGCCGTGTTCGTTCGGTCACCGCTCTACGATCTAGAGAATGGAGGTTCGATGCTCGGCGCGAACAAAATGTGGATACTAAGAACTCCCACAGCGCTCCGATATTGTCGGCATAAAAATGGCGCAGATAGGAGATACACGCTAGCAACGGCATGTCCGAAAAGTAGATATTTTATCGAAACGATAACAAGGCAAAGAAATGCAAGAGATGCTGTCGCGCCCATACCCCTGGAAGGGTCACGGTTACATTCAATTCAAAATAGACAACCCTTCGATAGCCCATCCGGCTATTTTCAACAGACTTTAAGCAAATTGGTCCAAGTACCGAGAGACCATTGAGGAAGTTTTACCACTTATTCCGGGTCAATCCCAGCGATGAACCACTCCTCCTAAGCAAGAACGTGGCAGCAAGAAAATCAAGCCTGCTTGGGAGGGGATGCCAACGCCACATACACCATGTAGAGAAACACCACGAAAGAGATGAGTCACTTTTTGAGTATATCCTTGATCATAACCTGGCAGTGTGTAACAGGGGAAATACACCAGCTTTCATGTTCCTAAGTACCAACAATTTTCGGGGTTGCGAGTAGGCTCCAGATCTCACACTAACCACCCATAGTGATAACTTTAGAGTTGAGGACTGGAAAGTCTTCAGTCTGAAGTTTTTCGAGGATCTGAGCTGGAGCTGGAGTTCAAGAGTGAGACCATCGAGAAGGCTATGGACTCAGGGTACCAAATCTGTTGCCTTGTTAAGCATAACATGGTGGGATGAAGACCTGACTTGTCCAAGGAAATTGACAAGAGATGTATTTAATAATATACTTGCTATAAGCACAAGTACTGGCAACCTAAAGACTGTGTTAATAAAACTTAAAAAAAAACATATCGAATCAGCCAAAAGGGACTCTTGGAGGCAGTATTGTAAATCGGTTGAAGATACGAGCTTATCAAAATTGAACAAGGTTCTATCCAAGAGCCCTAGCTGTCTGTCTTTCATTAAGAGGCTAGAGGGTAGTTGGACCCAATCTACTACTAGAACACCATTATGACGAAATTTTTCCTAAGCAGTGAGGACCACTGCTAAGTTATTGGCATGCCAAGTGACGACTGCGCGAAAGACTTTCGATCTATCAGGCACACCTCCTGCGTCTTGAAGGTGTTAGAGCGAATCTTGGATAGCCATATACGACAACTACTGCTGAACACACCAATATCCGTAGGTCAACATGCCTACCTCAGGGAAAGTTTACGGAAACGGCTATTGGCTACAAGCAATGCACTTTGGCGACTTTCATAGATATTGAAGGTGCTTTCAATGTCAGGACTGAGACTATAATGGAAGTTTTCGTCGAGTTAGGCATAGAAGCCCATTTCAGCTGATGGATTATAGCCATGCTGGGTACCGGGATGATCCAGTCTGTCCTGGCCAAAGTCGGATAACTAAATATATGCGCAGAGGTACCCCACAGGGTGGTGTTATCTCGCCTCTGCTATGGAATAGAATAGAATAGAAAAATCATTTTATTCTTTCAAATCCTTACAACTATTATACAAAAATTCAAAATGATAGCAGCTATAGCTTTAGAAGCTGTCAGCAGTGAGAATTGATTTCCAATAGACTTTATGATATTAAAAGAAAGTAAAACCAGGCCGAAGCTTCGCTTCGGCCCGGAGTCCGAAGCGTATATACCCTAGACTTGTACAGACCTAGTGGTGATTCCAAAAGTACCAATTGGTAACGACTATATGCATTAAAAGTGAGTTTCCTATATGGCCAGTTTATAGGGGAGGTTGGCAATCATTCAGGAGGATCTTGACCATTATCAAAATCAATGAACTAACCCATTCAAGAAGTATTTGTCGAATTTTTGAAGTCTCTAGCTTCATTCTATCGAAAGTTATTGCTTATTTAAAGTTTCACTTGTAGGGGAGGTGGGGGTTCCTTGGGTCGGATCTTGCTCATTACTGTCACCAACAAATAAGATCATGCTACAAACATTTAAACAAAATTTCAAGTCTCTAGCTTCACTCTATCGAAAGTTATCGCTTCTTTGAAGTTTCACTTGTAGGGGAGGTAGGGGTTTCTTGGATCGGATCTTGCTCATCATTGTCACCAACAAATAAGATCATGCTACAAACATTTAAAAAAATTTCAAGTCTCTAGCTTCACTTTGTCGAAAGTTATCGCTTATTTGAAGTTTCATTTGTAGGGGAAGTAGGGGTTTCGCAGGTCGGATTTAACATATTTTCAACATTAGCCAACTGGATTCTATTACAAACATTTGACCAAAATATTAAGCCGCTAGCATTATTTTGTCATAAGTTATCGCTTATTATAAGTTTCATTTCTAGGGGAGGTAGGGGTTCCTTAGGTTGGATCTAACCCATCTTCAATACCAACTAACCCGATCTCACTTTAAACATTTGACCAAAACTTCAAGTCGCTGGCTTGATTCTGTCAAAAGTTATCGCTTATTTGAAGTTGCATTTGTAGGGGAGGTAGAGTCAGATCTTGCTCATTTTCAATACCGACCAAGTAGATCTTACTAACAACATTCTACCAAATTTTCAATTTGCTAGTGTCATTCTATCGAAAGTTATCGTAATTAAATGAATATTTAATTTTTTGAAATTTTGTAGGGGAGGTAGGCGTTCCTTTGATCTGATTACTCCCAACTTACTAGAACTCAAGCAACTTTCCACCCCAGGGTTACATGCCAAAAATCAGGTGTCTACGTCAATTGGTTCAAGAGTTATAGACAAAAAACCCGAAAAGTAGGGTAGTACGGGGTTCTTTGTAAGAAAATTACCGTTAGTTTTCAACTGATCGATTTTATTTTTTCAGGAGAGTAAAAGATTATCCTCACGAGCGATCTGCCAAAGCTAGAGCTTTTCATGTTTATTTAATCGGGAGTTATAAATACATTTTACTATTGTACATATGTAGGGGAGGTAGGCGTTCTGTTGGCCTGATCATGCCCATTTTCAATACCAACCAACTAGATCATACTTCCAACATCTTACCAAAATTTCAAGGCTCTAGCTTGATTCTATCGAAAGTTATCGTGCGAACGGACAGAAAGACGGACAGACGGACAGACGGACAGACAGACAGACAGACAGACATGGCTAAATCGAATCAGGAGGTGACGCTGATCATTTATATATAAACATTGCTATACCTCCGGAGCCTCCTTTAAGGTGTTACATATTTCCGTCGTGACAAAAACAATATACCCTATACTAAAAGTCTAGGGTATAAAAATAAAAAGTAAAACTGAAGCAACTGTGCAACAAAAATTTTAAAGAATGAATGCAAAAGGAAAAAGAAGAGACAGCATCAGCAAAGATTAAAACATACAAAGTCTCGATAAGAAGCAAATGGGAAGTGCGAGAGGACATACCAAGTTTATACAAATTCTTTTCAATACTTCACTACATCGTTACAAAATTTTGAAAGTTTTATCCGATCGTGACCATTTAGTATGTTAAGCAGCTCGCCCAGATTGAACTCAGTTTGCGCATAGTATAGGCTCCGGATTTCGCGGTATATAGGGCATCGGGCTAGGACATGGAACATGTCTTCTGAAACTCTCCAATTGCACAACGTACAAAGACCGCCGTTTGAAGTTCTATATGGCATCGAATTTAAGCAAATTAGTTCTTCTCGAGCTTTAAAGATTGCAGAGATAAGTTCCAGTCGGAAGTTGTCAGAGAAATAGCCTAACTGTCCTTGGTCGTGGGTTAAAAGAGGATAAATCGATCGACTCGTCGAAGTTAGTGCTGCTGTTTCGAAGGTTTGACGGTATCTGGAATCTAAATTTTCGCAGATGGCATTCATTGTTCCTTTCATAAGCTGCCCTTGTTCCCAGCTCAGCGTCAATCCAAACTAATTTGCTAGTTGTTGGAGGTTTCGACATCACGACACATTCCATTCCTTCGCAGCCAACAGGATCCGTTTAGGCAGTCTCCTTTCACCGTAACAAAAATTTATCTTCCAAATATAATCAAAGTGCAGCCTGTTTGCATATATACATAGAGGGGGCAGTCCTGTTTCAAGGTGTAGCATATAATTAGGCGTACTTTGAGGCAGGCGGAATATCTTTTTAATAAAGAAACGCTGTAATTTCTCGACGCTTCCGTTCTGTTGATACCCCCACACTTGTGCTCCGTAGCATATTGACGACCGTGCAGTTGCTTGGAATATTTGCCACTTGCCACTATGGGGAACAAGCGGGTTTTTCATAATTTTTGCCTCTGCTATGGATTTTAGTAATGGAGTCTTGAACTCAGGAACCTGCGGCTAAAACTAGTGACCAAGAATGTTCTTGTGGTTATACTCATATACGGGTCGCCGGTCTGGTAACCCGCAAGGTTTAGGAAATACAACTGTGCCCTGCTAAACAAGGTACAAATGGCTGCTTGCATCGGAGTCACAGGTGCTCTGCGTTGTCTTGTCCAGGGGTCGCACTTAGTGTTATCTTACACTTACTCCTCCTCGACGTACAAATAGGGTTCAACGCTGCGTGTAGCACGGTCAGAATTAGGGAATCTCGAACTGGACAGTGAAACCATATGAACACATCCTGTCCTCTTTAGAGGGTGTATGCTACCAACGGACTATATCGTCGCTAAAACAGACCTCGAGAAACACTTCGCTACTGGCTATCCAACTAGAGCGGAATAAAGATTTTCACCAGATCATCGGCGTATTCTTGCGTGGAGACGTCCAGTGATTTAAGTTTCCAAAGCAAACTGTCCACTACTGCACAACACGGGACTGGCAATAGGGCACATTCTTGTGGACACTCACGAGTGTGAAGATGTGTGAGATTGTGACGACGAGAGCATTTATCCCATCCATTTACACCCAGTATCGTTAAAGGCACCTTCGATGTCGAAGAAGGCACATAAGCCAGTTTCTTTCGCCTCCTTTACCGAGTCAATCTCACTCACTAGGTGGTGTAGTGGGGTCTCGGTGAACTTTCCTAATTGGTAGGCAAACTGTCTATCGTAAAGTGGATTCCTCTTGAGGAGAGTTTGACGTATATGTCCGTAGAGGACCTTTTCCTTCTCTTCTCAAATAAACATTTTGGATGGTTCCGGTCCGAGAAAATGGAAGAAAGAATGTAGCCTTGAAAATTCATCCGCAACTGCGTTTTTCTTGATGCCGCTGCTGCCTGGCTCCCAACACAAGAAAACTTGGTTTTTTTGAACCCACAGTTCGTAGAAGTTCATGACACTCTTTCACCAACCACGAAGAGTAGATAGTAATGTGCGCACTGAGGAGTTTCTTGTCTTAACTTATTTTGTCGCATACCTCATTAACATGGCCCTCAACTTAGAAAATGCTGGGACAGGCACTCATTGCGATCGACTTCTTGGCGTTTGGTCTTCAACTTTCTGGCTGGTTTCAATTAGGTCAAATTAGCGCAATTTCACTGTAGATCTTGACAGATTCCCTATATCCAAGCTTGTTAATATTTATAGCTCACATAAATGCGAAGCGATAACATAAAAACTGGAATGTGCTGGAGAAGGTCAATGTACCAAAATGCCCTTTTATGAACCCTGTATTTAATACTGCCCTAACCAGCTATCTGGTGAGAGTAAGGTCATATTTCAATTATTATATTTTTACTGATGAAAATAATGTCTTGAAGCGTCTCATCTGTTGCTCGTAACTAAAACCACATTTAATTATGAAAATTTCTATCAACGATAATCCCCGGACCTTTACGCTCATAAAATTCCAGCAATTTCGCTCTAATATTTTTAGCCAGAAATTATTCCTCAATGGACAAGCCCTCACTTTGAAATTAACACTGAATTATTAAAAAACAAAATTCGCATAACCGTTGGATTTATCTGTGCATCCATCTTCGACCTTAGACATTTTCATTACCTCATTCATTGTTCGTCTAATACATCCAAAAGTAGTCGCGTATGATCCTTTGGTCCATAAAGAAACCAAAAGAAAACAACCTACATACACATTACGTTCTAAATCATCAAACAAGATATTATATCTAATTTGTCTTATGAAATACCTTCAGGACATCTCCAACCCCATCAAGTGTAATAACTGTCAGCGAAAAAGGACGGCCTCGATTTCGAAAAACAGCAAAACAGAACAGTACAAAGATGACCCTACAGCATAAATACCATTTTAAACCCTCCCTGTGTCCTGAACTAAGTCATGCCTTGTGCTGTGCAAAAGATAAAACCCGGATGAGATTTGAAAAGTATTATCCTGCGAATATTACGACATAAGAAAAAAGTAACCACCAAATACTGGATGATACATTAGTAACGCCGAAGGATACAAGCTGGTAAGTTTATGGTAGAGAGAGACTACGGATAAAATGGCTTCTGAAATGAGCAGACAAAAAAATGAGCTAGAGATACTCCCTAAAGTATGTATACATTACCCAGGCGTAGGCGAAAATCCGTAAAGGAGCTAACTGCGGGTTTAATGTCTGCTGGATGATGATGATGGTATTCCTCAGGCGAAGCTGCGTTGATGTCTTTCGTCGACAGTATGTACTCATATTGCTATGTATCGAATGTGTCTGCATTCCAAGGTTTATTATTTGTTTGAGACGTATGCATGTCAGACTCGAGACACCTTAAAAGGGATTTCGAATCGTCGGTGGTGGTACAGCAAAATATGACTCTGTCGACGGAAAGCAGTAAGGATGTCAATGGATTACCAGATTACGATCGACTTACCGGCTGTTTCGAAAGTTCATAAAATTTAAGAGAAATGGCATTTGTGAAAATTCAAAAGCCGATTGAAAATTACTGGTGAATGTATTTTGTCGTTCTTACATGGATTTATCGAGATTTTGTCATTTGTTGTTGTAGACAGTCAGTCAGGGATTATGATAAGAGTTTTTTTTTTTGAGTAGCGGCCATGAAAAGAATATCTCTTCGCGCCTCTGCGCTTACAGTTTAAACACCAAGAGGTTTTTAGACATAATGCCAGTCCATCTATGAAGCCTTCTGTGGGACATTTTGGCAGATTTTATGGTTGGGCTTCGACATCTCTGTATCTGTTAAGTTAACTATCTTGTTACGCCTTCTTTTGCCCTATTAACGGCCCGGAGAACATTGTTCTCAAAATGATTGACATTCCTTGTCGATGAGCTACCTATCTTCTCTCTAAAGGTTTACGGAAGTCATTTTACAGGCGTAACCGGCTGGAAACGTAATTCCCTTACTCCCTTGGCCGTTTGAACAAGATAAAGCGGGCAAACTTTTGTTGTGGTAGCCGGTCTCCAGGCACAACTCAGCACAAGCCTCGATTGCATGCACTTCCGCCTGAAAGACAGTGGCCAACTTGCCCATGGGTACGAAAACCTGCTGATTGGGACCCTCAACGCCTGCCCCGATTCCTTCATTGGTTTTCGAGCCATCCGTGAACCACTTGGAAGGCTGACAAATTTTTCCTGCCAATTGCTTTTTGTTCCATATTACAGCCGTGAACCGTTGATTGAATGATATTTCTTTCACAAGATGGTCTGATGGCATCCTTGTGACTACACTGTCATTAAGCCAACTGAGTTGTACTGGATTCAGCTCTACATTAGCATTGTATGCAACTAGTCTCGCGATTGCCATTATAGCTTCTGCCCTTATATGAATGTGTATCGGCTGTAGCTCGAGCAGTACATCAAGAGCGCTAGATGGACAAGAGCGAATAGCTCCTGTCACCGTTAAGTATGCAAGTCTCTGGACTTTGCCTAAAATAGTCTTGCCAGCAGCAGTAAATGCTCTTTTCACCAGACTAGTGCACCACACTCTAATATTGGTCTGACAATAGCCTTGTAAATCCAGAGGGCTTTCCCCACGTGCCTACTTATCCACAAGGCCTTACTGGCTCTGTCCGCCACCACCCTGACGTGTTCCTGCCAGAGAAGTTTTCTGTCGAGGGTAACGTCCAGGTGTTTGGTGTAATTTCCAATGGGTAGGGGAGAGTTGTACATTTGGGGGCGTCTGATATGCCTGAGACTTCTTCTTCTAGAGAATGAAATGACAACTGCTTTGGTTCGGTTGACTCGAAGTCCTTTGTCATTACACCATTCTTGCACAATGTAAAGAGCTGCTTCAAGGATGTCTGGTAGAATCTCCTCGAACTTTCCTTTAGTCTCGATTGCGATGCTTTTGATTGGCAACGTAGAGAGGGCTTCGGAGTCACCTGTCCGGAGGCTAACGACATCGCCTCGGTTATTAGTTCGATCAAACTTGATCGACAGGTTCAGGCCTGTTAACAGATCTAGGGCTATAGCACAATGACTCATCCAACCTCTGTGCTCTGGAACCTACAGGGTTCAATGCCTACCTGATAATCTATCCAACAACTTTATTCATTTCATATAATCCTATAAGTAGAGTCCTATTTCACACTTGAGCGAAATAGAAATTCTTAAAAAGTTACCTTTCAAATGGGTAAATAAAACCATCCTTGAAGCTTGTCAAATATAATACTACTCACGATTTCCGGAGAATTTTCATTTCTCGTATCGACAATCGAATATATCTATCTTTTAACTTTCTAGGTATCAGGTAAGCTCCGGGCTTTCACACGTATGAACGGTTCTTATACTCTCCCCTGAGTGTTTGAATAAATTTCGTGCATTTTCATTTTAGTGAAAATTCTATAAAACTGAAGCTCAATGCAAAGCGAGAGGGGAAAGGGGGGGTTGTGAATGTTCATATCTCCTCCCTGGAATCTTTATACAAAAGTGGAGAACTCTCTAATTTCTGTCGGTGATCTATGGTGTTGTAATTAATGCCGCGCTGGTAAAGTCGTGGAAAACTCATCGAAAATTCTTCGGTTCGTTCGGAAAACGTGAGCTCTGATAGTCTCGGAATTTGGGAATTTGGGGTATTTTGGGAAAGGGATGGATGGTAAATATCCCAGCAGACAAACATGTAGCACTATGTTCCGGCTCGATTGCGCCTTTAAATGAAAGATATGAATAAAAGAAGGGAACTTTATTACAACCACTCGAGCCATAAAGAAAACCCTTGCTACTATAATCAGATGCGAATATAAGTGAAAAAGGACCAACTTCTACATCGGGTCTGGGTCTGTTTGAAATGGCGTATAGAGTTCCTTTACTTAGGACATCCGGTGAAAATAAATGGTGTGCTACCTGAGTTATTTTTTGCCAGCACTTTTCATTATTCTGACTTGATTCCCAACCGTCGTCATTCGACTCCCTACAGTCGCAAATAAGAAAAAAAAAATATAAACACGCCTAAAAGAAGCACAAAGTTTCTTTAAGGGACTGAGCTTAGAATTTCATTGTCAGTGTCGGTTTTTTTTAAAATGTACTTTTGTAGAACGCCGGGTCGGCCTCAGGACGAGATTCGGGTGGTGCAAATGAGAGAGCCGTCTTTCAGGGCTTTCCGCTTTTTTGCCGTTTTCACGTGTCAGCTGTAAGCATATAAATCACGAATTTAATTAACGATTTGGAAGATATTTCACAAAGGCGACCGACCACCGCACCTGACTTGACATAAACGTATCTGCTTTCGTAGCAATCGTTTGGAATGGGTCGGTAGGTGGGCTGGATCAAGCTAAAGATTCGGAGAATAATTATTAGTCCTTGACGTGTCAGCTGGTATGCTATGCTGGTGTAATGGAAAAATACGTCGGAACGGTAATTATAGTTTCAATTATGATCCCGCCATAGTGATAAGACGGTTTCTTTTTTTTATAGCCGCAAGCCATTTTAATTATCGGCAAACAATTTTCGGTTTAATGGATATGCATGTTAGCATGCAAAGTTTAATGGTGGAGGTGGCATTTCGGATTTGTTAGAAGCGTACTTGTTATTTGCCTGTCGATCGTATTTGATTTTATTATCTGGATATGCAGTAGGTTAGGCTAGGTAGATAGGCGCTGCCAGGCCCAGCACACATATACCTCAATAGGTCGTTGTGATACCGCTAGGATACATCCTTCCTTAACCTTACTGACAGTTAAAAATATCTAGTGCTAAAAATAAAACGATGGATTTTTCCAACATCCGTGCTTTCCAATTTTTTCAAGTATTAACCTCCTCTTACCTGCCAAAGCAGGACAGGATCAGAGGAGGTGGAAACTACTCTCGTCTTCGTTAACGTTTCCATAGCTTCTAGAAAATCATTGTAAGGAAGTCTCATCGCCTGGGCGACCGCATTATTTAATCCGACACTGGGGACGGGTATCGTAAATTTGACGAGCCCGACCGGTTAACTCGTCTTGTGTATTAGAACCTTAAAACTGACCGTGGTCTAGGGGCTGGGCGTTCATTTCTGACGACCGACAGACCACTGAGAATACACAATCACAAACAGAATAATAAATGGAATAATGATGGGCCAGCGTACCAATGTGGGGCCACAACCTTCAATGCAGCCACCACACAAAAAAGGGCAAACTAAGACATTGACCTGCGTGGACAATGCAACGGCTTTAGTGTGGGCGTAATGTAATTATATTCCTCAAAATATTTGGATACAGTGAAATTTTCATCCACAATTCAAAGAAAGTTTTCAACGTCAATTTCCTAATTCCTGAGGCCATTTTCTGAACTGCCTACTCCCCTACCTATTAAATACGATAAATGTTGAAACAACAATATCCTCTTTACAATTTCCATTGACATTTAGAAGAAAGCGGATCACTTTACTCTAATTAATGAGCGCGGCTATGTGGTTTTCCGCTATTTTCCACCTTTATCCATGAAACATCCTTAAATTTATGTTATTATCCAATTATGAAAACTGAATTCAACAATTACCGGCAGCGAGATTGATATCAAGACGATGACAGGAGCAAACAACGGGTAGCAGAAATCGATGAGAGAGCTCTTCAAACGACTCCAACTCGCATAATTGGTGAATTTGAATTTTCCTTCAATCTCTCCATCTTTGGCTCCGCTTCTCGTTCCTTCGCGCCTATTTCCTTTTTCTAGGTCAGTCAATGATATTTACATAGCCCTTCATGTACAGAAAAAATATATACGGCAATAAGGGCGAAATAAAGATAGCGTAATGTCCTAAAGTGAATAGTGGGTGTATGCATACGGGCTTCCTTCCAATCTCAAATTGACAATGCTATCTCTCAGATTTTCCCAATTCACAAATGTTCCTCTCATGAAGTCACGTGTTGTGGGAGCAGGTTCAGAAAAAGTCCTACTAGTACCAACCGGGTCAAGCGTGGGTTAAGCGAAGTCATTAAGCGAATAAACGACGATGTGGTGTGGGCCATAAAGGGTAGGACCATGACGTTGATATCAAATGGATTTAATCTTGGATATAATTTGAATTATAGATGATTGTCCAATAATAGCTGTATTCGATTCATCCGGACAAAGATCAATTCCCATACAAAACGAGTGACAGGTCTTTGATCTAGCTATGATATTTGGATTACAACGGATGAGAGGGTGTTTAATTATTTTGGTAGGCTTAGGAGAAGTTGATCCTTTCTATTTGTAGGATATATGAATATTTGGGGCGACCGGTAGCGCAGTGTGTTGAGGCATCAGTCTCATGTTTGACTACGGGCGTTTCGGGTTCGAGTCCCGTCCTCGACGACGTTCGTGGCCATGGATATGCAGGAGGTGCATGCTGGCAACTGCATTCTCTGAAACCAATTTATGCCAACGAAACGTCAACTGGGCCACATGGAATAGTTGACGCGCTATGCCCCACAAGGGGTTAGAGCAATTGAGTAGTAGTTGAGTATATATGAATCAACAAACTCGCCGTAATCACCTGTATGGTGGCCGTTCGAGTTCGCTCATCGCACACCCGTGGCTTTTGATTCACTATCGATCTTTGTCCAGGTCTAGATTAGGTAACTGCGACTGTAACTGTATGGGGCGACCGATAGCTCAGCGTGTAGAGACGTCCGTCTCATATCTGACTATGGCCGTTGCGGGTTCAAGTCCCGTCCACGGCTTTCGTAGCCATGGGTGTTTGTGTTGCCTTCTACCTATGGTACGGGGCGTAATAAGCCACAACATCACCTGACTTGTTGAAGGTAGGCGACTAAATGGGGGAGCAGGAGGTGCATGTTGGCAACGTGCATTGTCCGTCAACTGGTTTATGGAATGGAAACGTCAGCTAAGCGGCAACATAGTTGACGCGCTATGCCCCACTAAGGGTTACGTCAAATGACGACCATGGCTAATATAGACTTCAGTAGGTCCGTTGTGATACCATCGGGATACACATCCTCCCCTACCCTTACTGACAGTAATAACGGAAAAATAGCGATGATGTTCATCAGCAGTATAGGCCCGTCGAATGTTAGTACACTTTAATGGGATGGGGCTAAAGTGCCGATTAACATCATCGCTCTTTTTGTATCATTACTGACCCAAGGACTCAAAATACCACCAACAGTAGTTTAGAACATTTTCATCAACACTCCGTGTCATGCCAAGAATGTCCTTTTTCCACACAAAAGGACTCAAAATGTCTTCAACAGTAGTCTAGTGCATTTGCCTCATGATTTCCAGGCAAACGCTCAAACAGATGAATGAACAAACGTACAGCATGCATCGGACTATATGCCTGTCGTTATATTTTTATATGGGACGGGCCAAAAAACTAGGACGGTAGCGGATTCCCGCGCCTCTCTATCGGAAATAGGTAACTTTTTTATATCAAGATATGCTGGATACCTGGTCATAGCGGTATTTTCGGGCTATTAGGCCTGATGACCTTGCTCGACGGGGGACAACGGAGGCGCTTTCTCAAAATTAGCGGAACGTTGGCAACCCATTGATTCCGGCTAGCGCGCTATTAGCCTGTCCGCGATTAGCATCTAAAAGCACGTATCGGATAGCGAAGATTATATGGTCTGTGCTTGGTTTACGCCGCTCGATGAGATTGTTGTTGCTGATTAGGAGATACTCGTATTTAAGTGCGTTCGTGGGTGACATAACTGGACACTGCGCAATCGGGGAGCACGCACTTGGGCTTTCTTTTATTGACGCCTCTAGGCGCTTTGATGATGATGATAATGAGAAGGTGAAGAGTGCTACTTATCTGTGAGTGTGCTGCTTTTTCATATTGAGGATGACAACGCTGGGGGATACTTCTATACTGACTTGAGGACCTGGCGACAGTGGACGTTGGCCAGCTGAATCGGTTTATTATTGACTCTGGCTGGGCTCATGGATAGCCTGGACGGGGGCACATTACTCCATTTGGTATCGCAACGGACCCACTCGCGGTCTATGTGTGTCGCGTGGGTTGTCATGACAGCCCGTAAACCTAACGTAGCCTTGTCCAGTTGAAACAAACGGACCTAAAAGTCGTGTTCATTTCATTCGGTCTCAGATCCAGAGCGAATCGGATGCCACGACGAGCGTGTTTAAGCAACTCACATACAGATAGGCGGCAAGAGTAACGACGAATTGTCGAGAAAAATGTTGACGTTCACTTTCGATTTTAATCTTAATCACAAGACTTGAATCAAAGGAATGAAAGTGTACTTATTTGCCCTAATCCCTAGTGGGACAGAGTGCGTCAACTACTCCATTTGGTTTAGCTGACGTTTCGTTGGCATAAACCAGTTTCGGACGATGCACTTTGGCAGTATGTACCTCCTGCTCCCTTTTAGCCGCCTACCACAGGGAGGAGAACAACACAAACATCCAATAGCCACGATCGTCGTAGACGGGACTAGTCAGATATGATATTGACGCCTCTACTGGCTGAGCGACTGGTACCCCCACCCCCTCCCTTTTGCACTATCGAGTGAAGTTTTTACCCACAAAAATTCCTGGAAACATGTGCCCATGTAAGCCTGTGTTGCTGCTGGGAAGGGAGTTGGTTCTCTAACCTACACCATATAGAGCCACAAAAAGCGTACCTAATGTTAATTGAGACGTTTGGCTTGAAAACTGACACGAAGGAAAATTGTTAACGTTCAAAAGGCCACCCAGGTCAGCAAAAGCATATACACGAGTCTGAAAATAGCCCCGAAGGATTTCACTGGAAGTGACAGTTGCTACGATGACAATGGAAAGTTTAGCGGTCGTGATAGCGGCCGGTATCCTCCAGCGTTGAGCAATCATCTCTTAAAAATATCCTCCTCTTTCCTGTCACGAGAGCTTCTCCGAAACTTCCGCAATGGAAGATTCAATTAGGGGTTGTGCAGCCCACTCCTAGGCACTCTCATATCCTGTCGTTTTTCAAAAATATATATTTGAAATCTAGCAAGGAAGAAAATGATAATTACGAGTAGTACGACGCTGGTGCGGTGTCAATGACGCAGAATAAGAAACAGGGAAACTGGAGCACAGATAAGAATGGAGGATGGACGAGTGTCCTAATGAAGCAAGAAAATAATAATTGAATTGATTTGCGAGATGATGAGATAATGGAAAATGTCTGGGGATAAATGTGGAAAATTTATTTGTTTTGAAGCTTAACTTTTAATTAGGTATTTTGGTCTGGGTAAGGGAAGGAAATGTGATACGAATAGAGCGTAATTCCGACGTGTTTTTCTTCAAGTATTTTTCGCCAATTTATTCGTCACAGTGATTGTCATCGATCGACCTTCGTCTCCATGGAGAAGGGTCGATTGTTGTCATTGTTCGCCATGTCCACGATTTGGGATTTGACTGCGACCAAGCGACCCTTCATTTGTCCTGATGCAGTGGTGTGATTGGAAATCTGTTATATAATGCCCTCCCTAGAAATTGAAATTATTATCCTTCAATTGAATCAAATTATCAGTTCGTACGAATGCGAAATACGAGTAACTTGCTATTATGTTCGAACAAGATGTCCCCATCCCCCACCCTGGCTCATTGTTCTTGTTCTCTCACTGTTTTATTGTTATGCTGCTGCTGTTGGGTGGAACATGCATTGCAATTTTGTGCTGATGCTGATTTCAGTAAAATTTCTGAATAAAGTAAAATTTATGGCTTTTAAGGATATAACACAGTTCAGCAGAATGAAGGTTTTGCGACAAATTTTGAGTTGGAAATGAAGCGTGACTGTGTGTATGTGTGCTAGCAAAACTGCGGTGTTCGTATCAAATGATTGGGTAGAGGATTTAAAAGTATGCTTATCTACGGAGAAATCAAATGCATTTTGACTAGGAATTTAGACAGGATAATGTACCTAGTACCCTTACTCAGCCATCTTGAAACCCAGATTTTTGATGACATTTTACGACAGCGAAACTACATAATTATTGCCCCGATTACAATCGACAGGGGTGGTCTTCGACAACGACAAAGTTAAATAGACAGTGGAGTCCCTTGAGTTTTATTAGGCTCCGGGAGCGGATAGTATCTTTTTTTTTTTATAAAATGATTCCACAGCCAACTGGGGTCACTTCAGTGGTGTCGATAAGGAGGGATTAAGGTGATTAACCCTTCTCCCAACAAGTCTTATACAATCGCCTCTATATTGTTCTTGCGATGACGATTGCAATACAAAAGACACACAGAAATTGACGTGAAACGCATTAGTATAAAGTGCCCATAAGCTTCGGCACTTTCACTGCGCTCCTGTCAGCAGTGCCGGCTTTAACTATTCTAGCGTCCTATTTCAACTGATAGAAAAAATGCATAATAGACATACACAGGATATTCCTCTCTAGATCTATCTGCTTCTTGAAATCGACCCTTGGTTAACCGTGTTTTTCATTTGTGGGAAAACAACACCAAAATCGTCGATTTATTTTCACAAAACCAGGACAGACACAACAATTTAACTAGAAGTAAAGCCAACAGTCATCCGTCATCAACCCAATTCATTGACGCCACTTTATTTCACGGCACGCAACGAGACCAGAAGGTCTATTATGCTAAAGCCCGAAATCCAATGCCAGGACTAAGACGGCCGATCAAGCTTGGTCGCACTGATGAAGTTATTCATAAGCTTAAGCGTGCACGAGGCTTTATCATCCGAGTCGGAGGACCCGAACCCAAGACTATCCCTCCGACGACAAGCTAACGCCTCACAATCGCAGATCATGCGAACTGACGTTCCGTCTTCACCCTCATAGAATCTACAGCTGCTGTCCTACACTAAGTTCATGGTTTTCAGATGGCCTCGTAGACATGAATGTCCGATGAGAAGAGTACATATGGCTCTAGCCTTATTACGACTTAGTTGAAGCAGTTCAGAAGATATGCTACTTAAGTTGCCCGAAATTAAAAACTTGGCCTGCCTCAGACCGGCAGACTCCCTCAGGTGGCTGTGGCTTGAGTAAGTTTTCAGTACCTGAAACAGTTTTTTAGCAGTGCGTAGTGAGATCCTGTAGAAGGGCACTAGGTCATTGAAGGGTCCGATGCTGTCCTCGTCAACTCGTCTGGTTCCTCATTCGCAGCAATGCCAACGTGTCATGGAACCCAGTAAATGTGTACCCCATTTACAGCACCAACTCTCTGAAGCACAGTCAATGACTACTCGACTGTCTGTAAAGATTGCAATGCTTTCATAATGGTAGCCTACCTGCAGGCAAAGCTCCGCACATACCCCAATGGTATAGTACGGAAGACGCGAATGTCCGGTTAGAAGACCACATATGGCTCTAACCTTACTCGTATTACGATTTAGCTGAATCAGTTCAGAGGTTTTACTACTTGAGTTGCTCGAAATGAACAACTTAGACTGCCTCGAACCTGCGGATTCAATAAGCTTCCAGTATCTGAAACGTGTTTTTTTAGCGGTGAATAGTGAGATCCTACAGAAGGACTCCGAGCCATGGAACGGAGTGGCCGATGCTGTCTTGGCCAACTCCTCGGCCTTTTCATTCCCAGCAATGCCAACGCTTACACCACTCACTCTCTGAAGCCCAGACTGAAATTTGCATACTCACTTTGATGTAACTGACCGCCTGACTGTCTCTAAAAATTGCAATGCTTTCATAATGGTAGCCTACCTCCAGCCAAAGCCAAACCCCTAATGGGTCTGACGATAGACTTTCAAATCTAGAGGACGATAGGGGATCTATATCTCCAAGTCCTACATATTGTCGGCATATTCACAGAGCTTTGGTAGTGTCCTTGCCTGAGACAGCTCTGAGGTGTTCCCACCAAAGATATTTTCTATCAAGAATGATGCCGAGGTATTTGACGTTGCCTGCCATGGAATCTGAAGTATTTGGTATGCGTGGGCATCTAATTTGTCTAGGCTTCCTAGTCCTTGTAAATGGAACTAGGCTGGCTTTAGCAGGATCAACACGAAGGCCATTATTGTTGCGCCCATTCTTGTACTATCTTAATTGCCTTGATCCATCCAGGGGATGGGCGCGCCAACATCTCTAGCATCTCAATGCCTTGTTGACGTTTCGATATCATATCTACTTTTTCGGAAAGTGCTGTTGCTAGTTAGTTTTATTTGTACCCACAGGCAGTTTTTTATCGCGCCGAAATTTTAACTCCGAGCTCTAAACTAATATTGTAGAGCGGTGACCGAACGACCACGGCCGCCGAGCGCGACAGTGCTCATTGGAGGATGACCGATAGAACGTCCTCAAATTTACCCTTGACAGTGATCACTTGCGTAACCCTAAACGTAGAAGTACAGCGAGGTGAGTTTTAGCATCAAACAGTCCACAACTATGCACCAGAGAAGAGGGATTAAGACTTTCCCTGAGGACATCAAAAGGTGACACTAGCCGAAAGAGTACAATCTCCAATATTGGTAATGATCGATGAAAGCAATTGCCTCACCCACCCATCGTGGTGGTGAAATCCGCTCCCTTGGCCCTTAATGATTTATCGATGGCATTGAACGAGGTGTTGTCGAAGACACCCTCAGTATCGAGAATCTTATAATATCTTTTACTTCCACACAGTGGTCTGAGTTGATCTCCCAGACTGGAAGGCGAATTGTCTACCACGTAATGATGTGTGATGTGATTTCAACATAAATGATGTTCAGCTAATGGGCCTATGAAATTTAGGGTCCTCTTTTGGGCGATTACCATTCCTGGGAATAAATACTATTTTACTTTCACCGATTTCCAGGCTTCAGGAATTTGCCCAATTGCGAAGTTGCCCCCGAATGTACTCGTGAGGTATCGTGTCAGTACCTCTTGTCGTTTCTGAAGAAGGGCGATAAATATTCCGTTCATGCAGGCGAACTTGTATGGATTAAAAGATCAAATAGTTCATTTGACCTTGTAGGTAAGCAAAATTTGTTCTTGCAGCTTTCCAGTCTGACGTACCAATTATGTGTTGCTCACCAGAGTCGGGTACTGGTCGACTTAAGATTTTTCACTCAGGGAATGAGTGCTAAAAAGTATCAAGTGAGTTTAATAAACCCTTCGACTAGGCTACTTGTATGCTAGCTTTCGGATCGTCACTGGGTCACTAATCAAGATAGGTCTGTCTAGCGAGACGGAATATCGTCTTCGTTTAGAGGACTTTGAGACCTCGAGAAAAATTTTGTCCGATTGCCAGGACGGCTGATATTATCAGGAAAACACTTTCAAACGACAAACCTTCGTAAGAGTTGTGGAGCGTCTTTCGCTTTAATAAAAACTATGACATAACAGACCTTTTATGGTCGCAGCGCCTAGCCTTAGGATCAGTGGTACGTATCCTCTTCTTATTCTTGATGACTGACATAATCACAAGTCATCCTTCTACTCATAAGCTTTCGCAAGGACTATGTCGTCCTCGAAATGCCCCACCAAATAAAATGGTTCAAACAGCAAAACTTCGACGTGGTGCTTACGTCAGCCCATGACCAATTTCGAAGTATACTGAACTCGAAGGCTCCCCCAAAACCTTCTTCTATACCCGGAACATTCACCCGAATTAAAACATTAAGCCTAAAATCAAACCCAACGAATCAACCCCCGAACTATCCATACTTTATGCCATATCAAAAATGCGAACGTGATAGCATGTTATTAGTTTTTCTGTCCACTAAGACGATGAATGTCGTAAGGACGTGTCTGGAACAGTCTGCTTTGTTGCAAGGCACGCATAGGACATTTCAGCAACCAACCCTATGCCATTAAGTAATCATGAAGTCGTCGCCGTCGTCGTAGTCGTAATTTATTGCAACTGTTAACGTTACCCTTATTACAATCACTATTCTAACAGTTAGTATTCTTTCTTATGTCGGTGGTGGTATTTTTGGCATCGATTCCCCATAAATATAGATTGATGGCTCTTCGACCGAAATATATTAAGAGTTACAGGTGTGCAGATAGCGTTACGCACCCCCAATAAACGTTAGGCTGTCCACGTGGAAAACTTCCATCTTGCAGCTCACTCCGAAAAAAAAACAGCACCACCGGGATTCAGACAGTTCCAAACTATGCAAAACAAGCATAGGAAAGGCCGCGGGAAAAGTCTAAATGTCCTTTTCCATGGGCGGTTGTTGTCGGTTGAGCTGTTAAACAAAACACATCGAAATGGAGGTATTTCCATGAGCGGTTGCATACGATGCGGTTCATACAAAAAACTAAACCGACAACAGCCAACAGCTAGCAGAAAAACCGCTCATGGAAAAGGGCACTAAGAAAGGGAAAAACAGACCCAATTCACTATAATTACACATTATGTAATGTCTATAATGGAAGAATGTGATTTATGGCGATAGCGTATTGGACGTGAACCGTACATGCTCTAAGGTGTTTTTATGATTTGATTGTGTTTGGCGGGCTTACTATGCGAACATGGCTGTTAGTATGAGCCAGCATATTATGACTACAATACCCACGTAAACGTATCAGCCGGATTAATAGTTATCCTTGCGGGAACTTTATTGAAATTCGGCTCAATGAGGCAAAGGTGAGAAACAGTAATATATTGTATAAATATTGCGTATATTACGATCGATTTTTTGTTCGGTGATTTTCGTTTGGAATCCAGTTAATTACAAACAGCGAAATAGTATGAAAGTATGAGGATTGTTACTCTAGATATATGCTGACTCTCTCTCTCTCTCTCTGGGTCCTGTCAACCCCTTGTGGGGTATAGATTATTAACCACGCCGACTTTCCACCTCGTCCTGTTCGCCGCCATCGCCTTCAACTGTCTACACAATTTGCCTAATGACTTACCCTCGACCTCAACTGATCTTCTCCAGGTGTTTCTAGGTCGTCCAACGCGGCGACTTGCATCGGTTCCCTGTGGGTTCCAATCGAGGGTCTGTTTAGCAATGTTTCCCGGCCCCTTTCGGAGTGTGTGACCTATCCATTGCCACTTTCGTCTTTTTATAGAGGTGCCTATCCTGTCCTGGCCAGTAATGAACAGGAGGTCGTCGTTAGAAATGACCTCCGGCCAGCGTATGTGCAGGATGCGCCGTAGACACTGGTTCACGAAAGTTTGCAATCTAGTTGTTATCTCCCTGGTCACCTTTCAAGTTGAACAGCCATAAAGAAGCATAGATTTTACATTGGTTTCGAAGATCCTGAGTTTGGTACGTCTGGAGATGTTGTTGTTTTGCTAGAAAGGAGTTAAACTGAAAAAAAGCTGCCCGAGCCTTATTGATGTGAGACTGTACATCAGCATCCGCTCCATCATCTGCTGTAACTACGCTTCCGAGGTAGCAAAAATTGTCCACTTTTTCCACCGTCTGCCCCGAAACACAAATTTGGCTCTCTCTTCCTGGATCCAAGCTCAAGTACTTAGTATGCTGACAGGCGCTATGAATGTGGCGGTGTCCGCATCGTGTTTTGCTACCTCACATGCAGGAGAGAAAAAAAACATAATGGTAGAGTGCTAGAATCTTTCGAATGTTTGAAGGAGAAGATTCAAATTGGCGCTCCTATAAAAAGCCTCAAGAAAGAGTTAAATAGAGCCAAACGCAAAGTATAGGTATAAAGGAGCTTTTGCGAACGTATTGAAGGGTCCTACGAGAACTTTAGATTTCAGAAAATCCTGGCGTCAAATCCATCTATGCCAAGTTTCGTTCATAAGGAAGACAGGACATGGTCGTCCTCGGGTAAAGAAACCATTAAATGTCTACTTGACACATATTTCTCTAGAAGTTCGCGTGTTGCCTTATTTGGGGGCTCCCTCACTTGTCTCATAGCACCATATGACAGTGCATCTATCCTGTCTCGTGAGAAGATTTGGTAGGCGCGAGCTCCAGCTTCGGTTGACTTGCAGCATTGTTCGGATATTGCATATCCGTGGATAGATGGTATCCTGATGGCCCGTCTCAAGTTATAAGTATACGTTCTTCACATATGGAGGGAAAAGTGTGTTGTTTTTATCACGAAAGAAGCTAGAAGTTTGCATGCGCGTCCTGACGACCTCAGACCCATCAGTCTCTCTTCAACAATGCAGAGACTACTAGAGATACAGCTTAATATCCATTTACGAATTACCATTCCGTCACGTCTTCTATTCATGTCGCAACACGCATATTAGTAAGGTAAGTCAGTGGATACGGAAACGGCTCTTCACTATTTGGTCAGTTGCATTGAAAAAATCTCTCGATTAAAAGGAATACACGATGGTTGTTTTTCTGGATATCGAGGGAGCTTTTAATAATATTAGACCAAGTGGATCATTAAGGCGCTCTTGGACCTCCATATTGATAAGTCGCTTTGCAAACTCGTGAACACACTACTAACAACACATACTACCTTAGGTGGGTTTATAAAGGAACCGTCAAGGTGGTAAATTTTTTCCGATTCTCTGAAATCTGGGAATCAGCAGACTGCTTCTGGACCTGGGGAAGATTGGATTCGAAGTTATTGCATATGGGGATGACGTTGCCATCGCTGTTACAGGTTTTCTGACGTCCTCAGTGGGTTGCTGCAAAATGCACTAACGGAGTGGGCAAAGTAAGCTCCCACGTATTAAACTATTTTTCACCCAGAAAACCGAATTTCTCAGTCTCGTCTCATTTTGGGCAGAAAGCTTAGTTGGAAGCCCAATATTGAAGAACGGGTGAACTAAGCTACTGCTATACTCTACTCGTGGAGGAAGTTCATTGGTAAGAACTGGGACCTGCAGTCGAAAATTGTATATTGGGTATATTCAACTGTCGTACGTCCTATATTACTTTTTTAAAGAAAAGTGAAGTGTACCATTGCCAAATAGTCAACAAGACCATTTAGTAAAAATCCCCATTCAAACATTGTCAGTAGAAAGCCAAAACACAAAAGTTCTTAAGCTGGTTCCGTCACCCGATGGACTTGGTCGACCTACGTTCCCGATAGACTTAAGATAGCGCCTGAAGACTACAGTCTATTCGGTGACGAAACCAGCTCAATCACTTTTGTGTTTTGGCTTTATGCTGACAATTTTTGGGTCGGGATCATTGCTAAATGGTCTTGATGACTGTTTAGCAATAGTACACTTCCTCTTTATTAAAAAAAAAAAAGTGAAACATGCGCTCATTCGTGAAAATGGGAATTGGGGTTCCTATAATACTGTACCATATAAGCGTGTGGGGCGACACTTATATTAGCACCTTATCATAATCTGCTGGGGAAAATCCAACGACTAACTGCGCTGACCATGACAGGGACTTTTATAATTACTCCGTCGCGTCAGCCGGACTGGATGTAGTGCTCGACTTGCTCCCGTTGAACATTTTCCGCTATTAGCTGGTGGACACTCAGCTTTACTGGGCAACTTGAATCTCTCAATAGAGACTGACTACACTTCTCCCAGACATGTTTTTGGTAGGTACCACACCAGCCGGCTCTACGGGATGACAATACGTCCCTAACCACCGAATCCATGATCATCTACACAGATGGCGCTAAGACTGAAACCGTGGTCGCGGTTGGTGTTAACGCGGAGATGATATATATGATGAGACACATAGAACTTCAGTGGGTGTATAATATGTTGTGTTCATAAGGGGATCGGGCCAGTGCCTGATGGCGCGCTATGGCGGTTCGAAGTCGGGTAATGTGAGTAGCTGGCTTTTGAAATCAAGAAACTAGAGACTGTTTTCTCGGCTCTCGCTGGCTTCTTGGGTTACCAACCTATTACATTTAAGCGCACGCAATTTAACAAATGCAGAATTTAATGGGAAACATGTTCCGCCAGAAATCGGCCATCCTAAAAAATTTGCCGCCCCTGGAAATGTGACGCTCTAGGTAGTCGTTTTTGTTGCAGACTGTCGTTCGGATCATCCCGGACACCCAAATATGGAACCCTCCTAAGTAGTGACAAAGTCGATCTTGAAAACTAGCTCGGCTGTCGGTAGTATGGGTGGGGTCACTTTTGTCTCGCTCGCTATCACAAAAAAAAAAAACAATCTATCCTGGAGTATGCCCGATTGCGGAATACTAAACGGCATGTCAAAAAAAGAAGTCAAGGACCGATCTTCGCCTCTACAACTAGCACGGCTGTTCCGATGCCTCGCGTTCCCTCTGCTTTTTTTCCCTTGTCTCTTAAATCCTTATACCATCCTTTTAGAGCACCATGTAGAGTAAGATTTCCTATTCCCATGTGGAGTAGGATTTCCTATTCCCACCTATCCTCCAGTAAGTAGTGCCTATGTTGTTTTGACTTAGGATGCTTTTGCACCGTGGGTAAGACAATTCGACAAAAGGGACTTTTGGGATTTCCGGAATCGAAAGTCTACTTCCGATCTCCAACCCGGTTCCTCGAACGTCTTCCCACCTTTCTGTGGTGTGATCTTCTATAGATCTTTCTCATAACAAGTCAGATTTCGTAACTCGTCCTTACCTTGCTTATCCTGTTTCGATGAACAAGGGGGAAAACGAATTGTCTTTTACTGGTGTTTATGCCTGAAAAATGATTCCGACTTCCCGGAATCAAGAACAGAATGGGGAATGACTTCGTACTTATACCTGAATTTTAACAATTGTTATATTTTCTCTTGGCCTTCCTTTTCCGTCTCTGAAGCAGGCACGTTTTTATATGATGAAATCTGATACTAGTGAGAGTGTCTTTGCATGAAGCACTAATGTGATGACGGAAGCACTAATGTGAGGTCGGAACCACACAAGAAGACAAACTCCGGCGTTGGGATCGATAAGTGGACCTCGAGTTGAAAAGAGTTTCTATGGTGACCGAAACCAATCAACAGTACATTTCTTGGCCCCACGTTGGATGCGATTTGTAACGGCGACCGGGGCAGAAGTGACATTGTAAGATCTCGCCCACACTATTGATAGTTGAGCTAGCTATAAGGTCCGAGTACACCTTGCCACTACTGAGGAGGTTTTTGGTTTTTGTAATCTGGGATGGTCTAAACGACCAAGACCAAAGCCTGCGTCCATACATTAGTTTGACAATATAGTTCTTCGGTAAAATAAAAAGACTTGGCAACGAAGTAAAATCTAGGCAATATGGGTATCATTTGAATCGGAGTGTTGAGGCGAATGCATTAGAGTAGTGACGGTGACGTTAAATGAAAATTGTCAATGTTAGTCTTAAATCTATAGTTTTCGTACTCACTGAGATATGTTGTAGGACTCATGATAGCGTATCTTCGAAGATACATGAGTCGGTTACGAAGAGGAGGTGAAAAGCAAAATCTTTAAACACAATATCTTGTTTGCGGGCAGCCTTTTAATAACATTTTCTAAAAGTTGCAATTTTGTCACGGTACTCTTGGCACGCATTTTATTATTTAATTTAATTTCATCTAAGATATGGTTAGGATCCAATATACACGAATTATTCGCGCGATGTTCCCTTGGAACGTGCGGGAAAATAAGGTTATTTTGCCGCACGTTTTTATGAAAGCGAACATCGCGCGAAAAATTCGCGTTTATTGGATTCTAGAATATACTTTCAATAATATAAAAATAGTATTTAAAGTTGCAATAAATTGGGGGCACATAGATAGGAAATTGTTCAAAAATTTCAAAATATTGTTATACTCGTATATTATAAAAAGAAAATTTTTCGGGCTACATTAGTACACTTCAGTGACGTGCAGTGGAAATTTTTCATAGTCAAGCAGTTGGGCGCCCTAAAGCCAATGTAGCATAAACAAAAATGGACTGTATAATAGAATATGGACAGTTACAAAAACATTTATACCAAGCGGCTTTAAGTCTTAAAGAAGAAATCAGGAAAGATATAAATAAAATATTGGCACAAATATTCGGAATACAAAAAAAAAAAAAAATATTAAATAAAATATTACTAATAAAAAAAATGATAAATAAATATTATGTTAATTAAGACTAAGAAAAATTCAGGGGTATTTGAAATAAATAAATATTCTTTCGCCATTGCCATTTATTTGTATTCCAAATCTATGCGCCGTTCTTTAAGTAAAAACTCTTTAATCACATTATCAAAAAAATCGTTTTCTCTTCGCATTTATATAAGAAGATCCTTTTCAACCGCAATTAAAGCAAGATCCGAAAGTCGTTCTTGGGATTGGCGATTTCTCAAAAATGTGTGAACGCGCTTTAGTGTTGAAAATGACCTTTCCGCAGTTGCCACTGTGACTGGAATTGACGTTAATAATTTTGCTAAAATATGAACTTGCTTAAAACCGTTTGCGACATAAGGCCGTTTTTGAAAATAATCGAGAATTTTACTAGGATTCGCGTTTTTAAACTTATCTGAAGAATAAATAACTTTTAGCTCATTTTTCAACTTTATTCTGTCGAAAAATTGACCGTGATATTCAATAAGTGAGTCAAAATTTTTATCGGGAAAATTTGACTTGAATTTAGAAAAATAATTCGGTTCAAGCAACTCTAAAAATGAAAGATCTTTAAACGAATGGAATCGATCTCGAATTTGCCCGAGAATAACATCTATAATCTCCCGAAATATCCGCCGTAAATTTTGTAAAGGATCTATCGCATTTCTACATTTCTTACGTGGTGGCTGATATTCTGCTGTAACTGTCGAATAGAAATTATCAAACTTTTTAGAAAAGTCATTTTCAAGCCAATTTTCAAATTCAATAATTTTTTGGCTTGCATATGAAATGTTTACCACTTTGCTCTGAATAATATTAAATAATATATCAGTTTTCGAAAAAATTTCAGAAAAAATTAACAGATATAATTGAAAATCTGACTCTGCGAATTTTTGTAAGTATATATCGGAAAAAGTCAAGGAATCGCCATCCCAGTGTTGAGAACCATTCGAAATTGTCTCAAAAACTGTACAAATTTCATGCTTATGTTCAAATATAACGTTAATAATACGCGAATGATAATGCCAACGCGTTTTGGAAACCGATGGTAAACGACGATTTACTATATTTGCAAAAAGGTCCGACCTTTTAGTGGATGTATTAAAAAATGATGCGATTTTATTGATGTGCGCGAAAAATAATTTAATTTCCGGAATAAACTCAACTGCTTTAGACAATACTAGATTTAGTGAATGAGCGTAACATGGAACGAAAATTGCCGATTTATGTTTTTCCCGAATTAAAGTCTGAACTCCACGAATTTGAGAACTCATTACTGCTGCGCCATCGTAACATTGTGCAATTAATTTCTTATCGATATTAAAATTTTGCAATTGTTTTAAAATGTGAGAGCTTATTGCTGTAGCTGTACGATTAGCGCTTACATCCAAAAATCCGATAAATCTTTCTTCAATCTCATTTGATATTGTATATCTAAAAATCATCGTTAATTGTTCCCGACCGCTAACATCTGGCGTTTCGTCGACCATTACAGCTACAAATGGAGCCTCCTTTATTTCCAAATTGATTTTATTTCGAACCACATTAGCTATAGCGGAAACAAGATCGTTTTGGATTCTATTAGACAAACCCGAAAACGCTGCATTTGCTTTTATAGAATCTATGTGGGACTCAATTATCGGATCGTACAAACTCAAGAAATTTACGGTTTCGATAAAATTACCACGATTATTTGAAGAAGAGTCTTCATTATTTCCGCGAAAAGGAAGCTCCTGTTTTGCCAAAAAAATTACAGTATCGATTAAACGTTTCAAAATATTACGATTACGCTCAACTTTTTCATTATGCAAACTAAAATAACAGATATTGCCACCTGGTTACTAAGCATAAACTCTATACGCTGAGAACCAAAATTATCTAATTTAATTAACGACTGAAGATGTTTTTCGGAACTTGAATGCTTTGCTGCTGAGCCCGTAAAATTATTCAAATCACTAAATCCAGCTTTATTCCAAACAGATTTTTCATTCGTGAACAAAAGACACGGCCAGCAAAATAACTTATTTAATTTACAGCTTCCCGTTAACCAAATGTACTTTTCATACGTTTCGATATGGAATTTTCGCGTAATATTTTTTAATTTAAACTCTAAACTAAGATCTGGCTTCGGTCTATCCGATTCTATAATTTCTCTTTTCTTGGCAAAGGAAAGAGTTGAAAATCCCGCTTTTAGTACGAAATCCGTCGCGCAGCAATACTCCGACATAATGCGAAAAGAAAACTTACCACTTTTATCACAAATCAAATCAATTAAATCACTACAAACGGTCAAAAAAACTTCAAATCACAATTTAATCAAAATCACCCGATTGCACTGATTTCCTCTTTTAAATTGCAACGGAAAATCCATTACATAACAAAAACAAAAGCTCTACTGGAAAAATCAAATTCCCATAAACATTCCCTGCATTGGCAACATTTCATTAACAAGCATCATTGGGCTTTATCCCACACACAAAAGCAGTCGCGCCAGTGCTTGACTTGTCTCATATAAATTTGCGAACAAAACAAAAAAAAATCGTTGCCCAATGTACTACAAAGACCTTTTCCATAGTCCTCCGCGTGGGCGCCCCCTGGTAACGGCAGTGTATCAATTCGCTGACGGCCAATGTCTTAGCGATAAGACAGTTTGGAAAAGGCAGATAGCTGTAGCCTGAATGGCTGACGAACACCTAAGCGTCTCAGGTCTAGTAGGATGGAATGACTTGCGTAGTTGGACCTGCTACATAGTTGTGTGGGCCCCAGCACGTTTATTAAACCATCTGAAGCAGCTATCTCCGAGGCCATCCCCTGAATGGGGTTAAGCGACGTGCTGACAACTCGTCCTTGTAAAAACCACTCCATGTCAAGAAACCTGGAACAAAAGCCTCGGATTGGACGGATCAACAACGACGACCACGCAAACGAATAAAGGATTATTCTTTCGGATCCTGGAATGTACGCTCCCTGAACAAACCGGGGGCCGAGAAGGCCCTCCTTCAACAGGTCGAAAAGTACAAACTGAGCATTACTGCAGTCCAGGAAACAAATTGGCTTGGCAGCGAGATTAATGACAAGAAATCGCACACAATTTTTACAAGTGGCAAACCATCGGGCCGCAAGGAGTTTGGAGTAGCATTTATAGTGAACAATCACCTCAAACCGCATATTACTGACTTCAAACCCATAAATGAACGGCTGTGTGCAATTCGCATCAAGACTCGATTCTTCAATCTCTGGCTCATCAATGTGCATGCCCCCACTGAAGTTAAAGAAGACGCAGTAAAAGACGAGTTCTACGCCCGCCTTGAAACTTTCTTCGACTCACTTCCAACAAACGACGTCAAATTGCTGCTGGGAGACTTTAACGCGAAAGTCGGGAATGAAAGTTGGCATCGGGGGACCTCTGGAGGCCACAGCCTCCATGAAGAATGTAACGATAACGGCCAGCGACTTATCGACTTCGCCTGCAGCAGGAATCTAGTCGTAAGCTCTACGTGTTTCCCGCATCGACGCATTCACAAGCAGACCTGGAAGTCTCCAGACGCACATACCGTCAACCAAATTGACCACGTCCTCATTTGCAGGAGATGGGCGTCTAGTGTCATGGATGTCCGCTCCTATCGAGGAGCAAACTGCGACTCAGATCATCACTTGGTGAAGACGACCTACAGATGTAGAATTTCCTCAGTGCACCAGTCAAGAATCAGCCCTCCCAAAATCTTTGCGGTTGATAAGCTCTTGAGTGATGCTACAGCGGTGGCGTATACTACCGCCCTTGAGGAAAAACTATCACCTATGCTACACAACATCAGCAACACAGGCGTCCATGGGTTCTGGGAAGAACTCAAGGGTACCATCAAGGATGTCGCAGAGAAGGTCGTGGGATATAAAGCCCGGCGAGCGCGAAATGACTGGTTCGACGAAGAATGCAAAAATTCACTTGACGCGAAAAACGAGGCCTACAGACAATGGATTCAACGAGGAACCAGAGCCAGAAGAGAAAACTATGACGAGCTACGGCGAATATCGAATAGAATAATTAGACGTAAGAAACGTAAATACTTTGACGAGCAGTTGCTGAACATAAACGAAAACTTAGCTAATAGGAACACCAGACAAGCGTACAAACTAGTAAATACAATTAAGAACGGCTACCAACCCAGGACTAGCCTTTGTAAGGACAAGGATGGAAACATCATCAGCGACACCGATGGTATTAACAAACGATGGGCCTCTTATTTTGAAGAGCTTCTAAACCGACCATCTAACATCCCCACACAGGAAGCTCTCGACGATATTGTTGATCTAGGTCCACCCATTCAACCCCCGATAGTAGAGGAAGTTGATCTCGCGTTGCGGTCACTAAAACGAAATAAAGCGCCGGGCGCTGACGAGATTCCAGCTGAACTGCTAAGATTCGGTGGAACGAGTCTAGTTGATGCCATACATCAATTACTCCTGCGAGTATGGGAGAACGAGGAGATCCCAGACGATTGGCGCAGAAGCATCATCTGTCCAATTCTTAAAAAGGGAGATAAACTGCGGTGTGAGAATTACAGGGGCATATCACTAGTTTGTACGTCCTATAAAATTTTGACGAAAATTCTGGAAAATAGAATAAAACCGTACGCAGAACGAGTCATTGGCGAATATCAAAGCGGTTTCAGACCTGGTCGCTCCACAACCGATCAGCTCTTCTCAGTCAAACTGATACTCCAGAGGTGCTGGGAATACAACGTAAACGTGTACCAAATCTTTGTCGACTTCAAGCAGGCATACGACAGTATCGATCGTGGAGTACTGTACAACATCATGCTGCAATTTGGTATACCAGCAAAATTAGTGCGACTGACAAAGATGACGATGACCAACTCCGTCTCACAAGTCAGGATCCAGAATAGACTTACTGATCTATTTGAAACACGCACTGGTTTGAAACAGGGCGATGGACTGGCACCTAGCACTGGAATACGTTATTCGGGCCATGAATATGGACAACAGCAAGACGCTACTCATCAAGTCGACACAATTAGCAGCGTACGCCGACGACATCAACATCATGTCCCGAAGATTGGCTGACGCAGAAGAACTTCTGCATACGCTCGATACCGCTGCAAAGGAAGTTGGATTACGTATTAACGAGGGTAAAACTAAAATAATGATGCAATCGGTGACAAGGACACCTGCACAACCGAGCATCAACGTGGGGGACCTCAACATCGAGTTCGTGAACAACTTCATCTACCTGGGTTGCAACCTGTCAAGGGACGCCAACGAAACTGACGAAATCAAGCGACGGATACAGTTAGGTAATAAGACTTTTTTCTCGGTTCTCCCCATAATGAAATCGAAGCATGTGCACAGAAACACGAAGCTCCGCGTGTACAAAACCATTATACGACCAGTGCTATGCTATGGCTGCGAAGCATGGACCCTAACTCAAGCCTCCGAAAACATGCTAGACACTTTTGAACGTAAGGTTCTACGGCGAATTTTCGGGGCTGTTTGCGATAGAGATGGATGGCGCATCCGGTACAACCATGAGTTGTATGAAATGTACGATGAGCTGCAAGTCTCGAAAATCGTCAAACTACAACGACTTCAATGGGCAGGGCATGTACAAAGAATGGACGATGATCGCATGCCTAAGAGAGTAATGAATGCTGAACGAGTCGACGGAGCGAGACTGCGAGGACGACCGAGATCTCGTTGGGAGAGTTCAGTAGGCGTCCACGCGCAGCTGCTGGGCTCCCAAAATTGGAGGACGCGGTCACGTGACCGAGATAATTGGAGGACAATGATCCAGGCGGCCAAGGCCCGACGTCGGGCTGTCGCGCCACGATGATGATGAATGTACTACCGAAATCCAAGATTCCCATTTTCTGGAATCAACATGTCTCTAGTATTTGGATGCACACATGGTACATGCATCTAAAGATCTAGGCACATTTTCCTATTCTAAGTTTGGTGTCTATGGTGTGCAAAATGTGGGAGGTTTGAATATTATCTAAAGTAATTGAACGAATGTTTTTAACCAAAAGAAGGCGTGGATCAGAATTTGAATGTGTAAAGGAATATTTGAATGATAATATGTATTCTTCAGCTTAAAGAAAAACATTGACTGAAATGATGATATGTGTATTGGTGTAAGCAAAGTTTATTATTGAATTGCTTATTTCGGTAAGTCAAGCAGTTTGGAATTGCTTACTACGAGTGCACGTCACTGGTACACTTGGTCTTTAATATAAGTTTTTGACTTCGGTCTTATGGAAGTTGGAACTTCAGCCGTGACTGCCATAAGTAGAAGGAATGGAAGAGTTATGCATTAACGAGCTATGTGAAATTATTACCATCGTTACAACACAATCAAAAATTTATTAGATTCTCTTTAAGCTACTGGTTTCACCTCTATGGTATATGTACATAAAATACGAGTGATTTAAATTTGACTGCCTGTTCGGATCGATTCTCTAGTGTTTCGGTCCTAAGCGCGTTTATAGTTGAATGTCACATAAAAATGACGAACATTTCGATAAAGCTGTTTCCTATACAGCAGACGCACCGCTAGCTACTCTGGATTTAAAAAAAGGACGTGGACGGCACAATCACAACTTTATTATGTATATTATAACAATTTCCCAACAACAGCTACGCAAATAAAAACTCACTGCTTTTATGATCGCTTCGTCCAAAAATACCGTCCAAACGTGGATCCATTTCGCATTTGAATCAATCTACCATTCAAGACGAAGTTTATCAATTGTGGGGCTGACATGTAGCTTGTGTCCTTCCTGCTAAATATTCCTAATTCAATATTGTTTAGAGAAAATCTGCGCGAAACACACTATGTCAGTGCTGACAATGGAGTGAGGATTTGGAACGCTATATACTGGTATATCTGTGGACACACTACATTCAATGTAAATTTCCTTTCATCGTACATAAAAATAGATTCGTCCTTGTAACTGCAATCCTATCAATGTTCTTGTCGTCAGTCTTGTCTATGATGGCGGGTAGTGTTTTGTATCGCTCACCATAAAACCATTTCAAACTCCCCCAGCCACATCAAGATGGAATCTAGGATATTAGATATATATAGTACGTATGTATAGTCGCAAGTGAATCGAACAAAGGAGCAAAAAAAAAAAACCTGGAAGGAGGAAACCATATGCCAAGCAGAATCGCTTGGCTGTCTAGTACTCTGTGGCCTAGCCTCCCCCCATTGATATTGTAGATACCATAGAAGGTATACTGAGAAACCATTCACTACGGTTCCGGAATAATGTAAACATGGCGCAAAATGTCGCCCTTGATGGAAGAGGGATCGGTATGCTTTCGTTTCGAGACTCTTTATTTTTTTTTTGCTTCAATTTAATTCACTCCCCAAATTCAAGCAAATGTCGCAGCCAGTGAACAAGTTTCGTCGTTCTTTATTGGATTTCAGGCATCTTCTGTCAAGGTGTTTTGGTCAAAATTAAAAGAAGGTTGCAGATATACAATGCGCGGGCAAAAAAAATCATTAAACAAATCGGGGGAAAATGTATCTGCTGAGCTGCGATATACTGCTACACACGAATTTACGTGTATATCTTTGTTGTTTTCGTAAGAAAAGAAAAAAACAATCGCAGATTTAATAAATATAAAATACTATTTCAAATGGAATACAAATTTGCCTTAACCCCTATGGGGCACAGCGTGTCAACTATTCCATGTGGCTTAGCTGACGTTTCGTTGGCATAAACCAGTTCCGGACGATGCACCTTGCCAGCATGGCTGCGACAAGTCGGGAGATGTTGTGGCTTATTGTTACGCCCCGCACCACAGGGGGAAGATAGCACAAACATCTATGGCAACGGAAGCCGGGGACAGGACCTGATCCCGTAACGACCGTAGTCAGACAGGTATGAGACTGACGCCTCTACGCACTGAGCTGTCAGCTAAGTCAATCTCAGCAAATGGCCACGGGCAAATAAAATTGTTCGGATTTATCTTCACCTAAAAAAAGAAGAAATAATGAATCTAGAAAGAAATTTTTAGTTCCCGTGACCTCGACTTATGTTTTTTTGTGTTATTGGTAAAATTCTCGAAAAGCCTGCCCCTGTTTCTAGTGTATCCGGGCTTAAAGTTGTTAACGATAACTCAAATTGATGATTTTCGCAAGTTTCGGGCGAGGGGAGAAGTGCCACTGGCGATACATTCGAAATCGTTTCGAAGAGAATCAAATCTAACAGCAACAAACGTGCGGGAAGCCATCCACCCCACATCGGGCGCCAAAAAAACAATTTGGGAACCTCAAAAGCCTATGAGACACGCTACCAAGCAAGCTGTGGTGAGCCTCAGCGGCTGGATTACGTTCTAAAATATCGTCTCAGATGATTTATGATATCTAGGAGGAGGTCGATAGCTCAATATGCCGTGGCCACATGGATCCTTTATGTTCTTTTCAATCTGTGGTGTGTGGCACCACACTAGGTTAGGTTAGATCAAGGGTGGCCATGATGCATCACATCACACTTAGACCACTTACGGGTCCAGTGTGATACCACCACTAACGTTTCACCTCACTAAAAAAAAACCTGGTTCCCAAACCAGCCTTTACCGGCAATGTATCGATAAGGCTGTATTATGTTCAAATCCTTAAGGTCTTCCAAGTTAAAGTAAGACCAGGCTCAGGATTTTCTTCCTTCTGATGACCAATGCTGGACAGTGACATAGAAGGAGTAAAACGTTCTGGCCCTCATCCGAATTTTCACAGCTATTGCAGGAACCTGGCACATCAATAAGCTAAGTCATCTCAGCATGCCTATTGGAAGGGTAGATCGGTGAACACTGCTCTGCACTTGTTGGTAGCATATATTGAATAATCTCTGAGTTTCAAGAAGTATACCTTGATGGCCTTGGTCGCTTTAACAGCGTCAAACCGGCGGCTATTTCAAATGCTGTCTCGAGTTTAGGTGTTGACGGCCCACTCAGTGAACTTACTGGTTTGCTTGGATGCTTAAATCTAGGGTTATTAGTACCAGTCTAGGATCATCGATAGTAAGTTGACAGGTATGTGGGGGCACCCCCAAGGGGTTGGACTGCAAGGTAATTACTTATGCTGACGACATTGCCATTGCTATCTCTGGTAAGTTTCACTGGGTCCTTAGTGAAATCATGCAGAATGCCCTAAATTTCGTATTTCAATGGGCTAGGCAGGTGGGTGTTTGTGGTCAAACCGAGCTTGTTCTCTTCATCAGGATCAATACTCTACCTTCACCGGTGCCACCATTGCTGGAAGGGAAGAAACTTACTCTTAGTAAGAAAGCCAAATTCCTGGGACTTATATTTAATAGGAAGCTTTCGTGGAGCGCGTTACTAAAGCAACTGTTGCTCTGTACACATGCAGGAGGGTCATTCACCTGAAATGCGGCCTGCGGCCGAAGGTGATCTTCTGGCTCTACGTATTGATTATACGCCCCATACCATATTAATCTATGTGGTAATAATTTGGTGGACGGTGCTTAACAAAGCGTCCTACAGGAATCTATTGGAGAAAGTTTTAGCGACTATCTTGCATAACAATCACTAGTGCTCTCAAGACTACACCGACTGCAGCACCTGGTCTGCTGCCTAATTTGCTTCCATTGGTGGCTCTAGCTGAACACATGGCTGCGGTAACGGCCACCCGACTTCGGAAACAGAACAGTGGACAGAGTCTATCAATGGTCACTCTGCTGTACTGTGCAATTTGGATATTCCTGTATTCCCTCGATAAAGGCTAGACTAGCCTGATACCTTCTAGGAATGGGAAGTAAATAGTACTTCAGAGGAGGAAGTCGTCAACTTCTTTACTGATGGCTCAAAAACGGAATAAGGGGTAGACGCTGTTGTATACTCAGAGAAATTGGATATTTACTTATCACTTCGTCTTCCAGCTTTCTGTAGCGTCTTTCAGGCGGAGATTACGGCGATTACCGAAGTGTTAGAATGGCTGGGTCGTATAGTCGTATCCCCAAAGAATATTATGATTTACACCGAGAGTCAGGCGGCGATTAAAGCCTTGGGCGCTGCTTTCTCCAATTTTTAAATCGGAGTGAAATTTCGCTCTGCTCTGAAGGAGCTTAGTAACTTTTCAACATTAATTTGTGCTATATTAGTGAGCTCAGCGGCAACTGTAAGGCAGACGAGCTGGCTCGGGCGGGTACGACCTGTGTGGACATAAGGTGTCTTCGTACTATCTATCTATAGAAGTATGCAAGAATCTAGTCAAGACGAGCGCACTCGACCTTGCTAACGTCGGATGGCTAAACGGTAGTACCATCAATACAACTAGCCAGATTTGGCCGACCTTCAATCCCCATCGTTCCTTACGGCTGCTAATGCTGGAGAGAAAGAATCTCAGAAGATCGTGGGTATCATCATGGGGCATTGACTGATGGGTGAGCATGCTAGACGTCTGCGGCTTCTATTCTATGACTATTTCAGAAGCTGTGAGGATGAGGAGGAAGATGCAACAATACTTCACTTCCTCTGCACCTCCTGCTCTTGCTAGTAAAAGAAAGGAAACTCTAGGGTCTTTCTACTTTTTGACCTGAAAGGCATAAATGCTGGTCATCTACTTCACTTTATTGACAGCTCCGGATGGTTTGATATCTAGGCTCTCGCGGTTTTTAAACTTATGAGGTATCACAACAGACCCAGGGTGATATATGTGGGCTATGCTCTGCACGGCAGCAAATCTAATCTAACCTAACCCCAGTGTTTTTGTTTACATTATTTATTCTTAGAATTTTATTAAACCAACTTTACTGGCTGCTTACTCATAATGTCAGCCAGTTCACAAAAGCCATAAACCCCCATTTCAATTTCCGTTACACATTCTCCCCCTAAGTACTTGTAATTTTATTTGAAAAAATTTCATAAAGTGAAACTCAGCATATTGCATTTGTATCCTTGAGCTCCTTATTGCATGCTCCACACGAATGATCATATGACTACAACAAAACTCAGTTTATTCACTCAACATTAAATAAACCACAATGCGTACCCTCAAAGTGTTTTAGAATTACATTTGCTGTGGTGGTGACTCCACGACGAGGCGGCAAAAAAGGACGACAGCGATACTTGGATCATAATTCATGACCGATAGAGTACTCTAAGAACCACCATATTCGAGCCATAAGATCCCGGGCACCAAACTTTATGGTGCTCATATTGCTGAAGTGTCATCCTGCGGGAAAAGTAGTTACGAGCGATGCCATAAAAGGAATGAATATTCTGTATCTAGTGCAATGGCTCTTTTACGAGGAATAAATAGATGAAATTCTTCTGTTGAAGTTGCGATGGTGACCTCATGACTTTGGTGTACAATATTCCAAATAAAAGTCGTCAGTATCATCATCATCATCACTGCCACCATCACCATGGTCCTCGGTTCCAACTACACGATTCGTAACTATACTTTTCCATTACGGATAGCCATTTGTACGACTGTAGTGTTGTGCAGAAGTGTACGAGTAGTCATTGTTGCCAGACGATTTATAGCCCAACCAAAAAGGATACATTCTTTCAAGTCATCGCGTCTTCGTTCTATTTACAATATCCTTCGGGCGACGACGTTGAGCCGAGTTCTCTTCTTAACGATTGCCGGCCGATTATGTCGCTACATCAGGCACTAGCCCCACGAAGGATATCGTCTGATTAATTAGATTCGATAACGATCATCCTGCCATGATTGACGACGAATCGCGGTAAAATATCTTTTTAATATTTATGATTATTACTCGTACAGCGATGTAGTCGGAGACGACGAAGGAAAATTTCTTCATTAATTTTCGATTTTACGGCCACCGTGGAATTTGTCGGAGATTGTGATTCATGATTCATAAGAATTTCAATCAACAAGCTAATCATGCAACAGAAGATGGATTAAGATTTTAGCAACATTGTTCAACAGCTTAAATGGATTTCGTAGTAAATGGGATTGTAAATACCAAGAGCAAAGACATTGACACTCCTTGAAATCGAGTAAGAACATAGTGGGCTGTAAATGAATGGAATTTTATGGTCTTCTTGGATGGAGGATAATAGAATAGGATTTTCTGGATTGGTCTGTGTATACAATAGGAGGTTGCGTAGGACGGTGTTGGATGACATCCTTTTGTGAATTCATCAGTCTGAAGGTCAGGCCATAGTTCCATGTAGAATCAATAGCTTTTGTTTTTATTCATAGATTCATGGAGAAGAGAGAGAGTTTGATACTCTTACAAGCGTATTTTAAAGAGATCTCTACTAAAAGTGTGTAAAACAAAAAGATTGAAAGCAATTAGCCATTATCAATAAAATATCTGAACAATTAACCAATTCCGAGGGTTCATCGTAAAAGGACTTTAAGTGATTACCAACCGACTATTGTTCAATGATCCACAATCATTTCTATTCGTTCCCGTAAAATGCATCCTTCTCGAAATCAAGCCACAATGTCACCAAAGTTTTTCCATCAAAGACAATAATTCCAGGGGAAAAGAAAATCCCTTGAAAATCACGTCAAACAATAGGCTATTCAACTCTCATCACCACGACCATCGTCCCGGTCGTCGCAATCGTGAAAAGAGCAAAAATGGAAAAACTTAAATATGGAATTTGATGGGATTAAATTTTCGAAAAGTGCAAAACCATCTGGGTGCTAAAAGGGGACCTGCACGAATGCAAAGGACCTGAGTGGCAAAGAACAAAAAAGAAACCGATTCGATAAAATTTTACGATAGGAATAAAAATGAAGCATTATTGTAAGTGGAGTGAGCCAGTAAGTGGGCTTATGTCGATATCCTCGAATCCCTGTTGATTCTTCAAACGGCAAGGATGAGACGAAGGATACATAAGGATCTGGGTATCTTTCCTGTGTAGATGTGTTCATCAACTAGCTGTCTGACGATTGGCATGGGTAGAAAGATGTTGACGATGTCGAGTGCATTATCCGAATGAGTTTTAGTGATAAATGGCCGGATAGGCTTTAACATCGAGCTTTCGATTCGACGGGTGCAGACAGGATGCGAAATTGGAGTATTAGGTGGACAAATATTTAGCAGGCTTTGAAGAAAGTGATCTTAGCCTTGAATTGCACGCGCATAATGAATCAGAAGTTAGCTTTTTCTAAAGGACTGCTATTACTGAATATAAAAGATTTATGAGGCATTTCAAAGTGAATGCTGAAAAATACTTTGTGAAAGCGTTCAGTTCCTTCCGGAAGCTACACGCCTTCAGAAGGCACCGTTCAAGGACTCCTTTCTTATACTGAGGGCCCATATGAAACTCTCAAGCTCCTTTTAGTTACCCGCTTTCCAGGTTCTGCCCTCTCAGGACACCTGCCAACATACACACATGAGAATCATTGAGTCTCGACTGGTCGGTTGAACTCTCTATCAGTTGTCATCTTCGACAAGGACAGTGTTAAATGCACAGTAGTGTTCTTTGAGCCTTTTAAAGCTCCTGGAGCCGATGGTATGTTTCCAGCTCTTCTGTAGACTTGACTAAACATCACCATCTCTCCGCTAATCGTCGTTTTCAGGGCAAGTAAGACATCGGGATATATACCACGATCAGGGCCAGTTAAAGTGTAACTAAAGGCGCTGGCCAGGAAATTTTGGCGCCGTTCTCTAGAATTTTTTTTTCAAAATAGAGCCTACTTGAACAAGAGCGGTTGGGAGAGTGACTTTTCAAGCGCCACTACTGTCCATTTCGCGGTTTGGTTTCATACTAATATCGTCGCCGCTTGGAGAAAAGCAGTTGTAAGGGTGCTTTTTTGTTCGGGCGGTTTTGCTTGGTACTAACTATGGTCGGTGCCTTGCCGGCCTTAAATATTTTAGCACACTTTTCATTTAATAAAAAATGGCTCGAAACATTTTAGCTTAGTCCTTAAAAATATATACTAGATAAACACAGGAAAACCCGCTTCAAAATCTCTGTTTTTACTGTTCTGTGGCGTCTTCTTTTAGTCAGTTTCTCCCTACCGAAGGCAAAGAAAAAATTGTTCACAAAATAAATTTGACCTTCATTTTTTGCCAATGAGGTTTATAGAAGTCAATGTCAACCAAAATGATATAAGAAACCATAAATATTAATAATGCTGTAAAAACGATTTAAGAGAGTTTGTGCTTGCTGGGGTTATTCCCTTTCTTCCTTCTCTCTCTCTCTCTCAATTACCCTAACTCCTTGTCGGGCAGAGCGTTCCATGTGGCCCAGTTGACGTTTCGTCGGCACAAACTAATTTCGGAGAATGCAGTTGCCAGCATGCACCTCCTGCACATCCATGGGCACGAACGTCGTCGTGGACGAGATTCGAACCCGAAACGCCGGTAGTCAAACATGAGACTGATGCCTCAACACACTGCGTTCGGTCACCGCTCTATGGTACTAATCTAGAGCTCGGAGTTCAAATCTCGGCGCGACCAAAAACTGCCTGTGGGTACCAATAGAACTCTCACAGTGCTCCGAGCTTTAGTGCATGCTGGCAACCTGCACTTCCGAAAAAAAGACATGCTATCGAAACTTCAACAAGGCATATTAATGCTAGGGTCAAGGCCGTTTCACGCACCTTGCATCTATTTTTTCATCTTTCAACACTTATCTTATCCATGTACCATTTTTTTGTTGAATAAGATTTTCCCTCGTGTCGTTTCACCCTTGGAGTCCTATTTTAGATTGCGCTGCCGAAATTTGATCACCTTTGAGGTTCGCATTTGTGCTTCACGGATTAGGCAAAATGCGTCACTAACCCTAGCAGGAGGCACCAGTATCGGTTGTAGGGCGTCAAACCTGTCACTTACTACGAAGGTTTCGGCACTTAGGTGTCCAGGATGGTGCGCATGACCATAACGTCAGTCTCAGACCTCACTTGTATTTGTTATCAACAGCACTAAAATATGCGAATCCATTTATATATAACCGCTACAGATGATTGGTGCAGCTGTTGAGACGATACGCCCAACAACGGACAAACTATTATAGTATAAGATTCCAAGACTACCTTAAGGTTTTTTCAACGAGACTTATAAATAAAAAAAAATGTCGAAAAATTTCCCAAAAGCCCCAGAATAGTCGGCCCATGTGGAATCTGTGTGATTTTATCTAATTATTAATATAATAAATCCAAAAAAGGCAGTCGATTAGACGCTCAGTACCGTTAGTTAAAAGGCGCAAAAACCGAAAGCGTTTAAGAACTTAAAGCTACCTTACGGTTTTTAACCCCACGAAGTACTGAAATAGTTGTCAAATGATCGCAAAAGCTAGAAAATTTTGGCTTAGTGTGACTTTATCTAGTCATTGAATCTAAAACGTGCATTCGCACAAGTACGCGTTGCCGTTAGTCACAAGGAAAAAAAACTTTTTCAGACCAGCCTTAAGGGTACCTTTTGATTTTTAAATGTAACGTTTAATTAAATAGATTCGAGATATGGTGTCCCTAGATAATGACACCTTGTTCAAATGGACAGTCTGCACATACGAGTATGGTAAAGCTAGGACTGTCGGTAAGTCACTATCGCACTGGAGATTGAAGCCCAGGATTCGAAATTGTATCGTTGGCGCGTGAAACTGTGAGAACCGCATTCAATCGGATAAATCGCGAAATATATATAACTAAATGGAATTGTATTCAGATCTAAATTGAAAAAATTAACTCTCAAATCCGGGTTTTCTCTTTGCGTCCTCTTTGGTGCCCTTTTGGAGTCGGTGCACTAGGCGAACGCCTGCTGTGCCTTGGTATTTATTCCCAAACATGGTAACAAGGATTTAACTAAATCCTGGAGACCGATTAGCCTAACATAATTAAAAGCGACTCTTTGACGTTCATACCAGGCAATTTGACTTTTCGGAAAGCAAGTCAACGGTGATCGGGCTACATTGTCTTGTAAGGACGATCGAAAAATCCATTAGTGAGAAGGAAATCGCCTTATGCAGTTTCCTGGACATTGAGGCAGCTTTTGTTAACACCCGCTATGACTGCATATCCCGTGCCCTGGGCTATACCGTCTGCCACTATCACGTCGATACAAGTCATGCTATGCGTAAGGCAGACTCTACTCAAGGCAGCTCCTCCATAAGCGTTAGTACTATAAAAGGCTGTCCACAAGGAGTGGTTCTCTTGCCGCTTAAAATTATTTTTTTTTTCATTGAATAATTAAATGGCGATTCTATAACGGTACTCGAACTTATACATCTGCAATTTCTACGAAAGATCCTTCTACGTGTTACGTAGTTTCAGAATTTATCATTAGATTTCCGTTTGAATTTCCCAGAGGCTGGAAAAAATAGATAAATAAACATAATCTACCAAAATGTTTATAACTTTGTAACGGTTAAAGACAGAGTGTTCACTTAGGTGTCAATTTTCCACAAATGGTCGGTACTGTCTACCATTAAATTATTTACAATCTGAAGCGTTACCCCAAGTATAGTGGCCTAGGAAGTATCTCTTATTTAGCCGTCCTGGTGTCTAGCCAGACGCTCATTAGCAACTACGATCATGGGCCGACTGGAGAATTTATTTGTCGCCATCAATTTACCCTGAACTCATTCAACCCTCAAATTAAGTGGGATAAATGGAGCATATCAATCACTCAACTTATCGGGCAGACTTCTTTAATTGCGCCTAATTTTCCCCCGAATAACTACACTCACTCTTCGTTTATTATTCAGCAAAACAAAATTATCTTAAGGATACCCGTTGCACATCTTCGCTCGTCAATCTAAGAAAACTTCACGATACCCGCACATGAATTCGTAATACATTTGCCTGGAATGACAAACAACACAACAATTTAATTAACATTACCTGAGAGACTGGAAAAAGAGGGAGTGCACAACCGAAGAAAAATCATGTCATAAAGGAAGAAATTGTTGCTATTCAATCATTCGTTCATGTTGTACTCGTATGCAATAGTCGCAGCCGTTTTACTACTTCGAACAACATATAATGTTCCAAGTCACGCAATCCTGTACAATATCTTTTCAATTAATGCTACTTACCAATGACATATGTATACCTGTACACATACGAGTTGTATTAGCAGGACGACGCGACGATTCCTTGGAATCAGTGAATTTATTTTCGCTATTGCTCTCATGAAGTCAAAGTGTACAATATACGGCTAACAGGTCACATCGTATATAGGTATATGAAACCAGTCCCAGAACGCCTGAACAATTGAATGAAAGCTGGAAGCCCAACTCCATATATTTTCATTCATAAGAGTTTCTTTTCCTTTCATTCAGCAACAACAGTAGGCTTTTCCATAGATTCTCCATCTTCTTTTCGTCCTGCGAACAGCATACACACAATTGACAGTCCACTTGCTCATTCATAGCACGTATAAAGAATGCGGCCAGAAACCAACTATACCGAGGAAAATGGCTTTAGGCTACCTCACCAATAAACAAAGGCCCCACTTTTCCTTGCCACCGTTCCCAAGGCTTGGCCATCGAGGGATCAAGGAAAAAAAAGCAATACGTACGAGTATGTGCTCAACATGAAAAGACTCTCACTCTCTTTTTTCCGAGAAGGACATGCAAAATTTAGTGGAGGAACTTTGATAAACAAAGAATACGAGTACTATGAATAAATCTTGAGCTGTTTATTCATTAAGTGACGTCATGTCAGTACGACGAAAGTAAGCGGCCATGGCCACGAACGTCATCGTGGACGGGATTTGAACCCGAAACGCCGGTAGTCAAACATGAGACTGATGCCTCCTCAACACACTGCGCTACCGGTCGCCCCTACGTGTGTCTACGGTATTAAACTAATTTTTAATGTCCGCCGAAGCGTGGCATGTATTATGTTTTTCATAATAAGATGAAGGTTGAACTAAACATATCTTGAAAAAGTACTTTTAGGGATAATTTGATACTAACCTTACTCTTTGTTTTTTTGTTCTTTCCGATGCTGTCACGTTTGTATTATATCCAAAATTCTGGAATTTATATTGGTTTTCACTTGATCAACACGAGCCAACTATACGCACTCCACAACCACACTCATTAACGAAATTTATTTACGACCAAATAGAACAAACAAATAAAAATTATTTTTATTTTATTTACATTAAAACTACGCCTGGATACAACACTGGAATTCCAAAACACTGATTCACTGATAGATTTTATTCACTGACATCTTCACGGAACTTCGTAGACCTTTGACGCACCAACAATATTAAAATATTTACAACTTCTCTTTTATCGAAATTCAATATCGTGTAACGTAACGCACGTCTAAGATCACATTCTATTTTCAATTTTCAACAATTTTAAATAATTACAATTAAACAAACAAACAAAATAAAACAAAACAGAAAACCAAACACGCGGTAATGACGCCCGGCGAAAAGAAAAGCTCCCAGAAAATCGACCGTGAAATTTAACGTAATAAAATAATCTCGCGAAAAATCCAATTCAGACTGATTTAAATTTTCTGGAACCAGATACTGAAAAGTCCAAGTTTTCGCCGAAATCTTCCCAAAAATTTATGGAAATTGGAATATATGTTTAGATAAACTCTCTCACTCGGATGAAGCTTTTACGAAAGAGCTGCGGCGCTCCGAGGAAATGGCATGCTGATCGATTTTATTTAGTTAATAAGATTTTCAGAAATTAATTTCAATAAATTATCTGAAATTGAATGGTTGTTCACTTTGATGTGAACGCCGCTTGATGAATTTTACTTCAGGGATTTTGAGGAAAAATTTGTTTATTTTTATTAAGGGGAGCCGGTAGCTCAGTGCGTACCGGTTGTTCACGCGTTCAAATCCCGTCGTGACCATGGATGTTTCTAATGTCTTTCCCCTGTGATGTGGGGCGTAAGAGTAAGCCACAACCTTTTCCGACTTGTCGCGGGTATGCGGTTAAATGGGCAGTAGATGCATGCTAGCAACAGTTTGGGCCACATGGAAATACTTGATGCGTTATGCCCATTACGCCACATCCATCGTAAATACGGACAATGCGGTGCGTGCGTTGCGGGGCACGCACGCAACGCATTTATTTACGTAGGATGCGGAGAGTATCCAACGACAACACGATAAGCGTTAATGCGGGTTGCGTTGGCAATTGTCATTCGGTGTAAAATGGCTCCAGTCTCAGCACGAAACATTTTATTGATAGATCAAGATACAGTTTTCCAGAACGAATAATCATCCGCCGCGTGAAGCAGAAATTAAATGAAACATTTTTTTGTGAATACTTTTCAATAAATCGAATATAGTCCAGGCTAGGAGCGAAAAATAGGAGAAATAAGTCGTGTAGTTTCTGAATTTGCCACAATTGTTGGAGATAGTCCACTGAATATGCTGTCAATAGTCCCCGATGAGAGAGCGTTCGGAAGTGTAGGGGAGAGTGGGTCAAAGGAACCCTTTTCAGTTTTTGTTGATTGAACTCTACACAAAAATGTCCCAAGGGCGAATTCATAGAATTTCCTACAAAATGATATATCATAGCCTTGACTGATAAACTCTAGGCTAAATAAACTCTAGACCATGTGAGGAAATCAATATTTTCTGGAGTAGAGTATAAAGTACCATATACCACACCAGGCAATGGTATATAATTTTGTAGGAAATTTTATGCACTTTCGTTCAGCCTAAGGACATTTTTGTGTAGAGTCCAAAGCTTTTAAAATTATGAAGAAAACTGAAAAAAAGTAACCTTTGACTACCTCTCCTCTACACTTTCGGGCTCTCTATCATCGGGGCCTTTTGAGCACATATTTAGTGGACTGTCCCCAAAAATTTGCCAAATTTCGAAACTACAGGATTTTTTTTCCTTTTCAATCCTTCTTTTTCCATTTTATGAGCGTGTCCGTTTTGCCTAAACGATAAAAAGATGCAGCGTGTAAACCGCGGTTAAGAGCTGGCCGCTATTATATCAGCAAATTCTGCAGGATATTGTGCTGCTGCATGTGAATTAGCGGAGGTTTTCTCACACACACACACATATACCGCCACTGGATCCGTTGCAAATTCTCCATTAATTCAATGCTTCGAGAGCCTAGTCATAAACCTAACCGGAACTGTTGATAAAGCGATGTAGATAACCAGCACTTACGTCTTTTGACATCCAGGTAGTCAAATAGTAGACCCCAGAGAGTCCTTCCTTCTACCGGCCAGAGCAGGGCAGGAGTAGATGAACTGGCGGATGGTTTCTATCTCTTCCTCGACCTCACAGGTTCTACAATTCATAGCCAGTGTATAGAAGTCGGAGATGCCTAGCCTGAGCACCGTCTGGCATTATGACAGGTACCGCCAGTTAGCAACCTGATGTTAGCGCGGCTGATCGCATTTCGGATAGTGCGAAAGCAACCCAACCGTGTGCGAGCTACCCCTTCTGCGTAGCAATTACCTATAAAACTTCTGGGGCTAGACAGCCGTCACAGGGTGATATTGGAAAAATCGTCCAACTTATTAAGCACGGTAAGACATCCCATCACTGTTTTCGAAGTGGATATTCAGCATCGGGGGGTTTAATAGCCGATTGACTGTCGGTGTAAATTTTGATATCCCTTACCAATATCATACCATCTGATCAAATTTGACCCGGACTGGTTAAAAAAAAAAACATTTTCATGTATTTTAATACAAATCTTTATTATCGCCTTCAAAATAGGCTCCTTTTGATTCAATACAAGCATTCCAACGGTTTATCCAGTTTTCCATTCACTTGCTGTAGGCCTCTGCCGGAATGGCCTTTAATTCCTTCAGCGAATTTCTTTTAATGGCCTCAATCGACTCATGGCGCGTTCCCCGGAGTGGATACTTTAGCTTCGCAAACAGGACTGGCGAATACGGTGGCTGAGCGATGACTTCCGTTTCGTGTATGGCCAAAAATTCTTATCGTGGTGAAAAATCCATGAATTGTCTGCCCACAAATCTGGCCGTTTATGACGAATAGCCAATTAGTAAACCTTATTGACTGTTTGACCCGGTGAAACGAATTCATGGTGAACCACACCATCGTAATCGAAGAAAACGATAGCATTACCTTGATTTTCGACCGACTTTGGCGTGGTTTTTTCGGTTTCGGCTCATTTTCGACCCGCCATTCGCAAGATTGTTGGGCAGTTTTGACGTCGTATTCATAAACCCACGTCTTGTCACCAGTAATGATGCGTTTGATGAATGTAGGATCATCAGCTACGTTGGCAAGCATCTCTTTCGCGACCTCTACTCGACGTTGTTTTTGCAAAAAATCGCCCGACTAACTTTTTGCGTCGTAAACAAATAGCTGAATGTCAAAGAAGGTTGTACCAACGTAGGAAAAAACATAAAAGAACTACGATTGGGGTAAACCCCAATCATGCAATACTCTAGATGAATTTGAACCTGGTTAAAGCCAATAAATAATTTTGGTTGCAATCTCGGATGCATCGTTAAGACGTAAGACGTAAGTCGTTAAGACGTATTTCATGAAATAGTGCAGTTTGTATGGGAGGGGGTAGAGGAGGGTGAGGATTACAATAAGTTTTATAAAATAGGTTACAATTATCATAAAAGTGATATATTAAAAATTTCAAAGCAATATGTTTTATAGTTTCTGAGAAAATCTGATTATTGTAAATTTTCAAAAATGTGTCATTTTGTATGGGAGGGGGTAGAAGGGGTGGAGCGATTTAGCCCGTTCACGAACTTAGCCTTCATTTTTTGTCAAAAATAACGTGTGCAAAATTTGAACTTCATAGCTCAACGCGTTCTCGAGCTAGAGATGTCACGGACGGTCGGACGGACAGACGGACAGACGGACATCCGGTTTTGAGATATTCGAGTGATAATATGAACTTCTGTATCATTCATTTTTTTCTGCGAGCCTTATTTCTTAGCGTTACAAACTTTGTGGCAAACTTATAATACTCTCAGATTTCATCTAGAGTATAAAAATGTTACCGATTCGGTTTAAGTGCGCAGTTTGAATTGACCAGTCCGGGTCAAATTTGATCACAGTTACTTAGATAAAGGGACAAATTCATAATTCATTTCTCCTGAATATTAAGGTTTTTCCGTTTTTAGGGTTTTGTATTAAAAACAAAACCCTTATGAAATCGGTCAAATGTCTGTCCGTCTGTCCGTCTGTCCATGAAATATCTCACGAACGGCTGAAGCTACATACATGAAATTTTGTGGGAGTATGTAGAATTATTATAATTCACCGGAGAAAGCGATTCGTTGTAATAGGCTGACTTTAAGGGGATGTCCCCATGGAGGGGAAATGAAGGTCAACATTTTTGTTTCATCTGGTATAGGCAAGTGGGGTATCGTGAGAAAGGTAACACCGAGTACATTTCATTTCCGGTATTTTCATCAAATTTGAAGAGGGGAAAGGAGATAGAGGGGAAAATATGTGATCCGAGTTTGTCCCCCCCCCCCCCTTGCATTTCGATACCGTTATACTTAGAAATATGAAAATTTGCAGAAAGGCGGCATTTTACTAGTGTAGAAAACCGAAAATCGTAGAATTTTGATATCTCAACAAAAAAGGTTAATAATAGTACATTTCTATAGTTGCAGTTAGCATACCCCTGCACGCCTTAAGCACAGCCGAGGTCAAAAATATTGATGGCCAATGATAACCAACATCGTTGGCAATAACATCTTTAAGTTTCATTACAATCACATAATATTTAATAATAGTACATTCATTTAAAGTTAGGCATTTTGACACTATCCACACAAAAATTACACCTACCGGCCTCATATGTAGGTGTGAGTACTACTTTCATGTTGTTTCTCGTAGTGCGAATGGCAGTTATTTGATTAATCATTTTTGAAAGGGTCGTAATTGGCAAACTTTACCGAGTGGAAGGGGGGAGGGGTCCACATAGAGGCGAAATTAAGCTCAAATTTTTTTTTTATCGACTGGTATGGGCAAGTGAGGTGTCGTGAGAAAGGTAATGTTGAGTACATTCCATTTTTTCGCATTTTCTTGAAATTTGTAGAAAGGGGAATAGTGGGGGAGGAAAAACTATTAGTTTGTAATTTGCCCCCCCCCCCTTCCTGGCATCTCGAGGCTGTTAGAATTATGAAAACTTACAGGAAGGTGGGTTCCGAATAGCATATAAAATGGAAAATAATGGAATCTGTATATCTTCTCAGAATAGGTAAGTAATAGTTTATTTCTGTAGTTACAGTTAGCACACCTCTGCATGCCTTAAACACGTTCGAGGTCAAAAGTACTGATGACCAACGATAACCAACACCTTAGGCAATAATATGTTCTAAGTTTCGTTACAATCACGTAATATGAGTTGGCATGTAAAATGTAAGTGGGTAAGACATTTAAATTATGTTTTTTTTTGTCCATCTGAGTGGTATCAAGAAGAGCAAGGAGCCGATATTTATATACCAAAATAAGCGCTTGCTACAAAACTCTCGGATTGCGGGCGTAGCCCTCTATATTCCGGTTTTATTTTAGATAACATTCTTACCTAGGGGCATCCAACTTATTTAGGGCCGGTTTTTTGCATCACAAAAACTATGGTTTTTCCACTTCGTGCAAACGAGCAATTATCAAAGAGTGAGAATATCTCGAAAACTATTTAAGATACGGAAAAATTGCTTATAACATTTTGCATGTATTTTTTGTGCTACCTCGGTGCAAACAAATTTCACACGAAACCGCACAAACAGACAAATTCTCCACACCGTTGTTAGAAACTTTCAAGCGAAACAATTCAATGTGAAAACTGGTCATATCAGTGGCGATCGCTCTCTTTTGAGTGAGAAGGGGTAAATCAAGTGTCATGCCGCGGATATGTACTATGTGGTTTTTCCACTGCGTCTTTCGTGGTAGAGATAAGTGCAACATTTTTGCACGAAAAGGTTAGTACTAGGCTTCCGACGGGCCAAAATGGGACAGACACAAATCTACACTACAATACGTAGTGTAGAAATCTAGTGATTTTATTTCCCAGTAGAATGGCGGATTGAAATTAGCAACCCGTTCTCAAACAACACTACAAACTTCAAAAAGTTGTGTAAAGTCAAGCTATCCCATATCACTGTTAATTGCCTTGACCCCTTTAGTGTCACAGAAATCAGTGGCATCCCAAATAGCCATCGTGATAGCAAAGTGACGCCGATAGCTATCGACGTCCCTTGTACATCGCTATATTGCCCGCAATGTATTTCTTCCTATTCGATTGAAAGTGACGCGGCGTCCGGCGTCATTTGGACGTTCAAGTGCATCGGCATTAAGTATGTCTGGTTGACGTTTTGGTAGTATATAATTTCAGATAGTGCAGTGCACATACTATGCACTTTCCAAACCCGTTTGAATGAGACCCTCTAAGTGGAAATTATACCTCGCTTGGACATGCTCGTACGTTCAATGCAGATTTAGCCCTTTCCTTTTTCCATTAGATCCCATATTGACGAATCGTCCACTATAAAATCACAATTAATGACATCTCCCCAATTACCGTATAAAATCATCAACATATAATTTTCTTATTTTCCTCTATCATCATCGGAGGCATATGTTGTATATCATTTGTCGGATTAACGCCCGGTTAGATTTCCTCCTTTCATTTTGGCAACTCGCCGCCCAATCCCGTCCTCTTAGATCATACCAATTCCGTAAGTGGATAGGTTAGGTTAGGTTGGGTAATCTGGCTGCCATGACAAGCACAGCACACTTAGACCATAAGCTGGTCCATTGTGATACGACAGGATTCTATATTGACCCCCATCACCCCAACTAATTTTTGAACCAACCTGAGCTGGTGATAAAACGGAGGAGGCGGTCTATATTGACATCCACCAGATCCTCCAGTTCTGAGAAAAAAAGGAGCCAAGAGTTGATTTCCTCTTACTTGCCAGGGCCGGACAAGAACAGAGGAGATGGAAACAACTCTCCTCCTCATCGACGTCTCTACAGCTTCTGCAGAAATCATTAAAAGGAAGGCGAAGCCTCCTAGCATGCTCCCCAATAACTCAGTGGCCAGTAATTACTCCCACAACAGAACTGATATTCTGTCTTTTCAACGCTATGAGTTGGGATGAGCGAACAGGGTTTAGACGAGGCCACATCGATCTGGTTGCATGACATGTAAAATAATACCACTCAACCACCTAGCATTCACCTTATTAATAGCCTCGGACTTAAAGTATAGCCTACATGAATTAATAGGCATGCAATTGTTAGCATGTTGCTGCTGAATCACGCCCGTTATCCCCTGCCTAGCGAGCTCATCAGCGTGGAAGTTTTCACCAAAGCCACTATGCCAGCACAAGACAATATTAAAAAACCCCCTGCCTCAACGAGAGTCGAGCGGCATTCAGCTATTATCTTAGATGTTAACAGTGTAGACTCCAGCGATCTTATAGCGGCTTGGCTATCTGTGTAGATTGTGATATCCTTATATGGCACGGCGTGCCGCCTCAACCAGATAAGGGCCTCCGAAATCGCAGTAACCTCCGCCTGGAGGACACTACAGTGATCTGGAAGACAGAACGATAAGCTTAGGTTAAGTTGATCGGAGTAGACTCCTACTCCCACCCCGTTGTCAATCCTTGAGCCATCCGTATAGATGCCTACAGAGCCCGTCAACGGAAACTCGCCATCAATCCACTGATGACGAGAGGGGATTATACTTACAAAGTTCTTCCCGAAAATGAGTTTAGGGGAAGTGTAGTCAGTGCCAGCATGGATTATTAGGTGGTTCAAGACCACCGAGTGGCCGGTGCTCAATGAAAACCAGTGCCCTGTTTCACGAAGGCGGATGGCAGTGCAAGCAGCAAGCTGCTCCAAAGGAAGCAAGTTAAGCATAACATCCAAGGCGGCAGAGGGAGTACTTCTCAGGGCTCCACTAACGAGCAAATAGGCCAGTCTTTGCACTTTACTCAACAAGCTACACAAAGCCGCCGTCCGAAGAGCATTCCACCAAACAACAATACCATGCAAGTAGGCCGTACAATAGATACGTAGTTATAGCCAGTAGGCGATCTTAGGTTGAAGACCCCAACTAGTTCCAATCGCTTTTTTACAAGCGTAGAGAGCAACCGTGGCCTTCTTCACACGCTCCAGTATGTTAGGTCTCCAGCCTAACTTTTTATTTACTCCTAGGAATTTTGCTTTATCAGCAAAAACCAATTCGGTTCCCCCCAGCACTGGGGGTGAGACGACAGGTATCTTATACCTTCTAGTAAATAAAACGAGTTCCGTTTTGTTAGGGTTAACCCTTAAACCGCAGAGATTAGCCCAGCGAGTTAATAGAGAGAGAGCATTCTGTAGCATCTCACTGAGGACACCAGCGAACTTACCCGAGATGGCAATAGCGACATCATCCGCATAAGCAATGACTCTACATCCCAGTCCTTCCAGGCCCAAAAGCAGTCTATTGACCACCAGATTCCAAAGGAGCGGAGATAGAACACCACCTTGCGGAGTGCCCCTCTTGACACCTCTACGTTCCGAAGATGAACCCAAACTAGTGCGTGGAAGTGGATAGTCGGACTAAGTTATTATGGCTTAGTTTGGCAATAATTCACTTCAATCTTTATTAAAAAATATATAATAGTATCTACTTATCATAAACCTGAAACAAAATGTCTGTACTTCTTTGGTTTTTTAAACTCGGTCTAGCCATTTCTTAATATATTGGTTAGAGTCGTATGAGAAATCAGATGCCAATCTTAATGTACCTATATACTCAGCAGCAATTTCAGAATACCAAGAACTCAAAAACAAGCTCTCATAAGATTCCTGCCCAGGTTCATATTTAAATATTTCTTAATTGAAATAAAAAAAAAATTTATTTATTCGAAATTTAGATGCCTACGATTCAGAAATAAATACAAACATTTCTTGCAGATTCCTTAAAAAGACTACCTCTAGCTCCTTGTAAAAGTTAGGCAGACAGGCCAAATGAAATCTACAAGTCGAATTTTTTCACAATAGTCTTCTCATTTACCAAGGACACGACCATACCATGTAGCTCGTACAACATCTCTTCATCTGCTAGTAAAGCAATTGAAAGAAGAAGCCCAACGACGAAAGGAAAAAGTATGAAATCCTGTATAAGCATTTGCAAATAGCAGTCTACCAAAATGGAGCAGTTTAAAAGAAGCGAGCACTCATACCTTATTCTCCGAACCCGAGAGATCTACGTGTATCCTGGCTTGTCTTTTACTTAAGCATTGCGTTTTATGTGGATCTAAGAATGTGTATTCAGATTGTATATATCTATGTTTTTTTTTGCATACTCAACAACTCAACACTGTGTGTGCCGGAACTCATTCTGTCTTGGGTGGCAATTGTAGCCTCGAGTTTTTGCATTTCGACTGACAGACAGGTACTTAAAAAAATGAAAACAGGGAAACGTTCTTTAAATGAAAGGTAACTGGCAAAGTTGAAGGAATCTGAGCATATTAAATATTCTCTTAGATAGAGTGATATATCCAGTGTCCTTGGGTAGTTGAACTCAGTCAATATTGCAGAGGCTTCCAACGTTAAAGTCATTCTGAAAACTAAGGATCTCTTATATTCATGTCATAAATAATAAATTATGCCTCAATATTTCGAGTATCCTGCACAAGGGAATCATTAAAAAAAAATAATTATTAGGAAGTGTCAACTGGGGAAAATTTTTACATTCGCCTTTTCGTCGCTAATTCATCTATATATTTTAGTTCCAGCTTCCATGATCTATGACACTATCCCAACATCGAAGCCATTTCGCATTCGAAAAGACATAAACGCACAGCCCGTTGCCTCTGCAAACATCCTCTCCAAACAGCAAAACGGATTCGTGCCGAGGATTCAACTGGAAAAAATGGCAGTTACTGCCATGACTCCTGCTGTACGTGCGCCGTCGTCACTATCCGCAGGATACAATTTCACAGTTCACAACTTGCACGTAACCTGAAACACAATCAATTTTCGCATTTAAATGTTTGCTCAGCACATTGTGAATTGCTAATTGAATTCATCTCCTCCTTGCCGAGCAAACGTTTCCATGTCACGTTGAACCGCTCCCGTAGTCATAGTTACTGGTTGTTCCATTGTGCATGGCCTGAAACTCGACTTGCTTTTCATGTTTTGTGAACAATTCACATCCATTGTAGCGTATTTGGAGCTTAATCGTCACAAGTGACCAATGGTTTAATTGCAACACGACCGGGAGCATGCATGCAACTTAGCAGACGCTCTTCGCCTCTGTGTTCTCCTAATTTGTTGCCAACACAATAGCCTGAGTGTTCAATACTACAATTTATGCGTCCAAGGACTCGACATATAATTTCGTAACTATGTGTCCCCGAAAATGTAAACGTGATACGGATAATGGCTGCTTTATATCGGAAACGATAAACAATTTAGGTTAGGGATATGGGGATGAATTGAAGGTTTGTGGTTCGTGTTTCATGAGCAGCCATAAATTGTATATGAAGGATTTGTTCAGGTGGCAAAGGTGCAGAGAGGGCCACAAAGCCACTAAATGGATTGAAATTTGGTTAGAACTCGGACTGGACTGATTGAAATTTTAGGAAGTAATGGACAATTGGAAGGATAATTGGGAGGTTTAGTAATAATGCAAAATGTTTAGTTTCACTAATTTGGGAATTTTCAAAAGTATCGAATGCAGTGAACATGAAATTGTTAAACTTGAAATTCGAGACAGTTCATATACCAGGGACTGGCTTGCTGGGTCTGTGGGATGCAACATCCCAGCAAAAAACCGCACACCCCGGTAACAACCCCGAAAAGGCCAAGCTAAATTGTTATCCTGGCGTACCCACAATTTTCACTGGAAATTTTCGGACCTTTTTCAGTTTTTGTCTTATAACTTCTAAAAGTGGCATCCTAGGAAAAAAGTAGCATTGAATTCTTTTAAAATAAATAAAATTTGCTACAATTTGAGCGAAACCGCAGCTCACTAGGTCCAATAGGTCCCAAGATACAGCAAAAATTATCCATCGTTCTACTCTGCCTTCACGCCCCTCCCAAAAAACTTTGCTATTGGAGAAAGTGCGTTTGTTATGACAAGGTTTTTGACAACAAAACATCTCAGTGAGGGAAATAGTACCGGCTAACATTGGCTGCATTCCTGCGAATGCAACAGGTTTTGACATTTCTTGAATTCTCCTCCATATGCTTTCCCCTCCGGTAAAATTTGTACGCACAACTGTCATGAAAATATTCCCCTCCGGATCACAATACTTCTCAGATCTGGAGGGGAACATTTTCATGACAGTTGTCCGTACAAATTTTACCGGAGCGGAAAGCATATGGAATAGAATTCGATAAATTTCAAAACCTGATTTGTTCGCAGGAATGCAGCCATTATCTGCATGTTGGACCACTTTTGGAAAAATGTGTCAGTTGTATTCGATGGCTACCCAGAAGGGCGGGCTGATAGGAGCACAAAAATAGCTACGGCCACGTCGTTATGCAGCCTCAGTGGGTGTGCCCCAAGAAAAGCTATTGTCCAACCCAAAATACAAGCAGCGCTTGATCAACTTCGTCTGCACTGGACTGGGTATAAAAGGGATCGAAACGAAACAAGCCCCAGAGGACGCCGACTGTGTAATTTTTAGGACAGTATTGGAGAAGAGCGTGGAGTACGAGCACGTCAAAATCGCTAGAGAGGATATCAACCTCTTGGGGCTTAATGGATTGGGCTCCAGCATACCCAATGTTTTCTTCCAGAAACGTGACAGGGGTGAAACAGGTTGTGAGCGGTTCTCTACAACATCATTCATTCGAGGAGAGCTCTCTTTCTCCCTTAGAATAGTGTTGCTCCTTCACGCCTTCACTCGTTGGGATACCACCTCTACCCTTTTCTTGCAAGGGAAAATAAAGACGTTGTACGTCCTTTCAAAACAACCAGACCTGCTTAATGCGGCTACCACGTTTCTAAACCATGACGCCACTCATGAGGAGATAGCCTCTGCTGGCAACAAATGTATCGTCGCACAGTATGGTGAGGGAGAAGACGACTCCCTCCACGCCCTGCGTTACAGGATATTCGTCCGATCTGCTGCCAACGCCAAAGTCCACTCCGCTCGTCTGCCCCCAACCGAAAAGGCTGCTGCCTGACCTCAACCAAAGAACCAGCGCCGCTAACCCTACTGAAATTCCTGTGATGCAGGTTCCGAAAAGGGTGCGGACGACGGAGCTTATCCTGCCAGAGAGCAGGGCTGAAATGCTCTGCTCTCTGCGAAGTTTATCAGGGGAAGACCTGAATATTCTTCCCTTAGCCATATCTGATGCGTCGGACGAAGAAGGCGTTGACGACCCTTTACCATTAGATCCGACAGCACTGGAGTCCAACCGTTAAATCAAATAAGTATTCTAACCGGATGTTGCTGATTTTTACTTTTTTCTATTTATACCCTAGACTTTTAGTATAGTGTATATTGTTTTTGTCACGACGGAAATATGTAACACCTTAAAGGAGGCTCCGGAGGTATAGCAATGTATATATATAAATGATCAAGGTCACCTCCTGATTCGATTTAGCCATGTCTGTCTGTCTGTCTGTCTGTCTGTCCGTTCGCACGATAACTTTCGATAGAATGAAGCTAGAGCCTTGAAATTTTGGTCAGATGTTGGAAGTATGATCTAGTTGGTTGGTATTGAAAATGGGCATGATCAGGCCAAGAGAACGCCTACCTCCCCTACATATGTAAAATACTTAAATGTATACATAACTCCCCATTAAATAAACATGAAAAGCTCTAGCTTTGGTAGATTGCTCGTGAGGGTGATTTTATACTCTCTTGGGAAAAATAAAATCGATCAGTTGAAAACTAACGGCAATTTTCTTACAAAGAGCCCCGTACTACCCTACTTTTCAGGTTTTTTGTCCATAACTCTTGAACAAATTGACGTAGACATCTGATTTTTGGTATGTAACCCTGAGGTGAGAAGCTGCTTAAGTTGGGCATAATCAGATCAAAGGAACGCCTACCTCCCCTACAAAATTTTAAAAATTAAATATTACTTTAATTACGATTACTTTCGATAGAATAACAATAGCGAGTTGAAAATTTGGCAGAACGTTGGTAGTAACATCGTGTTAGTTGGTATTGAAAATGGGCAAGATCCGACCTAAGGAACCCCTACCTCCCCTACAAATGAAACTTTAAATAAGCGATAACTTTTGAGAGAATGAAGCCAGCGACTTGAAATTTTGGTCTAATGTTTGAAGTGAGATTGAGTTAGTTGGCATTAAGGACGGGTTAGATCAGACCTAAGGAACCCCTACCTCCCCTAGAAATAAAATTTTAAATAAGCGATAACTTACGAAAAAATAAAGCTAGCGACTTGAAATTTTGGTGAAATATTTGTAGTGGGATCCAGTTGGCTAATACTGAAAATACGGGAAATCTGACCAATGAAACCCCTGCTTCCCCTACAAATGAAACTTCAAATAAGCAATAACTTTCGATAGAGTAAAGCTACACACCTGACATCTTTTTTTTAATGTTTGTAGGGTGATCTAATTGGTTGGTGGCTTTGATGGGCAAGATCCGATCCAAGGAACTTCTACCACCCCTGCAAGTGAGGCTTCAAATAAGCAATAACTGTAGTCCGGATGGCGCAACGGTTAGCACGTTCGCCTTCAACGCACTGGGCCCCGGTTCGATTCTGGGGATTTACGTGTCGGACTATGAGCCCACTCAGCTGTTAAATGAGTACCCATTATGGGGTAAATAACTCGGTTGAGCGTGTTGCTGATCACATACCTCTGCACAAAAACCGTCACGATCTAGAAAATGAGATGATGCTAACTCATCTCGAGGCCGTGGTTCAAATTGTACTGTTGCGCCAGTTATTTATTTATTTATTCGATAGAATGAAGCTAGCGACTTGAAAAATTCGACAAATATTTGCAGAATGGGTTAGTTAATTGATTTTTAGAATGGCCAAGAACCTCATGAATGTATGTCAACCTCCCCTATAAACTGGCCATATAGGAAACTCACTTTTAATGCATATGGTCGTTGCCAATTGGTACTTTTGGTATCACCACTAGGTCTGTACAAGTCTAGGGTATATACGCTCCGGACTCCGGTTTTTATTTACGGTGGGTATGTAGGGGAAAAACCAAGTAAAATAGCATAAAGAAAAAACACAAACGTGCTTGGGCAAGCTCCTTCGCCGGATAGATTGTACTCTTCATGAGTTATCTTAAGAGACCCTTACACATTGCCGGCAGAAGCAAAGTTGCGGCAGCAATAGGAGCATCGTCTGCGTCTTGGGTAAATGCTTTCTTATACTTAACTGTCAAGTTGCTTTGTTCTACCTTCAATATAAGCTTATCAACGAGTTATGTGGACTTAAAATTGACACGTATTAAAATGCAATCGCCATAAAGTATCGACGTAACTGTTCCTTAATCTGATTGGCCTGAATTATAGGATGCAATCAGAAGAAATGAATATTTTCTAAGAACAGAGTTGATGAGGTGGGCACTATGAGACTTCATATTACTCATTCTTGTTTCGGCCAAGATACCGAAGACACCTCAGCATCTGCTCCCATTTATTTCTGACCGCCGTAAATTTATTATTATTATTCGGAAGTTTAGCTATATTCTATTTTCCCTTGATTTAGGGATCTCTGTTCATGTTTTCGAAAAAAAAAACCTCCAAGAAAAAAATCTGGCGTACGTGCCTGTGACAACCTACATACGTACCTCTTTGGAAAAAAGGTGCCAGCAAATTGCTGCGATTCTCACAACATCGGGTAGATGAGTATCCTTACAAGAAACGATTCGACGGATTTCTTTTATTAATGTCGGAATAAACCCGAATTTTCCGATCGCGTCTGCAAGAAAAACCATTGAATCGCATACAAATTCAATCCAAATAAGTGATAAAAAAAGCCGACCATAACCCACACTATCGAAAAAGTATAAAACCACTAAAAAAAGTGCATTGTGGAATCTCTCCCAATTTGGTTTCTAACCGTATTTTTATACCTTCTACTCCATTCGACGTCTATACTATATATCTCTTACGAACATAAAAGCTCATCGGAAGAACCACTCTCATGTGTCTTATCTGAAATTCCTGAAAAGCAACAGGGTCCCAGAAAGGCAGGTCGCATTCTATCCCAACTTGTACGTATTTTAATAATGACCCCATTCGGGAATATGGATGGTCGTAGTACAAAATTCCAATATTTACCATCGTAAATATCATTCGAGACAAATCCCTCGTAATATGATTTTCCGCATTCATATTGAATGCGGTCGAGGGGGCAGAAAGGGCGACACATATAGACCGAATTTTTTATGGGAATTTCATGCCTTTTCTGTTTTCGGGAGTATGATAATGAAAGTCTGGGGACTATTAGGAGAGGTGATATACCCTTTTCGGCATCTATGAATAATTTTATATTTGCTCACACCCTACGTACATATTGAAGACAAGGGAAGCACTCCAGGAAAATGAAAAGTTGTAGACTCTTTATACTTCTAGGGTTTTGTCAAGCAAAAAACAAAAACTTCAGGAGGTGCAGGAAATCCTAAACTGCTGTAGAGCGTTTGTGCAATCGATCAGTATTCCATTCTGCGCCTTCTGAACGGCACATCCTTCCATCATGAATTGCCGAAAATAATGTATTATGATATTTTGCAACCCCAAATGGATTATTGGGGTATTGATTAGAGCAGGGGCGTGCCGGCCGTATGCCCAGGTAGGCGAAGTACGGAGGGCTCTGCCTTGAAGGGGTCTCCAACTCTGTGGACTTTTTTCTACGAAAATTTTAAATTTACGCGCCGCGGAAATTTGGGAACTTAATACCAACCAAATCATATTGAAGAAAGTTTTTGCAAAAATTAAGCTTCGATGTAGGTAGTTTAGATCTTGACTATCTGCTGCTGTAAGATATTGATATCGAATATAGGAAGACGTTCTTCTGGTCTGAAATCTGAATTGATTGTCAAATCGAATCTTGACCACTTAATTTGGTATATGAATATATCGTATCTGTCTTTCAGCAGGCTATATCCCGAAGGCATGGAGGGTGGCTAAGGTGGTCTTCCTGCCTAAACTGGGAAAGAAAGACTATACAGAGGCAAAGTCCTTCAGGCCGGTTAGCCTTACATCATTCCTGTTGAAAACAATGAAAAAAGTGGAGAACCTGGAGAACGCCACGCTAATGTATAGACCTCTGAGTAGGTGCCAACATGCTTATAGAGCAGGCAGATCTACGGAAACCGCTCTACACGAACTTGTTAGAGTTGCAGAGAGAGAGATTAACAATGGCGGGATCGCTATGTCTACTTTTATGGATATAGAGGGTGCTTTTGATAAAATCTCCTTTACCAAATTAAGGAACGCCCTGACTGAGCGGGGGGTTGATTATATCATAATTAAGTGGATCGACTCTATGCTTAAGCAGAGGGCGGTAAATCTTAGCAGTGGATGTGACAGAATACGGGGTAAGGTAGTCCGAGGATGCCCACAAGGAGGTGTTCTTTCGCCTCTACTGTGGAACATCACGGTGGACATTCTTCTCTGGAAGCTGGACTCGATGGGCGTACACACTGTAGGATACGCCGCTGGCTTGGTACTTACGGTCAGTGGAAAGTTCATGGACACAATTCTAGGTTGCATGGGACAAGCTCTCAAAGTAACCGAAGAATCGTCTAATGAGCAAGCGCTAACCATAAAGGCTAGTAAATCAAACACTATGATTTTTACTCGTAAGAGGAAAGACATAGAGATAACTCCCTTACGGCTTTTTGGTTCGGAAATTAAGGTGTCCAAGGAAGTGAAGCATCTAGGAGTTACCTTAGATGCAAAACTAACTTGGAATGTTCACGTTGATGAAAAGATCCAAAAAGCGAAAAGGATTTTGCTAGAATGTAAGAGAGTGTGTGCTCGTAGGTGGGGAATTTCCCCTAAAGCGACACACTGGATTTACACAATGATACCAGGCAGAGATGCTTGGCTTTTTGCATGCGTTGAACCACCTGCTTGAAGGTCAGGTGCGGGGGAAGAAAATCCTTTTTGCACTGGACAACCAATCGGTGATCAGACGCATGCAGCAGACGAACATAGACTCTAAACTGGTACTAGAGTGTGTCCGTTGAGCTTCCGTGTGCCTCAGAAAATGAGGTTACGCTGATGTGGGTAAAAGGACACATAGGTACAACAGGAAATGAGGCGGCGGATGTCCTAGCAAAACAGGGATCTGCGGCAACTTTCATTGGCCCAGAACCCAGAATTGCTCTGGGGAACGGCATGATTGGAGCGAAGGTTGGGAGTGGATGGACTCCATGCATCAACAAAGATAGCAGGAGCCAGTCACTTGCAAACAAGCTCGGAATGCAATGACCAACCCTTTAGGCAGGGAAGCGAGAAAGGTACTCAGTTACAAACGGAGTACCCTAAGCTGGATAACTGCCTTGGTCACAGGGCATGGTAATTTTAAGGCTCATCTGGCCAAGATGAAAATCGGGGAAGATGACGTTTGCAGGCTATGCTTGGAGGAGGTCGAGACGGCAGCACACATTGTGTGCGAATGTCCAGCACTGGCTAGCACGAGGTTGAAGATCACAGACAAGCACACGATAAGTGTGGAAGCCATGAGTGAACTCAGCCTTAAACAAATGCTAGCAATAACACGGGACTCAGTGATGAAGAAAGAGGTCGACAACTATCAGTCGACATCTGGAAGCCGGGAGGGGGCGAAATGAGACCCAAACTTAGTGGTCTGCTTCGGCTATCCCCCAGAATATAATAATAATAATATCGTGTCTGCTTTTTGCCTCAGGATATTTTCAACTGCAGCATCTAAAGTCGTTTCGGTCCTATTATATAACAATTTGTTCTCTTTGCATCCATCGACCTTTCATGAGTTCACCGATCCTATTCCTCATAGTGTTTAGGGATGTGTTTCATGTAGCCCTATCCGGACCACACATGTGGGCCAATTCGTCTACCTAGGTAGCATTGTTGCCGAAAATGTTGGTATGGAGCAGGACATCGCTAGTCGTATCAACCAGGCTAGATACACATTCGGCACGCTGTCTTTTACTTGTTTCGCTCTCTGGTATATATTCTATATTCAGGCAAACTGGAAGGGCGGGCCTGATCAGTTTTCCCGGCCAGGAATTCCGGATGGTGTATGTTCGGCTTAAGTTTAAACATGCCAAGAATTCGGTCCATTTCTAATGAACTGGGATTTTGTTATGTAGTCTTTTTGCACACATCTACTGCTTGCCAGCCTCTACCTTGACTCATCCTCAAAATAGGATAGCATAACATAAAAGACCTTGCAGTCTCAGTTTCGAACCTACAGCCTTTCGCTCCTATATATCCACAAAAAAATTAACCATTTGGTACATCAGTCAAACTTTGAGCATTGCATCAAAATTAATAAAAAATAAAACCACTTCGGCTAATATCTCCCTAATCATATTGAAATCTCCCAGCTGTGTCAAATGCAGAGCATCTTCTAATATAAAGTATCCTATGAAGTGGAAAATGAGATGTTTACAGATAGTAAAATTCCCGACTAATGTTTAATGCCGGTGAACGAAAGAACCACAAGCCAACATCACCATCATCATCGTAGTGTCGTCATGTCTGATCAAAGTCATCCTTTCGGTCATCATGCTGTCCGTCCGTTTGTAGATAATTTGAAAAAGGAAAAACACTTCCTTGTCGGCAGCTACGACTGACAGGTTGTTTGTGTAAACAATACGATGAGATGCCACAGCTGAGATATTCTCTCCACTCCAGGACGTAGTAGCATTTAAGCGGAACTAATCCCGTCAACATTCATCTGATACCTACACATTCGACTAGTGTCCATTTAATCCAGAAGAGCTACACTTCTCAGAAAGGGAAACTGACTATTAAGCTTTAAGTACCGACGTAGGGTCTCACAGACCCGGCGACCCTCCAAGACATACATTTTGCTATGTTACCGAGCTCCCATCATTCTGCGATTTTCTTTACCTCTAGTGCAATTGTGGTGAGTTGAGAGTGGTGGAGTTGTGACTTATGTTTTCGGTAAGTTATGATAGTTGAAAGATGGCGATGGTTCTGTGAGACCCTACGTCAGTATTTGTGTTACTTTTTGGAATTTCTATTTTTATGCACTGATATGGTTTTTCTACTATTCTACGAACGACATCTCTTCTTGAAAATGTTAGCAAGAGCTCTGGTCGCTCCCCACATGCAACGCCGCTTGCAGAATTTTCATCTACCACGATAATTGCGCTTTTCCATAAAAAATGTCCTGGGACAGATGCTCCGGAGGACGAAATTCAAGATCGATGTGATTCAACCAGAAAACGGTGCCACATTTATCCTAATAAAATTGATCGTAGGACAGCGTCCAGATATTTTGAGTGTACGAAGCCTGTTTGTTTGCAGTGCAGCAAAGTTGTATTTAATGACTGCATATTAGTGCTAAATATTCCTTATTTTCGTGACTTGCAGCTTTCAAGAAAAACTCTGAAAATTTATATTTCATTTTCTCATACAGTTTATTTTGTTTCTAAACTTGAGTTTTTATATGATTTTTTTAAGTTGTTGGAATTCAAATCGTTTATATTTATTTCCTTGACTGAAAGTCTAGTTTTTTTGCCAAAAATGTTACCTATTCTCTATTTTGTATTTTTTTTTAATGAAAAATACTTCGAAATATATAATTTGGTTCCACTTTAAAAATAATAAACCCATAAACATTAAGGAAAAATTAACAATTTTTACAAAAATGCTAACATGTTATAATATTTTAGTGATTATTGTTGGTGGGTCTGTCAGACCCTACGTCCGTATGTATGCTATCGAAATGGCACGTCGTTACTTGAAGGTTAAGGACATCCAAATGTCCGATAAACGGTTAGCTCGTGGGAATTTTCCAAGTATTCTGCATACTCTACTTAATAGATAAATTCGAAATATGTAGGTCATTCTGCTTTTCGGTTCTGCAACGAATTTATTTCTTTCATCCGATTTCGAATGTGGTTCGCCGTTGGGAGGCATTGGCCCATGAAGTTGAAACTTCACATAGTTTGCCGTTGGAAAAACGTATCGTAATGTTTACATTATTACCACCGAGCTCCTCTTTTGAAATACTTTCGGAAGAATCCCGATCTTCCCACAGACATATCGCAGCTTCCTCACTCGACACCACCTACGCTTCCCACTCACCTCCTGATTGCCTGTTTAAGTATTCACTTAGGTATGCAAATCGCTGTAGAATTCACCAACTGAGCGAATTTCTAGTTAAAAAATTTAATATACGAGTACGACCAGTATTCAGACACGACCATACCCAGAACTTAGCACGGCGTACGGCAAATTCCGCTTTATGGAATCTCCTCCAAAGGAGATTTAAGGGTGGTTGCGTTGTGGTGGCAACTGCTCAAGAGGAACCACGCGCTGTATGTTGACAATATAAAGTACACCGTCAACGATATTGCACTTTTAGTCAAATGTGTCACAGACTTAACCAGAAATTAGGTACATGATGGCAGGGTAGTTTACGATAGGCTGAGTGAAAATGACTAGCTTACGTAAACAGCAAACTTACTATTAAAATTTCTACTTTGGAAGGACGAAGCTGATGTCTCGCCCAGTGGGAGGAAATTGTGCTCAGGCATGCCGTCATCCATGCCATTTAACAACTTTAACAACTTCATCGAATGTATCACCGCTCGTTGCCAATTTCGACTTTTAGTGTGTTCAGCTTCTGGCGCGGTATTAAGGAAGTCGTGAATTAATTTTAATGGAAACTTGTTGTGAGGAGAGACATAATAACCGGTCCTGCTGGTATTATATTAATGTTTTTTTTTTACGTGTGTTTAACGAAAAGAAAAATTGAAGGACTTAAACGAAATTCTTGGGCGACCGGTAGCGCAGTGTGTTGAGGCATCCGTCTTATGTTTGACTACCGGCGTTTCGGGTTCGAATCCCGTCCACGACGACGTTCGTGGCCATGAATGTGCAGGAGGTGCATGCTGGCAACTGCATTTTTCGAAACAAGTTCATGCCGATGAAACGTCAACTGGGCTACATGGAACAGTTGACGCGCTATGCCCCCAAAAGGGGTTAAGGCAATTGAGAGAGAAAACGAAATTCGATTGGTCGGGGGTCCTAATTGAGGCATCTAACCTAGGATGGATTCAAACAGCCATCATTAAAACTTATGAGTGGTTTGCCTGTGAAGTTCGATCTGAGCTGAGTAATTTTGTTACCCCAAAAGGGAAATATTGAAAGGACGCATCAGAGGAGCAAGGCTACGAGCAAGACCGCGAGCTCGTTGGAAAGATTCGGCAGATGCTGACGCCGAACAACTGCTGGGCTTTCAAAACTGAAGGACGCGGTTACCTGACCGTGAGATTTTATGGATTAACAGAAACGATACACGCAAACTCCGTATAATTATTTATTATTTTACAAACAAAAGCTAATAAAAACACCACGAATAGAGTTTGCAATTAAATTTTATATTTGATGCATTTCGGGCAGCTTTCCGCCCATCTTCAGCAGCACGATTCGAATCGTGTTGCTGAAGAATGAAAAACAAGCTATGCGTGAAAACTACAGAGGAACACATTCATGCTTACTCCATTAAACGTACTATTCGCTGGTTTCGCCTGTAAAAGTAAAAACTCTCTGGGGTCTGGGGGACACGTTGTTAATATTAATTAGTTTGACCCCTCCAGAGGCATGGGCGCGTCAGCGTCTCCTGTATTTCTTTGCCTTGTTGACGTTTCGATAGAATATCAAGCTTTCGAACGTGCAGTTGCTAGCATGCACCTCCTCTCCGCGCAGTCTCTAGTCTAGTCTCTCTCTCTATTGACAACTTCAGTATGCAGTGGGAGCTCTATTAGTACCAAAACCCAGTTTTTCGTTCGCGCCGAGGATCGAACTTCCATTTCTCTAGATTAGGGGCCAGCAAACTTTTTCTAAAAAGGGCCATATCGTTAGATATTTGGGCTCAACGGACCGAATAGGAGACGACCCAAATTGGACCTGATCACCGATGTGGTCAACCCACTGCTAATTTAAAGTTTTACGGAAGCACCTCAATTATACAGTCAAATGGACTTTACAAATTTACCGTGATACCTAGTCTGGCAAAGCGCGTCAACTCCTAGTCGTCATTGTGTTAGATTTAGGGCGACAATTGCACTGTAATCCTGTAAGAAAGCAATAGCAATTAGCAATAAGCGGGGCCTGAAACCTTAAGTCTTTTACCGTCTTTACTTATCTATTGTGCGCCTAATACTCACTGAAGGAACTATTGTCTGGTGGAAGGCCCTTAGGGTAGCGACCTACTGCGGCTCGAAAAGCAAAGTCCAACAACTCAGTGTGTTTATAACTGTAGCCCTGTGAACCACTCCACCTGCTGCCTTCCTCCCGATATTTTTGGAAAGCAGATTGCTGCAAGCTCGGCTATCCGCCTTCGTGAATCGAGTCACTGGTTCTTGTCAGGCACTGTCCACTCTGTAATTCTATATCGGATCGTTCCAAGATGGATGGGGGTAGAAGTGGTGGATTACTCTGATTAATTGCACATACGCCTGTCGTTCCGTCTATGCGACCACTGTACTGCATCCCATCCACAGTGGGCTTATTTATTTATTTATTTCTTACCAAGCAAGGCATACAATTCAAAAAAACATACATAAATATAATATACATTGCACTTACGAGTATATAAAACTTACATTATTAGTGAGGGAAATGGTTAAATTCAGCTTAAAAGTGGATTTGGAAATGGATGGGGAGTAGAGTTTACTAAAACTGTTAAATATTTTGCAGGATCTATTAATGGGCTCATTGTCAGCGTAGATTGTGTGATGTTGGTATTCATTTAAATAGCGTGTGTGTCTGGTGCGTCTAGAAGTTTCGTTAATCGTCATTCTGCTAGAAATTGATTCGACATTGACTGCCTTTCGGATAACGTCAAAAACAAAACAAGAGGTTAAGATAATTCTTCTAGCCGATAGAGTAGATAAATTAAGAAGGCTTAGTCGGTATTCGTAAGAAGGCAGGTTAGCGAAATCACTTGGGTTAAAAAGATGTCTCAATGCGAAAAGTAAAAATTGTTTTTGAACTGATTCAAGCCTATCGCCGTGAGTATCGAAAGATGGGCTCCAGATAATGCAAGCGTACTCGAGGAGAGGACGTACGAATGCAGTGAATAGAGATTTAGTGACCCACAAGTTCTTAAATTCTTTAGCACGCCTCTTAACCTTCGTCGAGCGGCAGAGGTACAGGTGTACCTTTTGCGTTTTTAAATTGCAACAACTTTGTCCCTAGAGGGACTAAAGAGCCAAAACTTTTTGTATTCTCTACACTTTTGCTCTATTGTATGTCTGCCAAATTTCAAAAAAAATATCTCCACCCCTCTTCAAAATATAGGGTCGGGTTGTTTCTACACCCTTAACAGGTGGCATTGGTACAGATGTACCTTCACAAATTTTGTGTGTAGATCATGGAAGAAAAGATAAGAAATGACATATTTAGTTATAAAGTATTTATTGTTTGTAAAAAATAGTGATATAATAGTATAAAAGATATGTATTATTATTGATTTAGCTGAGTTCTTCACAATTAATGCACATTGTTTTTGATTCAGAATGTTCGTTGCAAACGGGTTTCACGCAAACCACACAAGACTTTCTGGTCTTTCGTTGTTCGCGATTCAGATCTCGGCAAATATGACAATTACCAACGACAGGGTTAACTACACCACTACCACCTGCTGCTTCTGGTGCCACGGCAATGTGTCGCTCAAGCACCATTTCAATTGCCCCTCGAAGGAAATAGTTTTTTTGATTGGTGCTTCGTCTTTCAACTTCAAGCATGCAGAGCTGCTTGGAAAGATCTTTCAAAAATTTTCTACGTTGATCCTTTGTCCTGGTCAATGGGTTGTGCTCCCTGTATATGATGTAAGATGCCAATCCAGTGACATCAACCATATTATAGAAAAATGCCAGCGGCCAACGCAGAGTTCGTCGCTTGACACTGTATTCTCCCAGCATTTTGTCCATAACGTCGACTCCTCCTTTGGTTTTGTTATAATATGTGATAATCTCCGGTTTTGCTGCCTGTGTATCTTCGACTTCTCCCGTCTGATGCATTGTTGATAGGATCACGACTGATTTGTTCTTCTTCGGCACATACGAACAAATTGTTGCATCAGCGTTGTAAGCAAAATTCGTTGAGTTGATAGCTCTTTCTTTTCCGGGATGCATGTTGCTTGGCAGGAATCGTTTGTTTTTTCTTACTGTACCAACCAATGTCATGTTCCAGGAGTTAAGTATCTTCCCTAACACTAAACTTGTGAAATATTTTAATTGTCAGTAACAACATTTCTTCCAGAACCTTTATAGTCACTAACGAGATCCAATACCGTTCGTTCGCCAACATTAGCTTGTCGAGGGCCATCTATCGGTTTTCCAGTGTAAAGTTGACCTTGTAACGGGTAGCCGTTCGACGAGTTACAAGCCCAGAAAATCTTGATACCATACTTTGCCGGCTTTGATGGTATATACTGTGTGAACTTCGTGTGCCCCCTGAATGGGAATAACTGTTCATCAACGGTAATACAGTCATGTGGCTGGTAGACCCGCTTCAAATTGCTGTTGAGCATGGTCCAAATATCCCGGATTGGCGCAGCTTTATCCAATTGCATTCGTTCGACACGCGTATTTTCCTTGTCAAATCGGATGAATCTAAGTATCATCTTGAACCGATCACAAGACATGGCTGCACGTATTAGGGGTAAACCGTCAAGCTTCCACAAATCGTTAAGATTTATTTTGTTGTCCTTGTAGACGCCAGCAGCAATCAGGATTCCCAAAAATGCGTCAAGCTCCGCTTCCGTGAATGGCTCGAATATTTTTTGTGGTGGGCGCTTCGAAGAATCGGGACACATTTCAACCAGTTTGTTGTTGGAACCTTCGAAAACTCGCTTGCCCTTCCGATTTGATTCTCGGAGTATTATGTTCAATATTTCTGGTGTCATACTTAAACACCTCTTTCGATGTGTATAGTTTGCTGATTGCTTCAGGCCCACCTCTTTGTCGTAGGGTATGGTCTTGGATTTCTGTAATGGTACACTATGCCATTCAGTACCATCCTTAGCGATCCAAATGTCACCGACACTGCGAGGAACGGGTTCATCCTCTTCACTTTTTTCTGAGTCAAATTCCTCTTCCTGCTCGATGAGGTAGTCTTGCTCTATGTCGGAATGTTCATCAACTGGCACATGGGCTTCGGAAGCATACAGTTCGTCCTCATCTTCAAAATCCGATTCGTCGAAAATTCGTCTAATTTCTTCGGACGTAATTCTGTAAAATAAAATTGGATATACATAGAGACAAAATATAGCCTTTCGAAATACCAGATCTTCACGCAAGGATACTAACCTATTTTACAATTTCGTTTCCTTGCATTAAGGAGGTTGCTAGGTCCAGCTTCACAGTCACTCATAATTGGATAATACTTTATCAATTTACGTTGTACAAAAACGCACACAATACTGATTTTCCTCCTGATATGCCTTTTATATATACCTCTTACTTTTAGTCATTCTTGCATTATCCCTTTTTTCTTAGAATCATGTCCATTTTTAATTCTGAACCCTAATGAGGGCTATACCAACCTACTTTTATTACCTTATTACAATAATTAGGGCTATACAAATCTGCTCGCCATTCCTTCAAACCCGAAAATTTGTCGTTTTTTTTATACCTGATACATAATAATAATAAAGATAAAGGTCAGATCCGCAAAACAGGTCCCTAACAATATGCAGATACCATACGCTACCTGTTTTTCGAACAAAATTACTTCAATAGTGCGAATTTTCATACAAAATGCATCAAGGTACAGGTGTACCTATGCCGCCTGTTAAAGGTGAAAAAATCTGCCGCTCGACGAGGGTTAATAAACCCTAGCTGCTTGTATGCTCTAGCAATGACTTTGTCATAATGTAAATTGAAGCGTAATTTTCTATCCAAGACAACACCGGGGTCAACAACATGATCCACTTTTTTGAGTAGGGAACTATTCAGATAGTAGGCGTAATTGATATCCGTATTTTTACGATAAAAGCTTATAACATGACATTTTGTTACGTTAAGGTAGAGTTTATTTTGATTGCACCAGTGCTTTAGGGGTAACTGCCAGGCAGATGAACTTTCTAGACAGGAAACCATGTGCGAATTATGGCAGCAACGTAATAGTATTTGCATGTCCATTGCGTCGTGTAAACTGACTTTAAAGTTTGTAGCTATTATTGCAACGCATGAGAGATGGACTAATAGTAACACATGTGATGCAACGAGGTCTTTGTAGGCTGGACTTGATTTTATCTGCTCGCCTTATCTAATATCCCTGAAAAGATACCTCATTAGTTCGATCGTGGGTATTTTCGCTGGACCATCTCTTATTGAAAATCATGCCAGGAGCCTTTGTCTTCCCTAAAATTATTTCTGTAGAAGCGGTGATTACATGAAAGAGGCGGAAATTTGCTTCCATTTCCCGTTCTCTTGCCCGGCTTTGGCTGCAACGAAGATGTCAATTTTAGGATGCTACCTCGTCTTCATAGTTGGAGGATCTGGAAAGTGTGAATGTTGACATGGCCATCGCTTCATCACTAGCTCGAGTTGAAGGTGATCTATCTCAAATTTTTAGTTTCGCAACGGACCAGCTCATGTGATGTGGTAGTCATGGTAGCCAGCTTACCTAACCTTAGAATGACCACACACTGTCGAACACGAACTTCAACTCCAATACAAACTTGGCACAAGTCTCCTCCGAATAGCTCAATACACACACAGACACTTCCCACAAATCTGAAGAAAAGCGCTCCACTTGTACCATGTTCGTGTTCGAGTTGGAGTTCGTGTTCCACAGTTTGTGGCCAAGGTAGCCTGGATACAATCGCATTAGAATTCGACAGGTTCTTTTGCAACAATAGTTTAATGGTGTTTCGTTAATAATACAAAAATTGGCGGAACTGAATACGGTTAAATAAGTCCACGACGAAGAAATAAAGTTGACTCAAATTGTACGATAACAGTTTTTTGTTTTCCTTAGAGATGTTGTCCCATGCAGACTTTTCATGGAAGCTAATTTCTCTCTCATTTCAAACCGGTTCACAGCTGAAAAAAGTTCGGGTGCATTTTCCTCCATATTGTGCGTTCAACAAACAAACTCACTTTTTACTGGGATCCTGGTCACTCGGGAGTCGAAGGCAATGAGCTAGCGGATAGGCTAGCAAACCAAGCCTCCGAAGCCCCCTTTTACAGTCCAGGACCTTTTTACAGAATACCACTTTGATCCTGCGAAAACCAAATTAGATACTGGGAAAGATAAGCCAGGATGTTCATCTCGAGCTACTCGCGTACTCATACCTTGGAATTACTGCGGCTGAGCAAAAACAAAGCCGGAATGATTTGTGGAATTTTGACGGGACACTCTCGTCTGAGGAGTCACCTTAAAAAATGCGTCTTTTACCAGATGCTAGCTGTCGCTTTTGCGAGACTGATGATGAGACTACACAGCACATCCTTTGTGAGTACTAGTGATGTGTAACACAGTAACGAGTCGCTCTTTTTGAACGACTCATCAGGATGAAAGAAAGATTCGGCACAACGACATAGCCTCCGAGTCGTTCAATTTAAGAATGACTCACTGTAAAATTACGAAAGCGAAAGATTCGGCACAACGACATAGCCTCCGAGTCGTTCAATTTAAGAATGACTCACTGTAAAATTAATTTCCAAACTAGCCCATCGCATAAATATTACCCAACGCATAACCAATCCACGCTCATTTCTCAGTACATATAATGTACTACAATACATTCATTCACTTACATCCCATCCCATTATCTATCTAAAAGCAAAACCACCATCATTTATCTACCAAAGCAATCCCATCTAAATCCATTCATATTCATCTCTATGCAGTATGCAATGCACGCATTGTGTATACTTCTAAATATATACGCAACAACCCATGCTGACTGCAAATGCAAACATATCAAAAATAATTTACTTACGTCGCGTCCCATCGCACAGCCAAGTTTCTCCAAATACAGAAAACAATCCCAACATTCTAAAACAAAAGTATTCGTCTTACGTATCATCATCTCAAGCTCAACTTTAGATGAAACCAAACAAAAACCCATAGCTTCCACTTGCACTACAGCTACAGTGTAAAGCAGCGTTCTGACGGGGCCAATACATGACATCGTGGCACGCTTTCGATCTCATGCTTGTATCGCGCGTGGACTGGAAAGTGAACTGCTTTTGCCTTGGGTTGTGGACCGTTCACACGACCACTATTTAGTTTATCCCATAAATCATTCTGTTTCAAGCAATTACACCACTACTATTACCCTAGTTTTAAATAAACTGTTTTGTGGCCATAACTTCTAAATTATAAGGAATTTCGCATTTTTGACACCATTTTGACCCCCCTTTAGATCCCCCATCTGGGCTGAGGAGCATCCATCCCCACTATTTGGATGCTCCTCAGCCCTCTCCCTCCCTATCCCTCTCCCTTCTCTATGTAAAATTCGTTCAAAGAGAGCGATACAAAATCGTACCGCACAATAAGATTCGTTCAAAAAGAGCGACACGTTCAAAAAGAGCGACACGTTCAAAAAGAGCGACACGTTCAAAAAGAGTCAAAAGAGTTAATTGACTCTTTTCGAACGAATCTTTTTGTGCGGTTCGATTTTGTATCGCTCTTTTTGAACGAATCTTATTGTGCGAGTTGATTTTGTATGCCCGCCCCAGATTGGCTGCCCCCTTTTCATGGGAAATAGTGGTCCTATCGGGCTTGCTCGAACTAAAGGGTATTGGGGGGTCGTTAAGTCCGAATCTGGGGTCAAAAAAGAGAAAAGAAATTGGGGTCGCCCATCCTAGGCTGACAGCCTCGTTTTCATGGGAAATAGTGATCCGATCGGGCTGGGTCGAACTGAAGGGTATTGGGGGGTCGCTTAGTCCGAATCTGGGGTCAAAAAAGAGAAAAAAAAAAATTGGGGTCGCCCATCCTAGGCTGGCAGCCCCCTTTTCATGGGAAATAGTGGTCCGATTGGGCTGGCTCGAACTAAAGGGGATTTGGGGGTCGCTAAGTCCGAATCTGGGGTCAAAAAAGGGAGAAAAAAATTGGGGTCGCCCATCCCAGGCTGGTAGCCCCCTTTTCATGGGAAATAGTGGTCCGACCGGGCTGGCTCGAACTAAAGGGCATTGGGGGGTCGCCAACTCCGAATATGGGGTCAAAAAAAGAGAAGAAAAAATTGGGGTCGCCCATCCCAAACTGGCAGCCCCCTTTCATGGGAAATAGTGGTCCGATTGGGCTGGCTCGAACTAAAGGGCATTGGGGGGTCGCCAACTCCGAATATGGGGTCAAAAAAGAGAAAAAAAAAATTGGGGTTGCCCATCTACGACTTTTATTGAATATGTTATTAACCAAGTTTCAGACTCTTTGCATGACTCTTTTTGAACGACTCTTTTTGAACGACTCATTGGAAAGAGTCAGAGCTTATGTGCTGGCACAGTGAAAAGAGTCATTATGCCCATCACTAGTGAGTACGAACGACTGATAGTTCGACTGACAGCTCGACTTCTAGCTCAACTGATGGCTCGACTGATGACTCAAATGATAGCTCAACAGATAGTTCGATTCAAAGCTCAACAATAACTTCACTGACAGCTCCTCTGATGGAAGATCTGAAACTGATACGACCATTTCAAAACCCCTTTATCCTGCAATTTCCTGACTTATGCAAATTACGCCACCCTTCTCCCTTAGTTTTCCAGAATTCGCACCGACAGGAAGTCGCCTTTGCCAAGTGCATCTAGGAGATTTTAATGAAATGCTTTTTCTATTAAAATTTCGATAAATAAAATGCAAAGAAAGAAAAAAATGCTTGTGTTCAGAAAAGAAATCTCTCGGAGGGTTGAGTCTAGTGCTTCGCCAGCCGTGCTGGTCTAGGTGATTGGAAATACGATGGAAACTTTCCCGGATTTTTCCGAGAACTGATTTTTACGAACGATGCGACGCGAATGTAAAGAAAGGATGGATGAGATGAGTGAAATGTAACGATGAAATTAAACTTTCATCCTTATGATTGATGTTGTTGGCTCTGGTGGTGATTAACATTGCCCTTGTAAATGGTGAAGCCCGCTATGGATCGAAGTGTTTCATATGGCGAACGTGGTGTGTGCTTATTAATCTGCTTCAAAGTTGCCTTTCCTGATAAAAATGCCTCACACGTGCGGAGGCTTCCAACAATTAAGGCTACGTTCACACGACATGCTTTACGATGCGATAGGTTTTTTTTTACAAAAAAACGCACGCGATTTTATGCGATGATGGAACCAATTATCACTCGTACTTCCACGAGATCCCAATGCCAATTACCACTCATATTACCATCAAATGACAAAGTGGTTTTCTGCATTTCGCTCATCGCATGTCATCGTCCGTAATCGCACGTCATCGCCCGTTGTCGCACGCCATTGCGCGCATTGTGCACGTCATTTCCGTGATTCAAAATAAAATAAATGATTTCCTTGTTTCTTGCGATGACCGCTGCTAATCGCAACTCGTCGCTCAGATCGGCATCGCATGGCAGGTAGTGTGAACGCCGTGTAAGGCTATGATTCAGGATATCGGAAGGTAGACGTGGCTGTATTCTGGTGTCAACATTCACCGCGTAATACCGACCTATAATTTTGATTTTTTGACTTGTTTCGCCTGCTACGTGGAAATAGAATTATCCGATTTGCGTAATGAATTAGTTTATTCCATACGCAGTTGGAATCAGTACTATTCAGGGAAATGTTTTAATATGAACGCGTCTCTGTGCGGAGCGAAATTCCGGGAAATGCAATCAGTTTCAATGGTATCCACACATATCCTTGATAGGCATGCAGAGCAGTGAGCTTCTCGGAAATTAATTAGTAGAGTGTTGATCATCCATTGAGAATTGAATACTGCAATCAGCTATGATAATATTGAGCCATCATTTTTACGAATCGCATTCACTTTTGCTGAGATTAAATTTTACTTTTTTTCTCGAAACTCTTTGAGTGTCGTTTTCACGATAGACTTTCGACTACAGGCAGACAGGTGGAGGGACGACCTCTAGTCGATGAAGAAAGACCGGTACGTGCCACCCTAGAAGTAAGCCCAAGACTAATAAGCTCGCATTATGAGCCGTTTACACCCAGACTCGAAAGTACGTTCGTGATAACAGTCACTTCGACGTTGTTGCAAGCTACTTCGATGCTCAGAGAGGTAACCAACGGATATCTTTGCAGCTCAATATACATATGTCAATTTGACATACAGAGAGAAAGTACGTATTTTCCTACACGATGGAAGTGTGGAAGCCACGCCGAGCCGCTGGGCGCGGTTAGAAAGAAATTATACAGACACTTCATGTCACGAGGTGATTTCAGATGGGGAAGATGCGTCCATGTTGGGCATCCAACACAACGTGCACTGTCGAAGCTGCCAGGACGAAGCCGAGAGGGAAACTCTGGCTGAATTTCTGTGCAGCTGGCCAGTAAGGTTAGGGTAGGCACCGAGCGCTAGGCAGACCTTTCTTCGAAAAGATATCCGAAATAAAAAGGGGGTCGGAGAGATTCTAGGTTTCCTCCACTCCGTGCGGGCTGGATTTGAGGATGCGCTTTACCTAACCTACCAGGCTTGTGCCAGCAAATAGAGGCTCACCATGGTTCACCTTTGAATCTGCCACATAAACCAACAAACCAAATATGCTCCAGCAGCTTCAGCAGAGTCGAAGAAAGGCTAATGGGGCGGACTTTCGGAATAAAAACCAATTTCATCTTCATCCATGTATGAAGAATGTGTTCCAGCTACAGACAAGCTCTAAACATGATTTCAATCCAGAGGTACACTTAGCGCTTGAATTACTCCCAATCACTTAGTTGACGTTGTTGGCTCCGCTACCATCCAACTGATTTCAGACGAGGCATGTTGCTGGCATACACCCACTGCCAATTTAACCGCATTTTTGCGACAAGTCGGGAAAAGCTGTGGCTTATTGGTACGCTCCACACTATACGGGGAAGATAGCACACACTATGTGATATGTGTGCCTCAACACATACATCAGACTGATGCCTCAACCTACTAAGCTCTCCATCCTATCATCAATCCATCTTTTGTCGCGGATTTAAACGAGTCGAAGCCATTTTTGCCTTTGTAGCGAGTGCAGAAAGAAATTCTGTCGGCGGGTTAGAGTTGTCACAGCCAGTTGCAAGTAAATCGGCCGAACTCCAGATACGGGCAATATCTGCACGTATGTAAGTTCATTCAAGACCAGCCTCAAGTGCCCGGCCCAATCGGACAGGCGGGATGTCGGCTAAGCGCGTGGCATTTAGTTTACCGGCATATCCGGCTCATTTCGACCGGCTAAGGTGAAGGGCAAAATAAGTAGCCTAGCCCAAGGAATGAAGAGGGAAGCGTGGAGCTCCAAGAAAAATCGGTTCCTCGTTGGCCAGTTTTTTTTTATATTGATCCTATTATGGACTTACTCGGTTGGCCGGTGTCCCTTTGGCATGGTGCTGGTTCGCCTGGTATTTGGACTTGGTAGATAATGCAGAATGCGACCGACCACGACCATTTTCCTGGCTGAATCTAAAGCTCCTATCCCTCACCGGATTGTGCAATTGTTTACGGAAGCTTTTGTCGGAACTCAAGCGATTACCGACACAGGCTCCAAGCCCTTTTTTGTTGCTCTTAAGTTGCTACCTTGGTTGACGTTGTAGTACCCGAATAGTTCAAGCTCGAGGACTGGACAGTACAGTGAGAGCAGCCGGACGCATTTTGCTGTTATGCTCAGTAGCAGTATCGGTCGAGGTGCGGGTGGAAGACGGTGCCACTTGAAGAGGTTTGATTTTAGTGGTGCAGCGTATCTCCAGTTTATTCGGCCCGTCTACTGCAACAACAGCAGTCGCCAGTTCCTTCATATTGTAGGTATAGCTGTTGCATCGGTGGATAGATGCGTTAGTCTACCGTTCAGACTAACCCGACGGTAGACCTTGGTTTAACGTTTGCTGAGCACGGTTAGCTTAACTCATATTCAAAGTTTTATGAGTGAAGCGGTAGGCTACAATACCTCTGGGCTCCACCAGATCGAAGATCGTCCACTGTAAGAACAAAATGCAGGGTTTCACCGCTAGTCTCCCGATTTAAAACTCTCCGACGATCAGCCGGAAGCCGATTTTGCGCTGCAATCGATGAGAATCCTGTTCTTATTTGGTTGCATTGCCCACATCGTCCGCAACCAGATAAAATCTGTTACCAGTGACAATGACCAATCAAACTATGAGGCACCCGCAATGTATGTTCTTATATATACATATATTTCGGGAGCGACTTACTCCCGTTCCTCAGCATACTACTTTGATTTAACCCCTAGTGAGACATGGCGCGCCAACCACTCCTGCGTGCCATGTCATTTTGTTCTGGGTAATGGGGCGCAACTCCCCAAACGACTTACACAGCGGTTTACACTCTTTTGCCACAAATCGACGCCATATGTTTTTAGGACCTCCTCTTGGTCGGCCTTGGTTGGAAATGGGGTTCCATTTCATGGCGTGTAAAGCAATGCAGTTGTCATCTTTCTGCAATGTGTGACCCACCATTTCCGCGTGGGTATCAACTCGTCGTATACTGAATGCTTAGCTAGATTGCTCAGCCCGTTCCGAAAAGTTCGACTCTCGCTCAGACCTTCCGATTTCGCTTTTACGTAATTTGAGTTGTCTTTTATAGATTGACCAATCGGAGTCCAGCCTTGAGGACTTTGAATATTCAAGCTTCTTTCGCTCACGACACTTAAACCACTAATCCGAAGGTACCACAGGGCTAGTTTTTTTTAAAGTTGTCCTCTAAGAATATAAACAGAGTCGGAGGTTGCCTTTATACTCGTATTTTCGGGTTGCCCTTTTACACAGAGTGGAGAAAAATCCAAAATTCGGATCGTTTATAATTTTAATTTATTTGGTTGTTTAGTCACCCGGTATGTGGGTTGCTGGAAGTTGGCGGTGTCTCTATTAGTATCGATTGGCTTTGACATTTAGTTTTCAGAGATTTTGGATGGGCTGTTGCCTAATAATAATAATAATAATGAATAAAATTTAAAATTTTGCCCTTCAAAAAAAAAAAGACAAATATTTATTGTTCTGATATATTTTCATAATATTTCACTTCCATCTTAAGCGTCCGCATCTTACCTGTCTGCCAAAACCAAGTGGTTCCCGGAAGGATCATATTTCACTAAGACTACCCAGGAGACACCTCTACCATTAATGAAATGTCTCTCATCCTTCATCTGAGGGGCGTTCCGCTCTTTCTCTCTGACAGTTTCCTATTTCCATTTCATCATTCCCAGTCATGAGTCCCATTTCCTTATTCCCGTAACTTTCATCTACTTTCTGCCTCCTTATGCCGAATATTTCGAATAGATTCCTGACGGAATTCCTTGGTCCAATCCTGTCAACGAAAAGCAGGGACTAACTGGTACAAAATGATTAATGGGTTTGCGACATTGAAAATTCCGTCACCATACTTCAACCTCAAAAAAAAAAAAAAAAAAAAATTAAAAAAAAATTTTTTTCTTCTAAAAAAATTGTCCTTGTTATTCTGTCCTTAGATGCTGTGTGGAAATTTCAAATCTGCGAGGAAAAAAATTAATATGAAAAAGGGACACTTCTACAAACGTAATCGATCACCGAAGAGAGTATCCTTTTCAGGTGTAAAATGTGTCGTTAACCCTTTTCGTGTTTCGTTTCTTCGTGATATGGTTTTCTGAATTTTAAACTTTTTGACTCCTATTTTCGACTCAATGGAATAAAAGGAAAAATTGTCCTGAGGGCATCTTAAAGGTTCATGGAAACACGGAAAGGGTTTTTGCGTTTGTGTATTTTTTATCGTTAAAACGCTCCCGAATATCCTCAAAAAAAGTCATGTCAACCTGAAAGCATATTTTTCTCCATTGTATTTTGTAACCATGCAACGAGCTTAGTATCGTTCCCGAATTGGTCCTTGAAAAAAAAAAACTGCCACCAGACGAGCACAGTGGCAATTGCACGAAACGATTCTTGATCAAGGACTTCGCACAACGACTTCGTTCCACGAAAATTCCCAAAAGGAAGTTATTTTGAGCTCGACATCTGTTCGCTTGGCTGATACTCTTACTCATACCGGCGCCTTGCGTTTTGTTGCCGAAGAGAATTTTCCTATTTCCCGGTAAAACAGATTCTACAGATTCTCTAAAGCCTTAGATAAATTCGTTGCTTTTACAAATAGATATAATGTCGTCGTGGCACAAAAGCACCTTGAAAACTGCAGAAACGAGAGGAGGCAAGCAAAATTGTTTGGTTCGAAAATTTAATTCAACCGAATCGAGGAAGGATACGTTGTTGTGGCCGTGTGTATGTGTATTTGTGGAGAATCTGTGCTCAGATAAACGTGATACAGAGTTCGGATAAGGACAATCCTTTTGTCTGGCAAATGAAATATGGTACGTACGTTCAGCGCGACATTAAATGAATTAAATGGAAAGTTGGTGCAATTAGTTTTTCAAAGAAATTTCTGCTGATAATGGGACACGAAAGTTTCGAAGCTGTCGTGCAATGATAATTTCTTATGAGATTTCTGAGAAAGGATTTTCCAAAAGTTTTGGAGATACAGATGTGCAGAATTATGATAGAGGAGATTCAGAATAAGATTTAAAGAGGATAATACGTTGGAGGTAAAGGACAAAATATTTAGGTTTTTTTTCGCTAGGTTGTGTAGTGTTGGACGGTTTGGTGGGCATCCAAAAATGCCCGTGGGGACGGAGCCTAAGGTAGCATATGACCGTGAAGGTCGGGCTGTGCCATCTGGCGAAGAAAAAGACCCGGCCTATGCTTGCTGTAGCTCAGTTCGGGAGATGTGGGCGGGGTTTTCGCCGCTCATTGCCCCTGTCCTTTACGTATTAACGAAAATTCATAGGCCTGGGGAAGACAACACAAACAGGGGAGGTGAAAATGGGGAATAAAACCAGGCCGAAGCGTATATACCCTAGACTTGTACAGACCTAGTGGTGATACCAAAAGTCCCAATTGGCAACGACCTTATGCATTAAAAGTGGGTCTCCTATATGGCTAGTGCATAAAGGAGGTTGGCACTCATTCAGTGGGATCTTGACCATTCTCAAAATCAATTAATTAACCCATTCTACAAATATTTGTCGAATTTTTCACGTCGCTAGCTTCATTCTATCGAAAGTAAACGCTTATTTGAAGTTTCACTTGTAGGGGAGATAGGGGTTCCTTGGGTCGGATCTTGCCCACCATTGCCACCAACCAATAAGATTCCCCTACAAACATTTAAACAAAATTTCAAGTCTCTAGCTTCACTCTATCGAAAGTTATCGCTTATTGGAAGTTTCATTTGTAGGGGAAGTAGGTGTTTCGTTGGTCGGATTTTGCATATTTTCAATATTAGCCAACTGGATCATACTACAAACATTTGACCAAAATTTGAAGTCACTAGCTTTATTTTGTCGTAAGTTATCGCTTATTTTAAGTTTCATTTCTAGGGGAAGTAGGGGTTCCTTAGGTCGCATCTTACCCATCTTTGACGCCAACTAACTCAATCTCACTTCAAACATTTGGCCAGAATTTCAAGTCGCTGCCTTCATTCTATCAAAAGTTATCGCTTATTTGAAGTTTCATTTGGGGGTTCCTTAAGTCGGATCTTGCCCATTTTCAATATCGACAAAGTAGGTGTTACTAGTAACATTCTATCAAATTTTCAACTTGCTAGTATCATTTTTTCGAAAGTTATCGTAATTAAAGGAATATTTAATTTTTTTAAATTTGTAGGGGAGGTAGGCGTTCCTTTGATCTGATTATGCCCAACTTACAAAACCTTAAGCAGCTTCTCACTTCAAGGTCACATGCCAAAAATCAGGTGTCTACGTCAATTGGTTCAGGAGTTATAGATAAAAAACGTTAAAAGTAGGGTAGTCCGGGGTTCTTTGTGAGAAAATTACCGTTAGATTTCAACTGATCAATTTCATTTTCCCAGGAGAGTTTAAGATTACCCTCATGAGTAATCTACTAAAGCTAGAGCTTTTCATGTTTTTTTAATCGGGAGTTATAGATACATTTATGTATATTACATATGTAGGGGAGGTAGGCGTTCTCTTGGCCTGATCATACCCATTTTCAATACCATCCAACTAGATCACACTGGCAACATTTGACCAAAATTTCAAAGCTCTAGCTTCAGTTTGTCGAATGTTATCGTGCGAACGGACAGACAGACGGACAGACAGACAGACAGACAGACAGACAGACAGACAGACAGACAGACAGACAGACAGACAGACGGACAGACAGACATGGCTAAATCGAATCAGGAGGTGACCCTGATCATTTATATATATACATTGCTATACCTCCGGAGTCTCCTTTAAGGTGTTACATATTTTCGTCGTGACAAAAACATAGGGTATATTGTTTTTGTCACGACGAAAGTCTAGGGTATAAAAAAATAGTCGATAAGGATGGAATGGTTGGCGGGCGGATCAGACGCCCACGCGGTCGCACCTGGGTCCGAGTGTAATGTGACCCTCGATCTCTGGTTTCGTACCACCAACAGATCACTACTCATCAGGTGCTGCTTCGATCTGCTGGTGGGAGCAGTACTACCAGACCATAATATGGTTCGTTACAGGTTCATTACACGATCAGTTGAAACCACCGCCCTAATATCCTGAGTTGAACGTGCTACTACTCATCACCTTCATGATCACTTCCATTCCCACTGTCCGGCCTTTTTTTCTGGGATAGTAAAAAGTAGAAAATACCGATGAAACTGCACTACACAAATCCCTAGATAATTCGAATGCAAAGATACTTTCATTGAGTATACTCGTATAATTGCAAATTAACATTCTATTACAATCAACATCATACATCACTAAGCTCCTTAATTACTTTCGCAACAGACTTTCAATTCCCACCATTATTCCGTCTAACTAACAAGTTTCCCTGTCTAATGGAAAACCATGTAATCTACTCTCGTAATTAGAAAGCTAACCTTTTAATGGGTTTTTCCTCCTTCAAATTTTCACAACACTTGATGATGATTTAAATTATTCCAGTGAAGAAACGCCACCACTACAAGTCCTCCTCCCTCCACCCTCGACTATACCTAATCAGACTTATTTAGTTTCTCGATAGACTATGTAGTGGCTGCACCCCTTTTTCACTTACAGTCATCGCTCACTGAATTCCCTGCGTATCCTGAACCCACCTGAATCAATAAGTTACCATCAACGGTGTAAGTAGGTACTTAAGATTGGCGAGGGAGATCTAATGATTCAAAATCAGAGTGTCTTGAAGACGTTGATGGGTGTACTCGTATACTATTATCCTGTGCAGCACACTAGCGCCGAGTGAAGTCTAAAGTGGAAACTTTCTAGATCCGGGAACGACTTGAATTAAGTAATAATACTATGCAATTAGACAAATGCGCCCGCTACACAGAAATAGCAACCGAGATACACGTCAATGTGTAAAGCGCGAAGTCTGGAGTCAATTCGTCTTCGGACGACAGACGGTAAACCTTCAACTTTATTCGAGTAAGACTATTTGTTGGAAATTCCGGTTCATGGAAAACATTGAAAATCCTTGAAAAAGGATTTTAATCGGTTCTTTTTTATATAGCTGTCAGACAGTTGGGAAGGGCTCATGGTTGGGCGAGGAAGAGGATGATGAATGACATTAGAATTACATAAATTGAAAAATGCAATTTCAGGTTGCATGGAAATAGAATGAATTAAACGTACGCTGGACTTGAAATCGCGGATTTCGAATAGCTGGCTCCGAAATCCCGAAAGTGTTTACGCTGATACTTTTCAGATTTAATTTATTTATTTACCAAACAAGGCATCAATACATTACATTACATTCCATTTATAAAATACATTTCATTAAATTAATCGATAATAATTCATTAATTACATTCGGCAAATTTGGTTAGGTTTGTTTGTTAGACTAGGACGTTAAGAGGGCCTTTGTTAAGTTAAGCTTAAAGACAGATTTAGAAATGCCTGAAGAATAGTGGATACTAAAAGAATTGAAAGTTCATTATAACCATAGACGGTAAGGTGTTGGTATTCCTTAAGCAGAGTTGTATGTCTAGTTCGTCTTAGTTGATCGTTTAAAGTGATTTTCTTGGACAGAAAATCAACATTAACAGCACCGCTGATAACGTCAAAAGTAAAACAGGCACAAAGTAATGTTCTTCTGGACGAAAGAGTCATTAAATTTAGAAGACCCAGCCTGTATATGTAAGATGGAAGGTTATGAAAATCTAGCGGGTCATAAAGGTCTCTCAAAGCGAAAAGAGTAAATTGTTTTTGAATAGACTCGAATCTGTCGCAATGTAGCTCGTACGATGGGTTCCAGACTACGGAAGCATATTCAAGCAGAGGCCGCACAAGTGTGGTATACAAAGATTTAGTGACCCAAATATTTTTAAACTCCCTACCGCGTCTCTTAATGAAGCCGAGTTGTTTGTTAGCCGTGGATAGCACCCTGTCATAATGCAGGTTAAAACGCATTTTGTTGTCCAAGACAACGCCGAGGTCTTTGATATGGTCAACTCTATTCAGCTCGACATTGTTAAGGTGGTAGGAATTAGTTATAATTCTATTCTTACGGGAAAAGCTTATCACCTGGCATTTATTAACGTTAAGATATAGATTATTTTGATTGCACCACTGCTCAAGGGATAGAAGCTTGGATTGAAGAAATGCTGCATCAGAGTGTGTTTGAATGGTGCAGTACAGTTTTAAGTCATCAGCGTAGAAAAGATGAGGGATATCCGATAATAACTGTGATAGGTCGGAAATGAAGACATTGAAGAGAAGAGGGCCAAAATGGCTACCCTGCGGCACCCCAGAAGTCATGGATACACTTTTGGATATCCGACCTTGATATTTGACAAACTGAATTCGATCAAGAAGGTAGGACCGGAGCCAATTGAGAAGTGATCCAGTTACACCAAAGTTGCATAATTTCTCTATTAAAATTTGATGATCGACCCTGTCAAAAGCCTTGCTAAAGTCTGTATAAACCGCATCAACTTGATCTCCCTTTTCCATTTCACAAAGGACGTCAGAAACTAGAATTATAAGGTTGGTGGTAGTCGATCTGCCTTTTCGAAACCCATGTTGTTGTTCATTGAGAAGTGGGTCGATGATAGGAGTGAGTTTATCACAAACCAATTTCTCAAATAGTTTGGGGATTACTGACAGAATAGCAATGCCTCGATAGTTGTCGACTGATCGCTTATCACCGCTCTTGTGGATAGGCGTGAGATGGGAGTATTTCCAAAAAGACGGAAAGACACCCCATTGGAGCGATTTATTGAAAATCATGTGAAGAGGAGTTAACAATTGGTCCACACACTGCTTCACAAAATAAGGAGCGATTAAGTCCGGACTTGGCCCTTTGTTGACGCTTAGTTCTTGAATAGCTCTAACGATTTCATCCTGTGTGAGAACCATTCCGTCAATAAGGGACGTCGGGGTGATATCGGGAGGAGTGGATGAGCTCGGGGTTTTAGGTGTGCAGAAGCTATCCTGGAAATGGTCAGCAAATAAGTTACAAATTTCCTGTGGACAAGAGGAGACAATTAATAAACTAAATTGGGTTTTTACGTCAATTAATAGTCAAATTTTAATTTTGCTTGACAGTTGACAATTAAATATTTATTTTTAACTGTCACTCTAATATTCACCACGATAGAATTTTAAGCATTACCATGTCAAATCAGGATTTCAATCGCGATTTCAGGAGGATTTCATGGTGTCCTTGCTAAGTATCAAGATTTCGTTTGGCAATAAAATGTATGCGAAATCCGTTGGATTTCACGGAAATTTCGCCGAAATCCCATTTTACGAGATTTCGAGTCCAGCGTAATCGTACTATATGGTTGAAATGAATTTATGGACTGTACGAATTTTGGCATTTGGGTCGGAACTTTTTTTTGCATAGCACATTAAAATGTTTAATTAATCCTTAATGTCTCTCTCTTCCTCTCTCTCTCTTTCTCTCTCTCTCTCCCAATTGCCCTAACCCCTTGCGGGACATAGCGCGTCAACTGCTCCATGTGGCCCAGTTGACGTTTCGATGGCATAAATTGGTTTCGGAGAATGCAGCTGCCAGCATGCACCTCCTGCACGTCCATGGCTATGAACGTCGTCGTGGACGGGATCCTTAATGTATACGTAATTAAAACGCTAAAAAGGATTTCATATTTTGCGTAGATTATAAGCTGGGATCTAGTGTTTGTTTTAATGTTGTAATCTGTAGTTTTCCAGTTATCACGTTTTTATGCAAGTTTGGTATAATTAATATACCAATGCATGTATCAGTTAAAGGAAAATTTAGGAAAATGCAATAGTTTATAAAAAATTACACAAAACGAGCGATGCTCATCAGCACTTTAAGGCTAGAGATGGGCACTATCGAATAACTATCGGAAAGTTATTCGATAGTTTTTACTATCGATACTATCGATGGTAAAAACTATCGGCCGATAGTCCCGATAGTTATTCCATAGTTTTTACTATCGATAGTTATTCGAATAACTATCCGCCGATAGTTATTCGATAGTTTGTACTATCGATAGTTATTCGAATAACTATCGGGACTATCGGTCGATAGTTATTCGAATAACTATCGGGACTATCGGTCGATAGCTATTCGAATAACTATCGGGATTATCGGTGGATATTTTCGATAGCCCGATAGTATACTTTGAATGAAAAGTTTATTTGACAGCCGGATAGTTTGCTATGTAGGAAAAGTTTAGTCTATTGAATGTGTACTTTGGCATGTTGGCTGGCTCAGTATCATGTGCATGTGATTTTACAATAAGTCAATACAGATTATGTGTATGATTGGTTATAAATTTGAACTAGAATTTAGATGTTTTCCTGAACGGAACCCCTTTTTTTTTTAAAAAACATGGCCTATATTGCTGGAAAAAGCTGGTATGTGGTTTTTTGGGTCGCTGATTGTGAATCTGAAGTCAAAATGGCAAAAAACCAAATGGAGGATCCAGAATGGCAACACTTTTTTTATAAACACGGCCAAACTTGCTGGAAAAATCTGATAAGAGGTCGATTCTGTCGCTGATTTCGAATCTGAAGTCAGAATTGTAAATAATCAAAAAATAAAAGAGTTTCTGTGCGGCAACCCTTTTTTCTGAAAAACACGGCCAATTTTTCTGGAAAAAGCGGGTAGTGGGTTTTTTGGGTCGCTGACTGTGAATCTGAAGTCCAAATGAAAAAAAACCAAATGCAGCATCCAGAATGGCAACACTTTTTTTTTATAAACATGACCAATCTTGCTGGGAAAAACTAGTAGGGGATCGATTGGGTCGCTGATTGCGAATCTGAAGTCAGAATTCCCAAAATTCAAAAAATGAAGGAGTTTCTGAGCGGCAACCCTTTTTTCCTCAAAAAGCCAATCTTGCCCATAACTACTTTAAGCCCGTCCCATACAAGGACATTTTAATTTTGATCCATTGCTTTAAGTTGTCTATGATTTGAAAAATGTTGTGCTTATCGCCCCGGTTCAGGAGATATCCACATGTACCAGGCGAATGCAAGAATGTCTTTTTTCCTGACCAAATGACTCAAAACACCATCAGTTGCAGTCTAATGAATTCGCCTCAATTCGTCATATGATACCCATATTGTCAATATATCAATTCCTTGCCAAAAATATCCTCTTTTTATCATCAGAGGTCTTAAAATGACATCTGTCCTGACCGAAGGACTCAAAATAACTTCAACAGTACTCCAATGCGTTGGTATCACCATTTGGTTCTTATAATAACTCAAGGAAGCTACGTACCAATTTTAATTGAAATCGGACCACGAGAAATGCCTCAAGTCTTTAAAAAGACTTAGGCGAGTAATTCTGGTTTGAACACAACATAATATACCGTTATTCCAGTCGATGATCAAAATTACGCTCCCCGATTTTTGCTCAGGCCCACACAAGAAAACCATTTATCAAATTTGGTTAAGATCAGAACATCGGAAGTGCCCGGACAAACAGCATTCATCAAACTATACGTCCTGTCCAAAGAGTAGGAGTAGGAGTAGAGACTTGAAATTTTGGTCAAATGTTTGTGGTAGGATCTAGTTGGTTGGTACTGAAAATGGGCAAGGTCCGACCCAAGGAACCCCTACCGCCTCTACAAATTATTGTAAACTTAAAATAAGCGAATATGTCGTGCCGGGGACATCGTCGTTTGCAGTCACTGCCTTGGCAAAGGAATTAATGACGTACACGATCAGCTGAGCGGAGGCCTGTATTTCTAGATGGCAATGGCTCGGCTCGTTACGCTCGCTCCGTGCTTAAGGCAACTCTCAGTATCGTACAAACATGAATGCTTGCTTTGGAAGCAACAGTCTCTTGTGTGGGCTCGGCTCGATCTGCATAGTTTGTATTGTCTTTATGTAGCTGTCAATCGTATTTGTCAAAGAACCCACCGAAATTTGTACCTGCTCATATGACTTGAAAACTGGTTCCGAGATAATCTTCTATTTCCACCGATTAGAAACATTTTCGATTAGAATTTCGTGTCATGGCTCACATTCTGCTCGAAACAGGATCTGCAATGGATTGAGTAGAAAACAAACCCTCTAAAGCTGAAATCGACTGATTTCTAGCATTTGATTCATTTGTTATGGCACTGCAATTAGAAGTAATTTGCCGCTTATGAAAAAATATTTATGATTCCTAGCCTACTACTAAATAGTCAGCCTATATCTTAGACTTTTGATTATTATTGATAGGAAATTTGACTTCATCGGAATAAAGTGGGTCAGTCGCCTAAGTCAACTGCGGAGACATTTGTGTTTATTCTGTCGTAGTTTAATTGTCACCATTTGCGTATATGTACTCTATTATTTATTTCGGATGGATTAGTATTTTGGTAATGACCTAGTTAAGCAACACACCTATGCAAAAAATACAAAAACCAATCCTTAATTGGATAATCTACTCGAGCCTTGAATGATACTCCAACAAATTTCCCCCGAATGCATTGTTTTTGCGTCTTTATATCTAATTAAAAAACTACATTAAGCGAAGGAGACAGTGAAAAACTTGACATAATAAGAAAAAGTCGATACGCAAATATGTGAACACGACGAATTCAAGAACAAGACAATATCTTACAACGAAACCACTTGATATACATATTCTCGCCAAAGATTTTATTTATAGCCTGCCACTCCTTTGCCATCATATCATCATGCGAACATTATTATGAAGGGTGCATGGTACGTCCTCAAGCCTCATGCAACCACCACCCACTCTTGCGTACTTGCCTACCTTCGCCCGGCTCCCTTCATCCAACACAAGGGAAATCTTGACTCGGGGCTAAATATGAGTACTTAACATATCATTCAATTATTGACTAGCCATTCAGGATGCCATATACGTACACTATTCACAGGAATTTGAATTCAATTAGAATCCATTAGACTGACTTAATGACAATCTACGTATCTGTAGTTTCATACGCATTTGATTAGAATATACAGTCAGAGTACACAAAAGGAAAATACTCAACTATTTGCTGAATACCATACTCGACATCCATGTGCTTTGTAATTGCACTCCCATCCAAGTTATAAGGCCGACTTCCCTAATTATTATCCTTTCGATCCATCATGCATTGTACATACGTCACAACGAACGACGTCGTCTGGTTTCTGGTTATTAAAAAGCCTGAACTGAAGTAGAACGGAAGAAGGCTTATGTATGTGTAATTGACTTGACTTTTCCAAACGAACTCAAGTTTTTCTCGGATCCTTTTGCTACGAACGAATGGCGCTTTTGTCTTTGCCGAACGTTGGGCGGATTTCAAGGAAATGGGGATGGAAAAACAAAGTCATCCAACTAGGTGAACTCGGTACCCGGAAGTGCATATGCAAATGTCGGTTTGTCGGAAAATTTCCTTGTTAAGTTCCAAAAACTTTTTGGACATTAGCAAAATTGCATTGTGGGGTAAGCCGACAAGCAACGAAAAACCGAAGTAAGTTTGATTTCCGGCAGACTATCGTTAAGTTTCCCGGGGGCACACGCTAAAGTTGAAATAACTCTCCGCTTAACTTTTACCGCCACCCCAATCATAACTTCCTTTTTCGTGTCAGTTGGAAAGTTGAACTTATTAAACCGTTATCCTACCATATCTTACCCTACCAAGTGATGACTATAAAGTTCGTTTCTTCTCTAGAGGGATAGTCTATTCTGGTGTGGTCTGGTTGATGGTTGCGATTGGGATTGGGAATCAACAACCCCATCAATAAGCGCCACACATTATTCCGTACCATCGAATGTTGAGAATTTCCGCGAATTGGTTTAACGCTTTAACACGTGATACCTAAAAGCCCATTTCGCGTGGTAGTAGTCTTTCGCCCTTGTATTAACCTATCGGAGCGGACGAACCGGGGTGAGTTATTGAGACGGGACAGGATATTGAGCGGATGGGGTTGTGGTCTGGTCACGATGATTGTAGAAGGGAGTGAGATGTGCGAGATTGAGGGAGGTATAAACATACTAACGGGTGACCTGAAAATGTTTTCAGCACGTTCAAACGTCCGGTAGCACGAATCAAAGGGTTTGATATTTGCATGTTAGCTGGTATTTACTAGTTTTGATAAGCGGTGCCGACTAGTTTAACAGCGACCTCGTTTCTTTTTCTGTTGATTGCACTCATTTGGTTTAAATTTAGAATAGATCAAGTTAGTGACGGTGAAAAGATTAGTTGCATTAAATGTTTTTCGTTGATTCTGGAAGAGGACTGTTGCTGCCATATGAAAGTTAGGGAAATCAAATGAAAATGGAACGACCAATAATTTCAAGACTTCTGGGTTATTTCAGGCTCATACCGAAATTTATTGTGCATGCGAATTGTGAATAAATATAAATAAATTGGTGAATTAAATCCCAAAAATTGTGACTAATTTGCCCTAACCCCTCCGTTGTGGGGCATAGCACGTCAACTATTCCCATGTGGCTTAATTGGTTAGCTTAAACTAGCTTTTGACGGTGCATGTCGTCGGTGCGTGTCATCCATTTACCTAGGTCCGCTAAGGAATCCGCCCTTAGAGAGCCTCCAATTTGTGGAATTTTTTTTCTTCGAAAATTTGAAATTCCTTTATTACGTCGCAGTAATTCGAGTGCTTACACGCATTGCCTCGTGTTACGGATTTCACGAGCACCGAGCTTTTTAGGGACTGGGATAATGTTTGCTCTTTTCCACCGTTTGGGGAAATAGTCGGCGTTTATACAGTTGTTAAAGATGACAGCCAGAAGGACGAAGAAAGAGTAAGGCATTTTCTTTAACTTGAAGTTTAACACCCAGTCAGCTAAACTGCTAAGTCAGCGAGTTCTTGACGTTAAACGAAGGAGCTCTCTCTCGCGGGATGGTTGGCCGGAGACTCTGTGGAGAAATCCGTAAGAATGAGGCGGGCCTGCTCTTCCACAAAGACATCAACTGTTTCGCACACACTTCGCGTGCAAACGATGCGTCCCCGTTTGCTCTTTCACCGCCGAAGATGTTTGAGAAGTGGAGTCCAGTGGCATTCCATCCATTATGAGGTTTGGCTCCGATCTTCACAGCGGGTTTTTCTATTGATCTCCTTGAACATGTCAGATCTGAGTCTAATTGCTCTTAACCTACACTGAATGGAGTGGCTTAGGTGACCTTTTGTTTTTACCATAACTAGAATGTTAGGTTAGGTTAGGTTGATAGGTGACGGTGATAGATACGTGACAATCTACCTCATGTGGAGGTCGATACATTCCTGGGGCAGATCTCTAAAAGTATAGTTAGGTCTACTCTTGGAGACCTTCACATCATCAATCAAGGATTTAATCAGTAGGTTTACTTGGGCAATAATATCATCAATTTCTGGGATTGATAAATTTCTGGTGTTTTCAACTGTTGTTCCGCTGAGAAAGCATTCCAATACACTTTCCCGCACGGGAAGAATTCTTCCGGATCCGAGTATAGAAATCGCAAGGCATCATCAGTAGAAACTGTCAGTTGCACCAGCATATAATCAGATTCGGCCTTAGAGACTGTGCAGAAGTAAGAGTCTAGAGCGGGGAGTTGATGAAATAGATTTGGCCACACCAGGAAGAAGTCAGTAATGCTCCCAGTACGGCCGAAAGCGGGCTCAGGTGGGGCAATGCATTGAATTTCTGCCGCCTTTGACTATAGCCATGTGCTGATGGCATCACTGCATGGGTTGTTAGAACTTCCCATGACGGGCCCGCCCTGCAATAATTCACGTGATGCGTTGTGCTTCAATGAATTGTAGGGGTGGAATGCGCAACCTACTTACATTAAGGTGGGTTTTGTGCAGGAAAGCCGACCCAAGGTAGTCATTCACTTCCGCACCATCTTGTCTAATGGTGCAGTAATCATCCAAGTCCTATGGCGTGTCTTAAGCCTAGTCTCGCAGATAAAGACAATGTCAAGTTTCTCGCGATTAAGGTATCCCAGCATCGCGTTGCTCTTGTGTATAGGAACGAACTAGCAATAATTTAATGTTACAAATTTAATGCAACGCATTAGGGTCACTAAGTTTGAAGGCCAGTTCGATAAAGGCCATCTTTTTTTCTTGCAAAGAACGGAGAGAGTTTAGGTGTAGTATGAGGTTCACCACCTCCCTCAAGAGGGCCAAGAGATCACGTCCCAACAGAGATTTCTTCAGACGCTTCACAGGGATTGTCCCCTTGTCGCACTTGACGGATCTGGCATCCAACGCACAATTAGCGCTACGTGACCGAACCTTTGGCACCTGAAACATTGGGAGACCTAATTGTGTTCCGGACTCTCCCAACGGACACGGTGTTCTATTGTAACAGATGATTAACGCTTACGTCATTAGCGTCTGTGTTGGCGCCGAGGTATACCATGAACATTGATAGCTTCTTGTTAATGCTCTTTGATTGGCCATTCGAGAAGCGTTTGACTGACGTAACTGTCTCTACGAAGAGTTGTTTTAACCTGTCGAGGACACCTTCTTCCTCGAAGGAGGGGTTTATCTTTTAAGATATACGCCGTCTATTTTTTTGTGATGCGCGGGTGTACGTGTAGCACGCGATCTCGGATGCGTTTAGGAAATCAAAGAGATCTCCATTATCCAGGAAAATTTTTGGCAGGAGGTTGGTCCTCGAGCCATTATTAACTTTTACTTCGAAGGCTGGGACCTCGATATCAGCGATCTTTGGCTAGCAGCCTTAGGAAGACTGCCGACCGCCTTCTTTCTATTTTTTGGGATTGCTGTGCGGTGGCTTTCGGGTTGGTCGACTGCCGGCTGGCAGCCTTTTGTTTCGGAGCCTTGGAGCGGGTGGCCTTGTTATTCTGGGATGCTAGTTTAGGCCTGCAGGAGGCGACATATTAAGTTGCGATGAAAGAGCAGCTGCGTTCTGCTCAGACACCGGCTTCACTGTCTTTTTTAATTGGGGGTAGTTCTTCTCGGGTTGAGAGGATGCGTGGCCGCTACGATGAGGCTTACAAGTATTTCCACTCAACTGGACAGCAGATTGCTTGGAGGGTACAATATCAGTTGATAATTTTGTGGGAGAGTAGCACAGCCTTTCCAAACTACTGTAGATGAGGTGGCATCTAAATCGTGAGTGCGAGTATTAATTCTTCTTCTTCGCCTCGTAGGATGTCGACAGTATGTATCACCTCTTGTCCGATGCCGGTCGCATTTGCGGTTGATCGCTGCTCTACGCGCTCCATTCGTCTTGTCTAGTTCCAGCTCGCCGCCAATCTAAAAAACTATTCTGCGACGTGGAAGGTGGAGCTGTGACTGGGACCGACTCCTTCAGCTCCTTCTTCCTCTTATTTCGCTACGGGAGTGAAGTTTCGCTGCGCGCTTCTGTTTGCAAATCTCCTGTCGTAGCACGCGGATGACTTCCACCTGCTCTCTCAGGAGCCTTCGGAGGATCTGGTTTTCCTTAATCCCGTATGATTTTTTCCATGAATTTTTTTTTCGCGCACTCGTCATGAGTGCTTTTTTTATTTATCAAATTTCGAGCCACTGGCATCAATTTATTGAAAGTTATTGAACGGACGGACAGACGAATAAAATACTTCTATATCGACGACGAGTCCGGTTAAGAGGGAATGTACAGTAATTTATTACATAATTTTACTCATGCCTAAACTTTCAGCACGCCCCTGCATGTGGACTGGATTCCAATCATTGCACAACCGGTATGATGGGACACCAGACTGACGCCTCAGCGTACTGAGCCATCAGCCTGCATCATTTGCAAGACTGGACGAATAGTGTAACATTACAACACAGACGAAGATTCGCAATTTTAATTGTCGGTTATTAAAAATCCTACAAACGAGAATGTTCTTTTTCGGTCGAAGATATTTTGGTGGCGAATCTTTCTACTGCTTTTTGAGTAGGCAACTGATTACCTCTTAGATTAAAGATGGAATTTTTCTGTTGACTATGACTTTCTTGTGGTCGATAAAGTTTGGTAAATTTGTGAATGGTTTTTTTTTTATTTCCCAAGTACATTTGTCCACTAATGACCAAAAATTTGATTGCAAGGTATTGGGTAAATACTCACAGATAGAAAGAACATTGTTTTCGTAAAAAAAAAATTTATTTATAATTTCTAAAAAATTGCATTTGGTTACACAGCCTTATGAGCGACGATACGCCCATCCAATCTGAAATTAGAGGTTTTGATGGTGAGAATGCATAAGTGCTTGTCTTGAATTCTGCACGTGCACCCTTTCTTTACCGTCATCTAAAATGCAAATCAACGCATTTAAAATCAAAAGGACAGTGTGATTAGTTCATCCGCAACATTCTCAAGCACTTTATATCTCATTAGCCCAGTTAAAGCTAATTGTAATTGTTACACAAAAGTGGACCTTGAAATGATCTCGCCAATGCCGAATTATCCGGCTTTCCTCAAAACTTTTCGATTCTTCCAATCTTCATTCACTTAATTTTCATCATTCTCTCCCAATCACACTGCAATTAAATACTCCCTGGAGTCATAGTCCAGCACGCCAGCTATCCGTACGAAAATCATTGTATTTTCAGTCTGCCCTATCAGTTCCTCCTTCCGAACCAAAGTTTTATCCTTGGCGTGAGTTTTTGTTTCCTTCATCTTTCATTCTTTCGGAGTTCGTTCTTTAGGTGACAGACACTCGTACTAAGCGTGTACGATTCGACGAACCGAACAAATCTTGTTGAAAATGTGTCCTTGGTACGGAAGTGTAATATTTAAGGACTTAAACTCGAAACACGTGACAAAAGTTGGATCTTCTTAAAAAGGATTAACTCAATTGCTGTTGAATTTTCGAACATGCTGTAAAGATAGACCAACAACGTGCAGACAAGGTGAACATCCGGATTTTGATTAGAAATTTTATCAGATTAAAAATAAATTGAAGACGTTGTTGTTGGTAAAAATTTTCCTTTAGGTTGTTCAACTTTATTTGTAAAGAGAATATAGGAGATGTCCCCTAATACCGCAACTAAATCCTTCGAAATAAAGTGGGTTAGTGGCCTTCTTCTCTTCGAATAACCTGCATATTGTAGACGATGCTGCTTTTGCATGGCGCAGGTTAGTTGGCAGCACCCTAATGGCCCTCTTGATATCTGTCCGAGAGTGAGCGGTTGACAATACCCTCACGTTTGCTCTGTCGAGATTTGCCGCTTCCGTCGAATTTACCGCCTCTTCCAGGGCGCTGATCGCCTCGCCTCCGATTCCATAGATTCAATGATATTATCGAAAGTGACAACGTTCGAGTGGTAGTTAGCAGTGTACGGGACTCTCGTCATCTTTCGTCCAGAAGCCTTCAGGAGGATAATGTCTTGGTCTAAGTCTCGTAGTGTCGTCTTCATACGAAAACTTCAGATTTCAAAGGCTCACCTTGTTAAAGGTGACGCAACCTTCAGATTAATGAATTATTTGCATAGATCAAAGAATTTTATTTCTTTGTGAGATTATCTTCTACGAACTTACAAAAATAAATTTTGAATCAAGTTGCCATTTTGATTTTCAAATAGCTCGTAAGTGGTTTCTACACATTAGACCAATTAGCCACGACACGTGCTGTGCGACAAGCCATCGTCCGTGAGACATGCTGTACGACCAGCAACGTGCGTGGTGTTGTGCCTAAAACCAACTTTAGACTATCAGTCGTCCGAAAAATCAAACGCAGACAATGACTCTCCAAATTTCCTCTTATAATGACTTGCAAACCATTATTCCGTAATAGCCTCCCGCTTTCCATAAAATGATTGAAAGGATCTCGCACCATCGAATCGCCTATTGAACAGCACACAATTTGCCTGACGGTCGATGTAGGAATTTTGGATTCCACTGCGATTCCATCCAAGGACAATTCGAGTCAGACCTTGCACGTTCTTTATATACGCGTTGAATACTTCCTTGAGACTCGTGGGCACATTGACCCAACGGGAGGCAATTTTTGGGGCGTCACAATGATTGTAGTTTTGAAAGAGTCCTTGTAGGAAAAAAAAAGAAGAAAACAAACTGAACACACGACCATCCAGGAAGGGTGATGTCGTGCTCATAGTTACATGTGTTGGTCATTGCTATTCGAGTCCCATCAATCGAACCATTTGCCCGCATGCGACCTTCTGCCGGTCGCCTTAAAACTTGAAATGTTCGTGCTTTGTGGCGCTTATAAAGATGGAAAACGCCATATCGAATGACGTCAATCGCAAAAATTATCGGTAGGGAAAAATGAATATGAAAGGCTAACGATTCAAATTTATTCAATTATGTAAACCATAACGAAATATACCAAGCGACAGAGGAGTAGGTAGGTACCATCTGGTTTGGTCTCTTCTCTTGGGAGAAAATGTTTGGTTTCGATATTGTAACTGGTAAAAAGAAAAACAATAAAAATGACTAAACACAGAGGGTCGCGCCCGATGGCCGTGTTTGTTCGGTCACCACTCTACGATCTAGAGAATGGAGGTTCGATCCTCGGAAACAAAAACTGCCTGTGGGTACTAATTGAACTCCCACTGCGCTCCGAGCTTGTCAGTATAAAGACGGTGCTAATAGGAGGTGGATGCTAGCAACAACATTTCCGAGAAATAGATATGGAAACGTCAACAAGGCACAGAAATGCTGGTGATGTTGACGCGGTAAGGCAATTCACAACAACAACAATATTGTACTACGAATAGGTGGCCCCATGTGAGTGCTCCGTATGCGAGAATTGGTCGCGTCACAGCCATGAGCAGCCATAAAACCATCTTTGGTTGGCTATTACTAGTAATAGGAATCTTGCGGCCCTTAACGCTCTCAGAGAACATCTTACATTTGATACACACGAAAGTCGACATGACTACGTGAGCATTCTGAACATCTTTGAACTTAACGAGCCAAAACCCTATTGCGACATAAGCTAGGCCTTGGAAAGTAGCTGGTTATGGAACTGTCTGCTTAGAACAAAGAACAACAATGGATGATTTTTCAGAGCTGTGGTAATCGTGGCAACTAGTAAGTTCTTGTAGTTTTGGAGACACTATCCACATGAGTAGAACTAATTGAGATATCTACCATTATATCACTGGGTGAGATATACAATAATATTTCGCCTTAACCAGATGAGTGTTAAGCTAAACAACTTTATGGTGAATGTCCAGCATCTGTTTGGTCAAGGACATCAATGATTGGAGTGGTTACCGTCAGCTCTGCTAAATGGTGAGTCAGGAAGACTCCTGGGAAAGGCCTTTTGTTGAAGGAGAGCGAAAGATGAATCGAAAGCCGGACACACCTCCCCATTGGAAAAGTGGATATAAAAATAAATATTCATAGGCTTAAGCTGTACTATCTCACCAACGAGACGCTAAAGCAGCGCCTCAGGGGATCCGAAGCACTTGCTATTCTAGCGCCATAAATTTACTGGAGACGAGGAAGTAACAACAAACAGCCAAGGTCCGACGACGTTGCGTGGAAGTAAAATAGGTTCAATTAGGTCCTAACACCTACCAGCGAAACTTAGTGAACACTTTGAGCGACACTTACTAGAATTTCAAAGAGACGCTTCAGACTGAGTGTTGCGATGTGATACCTTCACTTTATGCCAAATGAAGAATGGTTAAAGAGGAAAATGTTGTACTCAGCAACAAGGCGTTTCTTCCTTGTCGTCGCTTTACGTACAATATATTAAACTATTGTCTATAGTGGCATAAGGTACATTATTCATTTGCCCTAACCCCTAGTGGGGCAAATCGCGTCAATCATTGCATGTGGCTTAGCTGACGTTTCGTTGGCATAAACCTGTATCGGGCGATGCACTCTGCCAGCGTGAAACTCCTGCTCCCATTTAGCCGCCTACCTGCGACTTGTCAGGAGATTGTGTGGCCCGCACCACAAGGGAACATGACTATCAATATTTAGAACACTATCGGATATGAGTTTCTACACAAATTGAAGAGGTCAGGAGTAAGCCTGTCCAGTATCCACTTCCATATGAATCCTAATGTCACCGGTACAAATTGGTTATCTTCATGACCAGATTACCCTTTGCCCGCCCCTCTGTCTGCAAATACTGCCTGAAAAAATCAACGATTTTCTCCATCTGTTAAAAGAGACAAAATCAAATATTTATCCACTCGGGCCACGTCATCGCTTTTATTGTCCCCTTTTTTTCTATTGGCGTCCATTCAGCAGACAAAGAAAACACAAAACCTTTAAGCAATCCGTCTCAAGGAAGTCCTTCTACGATGTAGTCTAGTTCAGCAATATCCTCATGTTGGTACTTGAAGGGAATTTTCCTCGCAATTTCACTGCGTAATGTTCCGGTCATAACGCCATAAACGTAATAAGATGAAAAAATATTTGTTAATGGAGATACATAGTTAATGGAAGTAGGGATGCGATAAGCTCATCATTCTTTTGTTTTAGGGTAATTTTGAGACCTTTGATGTTGGTACCTATCAATCACAGACTATTAGCATCCTTGCAGCAAAATCGGTGACATTTCAAATTTAATCATCTACAACGAACAGCTGTTCAGGAAGGAAACATAGAAACAAAAAATTAAATTATTCATCCAGTCCTGAATAACAAGAATCACTTGAACCTTGACACACTTTCCGAAATTGTCCTTCAACTCATCGGCCAACGACGATATCAAACACAACAGCTGCACTGGTAGCTTCCGGAATCAAATGGCTTCCTCTCCTAATGTTGGTTTCATGAGATAAACTCCAGAATGCCATATATAGTAGTCTCTTCGTTCGTCAGTCACTCCATTATGTCGATACTGCCAAGTGCTCGCATCCTATCCTTTTGCTTGACGCTTGTCATCAGATCTGAGCGTAAGAACCCCTTCGTCGTCAGCGTTGTCGTTCGGCAAGAATAAGGAAGGGATTTGACCACAATAAATATAATTTTGGGACTAGGAATTCCTCGTCCGACACTGTGTATTGTACGTGGTATTTCGGGTTATCTGTGCGAGTATATAATATTATACGCAGGATTCGCCAATTGGACATCTTGTTATGGGACAGAAAATGATATCGAATTTCCCGGAGGCAATAAAACGAGGATTTTCATCGATAGAATGTGATTTCTCGATGGGTCAAATCAAATATAATGGCGAACGGAACAGAATCTTTTCGAAGTTTGCTCCCTTTTTCATCCAGGGAGGATACTTTCACGTTGTTCATCGCAGCAGATCGATAGTACGTTTCGGTGGGTTCAATACTAGGAGACTCTCTTCAAGGAAAGCTGTATATAGAATTTCCTGATTAATAAAGATAATAGCAGGATAGTCATTTACCATGGAAATTAATTTTCGGCATTCAATTAGAGAGGAATTATCTGTTTTTTCGATGGGGACATTATGGGTTGATAATTGGATGAAACTCATATGATCCGTTGATTGCCGATAGGAAGCAAGTGGATCATGTTGGATTAGAATCGATGCTAATTACATTGGTGGACACCGACCGAGGATCCATGACGGATTGCAGACAGTAGACTAATTAGATGTATGAGCCGTTTTATTACCATTGATTAGGTTAGGTTGAAAGGCTGCTGTATCGGCACAATTAGACCCAGGCATAGGATTACCAGCAACTCCAGTTTCCTATACTAATAAAACCATCCAGAGTTATTCACGGAACGAAAGAGTTCTCCCACCTCCAATAGCGGTAGCTCAGTGCGTTGAGGCATCAGTCTGATGTTTTCCTAGCTTCGATGGTACGAATCCCGCCGCGCCGTAGTCGTGTTTGTTTTGTCTTCCCGCCTATGGTGCGGGGCGTATGAGTAAGCCACAACCTTACACCAGCCTACACTAAGGCCAGATCCGTAGAAACAGCTCTACATTCCATTGTGAGTTATTTAGAGAAATCATTCAGCTACGGTGAATATATCATGGTTGCATTTTTGGACAAACAAAGTGTCTTCAACTACGTTAGAATAGAATAGCATGAAAAAGTGCGCTACAGACCTTAATGGTGTGCACTGCGACCATAGGAGTTCTATTGTGACATAGCCCTTAAAAAAATTGAGCTAGAGACCCTACACCATTCTTACGAAAGCTAATATATCTTTTGCAGGACTATTCTTGATATCTGCAGAACTTGTTGGCGATCCCCCCGAAAAGCATAATTTACACCTGGCCCGAGCATTCGCTGGAGATTCACACAAAATGTGATATGTGGTTTCATCTTCCTTCAAACAGAGACGACATTCCGTTTCTCCACCTAGTGATGGCCCAAAAGGTAGCCAGCAAGTGGCTTCAGGTCAGCTCTACTCATGTGAGTAGTGTCCTCATAGTCGAAGGGTTTCATCAGCTCCTTCGATTGCCCAGGAAGGTCTTCCCAGTAGGGCTGTCGTAGCCTTTCAGACCATGTCTTTATTATCATCCTGGCTGAAGCCATGCCCAAACCATAATATGGTTCAGGTTCAATAAAATTAAACCTTGAGCCTTATCTGTAAGTTTACGCTGATTAGTTTCGCCAATGCTATCCAGCATAACAAAATTTGTTTGTCGGTCGCCAGACACTAAAGAAATTCACAACATTCTTTAACCAGCCTTGAAGAGAGCTTCTGTGAAGATAGAGCCTTAATGGCTAAAAATCCTGGTGTTAATTCCGAAGACTCCAGCACCAATTCCCTGTTTAGTTTTAGACCCATCAGTAGCAACATTATACACCGTAGGGTTTGGGCTGGAATAGCAATTTTCCCACTCCAAGCGGTCTGGAATGAGGGCCAAGAATTGATTGCCGAAATACAACTCCCTGGTCATATAATCTGATCTTAGGCAGACGTGTGATTCGAGCCAGAATGCTCATGTGACCCATCTCACTACCGCGTACACCAGAACTTAGATTATTATGTTAACTCTGTTAAGCTGGAGGCGATTATTGGCCCTCTTATAGGACTGAACGTCGACAGCTCATTAGTCCAATTCTTACCTGATGATAGGATCTAGGGCTATTATAGCTAAACTAGCGGCCTCGTCAATTTGCCGAATTGTCTGTAGAGGTACTTTTTAAAGCGGGATACTCTCACAGCTCTTTTCGAACATTGCGGTCAACAGACTGCTTGTAGTCCTGGATGAATTGGGATGTAAAGTACCAGCCTAGAGCGATGATGTCTCAATCGCTGTCTTTGGAATGGTCCCGGGAACTCCTAGTGAGGTAACGCAGGATACGCTATCTCTGCTGACTAACTGGACCAATAGATGTGGCTTAAGCGTATAACCTAGGAATCTCCAAGAAGCGCACAAACAAGGTCACAATTGCGCTCTATTGCTGTAGCAAGGCTATACGTAAACCTGGGGTCTAAACTCCAGGCTTTGTACTAGCTCTATGTGACGGTTCTGTGTCCCATATTTCTACATAGTGTGTTAGTTCCGTGGTACGACCTACGGTAGCTTATTGGAAATTGTTTGCCAGAGTGCAAAGAACGGCAGCGGAGCTCTACGTACAGCCCAATCCGCGGTCACGGATATGATTCTTAACATGATATTCAGAGAAATCGAATAGCGGTAAACTCAGCCATTAGAATACGAGAGACCTACCGGTGCACAACCGTGGGTACCGGTCACTCAACGATTTTGAACGATGGAGATACCCCAGGGTCAATGGATTACACCTCACCAACGCAAAGGTTCGTTAAGAAACATAAACTTGATTCCACCACGAAGTCTGTGGGAGATGAGAGATCCGTCTCTACCGAACGCGCTGAAAATATACACAGACCGTGTGTGGGTGCTGAAGTACACTCAGAGGAGCACAATCTTCACTTATCCGGAATACTGTCGCTTTTTCTTGGCGGAAGTTTTCGCGATTAAAGAAGCGGTCATCTCCATGACGAAAAACACTATCTGTACGGATAGTCAACTTGCAGTTAAATCCTTCGACTCAGGGTTTTGTACGTCGAAAATCTTATCGGAGTGCTGAGCATATCTCGCGGGGATGGTTGACTTGCTGTGCTGGATACCTGGCCACAATGGCTTTGCTGGTAATTGCAGGGCTGATGAGCTCGCCCGAAGAGGAGCTACCGATGCAGCACGGCAGATCAGTATTAGGTTAGGTTAGGTTAAAGGGTTGCAATGAATAGCTATAGCACATGTAGGCCGCATCTGGGTCCGTTGTGATACCCAACGGGATATGTTGTCCCGACCAACTGAAAACCTCGTACCAGCTTGAGCCCACAACGAATCGTTGGACCTGGCCAACATCAACATCTTGCAAGTCCCCTAGGTCAGTAAAGTAGGTGGCTTTATAGTTGCCCTTCTAATACTTTCCAGGCCCGGGCATTTACAGAAAAGGTGGGAAGTACTCTCCTTTTCCTAGTCGTCCCCACAGCTTGTACAAAAGTCGTTATACGGAGGCGTCCAAATACCAAATACGAGATCGGCGTGCTGGTCGGCTCCGTTACCGAACACACCTTATGTGTGCTTGCCCTGCTCTCGCGAGATGTAGTAAAACATCCTTGGGTTCTACTTTTTTACTGATCTAGATGATTTAAAGAATGTTCGGGTTGATCGGCTTCATCGCTTCATTGTCAGTTCTGGTTTTAAAATTGAGTTAGTTTCGGGTTGCTGTACTTCGGGTATCACAATACACCCAGTGATGTTCTATGTGTTCCTTGATCAGTCTTTTGTGGTCAAGGCAGCCCATCAAACCTAAAATAACTTGTAGAGGTGGAAGTGGGACAGCTCTTTCGTTTCGTGAATAATTCGGGTTGGTTGTAATACTTGGGACTGGTGTTGTTTATTTGTTTTGGGGTATCATAATGAACCTATGTTTTAAGGTCTAAGTGTTCTGTTACACCAACCCTGCTACCTAACCTAACCTAAGCCACAACTTTTCCCGACTTGTCGCAGTTATGCTGCTAAATGGGCAGACGATGCGTGCTAGCAACATTCATTGTCCGAAACCAGTTTATAATACTTTGCCTTAACTCCTAAAGAGGCAAAGCGCGTCAACCATGCCTGCGCACCATCGTACTCTGTTCTGGGCAAACGAAACGTCAAGTATACCACGTGGGAATAGCTGATGCGCTATACTAAGGGTTAGCGAAAATAGTAATTTATCAAATTTGAAATCAAAATCTACCCAAAAGAACGGACTTGCTCGAAAAAAAACCCTTGACACAATCGCCAATTCCTTAATATGCTGCATTTATTTATCCTGACAAAAAATAAAGACCTACTCACTCACTTTTAAACCACAAAAACGGAATTCTATCAAATATCGCTGTATGCCCAATCGGCCCTCCATTTTTCGTTATTTTCTTATCATAGCAAAGTAATCGAAGTACAAAGCCAGCTCTCTTATTGGTCTAATTTTCCATAACGAGAATCATAAATAGCGTTGGGGCTTTTCATTTTTGTCACAACAGACGGAGAAAATTCGATGGTGTCCGATATCAAAAAGGGCCGAAAAACGGCTATTCAGTATATCAAGTTCTTTTCCACGAATTATTGTCTGCCGTTGTGTTGGAATTGGCAATAGGTACTACAAAAGGATCAAACGCCACACAAAGAGAGAGAAAATTGGAGAGGGACGGTGTCGTTTTCCACAGCCGATACCATTGAAATTCCAAGCAGATTTTTTGTCCACTTTTTCCTATGGAGACTCGTTTCTATGCCCGTTGGAATGAACTCAGCGGAAGTGCAAAAAATTCGGGGAGCAGAGAAACCCTCTTCACACAAAAAGGACAAGCCTCTCATTCTTAGACACATTTTATGCCAAACCATACGAATTAACCCAATATCCTGAATTGCCGAAATTCGCAATTTCCTATTATCCGCCAACTAGACTATTCGCTTTCCCGCAAAGAGCAAACAATTGTCCTCAATTTATATTGGTGAAAACAACCGCAGTTTTCGCTATTCACTTCTGTTGGCACACTACATTGTACCGTTGTCGTCGTTCTTCCAATTTTCATTCGACTTGAATGGCTGTAGCTGCCAACCGCGCCGACAATGAAAAAGGACCCCGAATTCAATGCGAGCTAATGATCCGAATCCGACGAGTCCTTTTTGGAAAGTAAGAAAAGCCCGACCTCGAGAGACTTTGATACCTTTTTCAAAAGGATCCATTAGAAAATGCTAAAAGATGCTCATTGTATTTGTTGGCCTTAGCAATTGGTTGTGTTAATGGGAGCACAACGGAATGACTTTTCGAATAGCTCGAATGGGACTAAAAGGACACTCAGGATACAAATTGGCATGTCATAGGCTAAATTAATTAGTAGTGAAAATAAGTTTACATTAAAAGTCAATGGTGTTGTGGATGATCTCGGTTTGAATGTGGATGAATGATGATGGCAATGATGATGAATGTTATTGGGAAAGTTTGCTGGATATAAAGAGTAGGGTGGGTACGTATTCAATGGGAGAAATATGTGCGGTAACCAATGTTACATCAAGGGGAGGAGAGCGATTGTCTAATAGTTATACGGGTGTTTGGTAGGTTTATTTCGTTCTATTGAGACTTGACTTGAGAAACAGAGCAGGTATAGGCCACCATTGGGTCCATTGTGACACCCTCTAGATTTACCGAACCGAGACCAATTTAATCATTAAATCAGCAAGAGTTGACAGAGAAACGTTAGAGCTGAAGAACCCATTCCACGGTAGCCGGTTCCTCGTATCGGAACACCCTTTTTTAACTGTCAAAAGCTGCCGGCGACCCTTCAATGACGAAGGAAAGTAAATATGTGTGTTACGTTGCCAGTGTGTTCGTTTTTTATGGATTCTGGGAGCACCATATTTCGGCCCAACTGCTCTCGATCCTCCTCAACCGCGCCGGAATCGAACTCAACCCCTGTCCATAGATTTACCGCATCTGCAATAAGACCATGCTCCCAAATATAAGCACCCAAACTTCCGCGGCGCGGGAACTTCGCATTTTTCGAAAAAAAAAAAAATTTCCTCAAAGTTGGAGACCCCTGAAGGCGAATGCCTGGCTGAAAGATAAATATTTCAAAGTGATGAAAATTCGGTCTTCAGGTCAACTTTATAATATCCATCAGCGCTATAAACAAGAGACACACTTTTCCTAATTAACTCCGTCCAATATTACTGAAACATTCTTCAAAGTTTCAAGGATTCACAAACCACACATTCATCCACATCTTTTCAATTTTCATGTCATCCCACTTCGACAAACAACTTTCATCTCTCATAAGTATACGCATCATCACCTATCACCTCAATCAATATCCTTTTCATATAGATATTTCTCTAGATCAGTATAAGGGTCGACTCATGACAAACTTCAAAGCATACACATATAGTATATGTTAAATCAAAATAAAGTTTTAAGGACATTTATATCATACAAATTGGCACCTAACCCTGACTCTTCATCGCTTCGTCTTCCGTCTCTGTCTTGTCCTTAAATCCTATTACGTAATACAGTCGACTCTCGATAATTCGAAAAGCAAAGGACCACAAAATATTTTCGTACTATTAAGCGTCAGATTTATCGGAAATTCGAGTTAACAAAAAGAATTTTAATTTTCGAATTATCGGGTTTATTTTTCTTAAAAATAGGATACAGTAACGGACGGTTTGGTGGGCATCCGAAGATGCCCGTGGGGACGGAGCCTAAGGTAGCATATTACCGTGAAGGTCGGGCCGTGCCATCTGGTGAAGAAAAAGGCCCCTCAACAAGCTAAGCAACGGCCTATGCTTGCTGTAGCTCAGTTTCGCCGCTTGTTGCCCCTGTCCTTTATGTATTAACAAAAATTCATAGGCCTGGGGAAGACAACACAAACAGGGGAGGTAAAAATGGAGTAAAAAAAAATAGTCGATAAGGATGGAATGGTTGACGGACGGATCAGACACCCACACGGTCACACCTGGGTCCGGCCTCTGGTTTCGTACCACCAACAGATCACTACTCTTACTCATCAGGTGCTGCTTCGATCTGCTGGTGGGAGAAGCACTACCAGACCATAATATGGTTCGTTACAGGTGGTTCATTGCAAAACAATGTAAGCGCCTGTACTTATTGCCAGGATTCGTTGAATGTCACAGTAGGTATGCGCGCTTTTTTGGCATCTTCGTCTTCATCGTTCTCGACATTTCTGCTTGAATTTGGCATAATCCCAGCATCAGGGACTTATCCGAAATATAAAACAAAGGACAAATTCAAATGTACGCAGCCACTGCCTTCTATGGTTCTTCTGTGGAATTTCACTATGCTTGGCTAGATTACGCTTTAAATATTTAGGAGCGTACTGAAGCTGCCACCACCTGGGAGAGTCTCTTGGGCCTGGGGCAGGCCAAACCGTTCTTTTCAGGCTACTCAAATAGTAGACTTTCTAATCTGCTTCAGTCCAACTCTAATAACGTTGAAACCATTTGTGGTGTCCTCATCGGACACTTGTGTCTAAGAGACCATCTTGAAACCATGGGCTTAGTGGAGGACAGTAACTGCCGGTTCTGTGAGGGTTATGGCGTCTATGATTGTCCGGCGTTAGGTTGTGGTCGCAAAGATAGTCTAGAGATCGCGTTTCCCAAGCCGGATGATATAACCTCGTCTCCGCTTAGTCTTTTAAGTAATTTCATCAGTGCGATCAATCTTGATTGGCAGGCTTAGTCATGATTGCAGATTTCGGGCCATGCCTGTGAACCTGTCTCGCTCACAGACCTTCTATCCTATCTGTTATATCTTTATGATCGAAAAGCAGTCAAGTTATCGTCGAAATGAACAAACTCTCTAAGGCCTGTTCTCTCAGTGTCTCGTTAAACTACCCGATATCTAACAGGAACATGAGGTTATCCAGGCGGTAAACTGACCGATAAATATTTTCGTTTTCTCATACGTCCGCTGAATTACCAAGCCAAAAAGAGTGAAATACATCTTGGGTTTTTGTTTTGGATAACCGTTTAAGCGATTGGGTGGTATTGGGATTTTGTTTTGGATATAGGATTAAGCTTGGTGGCGGATCTTTGGAGCTTATCTTTCTGATAAAATTCAAAGGGCAGATAACGGTTCCTTTAGCATTTTCGATCGGATAAACGCTAAACACACGTTGAGAAAATGAAATTGTGCTAAAAGGCACTTCATTCCTACGACAAATTTTAAGGGGGCATTGAGAAAACAGGCCTAAAGGTAACGAAATTTTGTTCGTGAAGAAGATGATCCCAAAGATTTTCAGTGTCCGCTTCCGTTTAAATTGCTGATTTTTTAAATTATGTGTGCTTCCATATCTTCGGAAACAATTAGATGTGTCGGAGTCACATTTTTTTTCAGATTTTGTTAATTATTGGCTGGGTTCAGAAGCTACCCAAAATCACACACTGCTCGTAAGGGGCTTCGCAACTGCTCGGTTATGCTGTCTGTGCCAGCTGGACGCCACTCTTGTTGTCGCGGTCCTTATGTGAACGGTGAGCAGAAATATTTCTTGCTCGGTGGTCATTTATGATCATGTTCACCTGAGCAGAAGTAGGTTGCTAACTTTCGAACCCACCCATTGTCATTGCAGTCAACACATTAATAGATGCAGGTTAGGGTATCTCCATGCATTACAACAACAACTTAACCGTGTACGGGCTAGTGGGGCGGCTAACTTGCACTTGTACCAGCAAAATGCGATTATAAGTATGCTTGTCGTTAATACGACAATTGGTGCGATATTTGCGACGACAGTTCATTCTATTTCCAGAATTTGTATTTTCTCGTCACTACTATCTAATACTTAGGCGGTTATATTCATAATTGCTTGTTGCTACGGTCAATTTTGAAAGCCAATCACACAACTCTGATTGGCTTGGCATGAGCTTTAAGAGGTTAAGCCGGATGGCTGCCCTTTAGCTTTTTTTTTGTCTTTACGAGTTAACTTACCCTAACCCGTTGTTAAAAAAATACACCTAATGTTAACATTTTAACTATTTTCGATGTTCTAAAATTTAGAAATTTTGTATGATCGTTCCTTTATGGCGGTTCCCCTCCGGATAATGTGGCGGTTCGCCTCCGGATCTGAAAAGTATTCAGAACAGTTTCAAATCCAAAAATTGACAGCTGACGGTACATATTTTACCGGAGGGGAAAGCATATTAAAGAGAAATTGAGAAAAGTCAAACTCATTACATTTAATCAGAGCTCGCCAAAGCGCGGCCATTCATAGAACATTTCGAATTACCATAAGGATTGGTACGCTACCTTTTGAATTATAGAACGTCCGCCATCATATCAGTTGCAAAAAAAAACTTAGTTTTATCGACTGTATACAAACACATGAAAATTTGAACTTGTGCAACGGACGGGTTGGTTGGCATCTGAAGATGCCCGTGCGGACTGAGCCTAAGGCAGCACAGCGACCATGAATTTCGGGCCGTGCCAAAGAATAGAGATTATTGCTAACAAGAAATGTGACTCCATGCGAATTAAGTGTGCCTGCCTAGTAGTTGCATATGTGTTGGATTCCATCAGTACACGAAGGGGTAACGCGGAATAGCAAGTATGTTACTCATACGATGAAACGTACTAGGCAGTTGGCATTTGAAGAGCTTTTTAAAATGTTACCGTTCCTATCCCTCTAAAGGCAACTTTCATTTGATTATTTGCGTATCAATTGGTACTACACTTTTGCTTAAATCGTATGAAGGGCCACCCCCTTGGCCGTGCCATCTGGCAAAGAAAAAGACCCCTCAATGAGCTAAGCTGCGGCCTCCGCTTGCTGTATCTCAGTTCGGGAGACGTGGGCGGGGTTTTCGCCGCTCGCTGAGCCTGTCCTTTACGTATTAACAAAAATTCATAGGCCTGGGGAGGACAACACAAACAGGAGAAGTAAAAATGGGGAATAATTGAAAAATGGGGCGATAAGGATGGAATGGTTGGTGGACGGCTCAGATGCCCTCGCGCTCGCGTCGGAGTCTGGGTGTAATGGGATCCTCGGCCTCTGGTTTCGTACCACCGAAAGATTACTACTCATCAGGTGCTACCTTCGAGCTGTCGGTGGAAGCAGCACTACCAGACCATTATGACAATTATGTTACATTACACATGTTTTTCGATTTACTGAAGGGACAACTCAGCTAGTTCGAATTATCGACGTTCGAATTACCGAGAGGCGACTGTAATCGAGGACACGTGGAATGTAATAATTTTGTTTGGAATTTGAATTCCCTCTACAGAATCTTTCTGTACCCCGTTCTAGGATTTAAGTAAGAAAGGTGGTGATGGTGGTGGTTTCTTGCCTTGTATAACTCATAGCACAATGACAGACAACTTTTGTGTTTTCCGAAGAATTCCATTGTGGCAGAGATGACACACTTAAATACGGTATGTAGCGCTGTAGTGGTTGCTGAGCTGAAGTTCTGAGAATTCACGAAGAATAGCGAGGAAGCAATTCAGAAGGACTATACCCGGATGGTAGACCGAAGAAATACAAGCGCTGAATGCGAATCGTATTGAGAACGCTCCGTATATGATGCAATCCAATTTTTACTTCTTTTTTTTTGTCATTATTCAGGACAAATTGTTGATGCCCGAGGACGACAAAAAAAATTTAGTATTGTGCGTATTTATGGAGTGGTGGAAGCACACGCGTAACTTGATCCATTTTTGGCATTGTATGTGCTTGCTTAATAGAACAAACTTTTTTAAAAGCCCTTCAATATATGTTGAGCCAAATAGGAGCGGATCATTTTTCATTAATTTTACGATTTCGTTTGTCACGTGTAAGAATGAGAGTGCCCCATGAAATTAAATGGGAATATGAAAGCGATGAAAAAAGTTGCTGATCTGGGAAGCTCTGGATGGGTCATGGTTACATTTTTTTACCCATTTTAAAATGGAAATTATGTATTGTACTTGTATAATATTGACACTAATTTTGGTCGTTTTGGGCACTTTTTTCACGGTCACTCACTCCGGGGGAGGCGAACTTTGGGATCGCCCCTATTCTTGCCAGCGGACCGAAAACCATTGGTTTGACACTATTCTCCGTCAATTTCGACAGTTTTTACACTCTTATTCACCCCCGATCTATTTGGTGTCATATCGGCACTTATTCGAGCTTGCATGTCCTCCGTTCCCACTCAATCAGATGCAGATCAGAATAGAGGTACCAATGCACCATTCCGCTTGTAAATGTTTTTGGAGATCAATCACAATTCATGATTTGGTCCAGGAATGTTTTTCAAACGCTAATCCGCTTGCTGTGTTCTTCGTTCCCCATGAAATATAAATAAAATAAAATAAATTTACAAAAACATGCAGTATCGGTTGGGAGTGGAAAAATTGAGCCCATTTGATGATATATCTGATCCTGTACTTTAAACGCTAGCACGAATCTGCCCTCTTAAAAATTCTTTTTGCTCTGAACGATGTCATTTGGATTTAAGTTTTCTACTTCCTGATGTTTCGGGGGAAATATTTTAATAGGAAATCCCATTCAAAATCTTTTTAAAGCATTTCTGGTGGCTCCATAATTGGGGGCAGCTGAACTTATCAATTTAAACAGCTCATTCCGGGTATTTCTTTTTAAGCAGTAACACTGATTCTGCTCTTTTCTTCCTCGCATCAGTGCTACCTAGTCACGATCGATCGTACCATTATTTTCAACTTTTGTGTATTGTTGGGAGTGTCACCAACACCATACATCTTAGTGACCCTAAAATGACTTTTTTTTTTGTCCTCCTCTCCTCCTCACATCTCCTGTCCACTTTTGTGCAGAGCACTATCTTAATTCAATGTTCATTGGTTCATTCAATGTCGACGTAGTATGAGCGTGCGAGTAAAAAAAAAACCATACGGAAAAAAAAACTCAGTGGATGACGTTACTACTATATTCTTGTTGATTGCTCATTTTCTATTTAAAATTTTATAGATTCTGGATAGTGCGACTTTCTTTTGTAGATGTTCCTACAGTGCCTCCCAGTCAACTAATTGTTGGTATAAGGGATGGCATTGTAAATTATTTAAATTCCGTTTTCGTGTTATACTTCTTTTAATTTATTTGGTCTGACGTATCAAGAAAGTTAAGAGAAATGATTATGGTAATGTACTATATTATCGATGTTTCTCGCAGATGTCCTTTTAACATTTTTTTAAATGCTATTATGTTCGGCGCTGCCTTTATCGTTGTTGGCAATTCGTTGAAATAGGCTATGGAATGTATTACGGGATCCGTTCGAAAGCGCTCTGTTCTTGGGGTTGGTGTGACAAAGTTTTCTGCATTTCTAAGTAGGTATGCATGGCTTTGGTTCACCTGCCGTAGTATGACATTTGTCTTTAGTTCGTTCATTTTCACTTTGAATACAAATTTTCCTCGCTCCAGTAGTATTAACTGCCTTATTGAAAGAGTGTCAGTGTCCCGGTAGACAGTAATCGATGGTGTCTGTACAGGGATTTTGTGTATTATTTAATCGCTTTAGTCATAATTCGTCCTATTCTATCTATGTTTCGTTGCGATGTTTGACTCCAAACAAGAAGGCCATACGTTACTCTGGAGATTATGAAAGCATTGTACAGAAGCATCTTAATTTTTACTGGTAGAAAACTAATTCGTTTTAGCAAACCCACAATCGGTGTGATTTGTTTGGCAAGAGTGGCTATATGTTGATTCCAATTTAGTTTTTTATCCATTACGACTCCTAAGTAGTTCATTTCATCAGTACGCCTTATAAGTTCACCTTTAATATGAAGTTGTAAGTCTATTGGCATTTTGTTTTTCTGGTGATAAATCATATATTTCGTTTTTGATGTATTCATTACAAGCTTGTTATGGAGTAACCAATCTGAATATTTTTCCAAATCACAATTGATCATGTTTTCTAGATTGTTTCCATTATTACAGGAGTACAATAACAAAGTGTCATCAGCAAACATCACAGTTTTAGCAATCAAGCCAGAATTTTTAATATTGTTGACGTAGAGTAGAAAAAGTAGGGGTCCCAAAATTGAGCCTTGGGGTACGCCAATGTTCGTTATTTCAGGGTTGCTTAAAATTTCAAAGTTTTTTGTGGATAGTGTTCGGTTTTTTAAGTAGTTACTAATTATGCCTTTAGCTTTGCCAGTTATACCATAGGACTGCAAAATCTTCAATAAAATCTCGTGATTCATGGTGTCGAAAGCTTTTTTCAGATCCACAAAAATGGCGACGACATATTCTCCCTTGTCCATTTGTTGGTTAATGAAGTTTATTGCGTCCGTAAGTGCGCTGGTACTCGTAGTGTTACTTTTAGCCTGAAATCCATATTGATTCATATCTAGAAGTTTATTTTCAGTAACGTATTTAGATAAGCGGCTATGGATAACCTTTTCAAAAACTTTGCTGGAAGTATTTAGAAGAGCAATGGGCCTATAATTGTTCATATCATTTTGTTCACCTGTCTTATGAACTGGTATTATTTTGGAAAATTTAAGTTCGTCTGGAAACGTACCAACATTTAAGTGTTTATTTATTAGTTTCATTAGAGGATAGGCAATATGCTCCTTTAAAATTTTTAGATCATCAGAAGTAATACCATCGGGTCCAGGAGCTGTGTGTGACTTCAAATTTGAAATTATATCTAAAATTTCTATTTCGTCCGTAGTAGATAACGAAGTTAGTACTGAAGTTGATTCAGGTATATGTGGTAGAGTGCTTGTTCGAGTTGGTAAATTATTAATTAGTTGTTGACCGATATTAGCAAAGTATTTGTTGAGTTTGTCTGCTATTACTTCCATGTCCGTGAATACTCCGTCTGGTGTTCTTATTTGCGAGACGCCTTTATTTGTGGTACGTGTTTTGCGCATTGAAGCGTTGTTAACTACACGCCAAAGCTCTCGTGTATTTCCTGCAGCATTGGATATCTTTCGATGGTAGTATTTGGCTTTAGCTTCTTTTGAGAGTTTATTGCAGAAGTTTCTTGCACTGGTATAATTTATTTTATACGCAGTATTAGTTGGATCGCTGACAAACAGTTTATAGGCCTTTCGTTTCTTTTTGGATGCATCAATTACACTGTTCGTTATCCATGATTCTTGCCTCACGCGTACTGTCTTTGAAGTGGTGGCACTATTTTTTGTTTCAACAATTAAGTTTGCAATATCCTTGAAATTATGAATATTGGTTATAGCTAATTCGGCTGCAACACGTTGCTTGAAAAGGTTTTCATTTAGGGAGTGTAAGGTTACTTTAGTTGGTTTAGACTTTTGAGTAGAACATTTTTTAATGGAAATGTTAATAACTTTATGATCCAAGTCTGGCCAGTCCGTGTACGAGTATTTAATTCTATCTTTAAAATTAATGTTATTGTAAGTAATATGGTCTAACAAGGAGCTTCTAGTAGCACAAATTCGGGTTGGAGAATTTTCGTTTACTATTGTTGCACAATTTGATTCTAGCATTTCGTTGTACAAGGAAGTAAAATAGTCATTTGTTAAAAGATCAATATTAGTATCACCAATGGTCACAAGATTAGTGTTTATTGAATACATAGAGTCAAGATGATCAATAAAGTCGATCTCAGACTCAGACGGAGCACGGTAAAAAGTCCCAATTTTTAGTTTTTGATTATCTACAGTCAACTCTATAATAATCGTACAAAATTTTGAATCAGCTGTTAAAACTTTATGTGCGTGACACGTTTTGATGAAAATTGCTGTCCCACCTCCTCTAGAATGTTGCCTACAGCTGTAAATTGAATTGTAACCAGTTATATTGAAAAATTGAGTCTCAGAATCCGATAACCATGTTTCACTACATATTAAAATATCAATATCGCCGTGTTGTTTAAGGTATGTCTCAAAATCATGAATTTTATTTCGAATACTGCGCGAGTTAGCATACAAAATATTAAAATTATACGATACTTAAAAGATACTTCAGGGTATTCGCCCTATCACACCCATGTTACCCATATTCCACTTCTTGCCTGGAATATCCTTTCTTCCTGACCGAAGGAATCGAAATGCCATTAACTGTACTCCAGAAAATTCGCCCCATCACCGTGATTCAAACGACACCCATCTTTCCCTTATTCCACGTCATATCATTGAATATCCTTTTCCTCCTCACCGGACTCAATTAACGCAATTAACAGTAGTACATTTCTCTTTTTTCGTACATTCGCCTCATGCACATACAAAAATCCTTCATTGCATAGCTACAACCTGAGCATCATCATCTTCATACAAAATTTCTACATTTCAAACCCACAATGCGCAAATGCCAGAAATACATTTTCTGAGCTACACCATCGCTTGCCGTCCTCAATCATCATCTCTCCAAAATTCTACATTTCACAGCCACAAATGCCAGTGCCAATGAATTTAAATGTGCACATACATAAAAGTATGCTCTCCAGTTTTTCTTGTACGAACATACTTTTGTCTATGTACATACCTGCACATACGCTATGCTCAACTGAAATTCTGAATGATTCCATTATATGAGCAATGCACATACTTTTTATGCTTAGTGATGCACATACAACGTGAGCATACATTTCTGGGCATACTATTTCGGCGATTCCAATATATGAGCATGCTATACACACTTTTTGAGCAAACATATGTGCATTGCACATATAGTGGAATCTTAGCTTAAGATTATGATAATTACGGAAGGTCTGACCTGGCTGGCGTGTCGGGTGGTATGAGGTGGAAATATTGTAATTTATTAATAATTTAAAATATACAATAATTAAATACCTCGAACCTAGTCTGACTATGCCAAAGAAATTGGCAGAATGTCACTCAATGTTTACCGATATAAGTGCGTTCTTTTAGAATTTTTAATGTTGGATTTTGGGCTATAGTAGTTCCGTTGGCAACTGCAGAGTAGGCTGCCTCGCCATCGCTGCTTCCAAATCAGTTCTAAATTTTAAATCGATTAGCAGGATCAACTCTAGATGGATAGAGAGTAAAAATACTGGACATTGAACAGTTGTGAAGCACTCCATAAGGCCTTGCATCCCCTGTAATGACTGTTGAAGAAACGTGGGTGACGAGGACAAGAAGGTGTGTATTTTGTATCTTCTCTGCACCTGTTCTGCTCTGCTGAAATAACTGGAAGACATTCCTTGGATCCCACTTCTTCAGAATAAATGGAATAACTCTTCTAGTAACAAACAGACTCGAGCCTCCTCTGTTCATCCGTCAGTCAAGATTTCTACAAAATTCTAACATTCTATCATATCTGTTTACGTTTCTTTGGTGCTGCAAAATATTATATATAACTCGTCGCGGATGGTGGTGATCCTGATCGAAAAGAAGGCCGGGGATCAGATCATCTTGTACATCAGTGACTGCCCATACGGTGGTAACGATCGTGAATATGTTTCAACGAACGGCGATTCGGTGTAAGTGCGCAAAATTTAATGGTACACGCGGCGAATATAGAAGGGGTTTGTACAAGGGGATCGGTTCGCAGTGAAAATTGCGCTTCTCGACGATTCACCCGGAATTTGCATCATAACGATATCAGTTGGCCGATTAGCGGAAAGGACTGTGGTAGTCCGGATGGCGCAACAGTTAAAAAATTCTAAGCCTTCTATGTGCTGGGCCCGGTTCCATTCCTACTGAATTCAATAGTCTTCGATAAAGCCCGGGCCACACCTATCCGATCATACTCCGATCATTCAGTCGAACTAGTGTATGAGAAAGAAATGGTATTGGGTTTCGAACGGAGTATGATTGGACGCGTATCAGAAAAGTGTGAACTAAAGCCCGGGCCACAGCGTCCGAAATCCCATATAATTTCCCTCTCTATACTCGTCCGACTGTATGATCGGAGTATGATCGGATAGGTGTGTCCCCGGCATAAAAAAAGAGGATTTACGTGTCGGACTATTAGCCCACCTAGCTGTTCAATTAGTAGCCATTTGGCGTAAATAGCTCGGTTAAGCGTATTACTGATCAGTGATCACACACCTTTGCACAAAACACACCGTCATGATCTAGGACGCGAGATGATGCTAACTCACCTCGAGGTCACGGTCCGAAATTGGGCTGTTGCGGTTTTTTGTAATTTTTATATGGTCTGTGCGGCGTATCAGCAAGCAATCGATTGGAAGTAATAGACCCTTTTTCACAATGTCTGGATTAACTACCAGTTATCTATCCGGGAACTGAATTTAACCTTAGCGTATGCAACGCTCAAAATATGATAATGCAGTAGAAAGTTTAGCTAATGCAGCAAAAAATCAGCTGAATTTCTTGGCGGAGTTCTGCCGCCTTTTCTATCGTATTCTAGGCCCCAACGGGTTCCCGTAAGCCGGGCTCGCAGTTTATCGGGGGTCATCTTTGACATGGACAAAGTAAAATGGGCGATAGAATCCTTTGAGCCATTTAAAGCTCCCGGAGTAGACGGCATCTTCTCCGCTTTGTTACAAAACAGCTTGGAGATCATAATAACTCCGCTAATCGAACTTTTTAGGGCAAGTTACACCCTAGGGTACATACCACAACCTTGGAGGAAAGTTAATGTGGTCTTCATACCCAAAGCGGGCAACAAGCCGGAACATATGCCCAAATCCTATAGACCGATTAGCCTTACTTCCTTCTTCCTTAAAACCATGGAAAAGTTGCTTGATTTGCATATCAGGCACAAGATGGAACTGTCGAGCCCCTACATCGTATGCAATTTGCGTACACGAAGGGTAAGTCAACAGTAACCGCCTTGCATAGCCTTGTCAGTACAATCGAAAAGTCCCTCAGTGAAAAGGAAATCGCGCTGTGCGCGTTTCTTGACATTGAGGGGCCTTTCGATAATACCGGCTACGAGTGCATTTCCAGAGCACTGGAACTCAGGGACATCCCGCCCGCTACCATTGCATGGATAGATGCCATGCTCCGGGGACGGGATATTCACTCAACTCTAGGCAGTACATCCATTTGCGTGAATGCCGTAAAGGGTTGTCCACAAGGTGGCGTTCTGTCACCCCTTTTGTGGTCGTTAGGCGGCACGACCTTAGATTATTCCACTGAAGTTAAATGTCTCGGGGTAACTCTAGACTCGAAACTCACCTGGAATACTCACATAGATAATGTACTTGGCAAAGCCACACGCACAATGTGGGCTTGTAGAAGTTTCTTTGGACGGACATGGGGGCTCACTCCAAAGATAATTGAGTGGTTATACACCATGCTGGTGCGGCCTATGGTGACCTACGCAGCGCTTGTGTGGTGGCCGAAAACTCAGCAATCTTCTGTCTTACTGAAGTGCAATAAGCTTCAACGTCTTGCCTGCCTTGGCATCACTGGAGCTATGCGCACTTGTCCTACGCCAGCCCTGGAGGCGATTATTGGACTTACTCCGTTGTATATATTCATTCAAGAATCAGCAGCTCTAAATGCTCTCAGACTTTGCTTAACTTCCGACGTGCGTAGTGAAGAAAGCGGTCACATGAGCATTCTGAATCAAATTCCTGATGTGCAGATCTGCTTGAGATCAGATTACATGGTCACGGAGGTTTGCTTCGGCAGAAAATATTCAGCCCTCATCCCTAACCGCTCTGAATGGGTAAATGGCACACCCTGTCCAGACCCTAGATGTATCAAGTGGTTCACCGATGGGTCTAAAACGGAACAGGGTGTTGGTGCAGGTGTCTTTGGACCCAACACCAGGATTTCGATCGCAATGGGAGTCTCGCCCAGCGTTTTTCAAGCTGAGATCCACGCCATTGAGGTCTGCGCCAGGGTAATCTTGGAAACTGGACTTCGCGGCGCTCACATTGCTATCTACTCAGACAGCCAAGCAGCTATAAAAGCACTCTCCTCATTTAAGGTCTCTTCAAAACTGGTGAAGGAGTGTTACAATCTCCTTCAACTGTTGGCAACCAAAAACCGAGTCTTTTTGTGTTGGGTGCCAGGCCACCAGGGCATTGAGGGGAACGAGGCTGCGGATGAACTTGCTAGACAAGGATCATCCAGTCGTTTTCATGGACCTGAGCCTTACTGTGGCTTTGGACTGGCCTCGGCCAAACTGCGGATCACAGATTGGTTTGCACGATTGCGTCAACAGTACTGGAATAACCTTCCAGGGCTTCGTCAATCAAAGGAGCTGATAATGCCCTTCAGTCACAAGGGTACTACTCAAATGAGTAGAACCCACCTAAGACTCCTAGTGGGGTACTTATCTGGCCATCACCTGGTCAGATATCACCTGAACAAGATGGGTCTGTCAACCGAGACTGAATGCCGTCTTTGTCTGGAAGACGTGTAAACGACCAAGCACATCTTGTGCGAATGTCCCGCCATCGCGCGTTTTAGGATGTCACTCCTCAGGCAGGCTATTATCAGCACTGCAGAATTCAGGTTGAAGACTTGCTAAAGACTTACTGCCCTTTATTAGAAGGGTGGACGGTCTTTTGGATTAATGAGCTACGGCACAATAGATCTTTATGGTCGCAGTGCCTTCCTGCTGGGAAAGTAGCTCGTATTGTTATATCTATCTATCTATCGTATTCTACGTCTGTACCGTCTCTCAGCACTAGTTGGCGGCTGAGTTGATTTCAAATCCTCTTCTCTTTCACAGGATGAATTTCCAGAACTCTGTTTTTTGTGGCCAGTTTAATTGTCTCAATTGAATGTGCAAACGTAATAAATTCTAGCTGTCATCAGGGTCATATTGTCGTCCGATAAATTTCCAGCTGGAGGACGGGTGCCGTTTAGCGTTTATCTATTCCATAAACTTTAAACAGGCATTGTGGAAACAGTCCACAATCAGATAAATGAATAAGTCTCTCTCTCTCTCTCAATTGCCCTAACGCCTTGTGGGGCATAGCGCGTCAACTGTTCCATGTGGTCCAGTTGACGTTTCGACGGCGTAAACTGGTTTCGCAGAATGCAGTTGCCAGCATTCACCTCCTTAAATGATAAACATAACACTATACGCATATTTGATTTGTTGACCAAAGGTCCTTGTTGTTTCTCTCTGAGTGTTTCTGACAATACGTAGTCTCATAGTAGTTAGTGAGTGAAAGCTAAAGATTTTTGGATTGGTGCTAGGACATCTTCCTTTACTGAAGGTATCATATTGTTCCCCTATTCAGGGGATGATTTATGAGAATATGCGGAATCATTGAAAATCACTGACCTGACGCAGCTTTGCCTAAACCCTTTGTGGATGTTAGGTTCCACAGAGTTATCAGCATACACTGACTCAGTCTCAGTCCGTATCAATTAGCATTTTCACCTCAATGAATCCCAACCATTAATTATTCTCTTAAAATAAATCACATCAAAAATTCGATACCTCCACGTATCCTGATCCCCCATTCTAACCTCTTCTGCTCATAGTGCACAACACTTGAAACCCCCACTACCCGACAAAACTTTCCGAACCTTAGCAACACATCATTATACCTGGTTTGGTTTAGTGCTTTTGCAAGTAGGTCCTGTATATAACTTTGATGCATACAAACGAGTCAATTGCGTGAAACAAGCGTCCCGACACCAACCCCCACTTGCATAACTTTCTTTCCGAACTCCATTATAATTTATTGTTTGCTTGAAATCACCTGTGTACCCCGTTCACATGTTCACCATATACGGGCACAACCTCAAACCTCACCTATAACTTCCGATTCATATCGACCAGAATACTATATGGTGAGCATGTGGAACGAATGATGTACTCGTGTCTATAGCTCTACACGACAAATAAGTTGTGTAACTGAGATTTTTCGTTAACCTATTTGTAAGCGGAGCATAAATAGATAACCCCTTGGGAACAATGCAACGGAAAAGGGAACTTTACAAAATTGGGCGAAGTGGTACTCGTACTATGTACGAGGACTTGTTAAGCTTCGCCACCTACATACAAAGGTTGTTAGGATTGCCCTTATTTCATGGCAAATAGCTGCTTTCGTGCAAAACTTGGGGGTGGTAGTCAATCAATAACATGCAAATGTGTATCCTTTGAAAGGACAATGAAGTGTACATATAAATTAAATTCAGCGGAATTGCATGCCATTCGTTGTGATTCAGAGTTTTGAGTAAGTTAAGAGCAATCTCCTGTTCATGTGAAGCGCTTGGATTGGATGGTAATCGACTTCTGAGATTCATGAAAATATTCGAAATAATCGTACTATTATGTGGTATTGGTATTGCTTTAGGCTCCTAATTAAGGAACAAATCAGATGGATGTATGTACAATAACAGGGAGTTCTACCACCACGGCCCTCGCACGCTTCTGCAAGTAGTGTATGTGTGATGTTTTATCTATTTATCTAGCTCTCTCAACTCAATTCTTACTACATCGACGCAGGAGCAGATAGTACAACTATAGTAGTAGTACACTCTCTTGTACAAGTTCCGCAACTCGTGTCTATAGACATATAGTGATGGGCATAATGACTCTTTTCACTGTGCCAGCACATAAGCTCTGAATCTTTCCAAAAATTCTCAAAATTGGTTAATAACATATTCAATAAAAGTCGTAGATGGGCGACCCCATTTTTTTTTTTTTTTTGCCCACAGATTCGGAGTTGGCGACCCCCAATGCCCTTTAGTTCGAGCCAGCCAGATCGGGCTACTATTTCCCATGAAAACGGGGTGGCCAGTCTGGGATGGGCGACCCCAGTTTTTTTCTCTTTTTTGACCCCAGATTCGGAGTTAGCGACCCCCCAATACCTTTTAGTTCGAGCCAGCCAGATCGGATCACTATTACCCATGAAAACGGGGTGGCCAGTCTGGGACGGGCGACAACAGTTTTTTTTCTCTTTTTTGACCCCAGATTCGGAGTTAGCGACCCCCAATACCCTTCAGTTCGAGCCAGCCAGATCGGACCACTATTTCCCATGAAAACGGGGCTGCCAATCTGGAATGGGCGGCTCCAATTTTTCATCTCTATTTTGACCCTATATTCGGAGTCAGTCAAATCATTCCACTCTGTTCTAAAAGCTCCATGCTACGAATTTCCTCATTTGGCAGAGAATTTGAGTAATCGGAGTAAGCGCTTTCGTGAGTGAAACATTTGAATTTGAGTCTATACTGAATTACACAATTAATCAATGTTTGTGTTATGTGTTATCACCACAGCCCAGTATGTCTCACAGCGCAGAGTGAGTGAAATATAGAAGTGTTAGTGTGGTGTTTTTGTTAAATACTCAAAACTCACATTGCGAACAACTCATTGCGTCCCACAGTATACAGAACAGAGGAAATTGTCTGGTTGGTGGTTTGGCATCGTTTTCATCTAAAGTTGAACTTGAGGTGATGATACAAGACGATTACTTTGTTTTAGGATGTTGGGCTTGTATGTGCGGTGCGACGTAAGCAAATGATTTTTGATTTGCTTGCAGTCAGCATCAGCATTGATTGTTGTGTGTACATTTGAGTATACTCAATGCGTGCATTGCATGCTGCATGATTATGAATGGATTTCGATGGGATTGGTTTGGTAGATAGATGATGATGGTTTTAGTTTCAGATAGATATTAGGATGGCGTGTGAATGAATATGAATGTAATACATATATGTATGTATGTAATCAGAAATTTTGAATGATCGTGGATTTTCTATGCGTTGTATTGTATTTATGCGGGATCTACGAGTAGTTTGGGCATTCATTTTACAGTGTGTCATTCTTAAATTGAACGACTCGGAAGCTATGTTGTTGTGCCGAATCTTTCGCTCATCCTGTTGATTCGTTCAAAAAGTATGACTCCTTACTGTGTTACACATCACTAGTAGACAATGCTCTGTGATTTTGCGTATACAAATCGGAAACAAATAAAGTGCTCTGCAACTATCGTGGTGCGACAGTCCGACGTCGGGCATTAGCCGCATTGATCGCTGTCCTCCCATTATCTCGGTCACGTGACCACGTCCTTCAATCTTGGAAGCCCAGTAGTTGTGCGGCGTCCGCATATACTGAGCTCTTCCAACCAGCTCTCGGTCGCGTTCGCAGTATCGCTCCGTCGACTCGTCGTGCGTTCATTAGCGGTAGTATACGCCCCCACCGTAGTATCGTTCAGAAGCTTATCAACCGCAAAGATTTTGGGGGGTTGATTCACGATTGGTGCACTGTGGAAATTCTACATCTGTAGGTCGTCTTCACCAAGTGATGATCTGAGTCGCAGTTTGCTCCTTGATAGGAGTGGACATCTATCACACTAGACGGCCATCTCTTCCAAATGAGGACGTGATGAATTTGGTTGACGGCGTCTGGAGATGTCCAGGTCTACTTGTGAGTGCGTTGATGCGGGAAACACGTAGAGCTTACGACTAGATTCGTACTGCATGTGAAGTCGATAAGTCGCTGGCCGTTGTCGTTATATTTTTCATGGAGGCTGTGGCCTCCAGTGGTCCCCCGGTGCCAAATTTAATTTCCGAATTTCGCGTTAAAGTCTCCCAGCAGCAGTTTGACGTCGTTTGTTGGAAGTGAGTCGAAGAGTGTCTCAAGACGGGCGTAGAACTCTTCTTTTACTGCGTCTTCTTTAACTTCAGTGGGTGCGTGTACATTGATGAACCAGAGACTGAAGAATGGAGTCTTAATGCGAATCGCACACATCCGTTCATTTATGGGTTTGAAGTCAGTTATGTGCGGCTTGAGGTGATTTTTCCCTATAAATATTTCTTCATTGATCTCGCTGCCAAGCCAATTTCCTGGACTGCAATAATGCTCAGTTTGTACTTTTCGACGTGTTGAAGGAGGACCTTCTAGCTCTGGGCCCCCAGTTTGTTCAGGGAGCGTACATTCCAGGATCCGAAAGAATAACCATTTGCGTGGCCGTCGTTGTTGATCCGTCCAATCTTAGCCTTTTGCTCCAGATTTCTTGACGTGGAGTGGTTTTTATAAGGACGAGTTGTCAGCACATCGCTTAACCCCATTCAGGGGATGGCCTCAGAGGTTGCTGTCTCAGATGGTTTAATAAACGTGCTGGAGTTCACACAACTATATTGCAGGTCCAACTACACAAATCATTCCATCCCACTAAACCTGAGACGCTTAGGTGTTGGTCTGCCATTCAGGCTACAGAAGCCGCCTTTTCCAAACTCTCTTATCGCTAAGATTTGACCGTCAGCGGTTTAACACATTGCCGTTACCACCAGCGCCCACGAGGAGGACTATGGAAAAGTTTTTTTTGCCACCCAACGTTTGTTTAGACCAAAATCTTTCCAAATTCTTCAATCCTCAGCAAATCTAAGCAAGAGGTCATTCTAACGTATTCTTTAAAGCACTGTTGTTTAAATTTTTCTGTCTACAGAATATATAAAGAAAACTTATCCCCTGTAAATATCACATTGGACCTACCTACTTATTCTTTAAAGGACCTCATCATACTCAAGTCCAACGCTTGACATTCACACCATGTCATTAATTCAACAAAACTGAAAAGGGAAATTCTTCCTACTCAGATTCAGAACTGACTTCTCCCGACTTGAAATGCCCTGTCTTCCGTCACGCATTTCAACAATTTGTTAAAATTAATTGTAGAGAACCGAGCCGAACAGAATTTCCGTAGTAATCCAAAGATAAATTGAGTACATCGTGCTGAAAAGTCATCGCTGTAAGTGGATTAAACCTAAATTGTCGATTTCGTGGCGAATAGACAGTCTGAGGTTTACGTTTCCCTTTTTTTTAGTTCATATACCCCCTGCGGTCCATACTGCTTTGAGATAGACAAAATTTGTATTTCCGTTTTTCATTTATGCAAATTAGACAGAATACGTCCATGGCAACGATGCGACCAAAAAAAAAACAAAAATACTTTTTCACAGACGGAACTCATCCTTTTCGTCTTTGATTATAATCCATTTTATTTCTTTCGAAAACCAAACCGTGTCCCTTTTCTTTCACTGAACTCAGCATACTCATACCACCGACACGAGTTATATTTAGAATCCAAATCCGTCTTTTATTGTTTTATTGTTTGGAACAATGAATGGAAGGGTTTAAGAGTACTAAAATAATTTTTCATGATTAATGACTGTTATTTTCAGTATTCACAACCAGTTGGAAAAAATGTCACCGGGACTGCTAAAAGGGTCAAAGGGTATCTGTCAAAATATCGATTGTTACTTTTCAGGCGGTTTCCACGAAAAACGTATACCCTTTTCGTATATTCCTATTTTACCGGGCGACTCATCGTAGCTCGCGTCTTGGCTAATAGTGGGTTTTGTCACTGTGGGATATAGAACCGGCGTTCTAGGGCGGCATACCGACGGTTGGAACCCCTTAAGCCCACGCTCAAATTAAAACCTACTATTGGTCAAAGACGCGAACCACTACCGTTCGCCCGGCCAAGTAAGAATGTTGCGCAATTTTCGATGGTGAAAACCGCAAATTTTTAAATTCGAAAATGACTTCAAAAATTGATTTCGAAGATTTTCAATTTATTATCCAGAATATTATTTGCGTTTTTTTTTATAGAGCAGAGTAGAGCAAGATAAGTGGCAAAAAAAACCCTATAGAGCAGATAAGAGTAACGAAAACGGGGCATGTCTTTGCTGGGACTCATTACCTGCGTATAAAGATAGGTCGATGATGATTGTTGCGGCCACTATGTTGTTGTTTTTATAATGTTTCTCAAATTCTATTTTATTTCTTAGCTCTAAAATAGATAGATAGATCCGGGTGGTTTGACGACTAGGCTCACATGGCGTCTCTGCGCCTATGAGGTATCACAACGGACCCAGTGGTTGTCTATGTGTGCTGTGTTTGTGCGCAGCTGCCTCTTTAACCTAACCTAACCTTGCTCTAAAAAAGGTGCATTTAATTCTATCTAAAGGCTTTCTGCACACAGAACCGGAAAACAAACCATCACAATTTTTGAGTGTTTGGGGTCAAAGTCAGGTTACTATTGAGTTGAAACTTTCTCGTTTATTATAAGCTATTTTAATGTTTGCTCTGACGAGCGAAACCGGGTTCGTTAGATATTCTTGTGCTGAATAATGAAAACACTTCCATTGAAAACACACACACTTTATTTACAAAACGAACTACACATGCGTAACTAACTACCAACGTCAAACTAGCTCGAACTATTTGTTTACGGCGGATAACGATTATCTCCTTTCCGCTTCCGAGCGGATACTTTATAGCGATCCGACTGCGACTGAGTGTCGATTATTATTATTACTTCTGACTTCCTCTTGTTCTTGGTGGCATTTGCCTTTATATAGCTGCTCACCCATGTATCCACCAGTTAGCAATGATTCTAGACGGTTCGATATGTTCTAGACTCGGGTTTCTACTACTCAACGAAGGTTCGAGAATCCGCTAGTGCCCATTCAGTTGGAACTGTTTCTAGAAGGTTCCAGACTCCAGATGGCTTGAGAATCAGCTGGTACTTGTCATGACTGGATCGAGACTATGGTAGAGCTTAGTACACTATAGTAGTAGACTATGGTAGAGCTTAGTACAGTGTGTGTCGTAAGAGAGACGTCCTTCGTACAATACAATATTATTCATAAGTTCTCGGTTTGGATGAGATATATGAGGTGCTATATTCGCGGACCTTTTATTTCAATTTTTATACCCTAGACTTTTAGTATAGGGTATATTGTTTTTGTCACGACGGAAATATGTAACACCTTAAAGGAGGCTCCGGAGGTATAGCAATGTATTAATATATAAATGATCAGGGTCACCTCCTGATTCGATTTAGCCATGTCTGTCTGTCTGTCTGTCTGTCTGTCCGTCTGTCTGTCCGTTCGCACGATAACTTTCGATAGAATGAAGCTATAGCCTTGAAATTTTGGTCAAATATTGGCAGTGTGATCTAGTTGGATGGTATTGAAAATGGGCATGATCAGGCCAAGAGAACGCCTACCTCCCCTACATATGTAAAATACATAAATGTATCTATAACTCCCGATTAAATAAACGTGAAAAGCTCTAGCTTTGGTAGATTACTCATGAGAGTAATCTTATACTCTCCTGGGAAAATAAAATCGATCAGTTGGAAACTAACGGTAATTTTCTTACAAAGAACCCCGTACTACCCTAATTTTCGGGTTTTTTGTATATAACTCCTGACCCAATTGACGTAGGCACCTGATTTTTGGCATGTAACCTTGAAGTGAGAAGCTGCTTAAGGTTTTGTAAGTTGGGCATAATCAGATCAAAGGAACGCCTACCTCCCCTACAAATTTCAAAAAATTAAATATTTCTTTAATTACGATAACTTTCGAAAAAATTATACTAGCAAGTTGAAAATTTCACAAAATGTTGCTAGTAAGACCTACTTTGTTGGTATTGAAAATGGGCAAGATCCGATCCAAGGAACCCCCACCTCCCCTACAAATGAAACTTCAAATAAGCGAAAACTTTTGATAGAATGAAGCCAGCAACTTGAAATTTTGGTCCAATGTTCAAAGCGAGATTGAGTTAGTTGGCATTAAAGATGGGTAAGATACGACTTAAGGAACCCTTACCTCCCCTAGAAATGAAAATTAAAATAAGCGATAACTTAACGACAAAATAAAGCTATCGACTTGAAATTTTGGTCAAATGTTTGTAGTATGATCCAGTTGGCTAATATTGAAAATACGTAAAATCCGACCAACGAAACCCCTACTTCTCCTACAAATGAAACTTCAAATAAGCGATAACTTTCGATAGAGTGAAGCTTGAGACTTGAAATTTTTTTTAAATGTTTGTAGGAGGATCTAATTGGTTGGTGGCAATGATGGGCAAGATCCGACCCAAGGAACCCCTACCTCCCATACAAGTGAAACTTCAAATAAGCGTTAACTTTTGATAGAATGAAGCTAGCGACTTGAAAACTTCGACAAATATTTGTAGAATGGGTTAGTTAATTGATTTTGAGAATGGTCAAGATCCCACTGAATGAGTGCCAACCTCCGCTATGAACTGGCCATATAAAATAGGAGACCCACTTCTAATGCATGTGGTCGTTGCCAATTGGGACTTTTGGTATCACCACTAGGTCTGTACAAGTCTAGGGTATATACGCTTCGGACTCCGGTTTGGTTTGCTGAGATGTTTTGAATGACTATTACAGCGCGTTGTATTGGCGTGCACTGTTCCACACGGGCTGTCATAAGCCGATCTGAAAACAGATGTGAATGTTTCAGCGTTTCCAGATGCCGAATATTTAAATGACTCAAATATTTGATAAGATGCATTGAAAAAGTCAATGTTGAGGCGTCAGTCTCATGTTTGACTACCGGTGTTTCGGGTTCGAATCCCGTCCACGACGACGTTCGTGGCCATGGATGTACAGGAGATGCATGCTGGCAACAACTGCATTCTCCGAAACCAGTTTATTCCAACGAAACGTCAACAGGGCCACATGGAACAGTTGACGCGCTATACACCACAAGGGGTTAGGGCAATTGAGTATTGAAAAAATCATGAAACATATGTACATCAGATGTTAGCATAACATTAGCATCTCGGGGCAAGATTTGAACCTGCCACCTCTTGATCAAGAGATCACCTCTGTACCTATCGTGCTATCACTCAGCCATCAACTAACTCATTAGTGACTAGCAGTATGAGCAGTGGCGGATCCAGACGGGGGCACGGGCGCCCTAGCACTCTCCAAAATGATCTTAGAATAATCGAGGAAGTACTCAACATGATTTATAAAAAAGGCAGCGAGTACAAATTCCGCTTTCTCTGGTACTTAGTTGTCAATATTGCTTTAAAGCTTGGATGTCGTCGGGCTGCAAGGTATGTGCTATTCGGATGACATTGCTATTGAGACATCTGGTTAATTTCAGGGTGTTGCTAGTAAGGTGTTGTAGAGTGCCCGCTCACAACATCCATTTGGGCTGAAAACTATGGAGTAAATGTTAATACGAACAGAATAGAGCTTGTTCTGGATGCTTCCATTCGAGCCTCCTGGTCTGCGTGGGACGAGCCCATGATCATTCGACTTCATAACACGGATCAGTGGTTTACCTCAGGACATGCTGCTTTTCTGGAAAACTCAAACATTCCGATAACGACTGACTACACCTCAACCAAATATGTACATTTGTGCTTGGCAAGCATTTTGTCTGCCTGATAAAATTGCGCAGCCAATGTGAAGAGAACGCGGTTCTATTGCCTATCTCAGTAGGAATCTATGCAAATGATTCCAAAATGGATAAAGGAATAGGGAGAAAATTCCGTCTCTGATGGACTGAACCTAAAAATATATTTCGGTTTTCTCGAATGCGGAAATATTGCTGAAGGATTGCAGAAGCTCAGATCTGCCTGAAATGTGACGTGATAGGAGCTAGAGATATGTAGTTTTCACCGACAGTCAAGCTGTAATTTAATCCGTCGAACGAGATCAGACTTCATCGAAAATATTGGCAAAATTCAATAAATGCGTGCATTCTTTAGCATTTTTTTATGTCAGATATTGGGTCACTGCAGCACTAATTCGTCGAATCATTTATACAACTATTGCTGATCCACACCATCTCTAGAGTTACAATGATTAATAATCACTCACGACCCCTTTTTTCGCGAAGGGGTAGCGAGCGAGGAAAACAAAATTATGCACAAATATAAATTGAATTTGTAGACCTATGTCACCATGATCTCTTTTTTCGCTTATGAAATTTTGATGAATTACTCGCCCCCAATTATTGCTTCGATGAAAATTGGAAAAAAATTATCCGGTAAGTAATGACTCATACTCATACTCAGTTCGAAGGGGGCCCGACTTTGTCCCTTGGAGAGGTAAGGGTACATCCACATTTACTCATCGTTCGGTCCTCAAAAGGATTGAAAGCCCCGGCGCATTTCTTATTGGATTGAACCATGTAATGACGTACAAAGAAACCCATGAACCAAGGTAAGGTACAAGGGATACTGTGCCTACCATAGTACACATCGACTGAAATAGGGTTCCTTCTATTACCAAGAGAGAGTCATCGCCAATCAATCGTCAATCTAATCATTGACCTAGAAAGAACTTCTAATCAAACGGTGGATTTTATCACCATCAACTTTACCTAAGTCATCCAGTACAGGGAAGAACAACTGTTCCATGTGGCCCAATTGACGTTTCGTTGGCATAATCTGGTTTCGGAGAATGCAGTTGCCAGCATACACCTCCTGCACATCCACGGCCACGAACGTCATCGTGGACGGGATTCGAACCCGAAACGCCGGTAGTCCAACATGAGACTGATGCCTCAACACACTGCGCTACCGGTCGCCCCAACAAAGAACAGGGAAGAAATGGGATCTAAGAAATGTTTTCCTCCTTTTTGGCAGAGCAGGATAGGTGCAGATAAAATAAAAAAAAGTACTCCTTTTTGCCCTTGCCACCGTAGCTTCTACGCAACGAAATGGCTTTGTTGGAAATTTTGTTTTACCATTTATCCATATGGTGCTTAGCATGTCGAAAATATTAAATTTGAAAGAACAAATTTCGCAGAGATCATCGGCTGGTTTCATTATAGTCACAAACGAGTGTGTTGTATATTTATTCCATATTCTCAGAAATGATTTTTTACGTAACTTTCTTTTACATATCTCTCAGAACCGAGAGAAGAAATATACGGCCTTTCTAATTAAGTCGCCATATGCAAGCCTTTCCCATTGGAAGTAGCTTTATATCTGACTTGACGCCATATCCTGACACCGATTTTCTGGAAAATCCTTTACCAAAACCGCCGGAAAGCATACGAGTCGAGTGTGTATGCACAAGTTCATGAAGGTACTACGTGGAAGGGCCTTTATTAAAACCCTAACTGCCTTTGTCGTTTGTGATAAAAGGCACCTGTTTTGTGCTGACACAAATATAATTATCCTTTTGTCGTACACTCATGCTACCATTCTTCATCGGTTTTAACTGGAACAAATATTTCAGACATACCTTAATGAGCCACACAATTCTTTACTATGCTTATTGTAGAGCGTTTATATGAGTATATGTGCATATATATGCATGGTTCTGGTTACAATGGTAGCAACTCTCAGGCTCGCAGGAGGAGCACTTACAGCATTGTGCTTATTTTTTCCATTTTTCACGACGAGAGAGTGAATCTTTATTTTTGGAATTTTTATCTTTTACGCTACTAGGTATGCAAGTTTGGACGGTTCGTTCCGAATAAAAGGAAAAAGATACTTTCATCTTTACATAAAGAACCATAATTAAGTAATGCTAATGATGATTAATGGAAATTAAGTTAACTGCTGGCATGTCTTCTGCAAAGGATATTTTCTGTTTGATTTGGGAAGGAAGTATTGGTCGTTTTGTAAATTACGCCTTTTGTTGAGAACGGAAAGTAGTGACGTGATAATCCAATTTTATTTCAAAGAAAATTACTTCTATTTATGGTTTTTGAAGTCATTCAGAATTTTTAATAAAGCTGGTGTTTATTTACTATTTTTTTCGATGGAGACCTCTTGTTAGAACGCAAAATTAAAAACTCTCCTTCGAGTTTTCATTACAATCATTTCAAATGCATTTAAAAAAAAATATCCGCGTTGTACCATCCTTCATACCAACCAGTAAGTTTAATAGGTTCTTAGTTGCCCTAACCCCTTGTGGAGAATAGCGTGTCAACTGTTTCATGTGTCCCAGTTGACGTTTCGTTGGCATAAATTAGTTTCGGTAAACACAGTTTGTAGTGGACAGGTCTTAGAGACACCACAGTGTCTATGGGGAGAAAGTGAATAGTTGCCGAAAGCACCGTGGAGGTCCGGCAACGCCATCTTGCGAAAACTCCTCAGCGGTACAGGCGGCGGCACAAGCTTGCTGTAGCTGAGTGACGGGAGATGTGGACGGGGTTTTCGCACCCTCGCTGCCCCGTACAATTATCATAGGCATATACTCGGAGTGACTGGGGATAATCTATTAATTCATTTTCTCGACTTATTAAGTGTCCAGCAATCGGAAGTTTCGGCCATCTGAAAAATTATGTCCTGCTTAGGCCGCAGTCGGGCGGCGATTCGCTCATTCGAATCCGTCCTGGCGATATCTAAAATGATGGAGAACTGTCGCTGAGCTCTTGCAGAGATGGGTGTCTTCTTCAATATTAAACTCTGCTGGATCACGAGTCGTATGCCTGCTACAGACAATGGCCCAGCCCCGGCCATTCGGTGCCATCGCCACTGTGTGGACGGGCGGATGGCGTTCAGTGGCCAATGCCGCGTAACCGTCATTTCTGTCAACAGTGATGGGCCATTGGATGGTCACAAATGGCTTCCAGAGCCATTTTCCTCCACGCGATGGCCCATCGCGTACACAACTTTGAGCAGCTGATGTAAGTTGACAGGCCACTACTCAGTTACCGCAATGCTACTATCATCGACCTTCTGTCGTACGCGAAGTGTGTGATTATAGCTGCCGTGACGCACAGAGCGACAGCTTTCAATTTCAAAGGCTCCCTATACGCAATTTCCTGATGGCCCATCGAAGACCATTGTGTGGACGGACAATATTTGAAAATATTTGAATTGACATTTGGTGTGTGATGGCGGCCATCAAAGTCACCATCGCGATGGGCCACTGTCTGTAGCAGGCATTAGTGGTTTTGCGGGTAGCCGCAAGCGGATGAACTGGCTCGGGAGAGTAAAACTAGTGCTTCTGTGGAAGTCCGCAAAGACATTAAAGAGCCACTTGCCATGTATAAATTGTAGATTATGACCGCTGCTCTGGACAGGGCTAATAGAAAATAGCTTTGCGGGAACATATGCCAAAGAACGAGGATGATTGAGCGAAAGATGGATCTCAGCCGCTCTGCCACACTATTGTCGCTGAACAGGAAACACATTGGCAGGACACTGCCCAATTGGGGAGCTAGCCTGGAGGCTCTGTCTTCATCACCATTGTTTTAGGTGAAAGTACAATCGATGAAAACCAAACCAGAAACCAAAGTACCACATTTTACCCTTCCTAATCTAAACGGACAGCCACTTCAATTATCGCTCAGCGCAAAGTACTTAGGAGTCATTCTAGATACGAAGCTCAGCTGGAAGTTAAACATTGAAGAAAGGGTAAAGAAGGCCTGCATAGCCTTCTACGCCTGTAAGAAAACCTCCGGAAGGAGGTGGGGCCTTAAGCCAAATATGGTCCTTTGGATGTACACAGCAGTAGTCCGTCCAATCCTTACATATGGATCGTTGGTCTGGTGGCCAGCGCTTGCTAAAAAATATAACATCACAAAACTTGGCAGGGTGCAAAGAATGGCATGTCTTGGTACCACAGGTGCCGGGCGAACATGCCCAAGGGAAGTGCTAAACGTGATCCTGCACCTTCCACCTATCGACCTCTTTATCAAACAATTGGCGGCGGGCAGTGCAGTCAAGCTCAAAGAGTCGGGAGGCTGGACTGCTAAACCGTACGGCCATAGCGACATTCTAAACCAGTTGCCACTGGATGTGGCCAAGGTGAATACCGACTTCACCGTACCCAAACTAAGGTTTGGGAGAAACTTCTCTGCCAAATTCCCAACCAGATCTGAATGGGGAGAAGGCGAGGTGGTGAAGGATTTTGACATCACGATTTTCACCGACGGGTCCAAAATCGACTGCGGCGTCGGTGCATAAATTATCACTTATCAACTTAAATATTTCGGAGTGTTACCGCCTCCCAGATCATACCAGCATCTTTCAGGCGGAAACCCTAGCAATCATGAAAGCTTGTCACACTCTCAGAGACATACCAGATAACCACAGCATCGCCATTTGCTCGGACAGCCAGGCCGCTATTAAGGCACTGAACTCGGTAAGTGCATCCTCCAAGCTTGTCGAGCGATGTGGCGCGAAGTTAGCTTGCCTTAGCAGACGGCTCAATATCACCCTGCTCTGGGTTCCTGGTCACAGGAACATAGAGGGTAATGAGAGGGCTGACGACCTGGCCAGAAGGGGCGCCGCCCTAGACAGATCTCAAGCGGAGCCTGTTTGCATTCCGCTGTTGACTATTAAGCGCAATATATTCAACCACTACCTCAAGGTTGCGGATTCCAAATGGCGGAATCTGCACACCTGCGCGGTATTAAGAAAGACATGGCCCTCCTATGACAGAAAGAGAATATCGGAGCTTATTACCAAATCGCGCAGAGATGTCGCCAGGCTCACGGTAGTCATCACGGGGCATTGGCCTATAGGGGATCACGCAGTCAGGCTCGGTATCCCCTACAACACGCATTGCTGAAGTTGCGGTAATGAAGAGGAGAAAGAAACCCTCGCTCACTTCCTATGCGAATGCCCAGGCCTTGCTAGGACTAGACATCGTACATTGGGCAAGGTCTTTCTTGAAAACCTAGGGGATGTGTCGGGGGTGAGGATTGGGGAGTTGCTTTACTTCCTTAACTCCTTCGGTTGGATCTAGGCAGCATCCCCTGTATTTTCCGACTATCAGCTAACAGCAAATTTTCACGAGATTTGTGGCTTCAAAACGGCGCTTCTTGCGCTAATTGGACTATGGTAAGGTTTTGCCTAAGCCACCACTTATACGAACAATCGATGATATTATTTATGGAATACGATATCGTCCAAATATCCGTCGCGAAAGTGCTGGCACGAGGGAATACGCTGGATCCAATTTTCCATGTCTCGACCACACAAATCGGCCGAAATACCATAAATTTCGCGTTCGGTGTTGGCCTGCAGCTCTTCTAACGTTGCTGCCTTATTGGTATAGACCAGCGCTGTAAGAAAAAAGTTCGAAGGGGTTAAATCGCACGAACAAGGCGGCAATTCGTGAGGACCGTTGCGTGAGATCACTCGCTCGCCGAACTTGGTCTTCAATAATTCGATTGTGTCGTATGCTGTATGGCACGTTGCGCCACCCTGTTGCAGCCACATATCGTCCAAGTCTATAGCGTCGAGCTGGTCCCAAAAGTACTCCGATATCATGACCCTGTAGCGATCGCCGTTGACGGCTGTCGCTGCACCGTTTTCATAAAAAGAAAATAAAAATGGGCCGATGACGCCGCCGCCGGCATGAAAACCGCACCAAACAGCTAATTTTTTCGGACAAAGTTGTGTCTCGTGCATCACTTCAGGCTGCTCACCCGACCAAATGCGGCAATTTTGCTTGTTGACAAAAACTGTCACCTTCATCCGAAAAGTTGATTTTCTTGTGTAAGCGCGCGCAACGTAGTCGCGATAGAAGGTGAACTTTGCTAAAAAAGTTGAATAATTTGCAAACGTTGTTGAAGCGTGTATCTCTCCATGATTAAATGGTATAGACTGACGTTTCAAAGCGTGAAAAAATTGCGAAACCAGCTTCACTCCTTTTCGAGAAATGTCAAAAACAAAATACGTCGTCCCTATTGAAAAACCCTATATTGTGAGTGTTGGTTGTTAATTGAAGGATAAGTGGTAATTTTTCCTTTTCCTGAAACGTGTGTCAACCAAACCCAGGCCGTGAATAGCACACAAAACCAATTTATTTAATAAATATAACAAAAAACTATTTTTTTCCTTCTCTCTTTTACAGATCTTACCGTTACAACTAAAATGAGAGAATTTACAAAAGAGCGAAATCGAATATTCCACATGTAATAAGTAAAAAAGAAAAATGAATCGAAGCAATGAAACCCCATTTAGTATTTAGATGTTAAGGAAACTTCTTTTTGTATTTAAAAATCTTGAGAAAATATATGTAAAAAAGTCATAGTGCTTGGGAATATCGAAGATAAAAAATATATTAAAATATACATATAATTTAATAAATACACTTAATCAAATTTTATAATATTACAAAAAAAGTAACAATTTTCTTAGAATTAATATTATAAAACCCCGGGGAAAATCTAACGCTTTAAATTTTAAATGTTTAATATTAACAAATATATACCTATATTTACAAAAAACGAATAATGAAAAAGACATGATTAAGGAATCTCTCACACGCGAATTCAACGAATGAATTAGACAAAGTCAAAATTCCCTATGCTTGTCGAATTCACCGGAAAATCCGCAAAACTAAAATTTACAAATCACACCACGTTATTATGGATAAGTGTAGTTTAAAAATTAAAGAGAACAATAAACGAATACGTCGATTGATACGTGCAACGGCTGAAACATCGTCAGTTTGCGATAGCCCCACCATCGTTCGGACCACACTAATTCCATCACATCAATTCACATCAACAACAACGACAGTTTCACCAACATCACACATAGCACCACACCACTCGTCCACGACAAAACCAACAATGGGTGGCGGTATGACAACGCCCCAATCCCTTCCAACCGAAACGTATCATCCGATTCCGTACGTTTCGCCAATACTGACCACGTGCGCAACATGTCCGCCAGGCAATTTGTTGATTAGTTCAATGTCCGCGACAGCATCATCGTCATCATCAGCAGCAGCATTATCACCACTGTCTTCATCAGCAACAGTATCACAACACGTGAACAATAAGATCGGCCTAAATAGTGGTGAGAAATCTCCAGTGAGTGTTTTCGATACGGGCGGTCGACCGAGGGGGATGGAAAGTTGCAGTATGGCTGGCGGCGGAGCCGATGGTAGTGCGTACAGCAAAACTGATGGTTTCAACAATAACAACACAACGCCATCGCCGCTCCGCAAAAGCACCGAAGTCGGTATTCCACAGTCCACAAATCGAATGGAGAAATTCTCGTTTAAATCGTCTGCAGACGAGGATCCCTATCAGTATACCATCACATCGCCGAATAATCCTTTTCTTCCGGAAATTATTGCGAAACGCTACAGCATGGACATATCGGCAGATAGTGAAACAGCATCGCCACCGTATCAGGACTTGGCCACGTCACCAACGAGTGTTGGTGAACCTCAAAGTTTGGTAACTGGTGGTGGCGGTAGCGGTGAGAAGCATTCACCATTGAAGATCTTTGGTATTGGCTGTGGGGGTGGTGGAAGCAGTAGCGGCGTGTCGAGTGGCGGAAAGTCATTGAATCCATTTTTGAGTAGTAACTGCACGAGCCCGCAATGTGATTTAAATGCAAAACGTGAGGAGTTCTTGAAAGCGACCATGAAAATTTGTTTAGTTGTTTCACCTCCATCAAATAAATTGCAGGTAATTATTGGATGTAGAGATGAATAGATTGATGTTGTGGTTGTGCTCTGCAAACTATTCCGCTAATAAATTTCTCCCAAAAAAATAAGAAAAAGGCCCCTTTTTTGGGGTGGTTTTTCATTATGTAAATTAAAACACCCCGATCCCATCGAATTTTGTCCCAAAAAATAATGAAAAAGTCCCCCACATTTTGGGGGGATAATTCACATGCAAAAGTCCCCAAAATTGATAATGAACAATGCCCCCGAAATTGTACTTCATAAAATATATTTTGATATTTAACATATAAGTAGCTCTTTGTATGAAGGCTCTAATAGTGTTTACGGTGGGGTGTAATAACGTCAAGTTAAATAATGTCAATTGACGTTATTTCTCTTTCAAATTTAAAATAACGTCAAATTGACGTTGCTACATTCCAATATATACACGGTAGTTTTGTACTGCCTAAAGCAAAAATCCACATATTGCTGGACCCAAAGATCAACTCTGGGCCCAGCTGCTTTAATCAGTATAATTCTACCATATATGTGCATCATAATAAAAGCATCATGCTGAAGAATATAGCCTCGTACTGCCTAAAGCGGAAATCCACTTGTGGCTGGGCCCAAAGCTGATATCCACTTTAGGCAGTACAAACTTCATAACAACAACTTTACACTGAAAAACGTTACGTTCGAAGCGAGCATGGCGAAAGTTTCAAGTTTTAGCGGATGAAAAGGTTTTTTTTTTTCGAAAAGAGGAACAATCCCCTCAAATTCCAAACTTGGGGGTATTGTTCACCAACTAAATACATGGATTTTGGGGTCATTGTTCATGTGGAACTTTTTCTCCGAGGTAAAAGCGAATTTTTGGTAGAATTTTCCGAGTTATCACCCGCAGTTTGGGCAGATTACATTGGAAAAATTACCCTAATTCCATTTAAAATTTTGGGGCGAAAATTCATCTGTTTTTGGAGGAAAGCTCATTGGGAGGACAGTTCACAGAGCCTGGTTGTTGCATGGTTTGATGTTTGGGCCACTATGACGATTTTAGCGTAAATGGGTTTCGTTTAAAAACGAGCAATATTTTCAGATTGCCAAGAGTTTTCGGTTTTTAATTTTTTTTTTTTGATGAATTTGACAAATCAAATTCGAAAGTGGAGACTTCGAAAACGATTTAAAAAATTTTCCAGATAATCTCATTTGAAATATCTACACTGCATGCAGATGCATCGGTACATTGACTTGTCTTACGGCCTGATGCGCGGACGGTTAACAACTATTGAGTGGGGAGAGTAGGATAGACACTTCGATCAAAAGAATAAAGGCCCTCAGCTGGAACCCGCAAGGAGTCAACGCAAGACTCCATGTTGGACGATCGGGAAACACGTGGAGAAGGTCAGTTGAGGGCGAGGATGCCTCTTCTATAGGGCAAATAGTAGAGAGAGCTAAAAGCGATTGCGGTCAACAGGATGAGGTGGAAAGTAGGCGTGATTAATGCCCTATGCCCACAAGGGGTTAACTGGAGCCAGACGGGGGGAGGGAGGGGAGCACAAAAACTTTTCAAATGTTTTTAAATGATTGTAGTAAACCTTTTGCGATGGTATTTCAAAGTAAAAAGATTCTTTGTTACGATAAGGGTGGTGGCATGTTACGAGCCATATAAGTTCTATGGCATCGATGGCGGTCACCCGAATAGGTCGTTCCCGGGCAGGTGTCTCACATTAATTCGAGGTACGATGCGGAGGCGTCTGATGAGATGTACCTCGCATTAGTGTTCGAAACCGTCAAAGATTTTTTGGGCCTTCTTCGGAAATCTATATATCTTACTGCTTTGTCTTAACCCCGACTCGGCATAAAGCGTCAACCACTCCAGCGCGCTATCGCACTCTGTTCTGGTCAATGCGGCACAACTCCCCAGACGACTTACCCAGCGCCTTACACTCTTTCGTCACAGATCGACGCCATGTGATCTTAGGACTTCCTCTTGGGCTACCATTTAATCGCATGTAAAGCAACGCAGTCATCATGTTTCCGCAATGTTTGGCCTATCAACTGCTATTTTTGCTTGAGTATCAATTCATCGATTGGCATCTGACCCCAACGCCGACTTACCTCTTTATTTGATATTGTTTCAGGCCAGAAAATTCTTAGAATTCGACGAAGACTTGAGTTGACGAAAGCTTGTAGCTTTCTGCTAACTCTTACGGAAAGTTTCCATGTACTGCTCCCATACAAAAGCACAGACAGTACCAGGGAGCAAAACAGGCCCAGATTGGTCTTAATGCAGAGATAACTGCTTCGTCAGTTTTTGGACAGCATACCGTATGTGCATTTAGCCTGGTTGATACGACGAGCGATGTCCTGCTCCGTATCACCATTTTCGGCAACAATTCTACCCATGTGTCGGTGGCCGTGATCGTTCGGTCACCGCTCTATGATACTAGTAATCTAGAGCTCAGAGATCAAATCTCGGCGCGATCAAAAACTGCTTGTCAGTACTAATAGAACTCTCACAGTGCTCCGAGCTTGTCAGTTTAAAGACAGCGCGGATAGGAGGTGCATGGTAGCAACTGACCTTCCGAAAAGTAGATATGCTATTGAAACGTCAGCAAAGTATAGAAATGCTAGAGATGTTGACGCGCTCATGCCCCTGGAGGGGTTAAGGCATTTAGAGAGAGAGAGAGAGGTGGACGAAGTTGTTCACCTTCTCTCCCAGTAATATTGATTGCAATAGGTGTAGGATTTCTTTTTCGCAATAGCGAGCTGAGAACTTTGATCTTGTAGCCACAAGTTTCTTAGGGATGCCTCTCCTGCTCAAGGTCGTCCATACAGAATCCCGGTTGACACTATTGAAGGCCTTCTCGAAATCGATGAAAAGCAAGTGAAGCGGAGAATCGTACTCAACGCATTGCTCGATGCTGCGTGAGAAGGTGTTAATGTGATCGACACAGGACAATCCGGATCAAAAACCAGCCTGCTCTTCATCAATTGTGTTTTGTAAGTGAGGCTTCAGTCTTTCCACGACGATTTTAGCTTTAATCTTGGCAGTGGCAGGAGGCACACGAATGTCTCTCCAATTATTACAGTCTGTGAGGCTTCCCTTCATTGGAATTTTGATGATTAAACCTTTCTTCCACTCACTGGGAAAGGTCTCTGTATGCCACGCTTTCTCAACAAGTTTGTGCGGCAAATCGGCAGTTACGCTTGGCGCTGCTTGATAAAGCTCGGCAGAGGAACCGTCGAGTCCGGTGGCCTTTCCTCGTTTAAGTGCAACAATTGCAGTGACTAATACCTGTTTAGTCGGGGCAGTGGACCGTAATCGCACATTTTGATGGTTAGTTAAATTATCTAATGAGGGTGAACTTCAACAGAGGTTACACGGTTCAAAACCGCGACGAAGTGTTCTTTTCACCGCCTCATTTGATCTTTCTCCAAGATAAGTAGCTTTCCATCACTATCCTTCACCGGATGTTGGCAGGAATTACGACCACCTATTCCCCTACGGATCAGAGTACTTCTCAGATCCGGAGGGTAACATTTTTATAACAGTTGTCCGTACGAATTTTGCCGGAGGGGAAAGCATATGGAGGAGAATTCGAGAAATGTCAAGACCTGATTCGTTCGCAGGAACGCAGCCAATAACTCAAATGGTTTAAGTTTGACACAAAAGTTTTTTTGGCATGTAGGCTGAAATGAAATTCAAGTTTTTGTTAATATTTAATTTATTGAATTTCTTTTTTGTTTGGATTTTGCATGAAATGTGATGTATTTCTTATTGTACTTATTACATTTAAGTATTATAATCACTTATATTAATTGTTTTTTTTCTATTTCTAGGTAAGAACAATATTTCGCTACTGTAAGTATCTAAGAGAGCCAACTATTCTATTAAAACGTAAGGCATAATTTGGAAGTGCGGAAATGGATGAAAAAAATTGAATAACATGTAAGGCAAATATGAGATATAGGAGTCCCGGTCATTGTTGCCCTTCACTAATTGTACTAAATAGCAAGAAACAGGGAAGCCGCCTGCGGAGACTCTCTTAATTCTCGAAGCAAATGGAATCAGTTCTGTCACGTAAATTGTCACGGAGCTGTTATAAGCGCCGACTTTTAAAATCTCGATTACCAAAGTCGAGATTTTTTTATGGAAAAATATTTCAAAATCTCGACGACAAAATGCCTTAGCTGATGAAAATATAAACAGAAAAAAAAAATCTCTATAATCTTGGCTAATTTAAAATGAGTTCAGTGGTGAGGTATCTAAAATGCGACTTGACGTGACTTTATTTCCCTTTTCAAAAGACAGGGCAACTTCGACAATTTTCCACATTTTTCGGAAGAGGGGATTTCCGGCTTTCCGAAAATGCTCTTGAAAACTTTTCACAACTTCTGAGGATATTTTGTAATGTCAGCTCTGCTAAGTTGCGATCAGAGCTCATCCATTTCGTTTCTTCTTGGTCGAAAATAAAAATGACATTCGCCCAAGAGTATTTGCAAAATAATATCATCGATTTAATTGAAGATAACAGCGGCTAATAACCTAATAAATAAAATACTAAAATAGTATATTTATATCCGGAAACCGGACGTTTTTCAAAAAATCATAAAAAGCCAGAAGGTGACAGTGTGGTCGGAACTTTTGGCGTCATTGGCCCATATTATTTTGAATATAATAGAGTTGCTGTTACCGTAACATCCGAATTGTTCTTTAGAACGTGTGGTTTCAGCAAGATTGGGCCACAGCAAACACTGCCAGAGCCTCGATGGCAGCCCTCCGCAACATGTTTCCTGGCAGGCTCATATTGAGATTCGGCGACGTTCCATGGCCCCTTCGGTCCCCCGAATTGACCAGCTGTGATTTCTTTCTTTGAGTGTTATTAAAATCAGGAGTTTATGAAAATAAACCACGCACATTGGAACAACTGAAGAAATCCATCCGTGAACACATCGGGCGAATTGAAGTGGATCTGCTGCGAAGAGTGGAGCGCAGTTTCCGCCAACGGCTCCAACAGTGCATTCATGAAAACGGACACCATTTTTCGAGTTCGAGTTCGTTCATTGTCGATATTTAAAAAATCGAGATTTTGATAAGTCGAGATTATGATACAGTCGAGATATTTGAAGTCGATACTCGTATTTTGCTAATCGAGATTTTAAAAGTCGAAGCTTAGTACTCATTCCGAATTGGTGTCTCCTGGTTTCTCTAAAATTATCATTACAAACGAAAAATAGACGCAATCTGTTAAAAGCAAATTTTTTGTGCTAGAGCTCATCTAGTAAATGCTACGAATCAGGAAAAAAGTCGCATTAAGTTGGGGTACATCCCTTCCGCAATCCTGATATTGTAGCTTTTGTCTTTATGTACTCCTAAAAAATCGAAAACTTGGTTAAAAGAAAAAATTAAAAATGTAGTCGCTTTTATTAAAAAATTATCTCACTCAATGTTTTATTATCAACCGCACATTGTGACTCGTACTCGAATTCTGATATCTTCTCCAATCAAAATAGGCTCAATTCGTGCCCATCGTACTGCGAACAAGTCAAACAGCTCGCCGAACATCATTTATCAACGATATTGAAGTTCAACGATCAAACAAGCACAATCAGCACTACATAACCCAATCACTCATGTGTGTCGTATTTTCAATTCCTTTTCTTCGCCACTCGTCAACGTTCCGCCTGACGGAGTATCAGCATGATGTCACATTTACATTTTAAGGACATGTTATCCCACTTTTCCATATCATCATGTTTACTAGCAACACACGAACATCCCAGTGCGTCACATTCGCATCGTTCCCTCCTTCAGGACCACTCGAGGAGACAAAGTTCAATAACATTCACAGATAATACACCAATCCATCATAGTGGATGTCCTATATGCTTCCCGTCATCCTTGTTGTCTCTTTCTTTTTAGCAGACTTTGTTCTAGACTACATGGGCAGAACCGAATGAACTCTAATGCCTTCTAAAGCAGTCACTGGTAAAAACATAAATTGAATATGGCCAGATGATTTCAATCCTTTTATCCTGTCCTGTGTATCCTGTCGGCCTCCTCTAATATTCTGCAACGGCAGACGAAGGAGTGTGAGTGCAGCTAGGAGTTCATTTTTGCTTATGCACATATCGTCGTGAGACTCTTCATGAAGTATACAGTGTCCTGTGACTTGTTCAGTGAATGACCATCGGAATGAAAAATAGAATCGATTGAAAAAAAAATATCCTGAGGACTCTTCTTACTTTGCTTTGTATTCTGTGATGCACTTTGGTTGCATGCTCGTACAAGGGGTCTTGCTCGTATCAACTTGTAATACTTGGTCAACATTGTTGGGACGGAATGTATGATTGCGACCAGAAGATTCCTGTGTAAAAGGATTAGCTTCATGGAACGTGAAGTGCAATTTTAACGAGAACTTATCCTCCGGTATCATGCTGTTGTGCACATAGCTCTAACGAATAATATATTACCTGAATTTTTTAACGTCAATGGTAGACCGGGATGGTGAATCTAAAAAGAGGCGAAAACCCGGATCAATTGATATTTTTCACCCTGAAGTGATGGTTACTTGTAATGGGAATTGAATCTAAAAAATGAATGCTTCAGGCTCAAGGCTCGATATCAAAAGAATGAATGGGGAAAAAGGAATCCTTCTGGAGTACTTCATGAATTTATTGGAATTTAGAGTGCGTTATGGATGGTGGTTTCTAAACTGTGTTGGATGGTGGTTATAAACTAGATTGGATAAAATGAATTTGTTCGTCCTCGACCTACGGTTATGTAAAAGTCATACGTACACTCCCGGTCACTTGAATAGAGACAGCCGTTTCGAAAAATCTTTACGTTGCCAGAGAGCAAAACCCAGTATACATTATGAAAGGCTACTTGTTGCGCAAATTTTTTTTAGAAACAGAACAGTTATTTGTCATTAACACAGTGTTGATGCACTAATAAATTCTACGTTTAAAATTGGTTCATTTGAATGGAGACACTAACAAAATTCTGCTTTTACACCAATAACATGACACTCATAGTTTTTTTGTTTTAATAATGTGTCAAGAATTGTATTCGACTTAGATACGTCTATTACTGAAAATACACTATAGATAACCTCGTTTCGTAAACTCCTAAAGAGTGCCGTCCTTAAAAATGTGCCTCCTCCAGCAATGTATCGCCGCTTTTGTTTGGTATAAAATTACTTATACAATATTTTAGAAAATCAAAAAAATTGTGGCTTCTAAAATGGATTTCCCTCATGTGTTACATATTCACGCGGTATTTTCAATTTGGCGTCGTTTCATAATGCACTGGAATGTATACACATAGACCTCGAGTTCAGAGAGACTAGCTGTAATGAGCAAGCTGGTTCACCAGATGGTGTTTTGGGGATGGAGCCGCAAGTTTGCCGAAAGGACCGTGAAGGTCCGGCGACGCTAAAAGCGAATGCTCCTCAACGAACTGAGCGGCGACTCATGCTTGTTCCAGCTCAGTTCGGGAGATGTGGGCGGGGTTTTTGCCCGCTCGTTGCCCCAGCCATTGCAATGATAACATATATCATGTGCCTTGGAAGTAAACAAATACAACAAAGTATAAAACTGAGTCCCACGACTCAGGAAAACTAAAATAGTAAAAACAAAGTGCTGGCAATGGCCGACGACCGGCTCATGCTACACGCTCCGGGCCCAGATGGTTTGGACCCTTGGCCTCTTAACCCATAAAATACACAACAAACCCAAACAATGAGGTCCCATGGCCGGCAAATGTTGGAACCTCCCATAGCGAAATTAAACATGAGGCTTTCACCTCATGTCACAACCAACCTGAACGGGAAATTGGCGAGGGTTCCTTAAAGGAAAGCCATCATTTTCAATTCAATACATTTTAAAGTTATTTATTCCATACGAAACACCGAAGGACAACTAAAGAGATCAAAATAAAAATACATAACAAAAAAATTTCATGGAAACTAATGTGGAAAGGAAGAAGGAGTGGCAAAGAAATAAAATATTTGTAAAAAAAAGCAAGAAACAAACTAACAAACCATTGTATCAATAAATTTTAAGCACACTTACCCCAGATCCGCTGTGCCCACCGCTGAACCGGAGCAGCTGCAACTTGTTATCATAAATGCCAAAATAAGAAAAAAAACTACGAAATTCAACAGAAAAAAATGAAGAAAATAAAGCCAAAGGCAAGCAAATAAGAACAAAAAAAAACGAATTTACTTTGACTCGGGAGACCGGCGGTAACACTAATGTTCTGCGGCAACCGCAAACTCTAGACCACAGATGCTGACATCTACCGTACTTGATGTTGTTCTCATTGTATCCAAACACAGTGACAATCATCGATGGCCGCACTCTCATTGCCAAACTTAAACCGCAACACAGCCATAAATTACCAGTTACTCAATAGGCGCATAAGAAAGCATCGTGCAGACTGTTGACTGGTCTACCGCTCCTTGAGTCGGTAGGGGAATTCACAACAAGTACCACGGAACCGGCAGACACAACAGGAGCAATCCATCCATCTCATCTCAGAGCCCCGATGATGAATCCAACGTCTGTCTCCGTCGTTCCGTTGCCAACCGTGATCACTAACACAATCGCGATTGACATGCAGCCTCTCAGAAGCCGGCATTCGGCATGTACTTTATATGCTCCGCATCCAACACAGCTTCCCACAACACGGTACGATAAAAATATTTGTCAAACAAACTCCAAATACGGATAGGCGTGTTCCGTTCCGAGAACTTCTGAATTATAATGATTTTTCACGAATCGCGCGTCTCGACGGCTCCGTCTGGAGATGGCCATCAATACTCTCCACATTCAACGCGACCGTCACAGCAATCCGAATCCCGACCCAGGCGTTTTTTTCTTTCAAGCTCTTATTTTCAAAACCTCACCGATGGTGTGTGTTGGCGGGTGATGAGCTACCCTTCCAAAAACACGCCCGATCGCGATGGAGGGTGACAAGCAACTCCTCGATTTGAAGGCTGTCAACGAGCGCCACGCACCACTGAGACAACATGAAGTTGACGCCAAGTGATGGGTGCGCGCGAAGATAAAAAAAACCAAAGCCGTTCATTACATAGCTTGGATTTAATTTTCTGATGCTATTGAGTATAAAAAAACAATTAAGCACTGTGAGAGTTCTTTTTTTTTTTAGTATTCACAGGTGATTTTTGAGCGCCGAGATTTGAACTCCGAGCTTTAGATTAGTGTCGTAGAGCAGTGGCTGAACGACCACGGCCACCGAGCGCGATAAGTAAATATTGAACAGGCGAGTTTCGCTCGTTTCAGTCTTCCTTTCTGATTTTCACCAATTAATTCCAATATTCAAAATGTCTTAAATTTTAATCCAATTGCACCATCGTCTCGACCCTATAGATCTTCTCTGCCAATTTAATTTTGTTACCCGCAATCTAAGTTGTACGTCAATATTGACCGACTTTATCAATATAACGATATCCTTGAAACTTCAATGCATCTAAACCCAACCGTTTTGCCAACAAATTCATTAGAAAATCAATGGCTTGCAGTACTCACAGTTCATAAAATATAAACATTGTTGCCCACGGATACACAGCAGAAATTCATTTAGATAAAGATACTTTACATTTGCACACATGCACACAAAATTCCTGGCTGAAATTCAATATTAAAGGACTCATTAGTTCCGGAACATTGGGTGCATTCGGGAGTCACGGTTGCTAGCTAGCTTTAAGTGCTGCCTCGTGATTTGTATTCCGAATGTTGCGCTAAACCACTGCTAAACTTAGCGCAAATAGCTAGGCGCTAACACTTTTAGGCAGCACAAAATTTTTTCGCTGTCTTAGCTATTCGAGCGCTCCCATTTTTGTTGTTGTAATTCAGTGCAAAATTGGGACAAAAATAGGAGCGCTCAAGTAGCGCTACCGATTTGTGAATGCAGGCATGTCAATTTACAACAGGTGAGCCAGCATACCATTCGGGCGTCACAAGAAAAATTGTTATGTGCTGCTTAGGAATTCGCTATTTCTATGCAGCGCATTACGCTTTTTTCCGTGACGCCCGAATGCACCCATTAACTCAATATAAAATTTTCAGCAAAATTTAATTTAATTTGAAATTTATTGAATTGCGTGACGCTACGCGGATAACAAAAGCGATTGATAGTAATTTCATGAATGCCGTAAATATTGCAATTGATAATTATTGAGTTAGTAGGGATTCAAGCGAAGGAAATCTGAATATAAAATTCAGGTGTTGTTTTATCGATTCTACTAATTTTTGGTCATACAGGATTTCATCTATCAAAGACATAAATAAAAGTTCCGAAAATTGAAGAATACAATTTATCGACCTTTTAGTTTTCGGGGCCCCGGCTGGAGATTTTTGTCACTTTTCACTCGGATTTTTGTCACTTTTCACTCGCGTCATTCCAAAGTTTTTATTTTTTTTAGAACCGATGCAACCTAAATGTGTATTTTACTAGGCACACGATCGTCGCACATTGTTTGCGATAAGCGATCAACCTATAGAGCACGGAGCACTATTTGTGTGTATCTTTTTCATCGTCGCCTACGATCGACGCAGAGTGATGCCTAGCGAAACGCACCTTAAAGGTGTGAGTTGCAAGGCCGCGACTGAGCGACTTGCGTTTGCGATTGTGAAAACATCCATTCTGTCGTAAACTAAACGATGTCATCATGATTAACTTTTTGCATTGTGAACAAATCGCTCGCCAGTGGTACTCGCGATGCATGCGCACGAATGTGTAGTGGTCAATTGCGTTGACGAACATGAGTCGGCACTTTTGCTACGCGCTCTACTTGAGTGCCACTTGCGGTCATGCTCGCATATGTGTAGTGTCACTATTAGGTGAGTGAATTTCCCTACGTGGCATATTCAGAAAAATTAATTTTAGGCTGTTTAGGAAAAAATGATACAAAGTATCTACACTGCATGCAGATACATTGGAACATAGATATGTCTTTGGCTACCGACTGCGTGGAACCTGTTGTGTTGAAGATATCGACGTAAGTTTTATAAAGATCCCAGTATAGTTATACTGGATGAAATCATTCGACAAAACACGTCCCACGCTTTCGGTAGGTATAAGACATATCCATGTACCGATGTATCTGCATGCAGTGTAGATAATTTGTATCATTTTCAAGACATACCGTCCCTCATAGTGTACAGGAGAATACAAATTAACCCAACCGTTGCCCTGTGTGGGTCAAGCGATCATACACTCTACATATTGTATATGCGCCTGTGCTTCGTTAGTACGTAAATCCGCGATCGATCGCGTCAAGCCGCGGTCTGGCTAAACACACTTACTATTAGTAGATACTTAGATGGTATTCGTCTAAGTCTAAAGACGGTAAGCGCGTCAACACAATTTTATTGCATTAACGTTTACGTTATCCGCGCTGCACAAACTGCATCATTTGCACTATTCTCCTCACTAAATCAGAACACACTGTGCACTGTTAGTTGATATATCATCGATCGTGATAGTACGCGGTATGCGCGATACAAGTACGGTCGTAAGTTCCTTACATCTCACGGGAAAAACACGTTGGTGACCTTGGTGACACTGATTTCAGTCGGCTGGATGGGATTGGCCATCACAAGAAAGGGGTGGATCCGCCGCGGAAGTGTAGTCCAAGGTCCGTGGAGCAAGCATTTCTTTCGCACTGTCGCCGATGACGAAGCCACACCCATCCATTGAACTTCTTCCACTCAACCGTCTCTCCATTGCGTGCATACAAGTGTGTGTGTATGTGTGTGTGTGAAGTTGAAGCTATTTCCCGACCTACCCCAACGATTTTCTTATTGAGTCAGGTTAGTGACGTAATTGATGAAAATAAAAAGATTGGAGTGAAGGAGAAGCCATAGTGCTGTGCACGAGTGAGGGAGATAGGTTGTCTGGATGTGGCTGGTGTTGGAGCAGATTTGAATCACGAGGGGATGGCAGTTGAATGATGTTGACTTGCGTTATGGGTGCCTGGTTGTTTAGTTAGTTCATGACGCGATATTTTTCGATTTTCGTGAGTTCCCTTTGATGACTGACTCGGATTGACTGTGGATCGGCCACTACATTCATATAACTCACGAAAATTTTCAATGGGCTTGTTTCCTCTTCTGACCCCCGAGTAGAAAAACAGACATTTCGTGTGACGGACAGATTTTTAGGATGACCCCCAGCTATAAGACATATCCATGTCAAAAATCAAACCACAAACTAAAAATGTATACAAGGGCTCTGAATTCTTGTGACAACACGAAAAGACACTTTCACTGTTATTTCGATTTATAACACCGTATCACCACTGAAACTGCTTACATGTGCACTGATGATGAATGCCAAACATACACTGCACATTTTATAACTTTAAAGCGACTTAGCAACTGGCTCTATAATAAGGTGACGCACTGTACCTATTAGAATCTTCAATTTACTGGTCTATTTCCATATGGGATATGAATATGCAAAATTTTAATATTAATAAAAGAAAACTGTAAGACCATCCTCGTTTATGACCCATTTCCCATCAAATCACTTTCTGAATAAATATAACCCGAAAACAGCAATCCGTTCAATTCAAGGCAAGCAGCTTCCGTCCTTTTCAATTTTGATTATCACAAATCTTCCAAGCAACTCCCTTTTCCCCAAAACATTAACAAGTTTATTTTATGATTGCCCAATAAACAATGTTTTCTCAAAACAAGGGTCTGAGAATTTCTAAAATACAAATTGAAAAACATCGTTTGCAAGTTTTCTTTTAATGAATGATTCTGTAATTAACTTTTACGATGCATTTCATTTGTCTCCTGATGCTTTTTCCACTTCGATGTCCCACCCCCACCCTCGACGTCGAATCGTCCTTTGACGTGCGTCGACAATGCGGTGCGAAATGGCTGTGTTGTCGAACGAATCTCGGTCATGTCCATCAAATTTGAGGTAATTTGAAAATCAGCTTTGTAGCCTAACAAAAATGCAATATTTATTATACCTAACCGTCAAGTTTAGAGGGTGATAAAAAGTTGTTTGCCACATCGCAGGACTCGCTAAAAATTGATGTTGAAAACTCACCCGAGATGGGTTGCTGTGTGTTTCTGGTTGGGTTCGCGTTCAACAACCTCCTGATTTATTTTTTCTCAGATTTATTTGTTTTAGGTAGGTTCGCTGAACACGCTGTCTGCGATTCTCTGTTGCGCTAACCATGCTCTCGAACGCGAGCACAAAACGTGGGAGAAAACACACTCATAAAAAACAGCCAATGATTCTCGAACACTTTAATGAAAAACATAATGAAAAGTTATTTTATGACTGGCAAGGACGTCGGAGACGAGGCCAGTGTCTTTTCGACGAAAAGCCGGCAGGCATACTGTATAGACGATATTGTGGGTATTCCCGAGACAAAGGATATTGTGTGTGGGGAAAGATGATTTTCATGGAAATTCATCTGAACGTTTTAATTGCTAAGGTTCTTGCGAGCCAGAGAGTGATTGACAGGAGCGAGACGTGCAACAGGGTGGAAAATGGAGAACAATTGAAATTTATGAGTGCTCGGGGGTGGGTAGTTGTGGTTGATGTTGGCGGCGGTCTCTAGGAAATTTAAGATTTTAATAGGATTAGTAAGTAGTATGAGTATAATATGTACTTATAAAAAAAGTAAAAGCTATCTAACAACAACTGTTTTGATTTTAAACAACCGAGCGGAAAATTCTTTATTCTCCTAAGAACCTCTAGTTTAAAATTTTAAGGGCGCTTCGATAATTTGTAATGGTCGCACCCTGGGATGAAATATGAAAATAGGCGAAATGTGATTAAACTTATAACTAAATTAAGGTACGGTTTTTGTAATTAACCTTCATAAGACCCAGCGGGATGCAGCTGCACCCCACACCTACATTTCTTAGGATATCTTCTGAAAAAATGAACATCGCGCTACTTTTTGTGCAATTTCTTTTTTTTTAAACTGTAACTCATCGCATGCGATCCAACTTTGGCTCTGAAAGGCGCCAAAAGGGCGACATGAGAAAAGCTAAGTTGTTTGAGAGCAAATTTTGACAATATAGAACTGAATTTACCGCGAACTATTCAATTTAAAATCTTGGGCTTGAATCTCTTGAGGGGATTGACTTATCAACGATAATTAGTACCATGCAAAATGGGCCGGGTAAAAGTGGTGCTTGAAAAGTCACTCCCACAACCGCCCTTGTCCTTTAGCCCCTCCCCCTAACAGTTTTGAAAAATGTGTGAAGGAGGCAAGAGGGGGAATCGCCAAAATTTCTTTACCTGCGCCTTAAGCTAATTGGCGATACCATTTTTTTATGAGTTTTGTCCCTTTGATTATTCATTATCATGATTATTATATGATTATTCTTTAATTGCCAAATTTGTGACTGGGGACTTTGTATTGGTAAATAAACGAGTAGCACAGATTATTTTTAAAAGTAATGGGCCCTTACAATTTATTTAAAATTCACTCAATAAGCAATCGATAAAACGTTTAATGAAAATGACTTCACTTGCCGTTCAAAAGCATATCTGATACATCGGATTGCAAAAAAACAAAAAACACAATACTATTTGACAATTGGCAACTCTCTACGATCATCAGAAAGCCAATAATTACGCTAGATAAATCTGGATCTTTCCACCAAAATTCAAACTGATACATTTTTGGACCATAGAGGTAAACCGAATAAACTTATGTAAAGAGGCTAATAACATTTTTGCTTATCTATTAATTTGTTTTGGATTTTTGAATGCTCTCTCTATCAAAGCACAGCATCCTCATGTAGTTTCGTTTCCTAGAAAACAAAAAACTACAATCATAAAACACAAAATATCAAGGACAACGTCAACATTGTGTAAAAGTTCCTTTTCCACTCAAATGCCACTGATGGGTTTTCCAGATTGAGTTACTTCATTTTTCCACCAGCCACGCTATTCAATCCTTTCGATTGTGTATGCAACATATTTCAGCTTTTCAACTTTGTCTATATTTAGCGTTATATCCTTTTCAACATACATAGTTCCTAGGGCCGCACAAACAAACCTCCAGCATACGAACGTGTTCTGTCTGAATCCGAATGCAATTTACACAACATCACAAATGTTTTACTACCCTCAATCCCGGAGGGCTGGCAATTGTGCATGGTCCTGGAAAAACAACATCATCTTGTTTTGTATTTTTCCCATGTATTCTACAGGATAATTTTCCGGGTAGGATGAAGTCCTTTGACTACTTTAGATTGGAAACTGAAACAGATTTGTTGTTGATGAAGCAGATAACAAATCTGTGTAACAATATTATCTGACCCGGAAATGCTAAAAACATTTTTGAAATTTCGAAAGTTACTTACGAATGAAATTCACAAGCTCTAATCATAGACTGTAGTCTGTTTATCTATGTTCTAATCGACAGGAGAAAGTTGCAGAGCAGGACCTTCAGGGGTGTAGGGTTAATTGTAAGAAAATTGTTGAGTGTCTGTATAAGAGCGTGCTTAGGTTTTATTACAATTAGTTGAAAAATTTCATTGCGCACATTGGAATTGTCGGCATTAACTATATTAGCGCCCTGTTGGACTAATAGAAAATCGTACCATATTTTAGTTTAGCCCTTAAAAATGAATGCTACACATGTACAGTCTTCGAAATGTCTGTATCAATTAAAGTCGAGCCTTAGTTTACTGTCCTGTGACGTTTTCTTTTAGTCAGGCCTTCCCGATAATTTGAAACGCTGGCGAGAATTTTTTTTTTTTTCGAAAAAAATTGTTTTGGTGCTGCCACATTACAACACAGGTGAATCCTCGCTGCCACTGTGTTAGCGAAGATTCAGCTGCGCTCATTGTCATGACTGGAAGATAGTTCTTTTGTATCTACTGACGAACCAAGTCCAATTTCTCATCTATCTTCACTCTTGCAGTTGGGTCGCCCAGTTCATACACTTTCCGCAGTATATGATATGCGCTACCGTGAAGAACTGAAGGGCGACCGATAGCGCAGTGTGTTGAGGCATCAGTCTCATGTTTGACTACCGGCATTTCGGATTCGAATCCTGTCCACGACTACGTTCGTGGCCATGAATGTGCAGGAAGTGCATGCTGACAACTGCATTCTCCGAAACCAGTTTATGTCGACGAAACATCAACTGGGCCACATGGAACAGTTGACGCGCTATGCCCCACAAGGGGTTAGGGCAATTGAGAGAGAGAGAGAGAGAGACCGTGAAGAATCATGTTTTGACCGAACAGTTCGAAGTATAGCGAATAGCCAATGGTGGAGTGTTATGGAGATCTAAGTGCACAGTTGATTTTTGAGATATTAACGTCCCATGTCAGACTGGTTTGATGCTGCTACATTACATTTTCTGTTGAGCCAAATCTAACCCCTTTTTTTCAGCCTCAATTTGTTAGAAGTACGAAGTAGCTGGAAGGGATTTTTGTTCAGGTAGGTTAGGTGGAGGGGCGGATACAAGCACCTCAAGGTCCTCTGGAACCTTTAGTATAGAACAAAACAATGAGCGAGAATGAAGTGCACGTTTCCTAGCAGCAACGGATTAATATCAAGTGTCTGGCCAAAGAAGGGGAGAAACCATCAGAAATTTTTAAAAGACTACAAGTACAGTACAAGCAGAACACCCTCTCGAGAGACCGTGTGTTTGCATGACATGGAATTTTCTGAAGGACGAGAACGAATAGATAATCAGATCCACGAAAGACGCCCATGCACGAGCTTCACCGTCAAAAAGATTGATGCATACCAGGGGCTGTGGGGAGGAGGATAGACGAAGAGTTACAGGAGTAACCTTCTAGATCCGGAAAAATTGTCCTTTGGAAAATCGGCGAAAACCATAATTCTTCTCCACGTCGCCAGGCCTCATTCAGCCAATGCGACGAGGTAAAATGGATCAATTAGGATGAAAAGTATTTGAACATCTTTCCTCAAGTTCAACCTAGTCCACCATTTTGAACCGCTAAAAGAAGCGCTCGAAGGCCACCGCTTCGAAGACGTTCAAGCATTTGTGCTCCAATGGCTACTGGAACTTTCGAAGACATTTCATGACAAAGATATGAAAAACCTCCAAATCCGTTGAGAAAAATATGCAACGGCGGCGGCAATGGTGAGATTACTATTATTATTTATGTAGAAAAGTGGGATTATTTTTCCAAATTTTTAAAATAAATTTTAATATAACATAAAACAATAAAATAAAATAAAAATCAGTACGGTTTATATTTGATCCACCCTCGTATACCTAAACTATATTTCCATCTTTAGCGTAGTTTGAGGAAGATGAAGAAAGTAAATACTCTTTTCTGCCCACAAAACTAACTAACTAGAAAGTGGTGCCATTAACAAACTTGAGTGAAAAATGAAACTTCGTTTTCAGACGCACAAAGTGCAAAATTAAGTTTAAATCCTTTCTATCGTTTCTTCAAATATTTGTCATAACGTGGGTATTCTCTCCGAACAGCTGAAACCCTCTTTCAACCCTAATTGCCTCTAATTTATCTGACCTCTAATTGTTGTTCATACTCTAACAACGTGGAAAATCATATTCCGAATACAGAATATCAATTTGTTTGCTTGCACTCCTGATTCTACGGAATCCTTGATAAGAAACAGTTCATATTGTTAGTGTAGCATTCACTGTGGATGGAGTTTCCTTCTCTGACAATAAGGGTATTGTTAGAGAAGGAAGCTCCATCCACTCTACAGACATATTATCCAACGGATGGTCCTTTTGCTGGAGACCATGTTTATGTTTTACAGAAGAGGACATACAATAACGACAGTAACTTGATTTTGAAAATTATATACCGAGACAGAGGGTGAACAGTGATAGTTTGTAAGGGCAAACAATAACGCCTGACACTTGTTTTAAAGTAATAAGTACTCGGTAATTTACCGGCAGACTAGTATATGTACGAATACATTCGAGTTTCCTGCAGAAGCGATCAAACTTTTCACTGAAATATAATTTGCACCTGCAGTTTGCAGGAAACTTGAATATCCTCGTATAGAGTACAATTGCCAAGGATCAAATATCTCCACTTCTCACCCACTTACTTCTTCATACCACTAAGACTTCCACGGTCGACTTTTCAAGTAAAATCACGCCTTCGCGGATTCACGGAACTCACGTCTTGCACACAGATAGATGAAAAAATGCAAGATCCGAAAATTCCTTCTATCTGCATGAAATTATTCAATTCAGAGAGTAGATGGAATTCGAGGCAAAAAAGTAGTTTTCCCGTGAAGAGCGCGAACTTCAGCAGATTGTGTTTCGAGCGGCAACAAAAATCCATGACGCATTGGCAAGCTTAGCTACAGAAGCATAATAAGTTGGTATGCAGAATGGAATCAAGTTAATCAAACTTTCAATCTTCAGGGAACTAGTTTACAAAGGTATCGCCAATATTGAGAATATGTATTGTACAATTCTCAAGTTTCCAACATCATCCCATCCTTTCAAAGATTATCTGCAATGAAAAAATAAACAAACTCAATTGAGGATACGCTCACAACTTTCGTACTTTGGATTACAACCAATTTGAAAAGTTCTTAATAACATTTTATCGATATGCCTTCGCTCTTTCTAGGGATTCTTCACACAGGTCAATGTTATTTTATAAGAAAGTTGGATCAGCGTTGTTTAAGACACGATACGGATTGAATGAAAGTTTATATAAGGATTAATTTCTCGTTGGTTCTTTATACGAATTGACGGCAACATCTGGATTTGACATGAGGTAGTCTTTCTGATAATAGTCAAGCGCTCAAAATGCAATTTAATTGTCATGAATTATGAAGTTTCAAAGCATCTTTATTGACGATAGATTAAGGCTGCTGCGGACTTATAATGATAGATGAATGTGTGGGCTGATAAGCTGATCAGATCTTCAGATTATGGTCTAGAAGAAAGGACTTGTACGATCTCAGGTAAAAAACTCCGCCTTCGGCACTAAGTTTTAACGTGACAACGTTATAGACAAAAACCCCGAAAAGTAGGGTAATGCGTGGCTCTTTGTAAAAAAAAAAGTACCGTTATTTTCAAACTGACCAATCTCATTTTTACAGGAAAGTACAAAATGACCCTTTCAACTAATCAGCCGAAGTTACAGCTCTTCACGTTTATTCAATCGGGAGTTATAAATACGTTTACTATTTTAAATATGTAGGCGAGGCAGGCGCTCCCTTAGCCGGATCACGCCCATTTTCAGTACCAATCAACTAGATCATACAACGAATATTTGACGAAAATTTCAAGCCTCTAGCTTTATTCTATGGAAAGTTATCGTGCGAACGGACAGACAGTCAGACGGACAGACAGATAGATGTGGCTAAATCGAATCTGTGACCCTGATCATTTATATAAATACGTTGCTATACCTCCGGAGCTTCCTTTAAGGTGTTACATATTTTCGTCGTGCAAAAACAATATACGCTATACTTATACGAGGGCTGTCTTTTAAGTTTTGCATACAGAAACAGAGAGGTTGCAACGAATCAAATGTCCCTACTAAACATAAACCTACATCCTTAGTTAATCTTAATCCAAAGCGTTAGTGCGATACGTATAGTGTTACAGCTACAGCGAAGTATCAAAATCGTCGAGTTATCCGAATAATGGAATTGAACCGAGAACATTTTCGCGCAGCAATTTTTAACAGACAATTACATATCTCATATCAATGCTCCTGCCAGAGTTGGCATTTTCTATGGTGACAAGTCAATGAATATCTCCGTTTTATTTTTTCCTGTGACCATAAAGCCACCGAGACGCAGTTAGATGTGTGGGCCGCAGCGGCTCAGTGGATTGAGGTGTCAGTCGAATGTATCATCGTACCGAATTTCGATGGTTCGACTTTCGCCCAGAACATGGATGTTAGTTAAGCTAACGAAGTAGATGTTAGCTTAGCTCAGTTTGCCGTCAGCTTCTTCTTCTTGATAAGCTGCGAAGTAGAAGCTGCCCAATAATGAACCAAATTTTGATGCATAACCGCTACGTTTGCTTCGAAATATTTTTTTTTGCAAAAATATTGGATTTGGTTTCTCCAAAATAAATGTATTGTATTTGGGAAGAATTATTTTAAATTCTAAATCTACTATGACAACAAGTGGATTGCGGGCGCCCTATCGCTTTGACAGGGAACAGGGGAACAGGTTGCTAACTAGCGTTTTTGGAAGGGGAGTTTTCGGACGACAGCCGTGAAAAGGAAGGTATAGCGATGGGGACGCTTCGCATGTGTCAAGTTGTAAATTTGTAAATTTTTCTCCGCCAGATGGCAGTGCCCAACATTCACGGTTTTTATGGCAATGTCAGGCTCTGTCCCCACGGACATCTTCGGATGCCCACCAACTGATCTTTTACACGCGCTACGTCCCATTAAGGTGTTAGGGCAAATAGAAAGAGGGATTTTTATCGTAGGCAGTTTCAAGCTCAAATTACCTTTAATAATAATTGCCATCAATAAAATCGATACACTCCAAAAATTCTCAGAATCAACTCCTGAATAAATACTATTAATTTCATCTGCCGATTAAATCACTTGGATATTACTCAAAGTAATTGATCAAATTAATATCCTTCATAGCCGAAAAGTGCGCGTACTTCATAGATCCGTTTTTCATATTTTTATTTTCCTCGCCCAAATAATAAATTGGACGAAAATTACTGTACAATTACCATAAAATCGTTTTCCATTTACTTGATTCGAACCAAATGATTTGAAGAAGAATGGATAACAAATGCCTGCAGACAGACAGATATACACACTAGGGTGGAATATATTTACTCACTCTGCCCAAAACTGTCTGTCCAAGGACTTGGGTTGAAAAAGCGCGGGCAGTACACAAGGAACAGTACGTACACGACATACATCATGGCCGACTGAGCTACTGCCGAAGATGGATTGGTCCTATCGTCCAAACTCCAATATCCATCAATTTGAACTCTCATTTGAAAAATATCTTTTTTCGGTATTTTATGGCATTCACATTCTTCAAATGGATGGAATTTATGAATCTACCTTTTTTTTACGATGGTTATGTTGATATCATTGTCGAGATTCACAGGGACGAGCAGATGGTGAATGTTAAGTTGTTCGTGGAATGTGTTAAACATTTGTCAAATTGTATGTTGTTTAGCACAATGTCGTGAATGTTGGCCGAAATATAGGACATTCGCGTGTTTGTCATTTATGTTATATGATTGCAGTTTAAATAGAGTTCTTTGTTTCCTGTAATGTAGATTCAGATAGACGGATATCCGATTGAGATAGAACGAAATAATAAGATAGATAAATGTGCCGTTGACCGAGAAGCTGGGCCCGATCATATGATTCAGCCGACTCTCGTCGATAAATTGATTGTTCTGGCCAGGTTTAAGAGAGGAGTCGTCCCCGCCCAAAAACTCCGAAGCGCTTGGTACGTCATTGGGCTTGACCTTCGCACTTGGAAAGAATACGTTATGATGTCTCAACATCGGCTTCGCATAAACGACAGTTTGCATCTAATATATTAGGCATACATACCAAAATAACCGCTTACTACAAAACCCTCGACTTGCGGGCGTAGCCCTCTATATTCCGGTTTCATTTAACTACGAATAACGAAGTACCCTTTATAACAGATACTAAACTTTGAGCTCTGACTTAAAGGCCCAACTATAATGGGATTACGTGGGCTTATGTCAGCTTAAAGCATTGCTCCATTCAATGCAAAACATATGACACAGCCATAATAGGAATATCGGTCCGTGTCGTTAAGTTTCGTTAACTTAGCTTGATTTAAGGCAAGAGCGATTGGAATGGCACATTCCGTAAGTGAATTTGAAAGTGACAGTACAGTACAGCTAGTCGGCATTCCAGTTGAACAGGCTCCCTTAGGGAAGTTTTTGACAAATACGGCGCAATTAAATTCAACAAGATTTTTGGAGTCATCCTCGTGTAAATAAAAAATTGACCACCGTCGAGTTCCTTATTTTATTTAAAAGTTACTTCGAAAAATCCGTGTTGCTCCCGATCACGATTTATTAATCTAAAGGTCGCCACCCATGAACGAGCCCAACCACGACCAAACTTCAATCGAACCATCAATTTCATAGAACGTGTGGAAAAAAAATTCCCCCTATTTCCACCGTTCTATGATAATTGATGGTTCGATGGAAGTTTGGTCGTGGTTGTGCTCGTTCATGGGTGGCGACCTCTACACTACACGTTCTTTTTTAGGTAAATCATGCATTTTCTTTAAAATACATAGCCCCTCCATCGCGAGCTGCAACAACTTAAGCTTTTTTAATTTTTTTAATTTATTGTCCATACTTATTATTTAAACAGAACGAGAAAAACAAATTCCAATCGCAACAGTTCACTTACGCCCGTCAAAGTCTATTATGGGCAACTTAAACGTTTGACAGAACTTAAATGAACTTTTCGATCAGTTGAGACATTAACTGCAGCCAACTTAAGTCTATTATGGTTGGGCCTTAAGGCAGTCCCTATTCAAGTGACCGGGAATGTAATCGTATGTGCTTATCAAATTAAACAAAAAATACTTTTTGTACTGTATTGTATACTGTAGTGTTACGTTCCCTAAACAAATGTATGATAAGTCTACTACAGCATTTTGCTTACCACATGTTTCCTACTGAATAGCGATGTTTCATTTTATTTAATAAATTTTCTATCAAGCCACTTGTTCAACATTAACCCCATTTTAAACTCAAATAACGCTCGTTCCCCATCATCTGCAAACACAAACTTGTACATGCTTATTCCACAATAATCCACAATAAAACTAATATCTTCATAATCACTTTCCAGTTTGGCTGTCGTAAATTTATTTGCACGAAGTCCCATTTAAAAGTTAGAAGATCCAACTTTCATATCAAACCCACTAGACAACAAATATCTAAAGTTCGTCCCGTACTATATCTTGTATGGGACCAAGATGGACGATTATGGCAGATGTCGGGCCTTCAACGAAAAGTTTTGGGTACTTTTATTATATCTTACAGAGCATTCGTTGGGATTTATGTGGGTGTTCATTTGTTGGATGTTCATATGTTTGTACTATATATTTACTCGAATATATGCTTGGCATTGATTGATCTTTCAGATTCGATCTTCGACGGTTCTTTGGTTGGTTAGGCCGATTTGCGATTTAAATCAAAAAAATTTCAATGATAAAAAAATGAAACCGGAAAGTAAGGGCGTCGCCCGTAATCCAAGGATTATGTAGTGTCGGATGCCAATGGGAGATGAACTGTCCTACTCCTGGCGATGCCCATTCATGTTAAGGCGAAATTTCAACTGGCTAGCTTGCATTTAACAGAAAAAAAATGTGTGAATAATAATAAGATAATCAGGATTGGGACCGGACCCCATTAAATTTATCGATTTTGAAAGTGCACTATAAAAGGACTGGTCTTCAATGTAAAACATTTCGCCAAATTCAGTCTGTTGGTTACAAAAGTGGAGTGAATGAATAAAATTGTTGATATACAGGATTTTTAAGTCAAAGCGTTAAATTTGTTTGAAAAGGCGTTAATTTGAAACAAATGTTACGCTTGTTCAAATCAAATTAACTATTTCTTATTAGTATAATGTTCTTCCAAATCTTATTAACGATATTTCAAATTAAGTTAACCATTTTTCCAAAACATTCAACGGTTTTTCAAGTCAAATTGACGATATTCAAAAGATTAAATAATATACTATTCACTGAATTGACTCGATTCGCATCTCCATAACAACAAAATAATTTGTGCCGTCTGCAATTGCACTTTTGCCTGCCTGGATTACGATTTGCGACACGCATCAAACAACCCTGATAATTATTTCTTAATGTATTTCAAACATGACCTTTCACTTCTGATCTGAGGCGATTATTTGTATTCTGCCCCAAAAACGAATAGATTGTTCATTGTAATTCTTCAAACGAGAACAAGTAAGTTAGTATCCTGAATGCTTAATCGAGCCCATTTATTATGAACGAGTTGAAGATAAGACCACATCAAGATCCAGCACACTTGCCCTCCGTTTGCGGCTAAGACACCGAAGACCCCGGGATCTGGTTCAGTCCACCGGCAAATCACTCGCCACTGTGCTACCTTTGATCTGCTGCTGTAAACAGCACGACCAGACGCTTGGCGGGTCTAGTCGTGCTGCTTACATCGGCAGAAACTAAATTACTAGTACTACTATCTAAAAAACTTAATCCACGTGCATCGCTGAACGGTCTGCCCGCTTCATGCGAGAGTTAGTGGAAAAGTTAGGTCCTCTTGCAATGGCTCCTTAATTATAATGGATAGTGCATAAATTCGTGAGGGACGAGAAACAAGTTGATTGGTGCAGTCTGCAGGTTTGGTTCTTTGCTTATCGCCATATTCTCCGATGCTGAATCCTAAAGAAAATTCATTTTGAAAGAGGAGATGTACGAAGCAGTGTAGCGAAGCGACTAGAGTAAAATTTCGATTAAATCGACTCCGTTGTTTGACACGTACCGCCGTTTAACCATCTTATGTTCGCCCTGTCAACCTCAGTGGCTTTGATGACAAGTTTGCACGATGAGGCTGGCATTTTGATGTTTGCGCGGTCCCCGTCAATAACTCTGGTTGTCCCCTCCCGAGCCAGCGCATCGGCCACGCGGTTGCCTGCGAAGCCACAATAGCTCGGTATCCAACAGAGCGTAATGTTGAAAAAACGACTAATCACCCTGAAGGCTAAACGAAAGCTTGCGATGGTTTTCGATGTACTCAGGACGGATCCAAGTGATTGAATGGCAGCCTGACTGTCCGATAGTAACGTCCCTCGTGGTCACAACATGATTTCCCAGCCAGGTCAGAGGCTCCAGGATTGCCAAAACATCCGCCTGCAGGACATTACAGAAGTCGGGAAGACGGAATGACAAGTAAATTCCCAATCCTTCTGAATAGATACCAGCCCCAACTCCGTGTAGATGACCATGGTCATGAGCAAATTAGCGGCCCCAGTTCTTACCTATAGCCTTTTTGCACGAGTAGAGGGCAACAGTGACTTTCTGGGCCTGTTCTTCAATGTTTGGCTTCCACCTTAGTTTCCTGTTAAAAATGAGACCGAGGAACTTAGCTTTGTCGGTGAAGACCAGTTTAATGCCCTCCAGTGTGGGAGGTTCGACAGGAGGAATCGCGCGTCTTCTAGTGAAGAGCACAGGCTCGGTCTGAACCGGGTTAATTCCGACGCCGCAGAAGTTTGCCCACTCTGTTAGAATAGAAAGGGCATTCTGCAATAACTCACTGTGGACATCAGGAAATTTACCTGTGACAGCGATGGCAACGTCATCTGCATACGCAGTTACTTTGCACCCAATCTCTTCCAGTTTTAGAAGCAGTCTGTTGAAGAAGGGGAGACAGTATTCCCTCTTGCGGGGTTTCCCTACAGATATCCCTACAAACCGACGATGTACCCAGCGTAGTGTGTATGCGCCGAGATGTTAGTAGTATGTTAACGAGTTTGCAAAGTGACTCATCAACCTGGAGGCCCAGGAGTGCCTCAATAATCGCACTAGGTCTAGTTTTATTGAAAGCACCCTCGATATCAAGGAATACAACCATCGTGTACTCCTTTTGATCAAGAGATTTCTCAATATGATTGGCCAAAGAGGGCAGAACCGTGTCCACCGACTTACCTTTCCAATAGGCATGTTGCGGCATGGATAAAAGTGGCGGGATAGTATCCCGCAAATGGATGTCAACCAGTTTCTCTAATAGTTTCAGCATAGTTGAAGAGAGACTAATTAGTCGGAGATCGTTTGGGCACGCATGTGAACTTCTACCCGTTTTCGGGATAAAAATCACCCGCACTTCTCTCCAAATGCGAGGAACATACACCAGCTCCATTACGATAGACTCTATCCAAGGATATACGATATGCATACAATGCTGCAAGTCCGCAGGAATGATGTCATCGGGCCCAACCGACTTGTAAGGTTCAAAGGTGGAGATTGCCCACATAATCTTCTCACGAGATACATATATGGTTGCCAGTTGTACTTGTGTTTCCGCTTTAGATAATACGGAATTAAAGAAATCCACTGTATAGGAAATACCAAACGACGCTTTCGCTTCAAGCAGTAGTAATCCACGGAAATGTAAACTTGGAAGCCCCAAAGTACATTTCATCTTAAGGCAGTACAGAGTAAGCATACATCTCAGAGAGGATTTCCTTGGCTTAGTACTGCCTTTAGTGGAAATGTCCCTTGGAATTCCCGGGGGCTATTACCACCTAAGCCGAATTCCTTTTTGAGATTTTCTAAAGTAAGCTTCCGCAGGATTGTTGTACCTCAAGCGGAAGTCTCATCACCAATGTGACGTTACAACCCGACGTCGCATCGGGACTTGGCCGTCTATACGCGGAAATCTACTGTGGGAAATCACAGCGTGGATTTCCGCATTAGGCAATACTAACCCCTAGAAATCAACTTTGGGATGTATAATAGTATTGCCTAAAGCGAAACTGCCCTTTGGATCTGCCCAGAGTAAATTTGCTTGGGTTAATACTGTCTAAGTGGAATTTGAGATTTGCCAGAATGAATCTCCATTAAATCCTACTATCTAAATCAGAAATACCCTTTGCGATTTCCCAAAGTGGATAGTCGTGTGTTACTACTGTCTAAAGCGAAAATCCACTCTGGTAGTAGATTTCTCCTTAAGTAATGCAATCGCACAGAAATCAAGTCCGGTATATCGGAAAGAGGAATTCTGTAGTAGACTTTTCAAGATGCAAGACTTAGATATCTCAACTTTTATTTAACATTTACCTCACCTTCGGACTTTTATACAGAAAGTTTTTACTTAAACTCCTGTACATGTCGATAAAGTACCTTAACATATTCTCCTCATTATCATTAACACCATAAAATTTCAATGGGACCCAATTTAATCAGTTCTTCCACTCGACTTGAGCAGAATATTGAAACTGAGTGTTTATCATCTATTCGTACATTTTCCATCCGGATATACGCAATATTTCACAACGATAAATTCATTTCGCCAATGGATAACAGTGTCCTTAGCATAAAATACATTTCAACTTACCCAACCACCACTACATGTTCCGCATCCATCGAATACCACATATTATCAGTGCATTGAATGACAGGAGGAAGCTAAGGATCTATGGAATTTAATAACTCAGAGCTCTGGAGTGTGTGGCATGAATGTGGAAACCATTTGGGTTATCCTTTCCCGCAACATATCGGAAATGAGAAAAGTTGTCGATAAAAACTGCAAAGGGGATTCAATTAGAGCTCACGGATGCGTGAATTAATGCTGATGGGCGGGTTTGATAAGATACATTAGAAAATATGGTATTTTAAATGGTGTACCGCATTTTAGGTATTCATTAAAATAGCTGGTCATTTGTTGTTGGTAGTGCTGCATGGTAATTGGCTTGACCCCTCCAGGGGCATGGGCGTGTCAACATCTCTTGCATTACTATTAGTTGGGACGCTAAGCGATTTCACCTTGCAAAATATGATAGAGAAATGCCATTTGGTATGATTGTTCGTGGTCCCTATACATTCATTTTAAGAGATGGAGCCACCTTGGACCCCGCGGCAGAGCGGCTGTGCGGGCGAAAAACCGCGAAATTCGAGCCCTTTTTTAATATTGTCCTAATAATTTGTAAACGGTGCCTCGGATCAAAAAACTTAATAGCTTGTAAATTAAAGAGCGTCAAATTCTACATCCAATGCACTGCTCAAAGTTGAAATTTGATTTAGTAGTATAATCAAAATCGATAGTCGAAAAATGTCACTTTTTGAGGCTGTAGAGAAAAATCACACATATCGCTTTTCAAGCTCACATATCTTTGTAACGGATACTCCAAATGAAAAACCGTACAAGTAAAAGTTGAAGATATTTTGATTTCCGGTTTAAGGTGCCCAATGCTTTTCAAATCGGTTCGTTTTTAGTGTAGTTGTGTGCGAAAATGCAAAAATGTTTTTTTAGCGATTTGAGCCTTAATAGCTGTATCTCGATAAATAAAATAAAAAAAGTTTTGTTTTAGCCTTAATTCGTAGATACTTTAACCCTGTTTATAAAAGTTTTGCTAAGTTTTTTGTCAGACTAATTTAATTAATTAAAAAATTATTTAATTAAATGATTAAATTTCTTCCATAATTTCAAAGTTCAAGCAACTTATATGACATTTTAGGTTGGTTTCTAACGTATTTGGTCATTCTGAGTCAAATGAAATCAACCGCTATTCCATCCGACTATTAGTTCAAAAGATATTCACTTTTTTCCAGATTTTATTATTAATTAAATAAGTCTTTTTATTAAATACGTTGAAAAAAAAAACTTTTGTGCCAGTTCTAGGATATTGTGTAATGTATTTGGTCATTTTGAGTCGAATGAAACCAACCGCAATTCCTTGCGACCATTAGTTCAAAAGATATTTACATTTTTCCAGATTGTTTTATTAGTTAAATGAGCTTTTTCGTTAAGTAAGTTGAAAATAAAAGGCTTTTATGCCAGTTTTAGGTTAGTTCTTAATGTATTTAGTTAATCTGAGTAGAATAAAATTAGCGGTGGTTCCATATGACCATTAGTTCAAAAGATATTCATATTTTTCCACATTTTTGGATTTGTTAAGGAAGCTTCTTTATTAAATAAGTTGAAAATAAAAAGCTTTGATGCCAATTTTAGGCTGTTTCCTGATGTATCTGATCATTTTGAGTCGAATAAAACTAAAGTCAATTCCATACAACAGTGAGTTCAAAACTTCTTCACATTATTCCAGATTTTATTTTTTTTGTTGAATATTTATTTTATTAAAAAAGTTGAAAATAAAAGGCTTTCATTCCATTTTTAGGTTGATTCCTAATGTATTTGGTCATTCTCAGTCGAATGAAATCAACCGCTATTCCATACGATCATTAGTTCAAAAGATATTCTCATTTTTCCAGATTTTGTGATTAAGTAAATAAGCTTACGTATTAAATAAGTTAAAAATAAAAAGCTTTTATGCCAATTTTAACTTAGCTCTTAATATATTCGATCATTTAGAGTAGAATGAAACTAACCGCACTTCCATGCGACCATTAGTTCGAAAGATATTCACATTTTTTCCAGATTATGAAGAGTGGCACATGCCCTTGCAGCACCCGGCGCTGTTATCCATAATGGGAGCCAACGTTCTACTTCTAGTTTCCACCCCCAATCTCCAGGAGATAGAATATGTTGATGAGTTTCCACAGCCTGCCAAAATTTCATGGCTTGAAGGGATGCCCTTTTCAGGTGTACCTCAAACTCACCAAATAACAATCAGCATCTATCATACGCGCTATCACTTCTGATAACTGTAACACATTGTCACGAAACACAAAACAAATCAGTTTCAAATCTATCCGCTTACTGACTCGACGGTGCACAATGTGGCAATAGCGGACAAAAATAATTTTTATTGTTTTTTATTCTTGACTAGTTGATTAATTATGACTATGTACATGCAAATTGTATCTATAAAAAGATACCTGCACCCGTTGCTAACGGATTGGCATTATTACTTCTCTCTTAAGGTCACTTACGGGATATGCAGAGAGTAGCAAATCAAATTATCGAAATATACTATTATTAAACTTTTTCCTAAGGATATCAACATCCTGGATATTTAACGTCGCTATCCTAATTATATGCCGTCATCCTGGAAATTTTCAAATATGTGCTTTAAGCGGCGAATAACTGTCTCTCCTTGCAATTTGGCCACTAATGAAAAGCCTTATAACACAAATTGTAGTAATCCTTCATATTTTTACCAAATTCCCTACCTGTAGCTTCAGCTCTTTTCGAGATATTCTTTGAACAGGCTGACATCTGACTGATTTAATAAGGGTTTTATTTTTTCTACAAAACCCTAAAAAGCGTAACTATGACCTAATCTATCAAGCCAAGCTATCAAGCAAAGACTTTTTGAACAAGATTTAATTATCTGTAAATTGAGACTAAAACAAAACTTCAGCTACTATACTTACTGAAATAGAGCTATTAAAGCTGGAATCGATAAGAAAGGATTCCAGCATTTTCACTCACAACTACACTAAAAATGAACCGATTTGAAAAGCATTGGGCACCTTAAACCGGAAATCAAAATATCTTCAACTTTAACTTGAACGGTTTTTCATTTGGAGTATCCGTTACAGAGATATGTGAGCTTGAAAAGCGATATAGTGTGATTTTTCTCCAAAGCCTCAAAAAGTGACGTTTTTCGACCATCGATTTTGATTACACTACTAAACCAAATTTCAACTTTGAGCAATGCATTGGATGTAGAATTTGACGCTCTCTAATTTACAAACTATTAAGTTTTTCGATACGAGGCTCCGTTTAGAAGTTACGGGGAGAATATTAAAAAAGGGCTCAAATTTCGCGGTTTTTCGCCCGCACAGCCGCTCTGCCGCGGGGTCCAAGGTGGCTCCATCTCTCAAATTAAAAGTTTGGGCCCCACCAACATTCGTACCAAACGGCATTTCTCTATCATATTTTGCAAGGTGGCGTCGATTTATGTCGCTTAGCGTCCCAACTATATGCCTCGTTGACGTTTCATTAGCATATGGATCTCAGATTGTGGCATGGTGCAGTTGCTAGCATGCACCTCCTATCCGAGCCGTCTTTTATTGACGACTTTGAAGCGCTGTGGAAGTTCTAATACTACTCACAGCCATTTTTTAGTGACGAGCCGGGGATCGAACTCATGTTCTCCAGATAAAGCATCGTAAAGTCATGGCCGATATTTCACGGCTACCGAGCGTGTGGTTAGCAATGGCTTTCCAGAAAACCTTTTGTAAATCACAGGATCGTCAGAGTTAATTAAAAAATAATTTCGCAATTTTCTTTTCGTTCTCTTTCAACAATGTCCGCAATTGACGACACCGCCATCAACTAATTCACCCCCATTTAAATTCAGTGCTTTAAATTCTCTCAAAATCAACCGCGACATGGACCGAATGAGATGATGAAAGTTTCTTTAACAAACCTCTTCATAAATACCGGAATATTACGCCAACAATATAAATTTTTTCGAGGGTGTCGTTGTGGGAGGACACAATGTTTTATCCGTCTATCTTAAAAAATTGCTTGTCCTTGTTTGCTCGGCGAAAACAAACAAATATTTGATGTATATACGAACGTTTTCCGTTCCTAATGGCTGCGTGCTTTTCATTCCAAACAGGATGTTTCGTTATACACAAGCAGCTATGTCTCTATCGCAATGGTCGGTATTAACGACTGCTGAGCTACATTGCTCTTTGCCAACATCGGATGGATATATATGCACACTAAAATGCTTACATCCTGCAAAATGCAGTCGGTATTTTATACAGGAGATATCAATTGGCCGAAAATATGGTTTGCCACTTGATTTACGATGACTGAGTTCAGTTTGCATCAGTACGGCATCCGGTTGTCGTTGCCAGGATATTTAGAGGCTTCTCGTATTCCACTGAGACTCCGGTGCAGACAAATGGAAGTTTAGAAGGTAACGAAACGAATCGCTTAAGGTGCGTTTTGCTAGGCATTAGTTTGCATCTATCGCAGGCGACGATGAAAAAGATTCACACAAATAGTGCTACGTGCTCTATGGGTCGCGAACAATGTGCGACGATCGTGTTTCTAGGAAAACACACCTTTAGGGTGCTTTCTTTTCGCAGAGTTTCCTGTTTAATTTTTAATTGACGATTGAATCTCTGAAGATAAGACACTTTTATACTCGCACCATAATGGCGACACGGCGGAAAAAGGCAAAGTCTAAAATCGTAGACCGGTGAGTAAAACCCCCACCTCCTCCAACGTCTTTCCGTATACGCCTAAAAGAACATTTCCATTTTGCTGACGCAAGGGAAATGAATCGTATCGTGAATTTGGAAAGGACGAGTTAAATGCGGAAGGATTTCACAAGCGTCGTTTATCAGTTGAAATGAAACACTTCAAGTGTCCTTTCTTAAGCACTTATTTGATCTCTTGAGTAAACTTGTTTTTCATTTAGTCTTGTCAAAGAGGAATTTTGGGATAAATTGGTGTATTGACTTTATTCAAGTGATGACGGCATTCATGGAAATTATGATTTAATTAATTTAGTTACATTTAGAAATCTTCAAAGAGCAAATTAATGAATGTTTCTGTAAAGATAGCGAGTAACATTCAAATGGAAATTAAGAGTGGTGAAAAGTTTTTGGAAATGCGTGCTGTTTTGCGTGATGTTTTGGTAGGTTAGAATGGTATAATATTGTAATTTCAACCTACCAAAACCCGCATTTCACGGATGTGATAGGGTATATTAACTTTGTCATGAAGTTTGCAAATGCACCGAAGGAAGCATCTCCGACCATATAAAATACATACAATCGACTCTCGATAGTTTGACCCTCGATAATTTGAGTCTCTCGATTTTTTTAAGCTTCTTCTAGGTCCCTTGACAAATACTCGATAGAGTGCACCACTGTGGACAATTTCCTTTGTTCCGAGGATCTGAAAAATTGAAACCGCTCATTGTTGGTAAATCTGCGAAACCACTCTATATCAAAGGAATAAAATCGCTCCCAACAACTTTTCGCTCAGGCAAAAAATCACGGAGGACGACAGAGTTGTTTAATGACTGGCTGACCTCAGTTAACATTGACATGAAAAAGGAAAACCGCAAAATCGCAACCGCCAATTTAGGTCTCATTGAGCGAGGCAAGGTCTTTTCAAAAACTCCACGCTCCTACGACCTCAGGACGGAAACGAATGATGATTTCTTCTCGGCTCCCATCACGATAGAAAACGCCCTGCACAATGCTAGATGGAAGACGCTAGATCGGGAAAAAACATGGACTCCTTTCAAAAATACAAATTTTTGTATCAACATTTCTGTATTATGTATGTTTCTTATAATACGTATGTATTTATTTTATATTATCTTCATTTTTGTGTACATACATTATGTACCATTCCAATTTCGTAACATGTACATAAAGTACATTACAATAAATTTATTCAAACTCTTGCTTATTCGAATTTTTTCCAAACTCCCTCTTGGTTATTTGAACTTTCATTATTTTGAACTTCCGGTAATTTGAAATTTTTCTCTGGTCCCTTGGATTTCCAATTAACGAGAGTCGACTGTATATTCTCGGTCAGTACGATGAGACGAGTCGATTAAGCTTTGCCCCTCTGTCTGTCTGGTTCTATGCAAACTCGTCCATCAGTTTAAAAGCTATCGAGCTGGAATTTTGTACAAAGCCTTCTTTCTATTGTACGCTCAACATATGTCGGAACCAATGGAAGTAGTAATAGTAGTACGGATGGTGCAACGGTTCGCCTTTTACGCACTGGGCCCCGGTTCGATTCCTACTGAATGCGGTAGTTTTCGATAAAGAAGGGGATTTACGTGTCGGACTATGACCCCACTTAGCTGTTAAATGAGTATCCATATATGGGGTAAAAATAACTCGGTTAAGCGTATTGCTGATCACACACCTCTGTACAAGGCATACCGTCACGATCTAGAAAATGAGATATACCCTAGGCTTTATAAGTAAGTATCTGTCAATTGCCCGAACCCCTTGTGGGGCATAGCGCGTCAACTGTTCCATGTGGCCCAGTTGACGTTTCGTCGACATAAACTGCTTTCGGAGAATGCAGTTGCCTGTATGCACCTCCTGCATATCCATGGCCACGAACGTCGTCGTGGACGGGATTAGAACCCGAAACGCCAGTAGTCAAACATGCTTTAAAAGACTGCGCCACCGCTCGCCCCAATACGAGGGTTGTCTTTATAGTTTTGCATATAGGGCTGAATGAAAACAGTATATGGTTTTTAAAGGCTCCATTGTTTTTTGAAGTATTTTCCACAAAAATTTATGTACTTTTGCATGCGATCGAACCAACTCTAGAAGCAGTTATTCCACTCGTTTGTTGGTACAGTCAAAATTGCGTTTTTGAAGGCGTCAACTGCTTCTTCTGGCGACTGGAACCTGTGACCATGCAGTCTGTTTTTAATTTTCGGAAAGGTAAAGAAATCGTTGGGGTTTGGATCGGGACTGTTCGGAGGATGGTCTAACAATTCGACGTTTTTTTGCTTAAAAAAATTCAATTGTCCTGCGAGCTGTGTGCGAACTTGCGTTGTCTTGGTGGAGGACGATTCGTCGTTCGGGGCTAGTTTTTCGAAGCTCAGTGATGACTTCTGGTAAACAAATGGTTGTATACCAATCGGCAGTAACTGTTCTTTGATCTTGCAGGGGAATTGTTGCTACATGACCTGCTTTTGAGACAAATGTCGTGACCATCTTTTTGGATACACTTCGAGAGCAGATGACTTTTGTCGGCTTTCTACCATTTTTTAACACCCAAACAGACGACCGGGGTTTATAAGCGTAAATCCAGGATTCATCACCACTGATGATGCTGTACGCGTTGTTAGAGTTTCCTGTGTTAAAGCAGTATAGAGATTTTTGACACCAATTGACGCGAGCTGCATTCTGTTCTGCAGTATCCAACTTCATCATCATCGTAGCGCGACAGCCCGATGTCGGGCCTTGGCCGCCTGCAGAATCTAACGGGAAACAATTTTTTTTTTACACCCAATTCTTAATGCAAAATTTATTGAATTGGGGTCTTTGGGATCCCCAATGATGCCTCAATCTCGCGATATGTCACATGTAGATTTTCCGTAATGAGCCTGCGCACAGTACCGACGTTTTCTTGGGTGACTACCGTTTTTGGTGCACCTGCCCTTGGATCGTCGCTAAGACTCACCCGTCCACGTTTGAGTTTTGCATACGAACGAGAAAAAGTCGACTGATGTGGTGCTTGTGAGTGAAGTCATATGCAGTACTTATGTACTTGTCCTCGGATGTAAGTGTGGATGGATGATGTAAAGAAAGTTTGACAACAGACCGTTTTTCTTCAACTTTTCATCATTCTACCTTCAATTGTGACCATTCAAATCAACTTCAACATCATTCAGGCATCCATTTCCTTTATACCATCTAGTTCAAAGTGGCATCACTCTGACCACTATGGAATCCTTTTTCCGATATCAAACAGTCAGTCAGGTCGTGTCCTTCGCCTAGACATTAATATTGACGATTCAATACCATTCAATGGTCGGTTGGGTTGTCATATTTGTTCCGGGCCAACGATAAGGATGCAGACACACACACACACCTCTAGTTGGTCAATTCAAAGATTCAAGGACTCAAAATTTCAAATGAATCTTATCCGCTTAAGAGCTTAAGAAACGGTTGACTGAATGTCAAAGAGTCGAGGATATTTTTCTTCGACTTTGCCCATTGAATACACGCGTCGCCGTCCAGGACACTTAAGATGATTGACTTTCATTTTGATTCAATTACGATGTCAGTTATTCTCGTCCGTTATTGCAAATTTATTGATAAAACGTAGAAGATGCTGGAAAATGTGAAGTGCGAGTATTACAAAGGATATGTTAAGAGTAAGTTTTTTTTTGTTCATTGGATCAACTCATATTGATATGAAATTCTGAGAAAAAAACAGGCACCGAATGGAAGATTTGGGTTTTATGTTAAGATCAAAACAAAAATGCATGAAGTAATTGACTTATGAATTTTTGGCCTTTTTTGCTATCGTCTGAAAAGGAGTAAGTTATGAGTTATGATTTGAATTTGATATGAATTTTTGATTTAAAAGCAAAAAAGATAAAACGGAACCTCTAGAATGCTGCTTCACGATCATCAATGATTTTACCATACATTACAAAAACCACCTAAAATTATTTAAAAACGAAATCAGAAGGGCTTAGCAGGAATCGTGGAGGATATTCTGTGGACAGGTTGAGGAATCCAGTGAAGCTTCCCGACTACGGAAAATGGTATCCACTGCTCCGAACATACTAACCTATCTGTTGAGAGAAGATGGTGCGTGAACGAACTCTAGTGGAATAACTATCGAGGTGCTGCTTGACACGCAGTTCCCTGGTAGCTATCCTTTTAGGGTATCAGAGAACCCCCTCTTGTGACGCTGACTCAATTCTCTCGAAAGGCAGAACGGAGTGCTTTAAGCGGTTTTAACCCGTATAAGTCAGCAGGACCGGATTGTATCATTCCTGCTGATGTACAAGTCATGTTGGATATAGTGTACCTCAGGATTGAGCGGATGTTCAAAACTTGCTAAGAACTGATACACATTTCTTGCGCATAGTCAGAGATGAAGATGGCATTTAGCCCCAAGGCGGATTGGAGATCGCATTCACGTCCAAAGGACCTCCGTCTCATAAGCTTGTCGCCAACTTTGCTGAAGATGCTGGAGCGTCTAATCGACATGCACTTACTTGCCACTATTTCATATCGAACCTTCTTTCCCTTTCTCGGCATGCTTACTGAAAGGGTAGATCGGTAGACACAGCTCTTAACTCACTGGTATCATATATTGAGAAATTTCTAGACCGGAAGCTATCTCGTTTTCACTATCGAGTCTGGGTATAGATGACCCACTCTTTGAACTCATCAGCCTTATGCTCTATCTTTATTTGTACCAATCTTGGTTCAAAAAAAATACGCAGACAGGTTTACAGGGGCACCGCTCATGAAAGTGTCTTGTCGCTCCTTTATTGGAACCTGGCTTACAGGTCGCTTCTGGTTTGGGAAGGGTGGGCTACAAGGGTCATTGCTTATGCGAACGACATTGCTATTCCCATCTCCGGAAGTTTCTCGAGGTCTTTAGTGATATCACGAATAATGCCCTAAATATCCTATCTCAGTGGGCTATGCGGTTAATGTTCGGGTCAATTTAACCAAAACAGAAATTGTCCAGTTCACTCGGATAAATACTCCATGTTCGGTGAGGAGAGTACCAAATTGGTACTCAATGAAAAAGCCAGATTCCTGGGACTTACACTCGGTTGGATGGAAACTATCCTGGAAGGCTAAGATTCAGGAACGTGCTACTAAGGCAATTGTTGCTCTATACTTTTGTAGGAAGCCTATAGCTCGGAGCGCAGTGGGAGTTCTATTAGTACCTACATGTAGCTTTTGTCCGCGCCGATCATATGCCCCATACTAATGTATGGTGTAGTAGTTTGATGGACGGTGCTCATAGCAGTGTGTCCTATAGCAATCAATTGAATTTTGTTATAATGAACAATCGCACCAAAACCCTTACAAAATTGTTTTGGGCAATTGTTCATTTTAGTTTTGAAGCTATCCAGGCTCATGTTGTGATATATAGCATAGAAAAACCATTGGGGCTCCCAATTTTAATATTCACCACAACCTACCGGTAAAACAACTTTCTCATTTATATTTACTTACTTAACATAATACTTCAATAAGGTAAGCAATTACACGCCACCAAGAACCCAATATGCCCATAAAACACCCAAAAAACACAAACAAAAACACCTCCATTCACAAAAAAACAGCAATATTGTACATAATGATCCTTTAAATGACCTCAAATTCTAACCTTCCACTTTGACGATGCCCTTCGCCACGTAAAACAAGTGATGACGATAGTATGAGCCCCGCGAAGACCATGATGGGAAAAACGCCAACTTCAGCTAACTTTTTAAAATATCCTTCCAATTTCACAACAACAAATCAAAGCTCCGGGTCCCGGGTGACTTGAGAAAAAAAATAAAACGGAAGACAAATGGACCGAGACTTGTGTACATGTTAGAGATAATATCTTCAACGCAATGTCCTTGTCGGACCGTCATCGCCGTCCATACCTTTCACGAATCTTCTTAATTGAACCAATGATGTTTCGTTTTCTCGTTATTAGAGCCAGATAATACTCTTGAAGGATGTTCGCGCTCTATTTTGCATTAAATATGATAAACGAAGCGAAAGACACGCAAAATTACGCTTGTAGACGTCCAGTTAATCATAATTGGGCGAAGAAAAAAGAACACTGACTGAGCACTGAGAATCTTTTGCAAAGTGTCGGAGAAAGGGTCAAGGTGAAAATGGATGTGATACAAAGCAGTCCTTATAATGTATTAAATTGCAAGCTTATTGATGAATAATTTCTACTTAAAGATACTTAAAATTGAAAGTTATTCGCAATACGTCTGGTGTTCCAGGAGGGTCGATGCGTAATTGGCTGTATAATGAAATATTTCACTGTTGAAAGTCACAATCTTTCATGGCATTATAATACTCAATTGCCCTAACCCCTTGTGGGCATAGCGCGTCAACTGTTGCATGTGGCCCAGTTATTATTATTTTGTATCTACCCCATCATCATAGTGGCGCGACAGCCCGACGTCGGGCCTTGGCCGCCTGGATCATTGTCCTCCAATTATCTCCAATTTTGGAAGCCCAGTAGCTGCGCGGCGTCCACACCTACAGAGCTCTCCCAAAGAGATCTCGGTCGTCCTCGCAGTCTCGCTCCGTCGACTCGTTCTGCATTCATATCTACCCCGAATCGACTAAAAGGTACAAAATACCCGTGCGGCTTGTAACGGTACTCCCCACGACGTTGATCATCTTTTCAATTCCCCAGCTGCACGCACACATATTAAGGAGGGATTCTTATACGACGTACGTCTATGGACGTAAGACTCCAGACGTACGGCTTTAAATCCTTTACAATTTGACATACGGCGACTAGAGACCTACGACTAAGGACGTACGACTAGAGACATAAGACTAGAGACGTACGAATAGAGGCATACGACTAGAGATGTATGATAGAGACGTACGACAAGAGACGAACGACTAGAGACATAAGACTAGAGACGTACGACTTGAGACGTACGACTAGAGACATACGACTAGAGACGTACGACTAGAGATTTATGACTAGAGACGTACGATTAAAGACGCACGACTTGATACGTACGACTAGAGACATACGACTAGAGACGTACGACTAGATACGTACGACTACAGACGTACAACTGCAGACGTACGAATAGAGACATACGACTAGAGACGTATGACTACAGACTTATGACTAGAGACGTACGACTAGAGACATAGTCGTTGCATAAGAACTCCGCCTTTACTCCCAAATCGTTGTGGGAAACCCCTATCGAGGTAGCAGTATTTCTTGGCCTCGACATCGAGGAACATGAAACGGAGTTTTATTATTTGACATACATACACACCGAATTCAACCCACTGCTACAATTATAACAACAACAATTTTTGATAGTGATACCAGTACATACAGTCCAAGAGATAATATCTATTTTTATATTTCGAATTCATTCGCGCCTTTCGATTACCGTCACCTTCGTCATTCGCCGCGTCATTCTGCTGGACTGCGTTTCACCACACTCCGTTTCGAATTCGCCTACATCCCATTTAACCATTTAAAAGTTTACATTTCGCCCCCCAGCTTCGGTTCGAGTTCGTGACCAAGATTTGAATCAGTCACGAAACATTTATCGTTACAAAATAAATCGTTATTCGCCTGTTAATGTTCCGATGTAATAAAATCCGTCTTTTCAGTTCCAAGACTCGAAGAGGTCCTGACGTATGCTGGCTGTAAAGCTAAGAAATTTCCAGTCACGTTTCCGGATATCGATAGATAGATGGGATAGATTGGTCTGACACCATTCAGAAAAAGGACTCATCGGGAGTAAGACAGAAATTTTTAACGCAAATATTTTCGTTGTTTTTTCGCCGTTCTTTTACTAAAAGGGTATTGATCATATTCAGGCTATTATTGGCGAACTTGGATCCGATGACGCGGGCGTTAAGGTTCATTGTATATTCTATTACGACAGAAATTAACGATTGACGGAAATTGAATTTGAATCGTGTTGAGGGAAAATATTTATACGAAAAAACTGGATTGATTGCTGCAGTGATATGTTGGGAGGAGATAGCGTTTCTTCTTTCGGAGGCAAAAAAATGGGTGTGAGTTTTTTGAATCGGCCAAAAGGGAAAGTGGTTCATGTAAAGAATATTTTCTATATTTAGGTTTGTTGAGTTTCTGTGTCGGGGAATATTATCTGAATATTGAAATCTGTCTAGGACTATGCTCTATTGGGGAGTCCATGGAACTGAGTAAGCTAAAGATGTTGGTGCTACCGTAGTCGAGGCGAAATTCATCATTACTTTCTAACTCAATTTCTTCCAAATTAATTTAAACTACGGCAAGCGATCGATGGCCCTGTTCGCTCCGTCACCGCTCTACGATCTCCAGAATGGAGGTTTGATCCTCGGCTCGAATAAAAACTGCCTATAGGTACTAATAGAACTCCCACCGCGCTTCGAGCTTGCCAGTATAAAGACCGCGGGTACAGGAGGTGCATGCCAGTGCCCCAGTGCAGGGGGGCGGACAAACTCGGATCACATATTTTCCCCTCTCCCTCTTTTCTCCTTTCTTCAAATTTGAAGAAAATTCCAAATATGGAATGTACTCGACGGTATCTTTTCTACGACACCCCACTTGCCTATACCAAACGAAAAACAAATTTCGACCTTCATTTCCCCTCTATGTGGACCTCCCCTTCAAGTTGACCTATTATGACGCATCGCTTTCTCCGGCGAATTATAGTAATTCTACACATTCCTACAAAATTTCATGTATGTAGCTTCAGCGGTTCGTGAGATATTCCATGGGCAGACGGACAGACAGACATTTGACCGATTTCATAAGGGTTTTGTTTTTACTACAAAACCCTAAAAATTAAATTAAACGTTCATTCGCCATTTAGCGATAGAAGCGGCAGCTATTGACATATCTATCCGGTGTAGGTTTATCGCTCTGCTGAGTTATCCAGGTTACCCCAGGTTAACGCACTGCTGTAAGTGCGTGTTTTAAACCTGAAATAACCAACACCGGAGTAAAAAAGCCTGCTTCATCAAATAAAATAAACCTAGTTGACCGGGCGGCGCGGCGCATAGTGATTCGTCTCTTTGACCAATAGTAGGTTTTAAATTGAAATTATTCCGCATTCCTTTGCATGGGCTCCGCTCGCTACGCAGGCAGGCCCTGCAGCTTAAGAGGTTGCAACCCTCAGTATACCGCCCTGGAACGCTCGCTCTATATGCTACAGCTATAAAGCCACTATTAGTCAAGGCACGAACCATGATGCGTTGCTCTATGAAATAGGAATATAGCAATTCTTTTAATGTATAATACTCAAAATCAGTGTCTCACCTGTCATATTTGCTTTTTCTTTTCAGCTTAAATCAAAAAGCCTAACCGATTTGGACATTTTGGACTCAATATCATGTCAACGAAGTACAACGACAGATTCACAAAAACAACAACAGCAGCAACAACAACGAGTGAGTAGATAACTTAATTCCATTTTTAATTTTTAAACCATATCGTGAGAATATCTTTCTTATTAGTTGAGTCCGAAAAATAGATATGACATTGCATGAGATACGTGCGTACTGAATGTATGGACAGTAGTTGTGACGTTATCTACATTTCGTGTAGTTCTGATTGGTTTTATTCAAATACTATCTAGATACAATCATATTGTAAAGTTCTTTTTTTTTATTAGAAACACCAATATTGCTTGTTTGTTCTTTCACACCATGGTAAAAGTTAGGCTTAGTACACACTGCGAATTTCTGTCAGATGACTAGGAATCGCATGCTTTGTAGAATACGAAATTTTTCGGTTAAAACGTGCACTGCACAGTGCACATTTTATGGTCGGTAGCACGAATGGTGAAACGACTTTTAAAACGTAAGGCGGCTTTCACACGAAACGCACGACACACGAGACTTTAGCAAAAACGAAGAGCGGCGAGCGGGGGGTAAAAAACCTTTTCCATAGCCCTCCTCGTGGACGCCCCCTAGTAACGGCAGTGCGTCAAACCGCTGACGGCCAAGTCTCGACACTCCGTCGCGTTGGACAGACCCATTTCGCTGTGCCGATTTCGGTGGTGTCCCGAAAGGTAACTCCACGAGTAGCCTCATTTCCGATCTACCTATACCACCAGCCTCGTTAAAACGGATGAAATGTATTAATTCTAAAAATTACCGCTGCGCTGCAAACTTATTGCAAGGTGTGTGAATTCCATTTAAGGAGCAAAATTAAGGAGCTGGTCCCAAAAATACTTCGATATCATGGCCCTGTAGCGATCGCCGTTGACGGTTGTTGGCGCGCCGTTTTCATCAAAAAAAGGAAAATGGGCCGATGACGCCGCCGGCATTAAAACCGCACCAAACAGTTAATTTTGACATGGATATGTCTTATAGCTGGGGGTCATCCTAAAAATCTGTCCGTCACACGAAATGTCTGTTTTTCTAGTCGGGGGTCAGAAGAGGAAACAAGCCCGTTGAAAATTTTTCTATTCTGGTTGTGCATGTCGTTTGAGTGAAGTGGTCATTGTGCATGGCTGTTGCTTGTGGATCCGCGCGGGCGGCGTGCTTGCGGGGATCTTGTGTGTACATGTTGAGATGTTGATTTGATAGCGATAAAGGTTGACGACGTTGGGGACGGCAAGAATGAATGTAGTGGCCGATTTAAAATAGCACCCATTGTACTATCTGAATCACTAGGATCCCAGAAAAAGTAGCATGTAGTCAGCTCGACTAACACTTGGACATGCGTAGACGCAATTTGAGAGAGTGTACATAGTTCCCGCCCCCCGAAGATCAGCGAGAGCGGATGAAGTTAATTCGAGCCAAATCGGGTGATCCAGCGATTGTGGTTGTGCATTTGCAATGGCGGCGATTTGAGGTCTGACTGGTTCACAATGTGGGCCCCCACCACACGTGCAATAAACATATAGAACAAAATGGCGGATTTATACTACGTGCTATAAACATTGAACAAAAGCTCCACATACGGTACGATGTATTAGCAGCATAAATGTTGACTTTCAATAGGGCATGTCTATCTGTCTCATGTGGTTGGGTGTTCAATCTCATTAGAACGGGTGTATTTGGTTCATATGGGACGTTAGCTTTCAATGGGGTATGTCTCTCTGTCTCTTAAAGGGGGTGTTAAGTTTGATTTGGGGCGAGTTTATCGGGAATCGGTTCTTGAAAGACAGGTTATTGGCTTTTGGTGGGAAATGATACAAAGTATCTACACTGCATGCAGATACATCGAAACATGGATATGTCTTTGACTACCGACTGCGTGTAACCTGTTGCGTTGAAGATATCGACGTTAGTTTTATAAAGATCCCAGTATAGTTATACTGGATGAAATCATTCGACAAAACCCATCCCACGCCTTCGGTAGGCATAAGACATATCCATGTTTCGATGTATCTGCATGCAGTGTAGATACTTTGTATCATTTTAATAAAAATATTGATCCCATATTTGGCGCCACATTTTACATTTCCACCCTTTGGTGCAATGGACGCAAACTGGGCATTTCATTTGCCCAGGTTCTTAACCTATACAATTTATGTTGCTAATTACTTTTTTTGCGACGGTGGGCAAACGATACTTTTCCTTGGACAAACGATTGTCGACGATGGGCAAATGTGGACTCAGATCTCATTAAGGCTTGTATTTCTTACCAACAGCGCCACCGAATAGGCGTATATTTCAACATTTAACTGGTGACTTTATCAGCCATTATTGACGCGATTCGCTTCACACGGAGGTAAAAACAAACAGGTAAAATCTATCTTAAGACAATCTTAAGGTTTCTCGGTCGAAAAAAGCCCCGAAATATTTTGCGCCCAATGTGGGGTCAGAGTGATTTTTTCTAGTTAATAAAGCTGAAACGGGCAGTCGACTAGATTCTCGTGGTACCGTTAGTCAAAAGGCGAAAAAAACTGAAAGCATTTAATACCTTAAAAGTACCTTAAGGTTTCTTTACTTTAAATTTTCACTACTTCGTGAGGAAGTCTAAAAGTGGCCGCAATAACCCGAAAGTATTCGGTGCCCAATATAGAGTCAGTGTGTTTTTATCTAGTCAGTGAATCTGAAATGAGCAACCGGACACCGGTGCGCAGTCACGTTAGTCGAAAAAAAAACTGCGCCCCCATCGCCCATAACAACACCCTGTTCAAATGCACAGTTTGCACATATAGTAGAGCCGAGCCTGGCTTCGTAGTACCCAAATGACCGCCGTCGCCTGCTTTTGGTCGTTCCAGCGTATCCAGATTCGAACTTCCTCAATTAAACTTGTCTGTAATACGTCGGTCTTTCCGATTTTAGTGCCTGTGTCGGGGGCGACCGGTTGCTTAGTGTGTAGAGGTATCCGTCTCATGTCTGACTACCGGTGTTTTGGGTTCGAATCCCGTCCACGACGACGTTCGTGGTCATGGATGTTTGTGTTGTCTTCCCCATGTGGTGCGGATAGTATGCTATAGCGTCTCCCGACTAGACCAAGGTAGGCAGCTAAATGGAGAAGCAGGAGGTACATGCTACATTCTCCGAAACTAGTGTATGCCAACGACACGTCAACTGGGCCATATGGAACAGTTGACGCACTATGCCCCACGAGGGGTTAGGGCAATTGAGTACCATCAACATGACACTCAATGTTTAAAAAGAAACTCACCATGAAATCAATTCAGAATATTTACACTTTATAATTTGATATTATTCTGTTTTTACCTCACCTCAAACTGCATGCAAATTTTCCAGTAGAATGCACGAGATTTTTTACCCCCCAAACCATACCTTCTGCATGGCTAATCTTCAGTGTAGACAATCCGCGAACCGACCCAATTTCACTCTTTTTGCGCTAGAAAAACCATCGTTTAGAAAACAACTTCCTCTCAATTTCAAGTCTGACCAAAAGGACGTGGTAGCAACAGTAGCTAACTCTACAGGATCATCAGCAACGATACCACCGACGACAACAACTACTTCGTCCTTTCACAACCACCTGCAACAACAGCAAAACTGTAAGCCATCAACAACGGCCAGTGGCAATACCGCAAGTAGTTCTTGTAATAAAATTTGTTGTCTTGGCTCGTTCGCAACAACAGCAGCTGCCATTGCATCTCCAACCGCATCATCGGCTAATTGCAATCTCACTGCATCGTCAACAAATTGTCTGAATCAATCAAATGTTCAGCCCAAAAAGAAATCATCTTTTATGCAAAGAAAGAAACTGCTCTTGTCTAGAAGTCAGGTGAGTGGATTGTATGGAGTGTGTTGTAGAATCGATGTTGTTCTCTTCGCGAAGATCCTGTAGGATATTTCGATGGAGGAGGGTGCTGACGAGTGAGTGCTCCGAGTATTTCCCGAAAAAGATTCAAGCAACTAATATCGTTGTATAATATATGCAGCTATTATTTAATTCAGGACTTTTGAAAAAATAAGCTTCAATTTCGTATACTCTGTTTCCGTTTGGTAAAAAAAAAACATTGAGATATACAGATACGGGCAAACTTATACATAAATCACCACCCATTTGATTGTACTCCCTGGAACTGTGCTCGTATGCTCCCCACATAAAAAGGACTACTTTCGAATAAGGAACTCGAGTCCCATCAATTGTGCACCTTACAATTTCATTGTCAAGATTACGTCCAAGATTTCCTTTCATAATACTGAAATAATAACTTCACTGACGCTTATGAAATATGAGAATTCCTCTTGCGACGAAAGGACATTCATAATTTGCGGAGAATGGGTAGCACATGGCTAAATGGAAACTATGCACGAGATTTATATACGGAAGCGTACGTTCGTATGTTCTCATTCGCGGAAAACAGGATACGATATGGAAGCATATGTGTGAACTGTGAACAGAGGGAACTATAAAGTCCTTGCTACATTGTACAGTATATACCATGTCGGTAATCAGGATAAATGCATGTCGTTCTGGGAGAAGTAGTGAAAAGGATACGAAGTGTAGGAAGTAATTGCACCACTTATTCATAAAATGCACCCCATTTTATTAATGGGCACCCGCAGGCACAAATGGCAAGTGCACTGACGTGAGTATCAGAATGTCACATTGTGAAAACGAGTAGCATGAACCGTATCTGGCGGGTGCCGAGTGAAGTTGGCACGTGAGGTAAGTCATACCAAGGCCTCAACACATAGATCGACCCGATCTCTACTGAAACTCTGCGCGACTGTGACTGTGAGTACTTATCAGCCTCTTATCAGCCTGCGTGTCTTCTAAGGGTTTTAGCTTCCAATCTTCTTGACTTCAGCATTGTGTTCTTAAATTTCGGAAGCAAAGCAACTTACTGCAGTCTTCGCCTATGGAGTCTACCCAGCGCTTTTTGGGTCGACCATGACCTCTTCCATACCTCCTATGTCAACCTTAAGTGTTTGTTCATTCATATTCGGTAAGACGCATTCCTATTTCGCAAATATAGAGAGAATTATCTGTATACCTATATTATGTTCAGGCTAGATGTGTCTGGGATAATTAGAAAGTCTGTGTCTAACAAATGCCAAAGTCGGTTATCTCCTTTGCAATAAGAGCGAGCGGTGCTGGCGTTCATATCTGAAGGATACTAAAGGTGCATTTTACTGGGCACCACTTTGCATCGATCGCAGGCGACGATCAAAAAGTTGCATGCAAATAGTGCTCCGGCTTGATCGCTAATCGCGAACAGTATGCGACGACCGTGTATCTAGAAAAACGCACCATTAGACATGTGATCCTTTAAGCGCAGACCGAGCGTAGCCCACACGAGAGACTGTTGATCTCCTTGATTCAGTTCTCTTGTGTGAGCTTCGAAGATTTACTATGAACTATTACAGTATGGAATAGTCTCTTATGTGAACTCCGATCGCGACGCTCGCTCCGCTCTTATGGGATCCCAACCCTCACTATCGCATGGACATGAACGATGGCTCCACTCGCTTTGCATGCAATGACGGCATTCCAATTTGTGTATACTAGACACAAACCCATTATTTTCTCTCTATGTCCACCAATTGCGTGGCCAATGAAATGCTCGCCACCTTCGATAATAACGATTTGTATTCTTTGCAAAGCATTTCCTTAAAGTCGCAGAGAAAAGGTGTTGAAGTCACAAATCTTTTCCATACCACGACAGATAATATAAAATTTCAATTTTGCTCCCGCTAGAGAATATGTTCCATGCATACATATAATGGACAAAATTGTTTGACGTGCTCTGCAACTTTGTTGAACCAGCATTTCACATCTATTCCGCCAAAGACGTGTATCCCTTTGGAGAGTCCTTACCGGCGCACACTGAAATCATATTGCCCCCTTCCACGTCTGGCATACGCGACTTGCATATCTGATCTGCATACTGAATGCAACGCGATGAATTGCGGATAAGATACATCTCTTTGATAGACGGCAAAAAGCGCCGCGTTGGCAGAGATGTCATGAAGTTTTATTGTCTGGGAATGTCTGCAAGATACAAGCGGCTTGGCTGTTCCTTGTGGATAATCCTTGTAAAAGGGCAGTGAAAACGAAAGCAAATATTTTGCTTTGTCGGATAAAAGAAAAAATAATCTTTTTAGAACTGAAGAACAAGTTTCTCGCATTTTCTTCAATTTTTTGCGGCGAAAATTCGCGAAGAAAATGTCAAGGGCTTTCGAAATATATTTAATGGGATTTTCGTAATCCTTTCAACGCTTTCAGGCATGAAGTGTGTTCGTGAAAATATTTCAAGGGAAACATGTTGTGCTAAGTTGGAATTTAATATTATTCGAATATGTCATATTTGCGTATGTGATCATCAGATGACACATTAAAAATTTCCTCCCTGTGGGGTTGGGCATAAGAATAATGTCACGGCCTTTTCCAGCATGTCGTAGAAGGCAAAAATAGAAAATACTCAACTATCTTAGGGGACCTCAGACCCCGCACCAGATTATTTAAGACTCATGGTTCATGGATTATAATGATAGCCTAAGCACTAGGAGCGAGACAAAGTAATAGCGTAGCAGAGGCTGCATTCGAGTGGTGCAAGTTTATTTGTAGGAACCTGATATTTGCTGTACCCTTGGGTTTATTGGTCGTTCAATGGGGGTTTTCCAGGTAACCGATTGGCTTTATTGATTTCCAGGTCTTTTTTTTAGTGCGTGGCCTGAAATCCCCGGGGTACACAGTTATCTACGCTAAAGATCAAGAAACGTTACGCTCATGCGTTATGGTAAAGCGTAGCTTTTAGCGGTTTTCCGACGCCCGCGTGCAGCGATAACGATATCGTTCTAGTGAGTCTGGAGGGCGCGGTCAGGCAGTACTGGGTAGCATCGTCAAGTATTCCGTATGACCAGGGAGAAGTCCTCCCACCAATCTGCTTGCGGGAAGTTATATCCACAGCTAGAGCAAGTAGTAGTAGTAGCAAGCTTAATTCTGTGCTGCGATGCTAATGCTCATGACATTGTATGGGGCTGCTCTGATACAAATGCTCGGGGTGTAGAACTCTTCGAAAACTTTATGGACACCAACCCGCCTTTATTACAAAAAGCCGACAGGAGCTCCAAGATATTTCTCTGATTTCTGAGGACATCCTACACTGCGTGCGCGCATGATCATCTCTAGACAACCCTTCAATTATTCCGCCGGTCTTCAGGAATGGTCTAAGCATAGGCAAGCCAATTCGCAGGTTCTGCCACCCTTTCCTAATATACCGCGCTGAAACCATAAACTGGACAATTTAGTGATCTCCTTAACACACGCTGTAACTCAATCTACGGCAACATCATGCCCACTAAGTAATCCTAAGGGGAAGAAGAAGCTTGTATGTTGTTCCAGGGAGTTGGACCTTCACAGAAAGGGATTTAATAGGGCTAAAGCTTCAAGAAGGAAATTAGACTGGGCCCTTTACTCCTGAAAGTACGCAAGCGTAGCTCGTGGAAGCTCTTCTGCTAATGCATTGATGGATCCTCTGAGATTTCTAGACTTGTTATCCACTAAGCCGTCCATGCCAAGCTTAATTCAGGAGCAAAATGGGTCATGGGTCCAGCGAAGAGACTCTGAAGATTCTGCTTCTACTCATAGCACCTTCGTTCACGTGTATGATTTGGCTTCAGGTGATTTTAGCTCAATCATCTTAAGGGAGGAAGTACTATGGGCGATTTCCTGCTTTGACCCCTTAAAGTCCGCAGGACCTGATGGCATTATTCCGACTGATATACAGCAGTCGTGGCTCTATGGTTAGAAATCATTTTAAAGTCCTGGGAATGTAGACTAGGGTCCACACTCCCAGTGTGTGGATAGAAGTCAAAGTGATGTTTCTGTCCTTTACACTTCTAAAGATGCTAGGAAGATTAATTGACATTCATTTACGCGGCACTATTCCAACACACCTACTCTCTGCTTCGCAGCATGCCTACACCAAAGGCAGGTCGGTGGATACAACTTGGCACTAACTTGTGGGTCACATAAAAAAATCTCTGCATACAGGGAGTTTACCTTGACATCTCCGCAATTCCCTAAGACCATCAGCAAGGTTACGCAATCTGCACTCTCTTTACTTACTAAGTGGGCTAGGAAATTCGGCTTTAGTATTAATCCTGAGAAAATTATACTTGTGCTATTTACGTGGAAAAATATCATCCCCCGAGTGGAGCCTCCTACCATAGAGGGGGTGAGACTAACATTCACCAACAGGGTGAATTGTCTGGGCCTGGCATTGGATAGAAAGCTTAAATGGAGACTAAACATCCAGAAAATGTACCAATAAAGCTACTAGGGTAATTCCGGGTGATATGGTACATTAGGTGATATGGCACACTTTAAAGTTCTTGCATACGCATTGCGCGTGCAAGCCCATAAAACATCCCATTTGTTCAGTCGAACATCAATAGTCGTGGAGTGTGTTTGGTGTTGACCTCGCTTTGAAATTCAGCCGTTAGTGAAGAGTTTTGTTGCGACGACGAATAAACTGCGACGCAATTTTTTTCCTTCCTGTTTCTTTCGCCTGTTTCTTAGTAAGTATTTATCAGAAATATAAGGGAAATGTAGCATTATATGAGCAGCGATGTATATTTTGTTTTGTAAGTGTTCGAGACACTTGGTGTACATTGGGCTATTTTGTGTTTGCCAAAAAGAAAAACTATACCAATATGGGAGAAATGGTGAACTACAATGTGGGGAGATATGGCATGGGGTACCATATCCCCCCAATTGACTTGTTGTTCTTTTATTCCTTTAAACTACCTACTATAATTCTAGCATAAATTACTTGTTTTCGTAATTCGGTTTCAGAAATGCCTTTAATATACAAACGAAAGGAAAATTCGAACCGAGCTAAATGGACGGAAGCAGATTTAAGGGCGGCAATAGCCGATGTCCAAAGTAAGGAATTAAGTATTAATAAAGTTTCGGCTTTATACAAAATTCCTGGAACTACTTTAAGAAGACATCTGAAAGCGCACAATGACAAAAAGCCGGTGTTAGGTGGGCCTTGCTGTCTAGGAGAACGAAACAAAATCAAACTAGTTGCCCATATAAAGAAACTGCAGGTTCATGGATTCGCTCCATCAAGGCAAGAGGTATGCCGCATGGCGTACGAATTGGCGGAAAAATATAAAATGAAACACACGTTTAATCACGATGAAATGAAAGCTGGATACGGTTGGCTTAGCCTTTTTATGAAGCGGCATCCCGAATTATCAATTCGAAAGTCTGAAGGTGTTTCTCAAGCAAGAGTCGAAGGTTTAAGCAAGGAAGCAGTTTCAAACTATTTCCAGCTTTTGGAAAAAACACTCAGCGAAAACGATTTGATGGATAAGCCCGGTCATATACATATATAACATGGATGAGACTGGGTGCCAACTTAATAACCGTCCTGGACACGTCATTGCTGAAAGGGGTTCAAAAAATGTAGTTGCTGTAACTTCTGCTGAAAAAGGTGAAACGATAACCGTAATAGCCTGCTGTAGTGCAGAAGGTAACTTTATTCCGCCAGCATGTGTTTTTAAAGGCAAAAATAAGCGAGCAGAATTCGAAGATGGAATGCCTCCTGGATCAGTCGTTTTCATGGGCCTTAAATCTGCTTATGTAAACGCAAATTTGTTTTTGGCGTGGCTCAAAGAACATTTTGTACCGAGAAAGCCACAAGGGAAAGTACTGCTTATTTTAGATGGCCACTCATCTCACTGCACTAGCGTGGAAATGTTGGAATATGCTACTGCAAATGATATCATATTGTTATGCCTACCACCTCACACTACGCAGTTCCTACAGCCATTAGACAGGGTGTTTTTTAAAGCGTTTAAAAATTACTTTTATGAAGCATGCAATTTGTTCATGAAAACCAATCCTACGCGAAAAATTAACCGCTTAAAATTCGGAAGCATATTATCTGTTGCATGGAGCAAAGCAGCAACAGTCAATAATGGGGTTGTTGCTTTTTCTGCGACTGGAATTTTCCCGTTCAATCCTAATGCTATTCCCGATTATGCATTTATAAGCTCTAATAGCTCCACTGCCCCCAGTGAATCTTCAGTGGCAGAGTTTTCAAGGGATCTTCCAAGCACTCCATCCCTACCACCAAATAGAGAAGATGAGTTAAGAGACCGGCCAACAACAAGTGCAGCTGTTACTCCGCCAATCATTGATATACGAGTAAGTTCAGGGAAAATGCTCAATATTATATCGCCAATGCCCTCTTCTTCAGCTCGAAGACAAATTAACCCTATAAGGAGACAGAAAGCTCGAGTTTTGACATCTGATAAAAATATAGAGGGCCAGAAACTAAAGTCGATAAAGAAAGAACGTGTAAATAAAGTTAAAGCGATGAGTGAAATTAAAAAAAAATAGAAAAAGGAAGGTTATTTCGGCCGCCTCTTCCTCTGAAGATGATGGGATTCTTGATTTGGTTGATGAGTCCGACGATCCTGAAGATTTTGAGGAGGCTCTTTGCGTGGGCTGTGGCGAAAACTACTACCATACAACGAAAAAAGACGAATGGATTAAGTGTCTTATTTGCAAAAGGTGGTCGCATGACACTTGTACGTCTTTTGTTAACACGTGTCATGACTGCATCAACAAAAATCTAAAAAGCATATGATGTGCCATTTCACCCTATCGACAGTACCATAACACCCTACATATTAGGTGATATGGGATTTTGAAACATTTTTTTCTTTTTTAATATATTCTTGTTTAATTATGGAATAATGTTACTTTTTTTATATATTTTTGTTGAACAATAAATAAAGAATGTTTATGTTTCTGTTTCGATTACATAACTGTTTTACTTTTTGATTTATAAGCGAAAGTAAAAATGTATGCCATTTCACCCGGAATTACCCTATAGCACACCACAATTCTCAATAATACAGATATCCTGACATCGGTAGGCTACACTCTACCGTACTCGTACTATTTCGGGAATAACTATGCAAGCTTGATCCCATCCCGTGGTCAATGGGATTCCGCCAGCACTACTAACTTCTTTGTGGATCAATCACAATCACAACTACTTTGCCGGGAATTGCAGAGCTGAGGAGGTGGGTGCAGCCGGCGGAGTTTGGCAAATCAGTGACTACATTGCTAAGCTCCTCTTCAAATGTAAATCTAAGCTGAAGTTGGCTGCTGTTAGAAAGGGGTTAGGGCAAATGAGTATAGGAAAAAACTGGGGCCTGCGCCCGCAAGCTGTATATTGGATATATGCAGCTGTCGTACGCCCTATATTACTACACGGAATAAGAGTGTGGTGGAGGGCGCCTAGAGTAGCGGCCTATCATAATCTCGTTGAGAAAGTACAAAGGCTAGCTGCATTGGTCATGACGAGTGCTTTTAGAACTACTCCATCAGCCGAACTAGATATGGTGCTCGGCTTGCTCCCGTTGAATATTTTCGGCTAAAACTGGCTCCAAACAGGGCTCTACGCACACAACATCACATTCGAGGATGTCGAAATATTGCATAATGTTCGGCAACAGTACAAAGTGGATGCGGTGGAAAGTTTCGTTATTAGTAGAGTAGATAGAGATACGTTGCTGAACCACGACGTGGGCAGTTGTGTCTAGATTGTTCAAACTAGCCAGGTAGAATAAGTAACAAACACATGTACAATAATATACCATCTGTCAAGCTAATAATGTTACCAATTACCTATATAAGAAAGGGTTGCGAACACGTAAATTCCGCAGTGCCAAAAAGAAATGAAGAAGAGATCAAGTAGCTCTCGAAACAATATTGTTTTCTTTGAAAAAATAAAAATCTTGTCATAGAAATGCGTTGTTTCAATCTTAATCAATCTTAACAAGAAAACTACCGCCCGAAGAAGATTCCTATGTATGTATATTGTCTAGATTACGCTTCATGCTCAAGAATATCTTTTCATCCTGACCAACGGGATCAAAATGCATTCAACAGTATTCCAATGGATTTGTCTCATCACCCCCATTTAGAAAATACCCATATTTACATGTTACGTTACGTTACGTTCTGCAAAATTTATTCAGACCCCCAGCCAATTCATGTTGACATGTACGAGTATGTGTAAAAATTACAAATAATGACGTCAAAGTCGAAATAGGTATTTTGCATAAATATTAAAATACGCCTTTCGATTTCAATGGGAACCAGTACATCTGAATTACCTTTAAAATAATGTCCCAAGCTACTACATTTCTCTGAAATTTCTATTCATAAAGTCTTAACATATCACGTGACCTGGGAAGAAAATATGTTTTTCTTTTGATTTTTTTTTTATTCCTTAAAAAATCTCCCGACAGCCATTAAAGTCAAACGCATGTATATCATTCAACGAAGAGAGAGTGGAATGGAAAACTACTAACCACATAACGAGGACACAAAAACGCTGCTTAACACAACCGCTGGATCGAAGGATATCTAACCAAAGAGCCAAAGCCTGCAACGAACATGGCTGATGCCTGTATGTATCCGTTTTACCATGGAACTACCAATCCAATCGCCTTTAGTTGCTGTTCCATCAGCAAATATAAAGTCGTTTCCGTCAAAAGGAAAACGTCAGGAGGCGAAGAAAGAGAACACGTAATTTGCCTAATGACATCCTTGCTGCCAGGTCAACATATGTTTCATATTATTCCCGGAGATGGAAATCTTTCAACTGGTAGATAGAGTTGAACTATGGGGTGCCCTTTGAAACTGTGTTTTTTAAGGATTAAATTCAGATACTTTGGAACAGTTTAGTCTGGTTAAATTCGGTATACTGGTTTGGTAAATGGCCTCGGTCGGAATTTGATACTTTTATTATTTATTATTTTTATTTTTAAGCACAATAACATACCCCTGCCATGCACTATCAAGAAGCGAATGATCGGAGGACATAAAAAAAAGTAGAGCTCTACGAACTTATACATCTCTATGTATATAAGGGGGGCAAAGACCTTTTCCATAGTCCTCCGCGTGGGCGCCCCCTGGTAACGGCAGTGTATCAATTCGCTGACGGCCAATGTCTTAGCGATAAGACAGTTTGGAAAAGGCAGATAGCTGTAGCCTGAATGGCTGACGAACACCTAAGCGTCTCAGGTCTAGTAGGATGGAATGACTTGCGTAGTTGGACCAGCTTCATAGTTGTGTGGGCTCCAGCACGTTTATTAAACCATCTGAAGCAGCTATCTCCGAGGCCATCCCCCGAATGGGGTTAAGCGACGTGCTGACAACTCGTCCTTGTAAAAACCACTCCATGTCAAGAAACCTGGAACAAAAGCCTCGGATTGGACGGATCAACAACGACGACCACGCAAACGAATAAAGGATTATTCTTTCGGATCCTGGAATGTACGCTCCCTGAACAAACCGGGGGCCGAGAAGGCCCTCCTTCAACAGGTCGAAAAGTACAAACTGAGCATTACTGCAGTCCAGGAAACAAATTGGCTTGGCAGCGAGATTAATGACAAGAAATCGCACACAATTTTTACAAGTGGCAAACCATCGGGCCGCAAGGAGTTTGGAGTAGCGTTTATAGTGAACAATCACCTCAAACCGCATATTACTGACTTCAAACCCATAAATGAACGGCTGTGTGCGATTCGCATCAAGACTCGATTCTTCAATCTCTGGCTCATCAATGTGCATGCCCCCACTGAAGTTAAAGAAGACGCAGTAAAAGACGAGTTCTACGCCCGCCTTGAAACTCTCTTCGACTCACTTCCAACGAACGACGTCAAATTGCTGCTGGGAGACTTTAACGCGAAAGTCGGGAATGAAAGCTGGCATCGGGGGACCACTGGAGGCCACAGCCTCCATGAAGAATGTAACGATAACGGCCAGCGACTTATAGACTTCGCCTGCAGCAGGAATCTAGTCGTAAGCTCTACGTGTTTCCCGCATCGACGCATTCACAAGCAGACCTGGAAGTCTCCAGACGCACATACCGTCAACCAAATTGACCACGTCCTCATTTGCAGGAGATGGGCGTCTAGTGTCATGGATGTCCGCTCCTATCGAGGAGCAAACTGCGACTCAGATCATCACTTGGTGAAGACGACCTACAGATCTAGAATTTCCTCAGTGCACCAGTCAAGAATCAGCCCTCCCAAAATCTTTGCGGTTGATAAGCTCTTGAGTGATGCTACAGCGGTGGCGTATACTACCGCCCTTGAGGAAAAACTATCACCTATGCTACACAACATCAGCAACACAGGCGTCCATGGGTTCTGGGAAGAACTCAAGGGTACCATCAAGGATGTCGCAGAGAAGGTCGTGGGATATAAAGCCCAGCGAGCGCGAAATGACTGGTTCGACGAAGAATGCAAAAATTCACTTGATGCGAAAAACGAGGCCTACAGACAATGGATTCAACGAGGAACCAGAGCCAGAAGAGAAAAATATGACGAGCTACGGCGAATATCGAATAGAATAATTAGACGTAAGAAACGTAAATACTCTGACGAGCAGTTGCTGAACATAAACGAAAACTTAGCTAATAGGAACACCAGACAAGCGTACAAACTAGTAAATACAATTAAGAACGGCTACCAACCCAGGACTAGCCTTTGTAAGGACAAGGATGGAAACATCATCAGCGACACCGATGGTATTAACAAACGATGGGCCTCTTATTTTGAAGAGCTTCTAAACCGACCATCTAACATCCCCACACAGGAAGCTCTCGACGATATTGTTGATCTAGGCCCACCCATTCAACCCCCGACAGTAGAGGAAGTTGATCTCGCGTTGCGGTCACTAAAACGAAATAAAGCGCCGGGCGCTGACGAGATTCCAGCTGAACTGCTAAGATTCGGTGGAACGAGTCTAGTTGATGCCATACATCAATTACTTCTGCGAGTATGGGAGAACGAGGAGATCCCAGACGATTGGCGCAGAAGCATCATCTGTCCAATCCATAAAAAGGGAGATAAATTGCGGTGTGAGAATTACAGGGGCATCTCACTAGTTTGTACGTCCTATAAAATTTTGACGAAAATTCTGGAAAATAGAATAAAACCGTACGCAGAACGAGTCATTGGCGAATATCAAAGCGGTTTCAGACCTGGTCGCTCCACAACCGATCAGCTCTTCTCAGTCAAACTGATACTCCAGAGGTGCTGGGAATACAACGTAAACTTATACCAAATATTTGTCGACTTCAAGCAGGCATACGACAGTATCGATCGTGGAGTACTGTACAACATCATGCTGCAATTTGGTATACCAGCAAAATTAGTGCGACTGACAAAGATGACGATGACCAACTCCGTCTCACAAGTCAGGATCCAGAATAGACTTACTGATCTATTTGAAACACGCACTGGTTTGAAACAGGGCGATGGACTGGCACCGACGCTCTTCAACCTAGCACTGGAATACGTTATTCGGGCCATGAATTTGGACAACAGCAAGACGCTACTCATCAAGTCGACACAATTAGCAGCGTACGCCGACGACATCAACATCATGTCCCGAAGATTGGCTGACGCAGAAGAACTTCTGCATACGCTCGATACCGCTGCAAAGGAAGTTGGATTACGTATTAACGAGGGTAAAACTAAAATAATGATGCAATCGGTGACAAGGACACCTGCACAACCAAGCATCAATGTGGGGGACCTCAACATCGAGTTCGTGAACAACTTCATTTACCTGGGTTGCAACCTGTCAAGGGACGCCAACGAAACTGACGAAATCAAGCGACGGATACAGTTAGCTAATAAGACTTTTTTCTCGGTTCTCCCCATAATGAAATCGAAACATGTGCACAGAAACACGAAGCTCCGCGTGTACAAAACCATTATACGACCAGTGCTATGCTATGGCTGCGAAGCATGGACCCTAACTCAAGCCTCCGAAAACATGCTAGACACTTTCGAACGTAAGGTTCTACGGCGAATTTTCGGGGCTGTTTGCGATCGAGATGGATGGCGCATCCGGTACAACCATGAGTTGTATGAAATGTACGATGAGCTGCAAGTCTCGAAAATTGTCAAACTACAACGACTTCAATGGGCAGGGCATGTACAAAGAATGGACGATGATCGCATGCCTAAGAGAGTAATGAATGCAGAACGAGTCGACGGAGCGAGACTGCGAGGACGACCGAGATCTCGTGGGGAGAGCTCAGTAGGTGTGGACGCCGCGCAGCTGCTGGGCTCCCAAAATTGGAGGACGCGGTCACGTGACCGAGATAATTGGAGGACAATGATCCAGGCGGCCAAGGCCCGACGTCGGGCTGTCGCGCCACGATGATGATGATGTATATAAGTTGTAGGGCAACGAAAATCTCTGCAAAGCACCTCTCGTAGAGACAGCGTTAAGCTCTACGCTGCAGCTCTACGCGGTATTTACAAGGTATTATCGATACCAATTTACTTATGTCGCCCACTTTTATTATTTCCAACCCTGAGAGCGACAGGAGTGCCACACCAACAGCGGAAGGTTTTTAACACCATTCTCCATTTGGCGATAGTAAATTGACGGCCAAACAATATTATTGCCTTCAATCGAACTTCGAACACAGATTTAGGTTCAGCTCATGAATAATCAAGGTATCCATCGTTTCAGTGCGTCCTCTAAGTATATCTTGTGCCAAATTTTTGGTCTTTTGATTCGATCTACAAAGTCTAAGATTCTAATAAGCCCGACGGCTCATCCTTAACGAGATCAGAAATTAACATATCCATGAACCTTAACTAAACACCTCAGCAAAAATTTGTTTTGTTATGGGACGCCTGTTGTGATTAATAGGTCAGTCAGTTCCTATTAAACACAGTTATTTAAAGTATAAAATAAATAACTGGCGCAACAGTCCAATTTGAACCACGGCCTCGAGATGAGTTAGCATCATCTCATTTTCTAGATCGTGACGGTTTTTGTGCAGAGGTATGTGATCAGCAATACGCTCAACCGAGTTATTTACCCCATAATGGGTACTCATTTAACAGCTGAGTGGGCTCATAGTCCGACACGTAAATCCCCGGAATCGAACCGGGGCCCAGTGCGTTGAAGGCGAACATGCTAACCGTTGCGCCATCCGGACTACTATTTAAAGTATAATATATTAAATACATATGTATAAAATTTCCAAGCTGAACGTATTTATTCTTCATTTTTTAGGTATCGAGTTCGGAGTATTTTTCGGTTAGCTTTTGTACGAGTACGGAGAGACAAGATGAGGAACTTATACCTGCAATCAAGGGCACAACATTAATGTAAGTGTTTATTGGTTATTCTTGATATATTATTGGCCTCTCATAGCCATGTGCGATTAGAACCCCAGGATTACCCTGACACAAATGTATAAATCGTCCAATCGACTTAAAAATAAAAAGTAAGCTAATCAAATTCTTTTATAATACTTCCAGGGAAGCTCTGAATCCTGCCTTGAAGAAGAGAAATTTAAGCTTTTCACAAATAGCAATATGCGATAATAGTTTTCATTGTTATACGGAACCAACAAGTGAGTATACTATACAAATATCGTCGCTTTGTTGCTGTTGCACCCAGAGCGAGAGGAAATGCCTTAAGCCTCGGAATATGCGAGCATTTAGTCGAGTGGCGAGTAATTTAATTACTACTGTACTGTCCAAAAAATCGTTCGCAGAACATCGTGTACTGTACACATGTGAGTCGTGCGTTGCAAGATAAACAGGCTACAACGTAGTCAAGTGAATAGGCTACACGACCGAAAGACTAGAACCAAATGAATTGACTCGACTAAAACACTTACTAAGCCACCCGGCAAATTTTATGCTGCAGTCATATTTAGCTACTACATTATTCGCCACTCGACTAAATTACTAGCCTAGTGCGAACATGGCTTTAAGCGGGGCAACACATTATTCTGTGTGGTTCCAATAATTTCTTGTGTATTCTTGGACGATTTCATCATCATCGTGGCGCGACGGTCCGACCTTGGCCGTCTGGATCGAGGCATTTTGACATAGAGTGGTTTTTACGAGGATGGGTTGTCACCTCATCGCTTAACCCTACTCAGGGACAAGCCTAGGGGATAGCTGCTTCAGGTGGTTCATAACGTGCTAGAGTTCACACAACTACGTTGCAGGTCTGGCTACGCAATTTTAACCACCCTAATGACCTGAGACTCTTAGGTGTAACTCAGCCAGTCAGGCTACGGCTATCCATCACTCCTCCTTTCTCAACGCTGGCTTGGGGCAGGCTTCGGCGGAGCTTACTACAAATAATATATACGGCGGAATAGTCTATTTTGTGGGTTTTGTTTCTTTGGGCGTAACCGGCATAACCCCGTCCACACTACCGACAGCTAAGCTAGTGTCGAGCACGCGTCACTATAGGTGAATTCTAAAGACATATTGGCACATAGGTGTCACGGCGGGTCTGAACGACAAGCCTCGATTTCTGTCCATGGCTGAGGGTTCACAAAAGCCAAACGTACGTTACAAGGTCCGGCAGCGCTAAAAGCAAATGCTCCGCAAATGCAAACGAGCTGAGCGGCGGCATATGCTTGTTCCAGCTCATTTCGGGAGATGTGGGCGGGCTTTTTGTCCGCTCGTTGCCCCAGTCATTACAAAGATAATCACGTGCCTTGGCTAGACAAACAACAAAGAATAAAGCTGGCTCCCACAGACGCAGGAAAATTAGTCAACTCAAAAGTAAAGGCAATGGCCGCCAACCAGCTCAGGCAGACACGCTCCGGGTCCTGGTGGTTTGGACACTTGGCCTCTATGCCCAAGAAACAATATACCCAAACATTGACGTTCCGTGGTCGTCAAAAATGTCGGAACCTTCAGCGGAACAAGGCATGAGGTTCTCGCCTAATGTCAAAACCAACCTGATCGGGGGAGGGAGGAAACGCCGATTTCAACATTTAGTACATATTTACTGGGCAGTACAAAAACCGATTTTCACTTCTCAAGAGGCTGGTAGTCTTTTTCGAATCCCAAATAACCAAAATCCCGACGATTGCGTGGGCAGGTGAATTACGGCTCCCGATTTTACAGCTGACATCGTGTCACCAGGCACTTGTCCAACATAAAGTTGCCGCCGAGTGACTGGTGAGCGCCAAATCGGTTGAAAAAAAGTGGTTATTACGCACTCGAGCCAAATTTGAAAATATGCGCCCCCCCCCCCCCCCCCCCTTCCTCTCGTGAAAAGAATAAAAGAAACGATTACTCGTACAAGAGCATTCATTACAGTTTTTTTTAAATGCAAAGTAAAGCAATAAAACTTTATTTCTGCATTTGCTTAGAGCTTGCGTTGGGTGAATAAACCGGTGAGTCGCTGATTATCTTAGTGGCCTGGCCCATATCAAAAGCCAGTGGACAATGAGTTCATTCGTACACATCTGTTTATTACTTCCCAGCATGTCTTGGAAGGAAAGATCAGTGGATACTACTACTACTACATCATCATCATCATCATCGTGGCGCGACAGCCCGACGTCGGGCCTTGGCCGCCTGGATCATTGTCCTCCAATTATCTCGGTCACATGACCGCGTCCTCCAATTTTGGAAGCGCAGTAGCTGCGCAGCGTCCACACCTACTGAGCTCTCCCAATGAGATCTCGGTCGTCCTCGCAGTCTCGCTCCGTCGACTCGTTCTGTAGACTACTACTACACTCTCACAAAAAAAAATACTTTGGTCGCCTTCCTAGGTATCGAAGGCGCGTTTAAGGCCATAAAACCGGCGGCTATCACCGATGCCCTCTCAAATCTGAGTGTACATGACTCAATCTACAAGCTAAGCTTATTAACTTGCTACTGACATCGAATGTGATCTGCACAAATCTGGGAACATCGTCTGGACGTAGGCATGAATGGAGAGGGGGGGGGGGGGGGGGGATCTTTGGGAGATGGTGGTCAAAAGGCTGCTTATGTAACAGTAAAGGTTGGGATGAAACGCGGATGACATTGCACTTGCCGTGGCAAGTGAGTTCGAGTTTTTATCCCCAAAGCGGGAAGGAGCCCGCACGCAAGTCCCATAGACCTCTGTTCCATAAGTTTATCATCAACTCCGCTGAAGATGCTGGAGCGTCTTATTGACATGCACTTACGTGCCAGCAAAGGATGTCGAGATCTGAAGATGTTGTTGGCTGGTAGTTGTAGTAAAATCCGCTGGTTTTTTTAAACTTAGTCATTTACTCCAAAGACGGTAGTCTAGAATTTCCCAAAGAGCCCTCTTTTAGCTCGAAATGGAGCGAAGATTCATAGTTGCTCAATTTGTCGGAAAATTCTCTGCTGCACGTCAAAGTGATGTGTCATCGTGTCGGTGGGCAATCCGATTTACTCACAAGCTAACTATACACCTCTTTTTTTTTTAAAAGGAATTTTATTCCAAATGAATTTAAATTAACTTTTAACCCTAACAATCTTCTTGCAGGCTCCCCACCGTATACAAGTTCCTTAGACGAAAGCACCGATGTTGAAAGTCTAGCCGGAAAGCATCTTATTATTGTCGATCGTGATGGAAGTAAAAAACCTGGCCAATTACAAAAGGCTGCCTCTTTTGTAAGTTCTCTCCAGATTGAACCCTACTTCATATTAAATACCGCATTAACACATTTGACTTCCCGCAGGGTGCTCGTTCTCGTCCTCCTCGCCTTCTATCGTCCGCTTCCACCGAAGAATCAACCGAATCCGAACAAAAAATCGTCCCGGGAAAACAGCTGAAGCAGCGTTGGTCCGGCCTCTTTGGTATGAAGAACAATCAGCAACAGAATCAGCTGTGTCAGCTGCTGGACGACTACGATCGACGTGGCGTACCACAAAAAATACATTCCGTCAGCTTTGATCAGGCGGAATTCCACAATGCCTTGAACTATTTGGATAAGCAACAATTAACGAACAAATCGTGGCGTGATTTTGTCCATTGTGATGATATGTCGGATAGTGATATAAAGATACAATCAGCTATTTGGGAACTAGTTACCACAGAAATTGATTATATTAGTGTTTTGAAGACGGTTACGGATGTAAGTATATGCATTTCGTTAAGTAGTGTTCGCAGAATTCTAATCTTTCCCCGCTCCATTTGCAGCTTTTCCTCGCCTGCCTCGAGGGCATTCAGGACAATTCGCTCCTAACTGACATCGATCAGAACAAGCTCTTTTCCAACGTCTACGATATCTACCAGGCGAACGTCCAGTTTTGGAGTCACTACCTACATCCGATGGTGGAAAATAGCATGAATACGGGTAGTCCGCTATCCATTGATTATTTTCAGGAAGGATTCATTAATTTTGCCATAAATTTTGCACCGTATAAAAAGTATTGTGCCGAGCAGAGCACTTGCCAGTATTACTGTAAGGAATTGAATCGTAATAATCCGCTTTTCACGTATTACTTGACGTGGTGCGAGGCGCAGAAGATGTGCAATCGATTGCGTCTGGCCGACATTTTGGTGAAGCCAATGCAACGACTTACCAAATACAGTTTACTATTGTTAGCCATCCGAAAGCATATAACGGACGAGAATGATGCCGATAATATGGATGCAATGGTTAGAATTTAAGTTCATTGAGGATTTGCATTTTCAATTAATCGTCTTCGGGTGTCCTTTCAGATCCATTCCGTGGAGAATTTTGTGTGCAGTGTAAATACTCATCTGACGACCAGACAGGAGAATGAACGTCTGAAAGGTATTATGGCTCGTATTGAATCCTATGATGTTGTGGTAAGTGTGCTGTGCTGAATATCCCATCTCCGTATCTTAATCGCACATGTCTCTTTCAGGACTCAAATAACGAACATTTGGACAAAATCACAAAGCAATATTCGACCATGTTCGATCTATGCTCACCGATGAAGGGTGTGGTGGGAGTGGCACAAGGACGGCACCTCTTCATGGAAGGCGACCTCAAGTTCAAAGATAATTTAGGCAAATCGGACGTGCATTGTTTCCTCCTGACCGACATTCTGTTGGTGTGTAAAACTATCGCGAAAAAGACCCAAGGAACACTGAAGGTGATTCGGCAACCTTACGTCACCGATCGGCTCGTCGTCAAGCATAAGGACAACTTTTTGTATTGTGTCTATTTGAATGAATTTCAAATGGCCGTTTCGGCGTTCCAATTGCAATGTGCCGAGGCCAAGAGCTGGTACGAAGCCATGAACAAAGCAAAACATATATACTCCCGCCTGAAACAGGGATCCAGCTGGGAAGGATACAACTTACGACACACAAACAGTGGTAGCTTTAACAATGCCGACACGTTGAGTATTAAGAAGTCGCCGATGAACAGTTCGATTGGTAGTCGCGTATCGAGTTTGAATAATAGTCATAGCGGATCGGTGGAGTTGAACGATTCGCGAAATATTTCGATTGATTTCGAGAAGACGAATTCATTGTCTAGCGATGAAGGTTCTTTTATGAGTAAGAATTTTCTAGGGGAGTATCGCCAATTGATCTTTTTACTTATCGGAATTTTTCCTTGTCTTTTCCAGGTTGCAATCAATCCTCACTATCGAAACCAAAAACCCTACTTGCAAGCCCGCAAAAAATGAAGACAACCTCTTCCAATCAGCTTGCCGTCCAGCCGCTTAATAATTTGGGACAGAGCCTGCCAAATTTGAACATACCGCCTAGTCAGACCAGGTAGACAAAAGTCAACTCATTAAGTCCTTTCTCCAAAAATAGATAAAACCAGTAAATTGCGCAAAAAAATGAACGAAACTGTAGTGCAATTAGAGCTGTAGTGGAAGAACTGATTTAATTTATGTCGAGAATCAGCCAAAAAAAGAGAAATTAAAAGATTTTAACAAATTTACATTGTAGTAATATATTTATGCAAATTATAGCAATAAAATATACAGTAGTGGGTTTTTGTCACATATATAAATTGTAGTGGCGTTTTAAATAGAGACATATAGTTTTCTTTCTTTCCTAGTGAAGATTAGATGCTTAGATACACAGGCTTGTAGAGAGTCCCTGTTATAGCTCCGATTCACATATGGCGAGAAATGGCCATCATTGGCCGAATTCCTAGAAGCAGAGTCTGACTCCGGTATCGATCCAGTGAACGATAGTGAGTGACAGAGAAGTAACATGTTGTATATCCGTACGTACGCGAATCTTGCCGAAAAATGAACATAGGAATTCTGAAAACAGAATGACAACCGGCGGACATACATTATTGCTGTCCCGTAGTAATCGTACAAAATAGAAAGGGAAAAGAAGATTATAGAGAGGCCACTTTTTGTCAATTCTCTCTCTTTCTCTTTGTCATCTTCTACTGAAATGGGGAAGCGAATTTATATTGTTTTTTCATTCAATTTTACATGAAAAAAACGACACGATTCGGCATAAGATACTTCTTTTTCTCACTTAAGGATTCACCATATGTTACATCTCCATCACTCACTATCATTCAATGAATCGGTACCGGGATCACGTGTTGCTTCAAGGTACCTGGCCATTTGTTTCCCATCTATTTTCGGTAGATGGTAACTATCGGCACAAAAATTAATAGAATTTGCCGTTGGCCACGTTTCTCCATATGTGCAGAAGAGTCATTAGAATGTTGTTTTTGCCTTAGAAAAATGCTTCGCGTGAAAAGAGTTTTCGCTTTCAATTTAATTTCGTAGCGAACTTATTTTGTTAACAATCAAATTGACACTGATTCCATGTGTAGACAGGTTGCGACCGAAACGTCTTTAATTTCTTACCAACCACGACTATGGTGCCCAACGTGGGGCCATATACAGAGTGTTTGAATATTGGCGGATAAACGCACATGATTCTCCATGCAATTTCCATTGAAAAATATTCGGGAAATTTTTTTCGGATTCGTAACCTTTTAGCTGTCACAAGAATTTACGTCTTTCTTGAAAATTATCCGTTTCACACGACTAAAAATTCAATATCTCGGAAAATATTTTATGATAAGCAGAACACTCAAAGAAAATGATAATCGTAACCAATACGAGCGCTGCTCCATATATTTTGTGCCAAAAAATAAGGACAGTAATTTAATCATTTTGTAGTCCGGATGGCGCAACGGTTAGCACGATCGCCTTCTACGCACTGGGCACCGGTTCGATTCTTACCGACTGCGATAGTTTGTGATAAAAAAGGGGGATTTACGTATCGGACTATGAGCCCACTCACCTGGGGCGACCGGTAGCGCAATGTGTTGAGGCATCAGTCTCATGTTTGACTACCGGCCGGCGTTTCGGGTTCGAATCCCGTCCTCGACGTCGTTCGTGGCCATGGATGTGCAGGAGGTGCCTGCTGGCAACTGCATTCTCCGAAACCAATTTATGCCAACGAAACGTCAACTGGGCCACATGGAACAGTTGACGCGCTATGCCCCACAAGCTGTTAGGGCAATTAAGTAGTAGTAGTATTTATGGGGTGAATAACTCGGTTGCGTGTGTTGCTGATGACACACCTCTGCACAAGACATACCGTCATGATCTAGAAAATGAGATGATGCTAACTCATCTCGAGGCCATGGTTCAAATTGGACTGTTGCGCCAGTTATTTATTTTTTTATTTTTATTTAATCATTGAAAATCGCTTTATTGTTTTTTAAAATATTCTCCTTTATGATTAATACACTTTTGCATGCGTTCGCACCATTTGTCGAAACAATTTTTCCACTCCGATTGAGACGCCTCAAAAACATAGTTTTTGAACGCATCAACGGCTTCTTCTGGCGTCGAAAATCGTTGCGCACGCAGTTTATCTTTAATGTAGGGGAACAAAAAGAAGTCATTCAATTGAAGCGAACTGGAAAAAGGTTCAATCAATTGGAAAACAGCTTAACCTTAAATCAGTCGGTAAGATCAATTTCCTTTCAATTGTTTAATTTACCTCTCAATCGCCACAAGGAAAAGTTTAAATCAATTGGGAAAAAATTTAAACGATTTAGGAAAATCAATTGGGGAAAAGTTATGAGAAGGTTTAACCGATCTGAAAGAAAATTTAAATCAATTTTGAGATGCTGTATTGCTAAATACGGCTTTGTCGAGCTGCTGGCATTTCAACAAGATGACTTAGGCCTACAATGAATTTACTCAAAGCACCCAGATCAACCGCTAGTCTTGCTAAAATGACAGAGTTACAAAAAAATACCAGTTACAACTACATACTAACAAAAACTAAGAGTGTAAAATCACATGGAATTATTTCTATGTTGAGTTGATTATAAGCATCCATTGAACATTTTATAATTGGTTTCTAAGTACTTTGGGAGCACTTTTTTCGGGCTGGGGTTTTCAGTGGCATCATTCAATATCCATCTTGTGGGAAGTCGCAATGACAGAAAAATTGAGAACCCCTGTTTTTGATTAATACTCGTTCGCGCTAATCAGCAATCTCACGAGGCGACTTTTGTTGAAAGACAAAAGTCGGGAAACAAAAAGCTCACGAATCTCCTCGAGCGATTAGCACTTTCAACAGTGTTGAAAGACTTTTCAGTCGAACATCAAAGTATTGTCCCGGTCAATAATTTGTCGCTCGACTCTGAGCAGTCCGATATGATGTGATTTTCAAAGATTAAAATTCGGCCAATGACGTGGTTTTAATCCAATGAAATGAGATGATGTAAGTGCAACTGTTAGCTGTAATAGTGTGTGCGCGTGTTTCGTGCAACTAAAGGTGAAATACGGGCTTGTGTTTTGCAAATGTAGACCTAGAGCCAACGACCAAAAAAGTAAAGTTATTTGTAAATACAGGGTGGCGCAAAACTACCGTTATGGTTTGAATGTTTAATAACTTTTTTATTTAATGGTTAATTATTATAATTTTTTTTTTGTTATACAGTATATTAATGGGGAATAATTTTGGCTTAAGTATGAAAAATTATATCCCGCAAGTGGTGGCCATTTTCGGCTTCGCACATTCGTGCTCTTTCCAGTACATTTTCCATAACTTTTTGTAAAATTTCGGGTGTTATGGCTCAAATTTCATTGCGAATGTTTTATTTTAGCTCTGGTATGGTCGCTGGCTTATTTACGTATACCCTTTCTTTCAAATAACCCCAAAGAAAACAGTCTGGCGCTGTTAAATCCGGTGAACGTGGGGGCCAATTGAAATCGCTTCTTCGCGAAATAATGCGTTCGCCAAAGAGGTCCCGTAACAGAGCCATTGTATCCCTTGCAGTGTGGGCTGTGGCTCCATCTTGTTGGAACCACAACTGTTCCATTTCAAATTCCCGAAGTTTTCTTCACAAAATTCTGAAATAAAAATAAAAAATAAATTAAAAAGTTATTAAGCATTTGAACCATAACGGTAGTTTTACGCCACCCTGTATTTCTACTAGATATCTTCGAATAGTATTGACTAGATATACAAGAAATAGTTTGTCTGCCTAGTGTGTTGCTAACAGGTAGAACATTTGTCGCTTGATGGTTGCCTCGATGCAAGTCAAATCATTTGCAAATGGCTCGGCTTTTGAATGGTAGTTGTTCCTAGTTAGGGTGTTGCCAAAGTGGTGGCAGACAACATCAAATGTGATAAAAATTTGACATAGGTAAAGTCATTTGCAAATACTTAATTTCAGTACCATTTGGTTAGGGACTCACCCGCAAGTCTAAATACAAAAAGGCAGACAAAAATTCCGTTGCTAACACCATGGTTTTAAATTTTGAAATTTGTATGAAAAAGGTTGATAACGACATAAAAATCCTACATAACTCGACCCTACTCGAATGTACAATCTTGATTCGAACGTTATTTGATTCAGGACACGCCTTTAAGTGTCAAGTGTTGCTAACACCTCGGCAGACGAGCGGAAAATATCGAAAACTGAAAATGTGCGTGTTACAAAGGTTAAGGAATACAACATAAAAATCGTCAATAGATCGACCTTAGTCATGTGCAAAATCTTGATTCGAATGGCTTTAAATTAAGGATATTGCCTTAAGTACCAATGCAAAAATGCAGACAAAAATTGCGTCGCTAACACCGCGGCAGACATGTCTAAAATTTTCAAATTTGCATGAAAAAGGTGGAATACGATATGAAAATCGTAAATAACTCGATTCTTGATATGAATGACATTTTTCAGGACACTCCATTAAGTGTCAGTACAAAAAACCAAACCGAAATTCAGTTGCTAACATCGCGGCAGACGAGCGTAAAATATTTAAGATTGGAAATGTGCCTGTTGCGAAAGCTGTGGAATATGTCATCGAAATCGCAAATAAGTCGACCTTCCTCAAGTGCACAATCTTAATTCGAATGGCTTTCAACTCAAGACACTCCCTCAAGTGTCAATGTAAAAAGGCAGACAAAAATTCCTTTGCTAACACCGCGAGAGACGATCACAAAATATCTAAAATTGGAAATGTCCTTGTTGCGAATATAATAGACCTAGAGAAACGATCAAAAAGTCAAGCAATTAGCTAACAGTTCTAGTGCACATTATCGAAAAGTACTTGATTAGATGTATTATACAAGAAAAAGTTAGTCTGTCTACCGGAGTGTGTTGCTAACAGGTAGAAAATTTGCCGCTTAAGTGGTAAAAAATCGAGGCAAGTCAAGTCATCTACAAATGGCTGAATAGTAATAGTTCCTTGGTCCACTCATATCGAAAAATTGGAAGGCAGACAATTAGGGTGTTGCTAAAGTGGTGGCAGACAACATCAAAGATGGTAAAAATTTGACAGACGTAACGTCATTTGCAAATACTTGATTTCAGTACCACATTTGGTTAGGGACCCACCCGCAAGTCTAAATTCAAAAAGGCAGACGAAAATTCCGTTGCTAACACCGTAGCAGACAAGCTTAAAATCTTGAAATTTGTATGAAAAAGGTGGATTAAGACATAAACATCCTACGCAACTCTTTATCCGAACAACATTTTTTTCAGGACACTCCCGTAAGTGTCAGCATAAAAAAAGAATCTAAAATATAAAAAACCCTTAAAAACAAAATCATTCAAATCATCGGAAGCTATATATGAAGACACTGAAGGGCTTAAATAATAAATAAAAATAATACCTAAAAAAAAAAGAGATATTTTAGACCATAATTAAAATTAATTATGGACGTGTCATGAAGTGAAACCCCTTACCCAATTCAGGCCGACGATGGTGTCATCCTAGAACATCGTGGCGTCGATCAGAGGCCGACGAGTGTGTATTTTTGGCTAAGTCATGGGTCGAGTCATAGGAGGTACATAGGAGTAATTGGAACCCTATACCTACCCGACTACAGATTAACGCAAAGCATCACGAATCCAACCGTGGCTATTGCTGTTTATGTTGTTGTCTTGAGACGTAAGAGTAAGCCAAAACGTTTCCCGACTTATCGCAAGTATGCGGCTAATTGGGCAGGAGGCGCACGCTAGCAACATGCACTGTCCGAAACCAGTTCTATGCTCATGAAATGTCAAGTAGATCTGTTGGGGGTATAGATGCACTATGCCCAACCAGGGCGACACATAGTGTATTGTTGCAACGACCCCTCCGACGGCAACAAACCACCCCCCCCCCCCCCTCCCGTGATGGCGCGACAACATCTCTTGCATTACTACGTCTTGTTAACGTTGCGGTAGCATATATTTTTCAGATGGTGCACTTGCTAGTACCTCCTATTCGCGCCGTCTTTATACCCAACATACCAAGTGAACAGTAAGTAAGAGTCACTAACGAATTGCTTTAGCGAACAATATCTCCACTAACTAGTTCACTAATGACTCGCAGGTGATAACACTATCCCTCTAAATTTTCATTCGCGACGAATCGGGTCACTAGCGAATCAAGAGACCTTTACCCTTAACGAATACATAAAGATTTATATATTAACCAAAGATTCGCTAGCGGAACGAGAAATAAGATTCGTCGCGAATGAAGTTTAGAGCTAGAGTGTCATGCGCGAGTCAGTCAGTAGTGAATTCTCTAGCGAAGATTAAAGCTATTCGCTAGTGCCTCTTTTACAGTTCACTTGGTACGTTAATATCAAGTATAATATTCGCTTCAGGTGAAGATATAACCTCAAACGATGGATTCTTAGATAAACCAACTTTGAAATTTCAAAACTGTTTCATAGTATTCACTTCTGACTTTCGATTTCAAAACTAAAGTTGCCAGTGGAATACGTGCATCAAGTATTCACTTCACACATCGGAAACTATAAGTATTCATGCGGTACCATCACAGCATACCAAGCGAACCGCCAGTGAATTACCAGCCAGTCACTTTGGCGAGCAAAACCTTCGCTAGCGAAATCACTAACGACTCGCCGGTAATACCTGTGTCATTGGAAATTTTCATTCCAGGCGATTTGATCTTTTTCGAATCAGCAACGAGTCACCCTGAGCGAATATACATATAACCAGTCTATATATTCGCTGAAGCGAAGGTTTCTCGACTCTCCAGTGACCCGGGAAAAAAAATGTCGCCGCGAAAGTAAATTTCGAACGATAGAGTTATTACCTGCGAATCTTTGGTGAAGGTTTTAGCGAAGGTTTTCTTCGTCAAAGTGACTCGCTGGATTTTCGGTTGGCATACAGGGTAGCTATTACCGGCGAGCCGTTGGTAAATGTTTTAGCGAAAGTTTTCTTCGCTGAAGTGACCCACTTTCAGTTCACCTCGCATGGATGCTAACATATTCGCTACACGTGAACAAAAGTGATTCTCTTTAATAGTACGTTTTCATTATACCCAAATTACTTCACTTCGACGATTTTACTTTATTTTGAATTTCATCAACTTATTTTAACACTTACTTACTTCACTGCTTGGTTTATTTCACCGTTTAAACTCTTTAAATGCAGAATTGCAAGTAATAAAACAAATGATTAGCTCGCGTTCCAACTACAGAGATATTTATTATATTTCGTGTTGATACTAATATTATATTTCGGGAGCAAGTTGCTATTCATTTGTTTTATTATAGCAAAACTACAAACCATCGGAAATAAAGTAAACGTAGAAAGTGTTTCCTCAGCTAGCGCAGAACCGAAACATTTGCCGATATGAGCGAATAAAACATTCGCTTTCAGCGAAGGTTTTCAACACATAAGGGGGATTCACGCTCAGTGTCGTAAATGACGTAAACATCGCATTCGTCGAAAACTTCTGCCATCTCCATAGTAAAATGACAGAAGTTTACAACTTTACGAAAAATGCGACGCTTACGACGTGAGCCTAAATCCCCCTAATGTATCGTTTGTTTTGCCGTTTCAAGAAATCCTTGCGTACCTTCGCTCTTAGTGAGATCCAAGCGAGGAATTTTTATTTGAAAGGAATATAAAACATAGGCATATTCAAAACTTTCGCTTATACATATGTACTTTAATGGTTCTATAGCGAGTCGCAGACCCTCGCAAATGAAAATCCTACGTTGGTTCGCTTTTTTTCGGAATAAGTGAATAAAATGAGTTCGCTATTACTCGCGTTTTGGTGAAGGTTCGCTTACTGGTATGCGGTTTATCGGAAACACAAAATCACCTTTGCTTTAACCGGATGAAATATTCACCTTTGGCAAAGATTTGCGACATTTTATCGTTTTTCTTCAAGTATTAAATCTTCGTGTACCTTCGCTTCTTGCGAGTTTCTAGCGAAGAATTTTAAATTAAAATTTAGACAAAAGAATCATAATGTGAACACCTTCGCTTTGGTGGCTTTCTAATGAACCACATACCCTCGCTAGAATGAAAATCGCATTTTTCTTCGCTGTTCCCTACTACGAGCGAATGATTTAAGATTCGCTATCTTTTCTTGGCGATCGTTTGCTACGTGGTATGCTGGGTACCCAGCATACATTCTGCCAACCCGAACGTTTGCGGTTAAAATTTTGGCTGGGATAATAAAAAATCAGTTCTTCCACTCACAAAAGACAATACACCAAAACCAGAACTTCATTATTTTTAATAAAGAATATCATAAATAAAGTATTTATCCATATATCACAAATTAGTAATTTAGAAGCATAGTCGTAGCGTATCCAGCACGTAATCCACCACAAAATTACACTGTTACGTAGATCATCCCGTCGCAAGTGTACAGACAGCACCAGATCATTTTATACTAATCACACAATTTTTACCTACAAAATGCCGAATGCGTATGATACACCTAATGTATTAATTGCTTTCTATATTTTGCTTTTTTTTCTTTCTGTTTCTTTTTCGGTCCCGTTCTTTTTATCTTTTAGTAATCTTTATCATACTTATAGTAACAATACGTTGCTTGTACCGGGTAGTAGCCATTCGGGCTATCTGCTCCTATCACCAAGTCATCGTGGTATCTCGTATCCGCCGCCAAGTCCAACAAGGTAAATATTGAATCAATTTGTATCTTTAAAGCTTTTAAGTGTTATCTTCTTGTTTTTTGCATTGTTTTTTTTTCATTAGAACAAATAAGGAATATTTAAAAAGTGTCACGAGTAGATTATGTATGAATTTGGGGTTGGTTAAATTTCCTGCTGTATCGAAGGTTATAGATTGCAGGGTCATAGTAATACTAGAGGGTGAAAGTGTTAATTTTGGTTAAGTGCTAAACATGTTACATAGCTAATATTGGTAAGCAAATAAAAACGGCCATGTGTAACTGCTGGAACTGCTTCGGGCGACCGGTAGCGCAGTGCGTTGAGGCACATAAGAAACGCGTTTTTTCTAAGAAGGGAGAAGGAGCTACGACGGCCAAGAGAAGTTCCATTCCGTGTTGATATCCTGCTGCTAGGTTTCTAGAAGGCGAAGTCATTTTACAGTCGTAAACGCCTATAAGACGCAATTTCCTCTCTGCCTTGACCATCGAAACGGCAAGCAGGGCGGGAAACGTCACGAGCCGGAGTTGCTAAGAAAAAAAAAGGCCAGTAAAGGTCAGTGCCTACGCGAAAAGGTGGAAAACTTTCGAAAAACCCGGATTGGAGATCTGAGTTAGACTCTTAATTCCGGATATTGCAAACGGTGTCTTTTTGTCGTATTTCCCACGATGAAAAAGTATCCTTAGACAAAACAACATAGGCACCCCACCTATCCCCAATAGGAATAGAAAATTGTAATGGATGGCTTTGTGGGCATCCAAAGATGCCCGTGAGGACCGAGCCTAGCGAGGTAGCATAATGACCGGGAAGGTCGGACCATACCACCGGCCAAGAAAAAGGCCCCTCAACGAGCTAAGCAGCAGTCTTTGCTTGGTGTAGCTCAGTTTGGGAGACTTGGGCGGAGTTTTTGCCGCTCGTTGCATCTGTTCTTTAAAGATAACATACACAAGGGAGGCGATAAGGATGGACCGGTTGGCGGACGGCTCAGAAACCCTCGCGCTCGCATTAGGGTCCGAGTGTAATGGAACCCTCGGCCACTGGTTTCGTACCACCGACAGATCAGTACTCGTCAGGTGATCTGTCAGATCTGTCGGTGAAAGCAGCACGACCAGAATATGGTTCATTGCAAAATCCTACCCTACACGGATAAGGTACTCAGGAAAGGTTGGATGCGGATTTGAGAAAAAAAAAGAGCAAAACAAAATCTGGGCAGAGTCTGTAATGACTGACTGAGGATGCAACCTCAAAAGTTAACAAAATCCGGCAGTGGGACCGCTTGTTGGACTTCGAGATTAAATGAGGTCCTTAGATGTCCGAAATCAATCCTAACGATACATTTTTGGGTCCCACGTTGAGTGCCATTTGTTACGACAAAACGGAGCATGTTAACCGCGTTTAATGCAACGGTAAATGAAGTGATTGTCAGGTTTATGAATTACATTTCATATCTGATAATTGAATACAGGGTGAATGCCGTAGTTAGTGATCATTTGGTTTTTTCTATAGATATATCAGTTGCAACTATTTCGGACTAAGTCTAAGATTAGGAATTCAATTCGAAAGTAATATGCCAAAAATAGCGTGTCTTTTCTAGGCACTTGATTTTTTCTTTTGTTATTTCGTTCCTGGTCGCACTGTACACGAGGCCAAAAGTGAAATATGCGACGTTTACATTTCCGTTGCAAATATGCATTTTTTGGATACAGAGAATAGGCTAGGTTGCTCTAGTCTGTTCTCCTAACTTACTCCGGATGTATGGTCACCCACCTAACGCCCCACATTAGGCGCCATTCGTAACCAATTTCAGACTTGACTTTGCTTCAAGTGTAGACGGGGATGGAGACTTCGGTCGTTCATATGCCAGACACCTAAGTGTCAAAACCTCATCAGTAGTGACTCAGGCAGACGCGTGAGTTTTTCTTGTAACGATGAGCGAGGCAGTTTTTGACAATATAATACCAGGCCTACACTACCGATTAGCCGACCTAGCTACTTATCACGCGTCACACCTGGTCACTACTGAGGACGTTTCGACACTTAGGTGTCTGGCATTTTCTGAACGACCGAAGCCTCCGCCCCAGTCCTCACCTGAGGCAAACTCAAGTCTACAACTGGTTATAAATCTTCAACGACTCGTATGAGATCGTGTCTCACAAACTATATTTTTATATTTTCTTTGTTTTTTAAATTATTATTCAATATTTTGTTTTATTTGTGCATTGTGTATTTTTAACTATTTTAATAATTTTTATTGTCAATATTATTCAAAATTTTCCTTACATTAAAAAAGAAAGTTAATCTAATCTAAACCACTCTTTAAATTTTTGTAGAGCTACCCTACGTCGTGGTTTCGCCTTCTCGTCGTCCATTAAAAATCCGCCTTTGGTAAAAACTCGCAATATAACATCACAAAATAGTTTTGGATTTCCGGCTACAACAGTAGCAAGTAGTACGCCCTCACAGTCACCAGCGTCCCAGCACAATGTTTCATCACCAACTGTCCAGCAACAGCCCCATCCGCAGCAGCAACAACAATTGTTACTTAAATCGCCATCTAGCAACAATCTGCAAACAAGTAACGAGAGTAATGTTTGATTCAGCCGATCCTTACCGAGTATTATTGTGTATTCCTGAAGATCAACTTATTCATAGAATTGATGACAAGACCTAAACATTTTTTTACGTAGTTTTCAAAGTTGTTAACATTTTTTAGTGAGTACTTTTATGGTGCTTAATATTTTATTTTAGTTTTTAAGTTTTAACGTTAACGAGTACTTTGGTCGTTCCTATGAAGGATATGCAGGACGAACTGCCAATTGTGAAGGGATCCATTTTTAGTTTGATTGTTAAGTACAAAGCTATTTTGGTGGTCCTTTGATTGCCGTGATTTCCGCCACATTAGGAGAGTGCTGTAGGCAAGTGACTAGTACGTTGGCAGCTAAACCAAGCTAATAGCCCCCATATACGATTCAATCCGTCGTCAGATCGATTACACAGTGTATGTGACTATCGTTGACAATTTTTTTGACAGTTCCATATAATTTCGATCGTCAGATATTTTGTGGCGATCCATCGTCAGATCGATCTGACGACGGATCGCACCGTCTATGGCAGGTCTAAGCACAAAATAAGGTATATTCGTCTTTCACCGGGTCCACGATGAAAGACGAATATACCTTATCGAGTCTTGGCTAACAATAATAGCGTATAGAGCGAGCGAAGCAAGTGTTTTAGCGCGCATACTGAGGGCTGCAATCCCTGAAGCCGCGTCACTAGCGGAGTCCACGCAAGGGGAGAGTGCGAAATCATCTCAATTTCAAGCCCGCCTTTGGTCGAAGACACGAACCACTATGCGTCGCCCGGTCGAGACTTGAACTCCGAGCTCTAGATTAGTATCATAAAGCGGTGACCGAACGACCACGGCCACCGAGCGCGATAAACGATAAGATATTACTTAAATCGTGTACTTATATGAATTAATGGTTAGTACGAGATCCCATCATGTTTTTAGATTAAAATATTACTCAAATTTTAACTACGTAATTTTTTATATACTAACTATAGTATTCAGATACCTAGCAAGTATACCAAAGAATGGAACGACCAATTATAGAGATTAATACTTAGATTCCGTGCAATATACGTTTAATTTTATTCAGTCAAACACTTTTGAAAACATCCAAGGAGTACTTGTAGAGAAGACCAGAAAACAGGATAGAACACATTATGTGGTATCGTGGTTATGCTCGGTATTGGTGATGACTGAAGCAAAACTTGCCAGAGCTCAACTAGCAAAAAACCTCGTGACAAAATTTTATTTTGGTGATGATTGTAATTTCAGTTGCTGCTAGAATACCTAGATCCAACCGGAGGCGTTCAGAAAGTAAAGCGGCTCCCCAATCCTCATCCATGACACATACCCTAGGTTGTCAAGAAAAGTCTTGCCCAATGTACGAAGTTTGCTCCTAACAAAGGCCCGGGCAATCACAAAGGAAGTGAGTGAGAGTTTCTATCTTAACATAATCGGCAATGAGAATTGTACGGGATACCTAGCCTAATTGCGTGATCCTGATCCCCAATAGGCCCATGTCCCATAATGATCGCCGCGAGCCTGACGACATATCTACGTGATTTGGTCGTAAGCTCAGATGTTTTCTTCTTGTCAGAAGGGGGCCATATCTTCCTCGATACAATGCAAGTGGACAGATTGGTTACCGCAACATTAAGATAGCGAGAAGAGTATATAAACAAATAAACAGGTTCCAGATAACTTTCTAGGGTGGCGCCCTCCTGGCCAGCTAGCCAACATTTTCGTTGCCCTCAATGTTCATGTGACCAGGAACCCAGAGCCGGGTATTATTGAGCCGTCTGCCAAGGCAGGTTAACTCCTCCGCCCCGCCACATCGCTCGACAAGCTTGGAGGATGTACTTCCCAAATTCAGTACCTTGATAGTGGGTTGGCTGTCTGAGCAGATGGGTATGCTGTATATCTCTGAGAAAGTGACATGCTTTCATAATTATGACCATTTCCGCCAGAAAAATGTTAGCATGACCTGGAAGATATTCAGCGCATTAGAAAAGATCCTTGCACCGAAGCCGTCAGTGGGAACTGAAATGTCAAAGCCCTGCACCACCTGGCCTCCCCTCCATGTAGCCCTAGTGGGGAATTTGGTAGAGAAATTTCTCCCAAACCTCAGTTTTCGGTACGGTTTTTACCTTAGCCACATCTCGTGGCAACTGGTTTAGAATGTGGCTAGGGCCGTACGGTTTGGTAGTTCAGTCTTGCGACTATTTGAACTTGGCTGCACTGCCCGCCGCCAGTTGTTTGACAAAAAGTTCGATTGGTAGAAGATTTCAGGATCACGTTTAGTGCATCCCTCGTGCATAGATAGATAGATAAAGGAGGTGGAACCACAAGCACTGCGACCTTGAGGTCTATTGTGCTATTGCCCTTTTTATCGAGAAGCAGGCTAAATCAAAAGATTCAGCCGACTCTTCTAGACTAATTGACTGATCTGGCAAGGTTTTATAGAAGAGATGTCCTCGGCAAAGGGAAATGTTATGCCGAAGCATTTGGTAAGTCTTTGATCAAGCCTTTCGCACTCGTAAATGATGTGCTGTGAGGTTTCATTATCGGCCTCGCAAAATCGGCAGCTAGCGTCTGATCGAATATACGTGGTTCACTCAGGCGCGAGTGTCCCGTTAAAATTCCACAAATTATTCTCACCCTCTTCTTGCTCAACCGAAGCAATTCCAAGGTACGAACGCGTGAGTGGCCAGAAATAAACAGTTTGCCTGCCTTAGGCCTAGGAAGACCTCCCATTTGGATGAAGCACGAGTGTTCTCCCAGTCTCTTATGTGGTTTCTGCAGTAGCAGAGTGGTATCCCGAAAAACGGCTCTGGGCTATAGATGGGGACGACGGAGGCTCTGTTTGCTAGCCTATCTGCTAGCTCATTGCCCTCCATGCCCTTGGGCATGCTCGCATGGCACGTGTAGTACCAAGACATGTCGTTCTTTGCACCATGCCAAGTTTTGCTACATTGTATTTTTTAGCAAGCGACCCATGTGTTCGAATCGGACGGACTGTGTACATCCAAAGAATCATATTTAGCTTAAGGCCGCACCTTTTTCCGAAGCTTTTCCTACAGGTATAGAAAGCCTTGCAGGATTTCTTCACCCATTCGTCAACGTTTAACTTCCAGCTGAGCTTCGTGTTTAAAACTACACCTAAATACCGTTAGGTTTAGGGAGGGTAAAGTGCGGTACTTTGGTTTTTGTGGTAAATAACATCAGTTCAATCTTAGTTGGGTTGATGCTCAGCCCACAGCTTGTGGTTCAGGCGTACACCATAACCAGGGCCCTTTTCACGATCTGACTTATCCCGGAGAGGTACATCTCGGACAAAACGATTGCCACGTCATCCGTGTACACAACCACTTTAACCCCTTCTATGTCAATCCTTGCTAAGATTTTATTGATGACAACTTGCAAGAGAAGCAGGGAGATGACGCGTCCCTGAGGTGGGTGTTTCCTAAGTCCGCATTAATTATTCTAGAAGTTAGCACATCATGGTTATAGTAAGTGCAAATGTTTATTTTAGTTTCGCGATAATCTTACCGGCTGGCCGCTTGTTGCTGTGTGATTTACTTGAAGGATTAGGATGGTGGTTTCGTACTATAAACAGAAAATTCTAAGCCGAGGCTAAAATATACTATTTACATTCTTACTTTAAAAGTACTCTTTATTTTGCATATTTACTTCGAACCAATCCAGCACAATGCTATATGTAGTACGTATTTTCGAATTCGCAGCAAATAAACCGCGTTGATGCGAGGGTGTACTACATGTACTATACATGTGTGCGTGAGGAACGAAACTTAAAAATGAAACAGAGAGACAGAAATATTTTTTAACCAAAGCACTTGTCATCGCTACTAAAGATATTTAATAAACAAAAACTGTTGATAATTTATGTAGCAAACTAATATTGTAAATTTATAAATGTAAATACAATTCAATTTAATATTATTTATTTAGAGTACTAAAATCCAATAATAATATTGTCAGTATGAACTAATGACATATAAGAGATTTGAACATTTTCTACTAATTGTACAAAGCTTAAAAGTATAACGTTATTCGATAAAGTGAAGTTTTTTTTTCGACAAACCACAAAAAAATACAAATTTTGCAAATAAAGAAGTTTTTTGTCGATAAAAATAATGTCAACTTTTTAAATTCACAAAAAAAGCGACTCAACTGTTTGTTATTTTATGTTTTTATTATTTGTTGTGGTTTTGTTTCTAATAAACTGTCAAAAAGTGTACGCATAGCAGCGAGCAAATATTGTAAATTTTTTTAATAGTACCAGTACAAAAGCGCTCTTTTCTTCAAAATTAAGCTAAAAGACAAAAAATCGCCCAATTTATTGTATTTGATTCTAATCTTTATTCTAATTATTTTGAATTTTCGGAAAATAAATTAATATAAATATTTTTTCAGTTTGATGTTTTTATTTGGATTTTTATACTCGACTACAATAATTTCGAAAAATTTTAGCAGTTTACTTGAAGCCTGGAAAGCGTTCACGTAAACTGCTTCAGTTTTTCATGTGCATGAATTTGCGAATAAAATGATTTTCTTGTTTTTTTTTCCTAAACAAGTAAATGAATTTTGAAATTTCTTAGCTTATAAAAATATTTTTTATTTTGTTGAAATATTTTTTGGGAAAAAAAAAATAATTCTTTTTTTTCTATATTATAACACGTTTACTGTTTGTTGGTTTAAGTGACGGCAACCTTCAAATGGGGAACACCTAATTAGCGGTGGTGTGCGTCATTTTTATGCCAGAATCTTCGTAAGAGTAAAAACCGCTGAAATTAGGTCTGTCTATGGGGTTAATCGGGACACTTCTAGTGTCTACGTAGTAAGTATATCACAGTCTCCTTCTCCGAACTATCCTTGCAACTTCAACAGTGCTAGTTGTAGGGGACACACAATCTGCCCGCGTGCTCTCCCACTGGCCAGTGGCTAGTCGTGGCCGTGACAATTCTGGTCAACTCTGGACGGGTCCTATACAGAAGGGCATTAGTTGTTTGTGTATGGTCATATTTTCCAGGAGGTAATGCACGTTCTTAGTACTACTTTGCCTTAACCCCTGGTGGGGCATGGAGCGTTAGCCACTCCTGAACGCGGCAATGGGGCACAACTCCCCAAACGACTTTCCCTGTGCCTTATACTACAATCCCACAGATCGACGCCATGTGATTTTCGGACCCCCTCTCGGTCGGCCTTGATTGGGAATGGAGTTCCATTTCATGGAAATGAAGTTATCATCACCGCAATATGTAACCTATCCACTGCCATTTTCGCTTTCTTATCATTTCGTCGATTGGCATCTGACCCATGCACCAATATAGCTCTTAATTCGATATTGTTTCGGGCCAGACATTTTTTAGAATTCGACGAAGACATGAGTTGACGAAAGCTAACAACTTTCCATGTACTGCTCCCATACAAAAGGAGACGAGCGATGTCCTGCCCTGTACCACCATATTTCGCGCCGTCATGTGTTGCCTTAGTAATAGCCACAAGCTTCTCAGGGATGCCTCTCCTGCGCAAGGCCGCCCATATAGAATCCCGGTTCACACTATCGAAAGCTTTTTCGACATCGATTAAAAGCAAGTGAAGCGGAGAATCGTATTCAGCGCACTGCTCAATGATGATTTGCAATGTGTTAATTTGATCGGCACAGGAGAATCCGGATCAAAAACCAGCCTGCTCTTCACCAATTGTCCTTTATAAGTGGGCCTTTAATCTTTCCAGGACGATTTTAGCTATTGTCTTGGCAAAGGCAATGAGCACACAAATGCCTTTCCAATTATTACAGTCTGTGAGGCTACCCTTCTTCGGAAGTTTGATGATCAAACCTTTATGTATTCCGCTCTGGACTCCATATAGTTGTTCGTAGGAGTCTTTCGCCAAAACATTGTCGGGTTCGGTTGGAGCATAACAATGTATAATTTTGATGTTTCCCATTTTGGTCCGGAACCGGGCAGTCATGGTTCTGTCGGGGACCGGATCCCAGGATAAGAGACAGCTTCATTAGTCTGTGGTTAAAAAAAAGCCCTACTCCTGATTCACGACCACTACCATTAGCTTTACCGGAGTTCAACAAATTCAACTCCTAAGACGTTTCATTTAAACCGCTGAAATTCGCTTTCTAATTGAAAAAATCCTGTGCGTTCTGGGAACCTTCTGATCCAAAAGAGTACGCACATTATAGAAACCAATCTTTGTCATTGAACTATAGCCAAAAGTCGTAACCGGTGAGTCAGTCCTTATCCGAGGCATAGTTGATGTTTCGTTAGCATATTTAAGTTTTCGGATGGCCGTGGCATTACTTTTACGCCCCACACCACATTTGGTTCTTTTTAGAATGCTTTCTGCTTTCATTTTGAGGATTCTGAAACAAATTCAAAATGTTTTTTAAACGGTTCAAATCTTGGCAAAAATAAAAACGTATGTAACTGTAACATGTTTGGTATATTCCTATTAACCCTGCCGACGCATCGGGGTTCTCGTCTTGGGTAATAGTGACTTAGCCGCTGTACCTACCCCAATAAGCGTTCCGTGTTAGTAAACTGAAGGTAGCAACCCCTTAAACAGCGGAGCTCGTGTAGCGGGGGCAACTCACGCAAAGATAATGCGAAATTATCTCAGCTTGAAACCCACTATTGGTCAAAGACCGAAACCACTATGCCTCGCCCGGTCAGCTATGAATGTTTTACATGTTTGTATTATGCCTAACTCCAACAGAATAATATTGAGAAACTGAGTATTGTCAAAATTTTGTTTTTATTTTTTTTATTCTTCTTTTATTTTTTTAAAATAACAGTCCCATAGTGTAATATGACCAAAAACAATGAAGAACTATTTATCTTATGTATTTAACGAGATATGGCTCGAACATTTCATAAAAAGCGTAAAATAATTTCTAAAATAATTAACTGTTTGAAGGTAACAAAATAAGGATCAAAAATTTTTGTAAAAAAAAAAATGGAGAATTGAAAAATTTAATGAAAAGTGAAAAGTGAAAATTTTAATGTCTCCCAATGTATATAAATAATTGAAAATGTACATAATAAAGATAAATGCGAATTTAAACCAAAGAAAATACAAAAGGCTTTTGAAAAGAATGTAGTTTATAGGAAATACAAATAAATAAAAACAAAATGAAGTCAAAGCTTTTGAAACGTTATACACAAACAAACGGATCACAATAAAAAAAACAATTAATGAAAAATCAATTAAATGATCAAAATAGATTTAGACAGTTAACCCTGAAAAATTTTTGGAAAATTTTTCGAAGGCAACACAACAGACAAAATCCATGCAGCACTGAGTCCAATAATGTGTATCATATTTTTCAGTACTGAATTCAACGAAGAATTCTGAAACAGATATTTTGTCCATCAATTCACCACCTCCCTCTATAATTTTCTTAATTACTTGAAACTAAAATAGAAAAAATTAGATACCAAAATAGATGAATACCATCATGCACGAAACCGCGTTAAATTTGGATGCGTGATAAAAATTCTGTTAACTACGCAGACACAATCATGTTTCATGCCAGAACACATCCAGTTGCATATTTTTAGTCTTAAAGTATTCTCGTAAACACTAATAAAGTCAATCATTACAACACAGCCTCATATTTTATGACGATTATTTCAATTTGAATGTCACTAGTAGCCGTTATTCTTAGCTGACTTACTTTATTCTAGGAAAAATGTGCAATTACACTGCTCTACAAACAAAATGAAGCACCAAATTTGTTTCGTGCTGAAGAGAACAAGAAAGGCAAGATGATACTCTTTGTTACCAGTATGGGAAGCGGGAAAGGGAGCACAAATTTTGAAAAGTAGATTTCTTATATGTATAAAAGTAAATTCGAGTAAATTTATTTACACAGGACCAAAAAAATACGATTGGACTTACTGCTTTCGATCGAAAAACCGTCTTTAGTGCTATTTCAAGTTAATTTTCTTTTAGGTTTGCTGCTGTTTCGCTAGCTATGAACCTCCCTCTTGCATTTCTATGCTTTGTTAGTATTTCGGCAGCATATCTACTTTTCGGACGTGCAGTTGCTAGCATACAGCTCCTGTCAGTGTCGTCTTTATACTGACAAGCTCGGAGCGCAGTGATTCTACCCACAAGCAGTTTTTTTTCACGCAAAGGATCGAATCTCCATTCTCTAGATTGTAGAGCGGTGACCGAACGAACATAGCCACCAAGCGTTTGCCATCCAACCATTAAAATAACCTCCAAAAAATCGAAACAACCCCGGAACCAATATATAACACAAAGCAATACTAGAATAAAAAAAAACAAATACTCTACAGAAATAATTCTGTTATTTATTGTTGAGTATCACAAAATATTTTCGAACGGAGGGAAACAAAAGATTTTATAAAAACTAAATACTATACCAAGAAACTATATACTGGAAATAGTACCAACAAATCACCCATTTTATTGTAAATTGTAGTGGACGGACCAGCAGTTTAAGGCTTAGGCTGCCCGCAAATTTTCTTCAACAAGTCTTTCGTGGCGTAAAGATGTGAGCGTTGTTCAGCGATCCAACATGCGGGCAGCCTTAGAAGAAATTAATTTCATTATTATCACACATAGCGCTTTTGATACAAGTTGTTTGGAATAAAATGAAGTTTTTCACTACCAGCTCAATGAAACAAGATTGAGTTGGCAATGCACTTTATTAAAAAATGATCAGCATAAAGCCTATCGCACTCAACTTAAAGTTAGAAACTTCTATTTTGATTTTGACTTTAACTTTAATTAAATCAATTAGTTTAAAACAAAGCAAGCACAATAGATTGAAACAACCGAAAAGTCATAGTAGATTCGTGTTATACGAGTACATAGACATTTAGGCCTCCCGCATCTAATATGCGGGAAGCCTAAATATAAATAAATCGGGTTCGCGTGTTTTTTGCCAACGTGTAACATCTTTGCCTTTTTTTCTAGAAAAGAGGCTTACTTTGTTCATGCGAAACTGAAACTCTGTCAGTCTGACAATTATTCGGCTGTTCTCGTATCACCAATATTGTGTTAAATATGGTATGCTTAAACATAAAATTATGTAAGAAATGTATGCCGATATTTGTCCTCCTATTATCCAGCCGTTTGTTTTACTAATTACTAGTGCAAAGAACAACAATCAGCATAATTTGATGATACGATTAAGTATATCCGAGTATTTATCAAATTGACAGAGTCGCATTTTTTCTAAAGGTAGGTAGGTAGATGGGCTGCTGTGACAGAACGCAGCTCACTTAGACCTCAAATAGGTCCGTTGTGATACCACTAACACACATTCTCTCTCAATATTTCTTATAGTTAGAAGCATCCAGAGCCAACAATAAAACTCTGGAGTTTTCCAACATCCGTGCTTTCTAGCTCTTCCAAGTCAGTGAAGAAGTAGGATCCAAGTAACGACCTCCTTCTAACTGCAAAAGCTAGACAGGAGCAGAGAAGGTGGAAACTACTTTCCTCCTCGTTCGCGTCCCCACAGCTCCTGCAAAAGTCATTGTAGGGAAATCGAAGTCGCCTGACATGTTCCCCAATGAGACAATGCCCAGTGATAACACCCACCACCGAGCTAATATGCCTTCTGTTTAGCGACAGTAAATTTTCAGATCGGGTAGCGTCCAGTATGGGTCACAGCGATCGAGTTGTGGGGCAGGTATTGCTTTGTTAATCGCCTCAGATTTGACAATCAGTTTGCAAAAAGCAATGGGAGGATAGATATCACCATATAGTTGGGGTACCCCATTCAAACAGTCCAGTCTGGCAAGCTCATCAGCCTGACAGTTACCTTCTAGGCCACTGTGGCCAGGGACCCAGCACAGGACAATGTTAAAATAGCTCCCCAATTCAGAGAGGGATGATCGACAATAATCCACAGTCTTAGATGTACACTAGACTGAATCCAGCCATCTGATTGCAGCCTGGCTGTCCGTATAGATGACAATGTCTCTACCAGCTATAACATGTCGTCCTAAAAAGATAAGAGCTTCCGAAATCGCCGTGATCTCCGCCTGCAAAACACTACAGTGAGATAGTAGACGGAAAGTCAGGCTTAGATTTAACCTGTCGCAATAGACACCCTACCCCTCCGTCTGTTTTGGATCCGTCCGTATAGGTATATGCCGATAGAGTCAACAATTGGAAACTCGCCTTCCTTCCACTGATCCCGACTTGGGATGACGGATGTGAAGCTCTTGCTGAACAGATGTTTAGGAGCAGAATAGTCAGTTGCTGTAGGAATATCCAAACCGTTTAAAATCGATGAGTGGCCGAAGGCAGACGAGATCCACAGTCCCGTTTCACGAAGGCGTATGGCAGTGATTGCAGCAGTTTGTTCGCCCATGATATCCAGAGGAAGCAGGTTGAGCAGCACGTCCAAGGCTGCAGACGGAGTTGACCTCAGTGCTCCGCTAATGAGGACGCATGCTAGTCTTTGGACCTTGCTAAGCAGGCTGCAATTGGCTGCAATATGAAGGGTTTTCCACCAAACCACAATACCATAAATGGGGCGTACACCAGAAACGTAAAGCCAGTGTACAACATTTGGTTGCAGACCCCAGCTTCTACCTCTGGCTCTCCTGCAGGAGTACATAGCAATAGTAGCCTTTTTCACTCGTTCCTGGATATTGTGTTTCCAACCCAACCTTTTGTCGAGAATGAGCCCGAGAAATTTTGCCGTTTCCGAAAAAACCAATCTAGTCCCTCCCAACTGTGGGGGCACGATAGAAGGTACCTTGTACCTCCTAGTAAAAAGAACAAGTTCAGAATTACTCGGATTAACTTTTAAGCCACAGGAATTGGCCCAATTTGTAAGTAGAGAGAGGGCATTCTGAAGCACCTCACTGAGAACGCTTGGGAACTTACCCGAAATAGCAATGGCAACATCATCCGCATAAGCTATCACCCTGCAGCCCAGTCTTTCCAAGTCAAGAAGCAGCGAGTTAACCACTAAGTTCCCAAGAAGTGGGGATAAAACGCCGCCTTGCGGAGTGCCCCGAATTACTCGTCTATGTTCCGATGACGAGCCCAGGCTAGTGTGAACAACCCTCGATGTCAATAAAAGGTTGACAAGTTCGCAGAGTGACTTGCTCACATGCAACCCAGAAAGCGCGTTGATGATAGCTTCGGGTTTGACGTAGCTAAATGCGCCCTCAATGTCCAGGAACACGACCATGGTATATTCCTTGTAGTTAAAAGATTTCTCGATGTAGCCTACTAAAGAGTGCAAAGCTGAATCCACTGATCTACCTTTACAGTAGGCATGTTGGGATGTAGATAAGAACCGAGAAGGAATACTACTCCGTAGATAAAAATCAATCAGCCTCTCAAACATCTTCAGCAGATTAGATGACAGGCTGATAGGTCTAAAGTCATTGGTGGCGTGCGTGCGAGCTTTTACCCGCTTTCGGGATAAAAGTCACGTTCAGTTCAGTCCAAATACGTGGGATATAGACCAGCTCCAAATATGCCCTGAAAATGGCTTCGATCCACGGGGATATAATATCAGATTTTTTTCTAAAAAAAAAAAGCAAAAAACTCGACTCATTTGACAAAAAACACGCGATCGCGATGTAAGCTTTAAATATTTTAATTTGGCTATAGTCCATTTTTAAAGAGAAAAACTAATACAATGAATTATCGACCATTCATCGAGATGTGTATGTACTGAAAATAGAAATATTAAACATAAATTAGAATCAAAAAATAATTAAAAAAATTTAAAAACAAAATCTTTGGAAATGTTTGTAAGCTATTTGACAAATCAAAAAAAAAGGATTGTGACTATATTTTCCTGCGAAAAATCGAGTAGAAATTTATGAAACTATTTTTTCTTGAAATATTTCAAATCATCTCAATAAATATATTTACGTGTTGTAAGTAAAAAAAAATTGTAAACCTAAAATGAAATATATTATATTACTCGAAAAAAAAAAAACAATAAAATAAAACTTTGTGTAATTTAAAAGAAAATCAAATAATTTTGTGACTGACGTCGGAAACGAATCAAAGAAAAACGATATTTTGAAAATAATAAAAAGAACGAAAGAAAAAATTGTGGAATTTGATAAACGAAAAAAAAAACGAAAAGATTTTTTTATCTAATAAGTCGATATGTTTTACATATTGCAAACCATAAAGTTAATTGTAGTAATGAGAAGGACGTGGCATTCTAGAGAAATATCTATTTCAAATATGTATATGATTTTGACTATATATATATATATTTAAAAAGAGAAAATTAGACATTATACGATTATATATTTATAGAAAATACTAACAAAAACATTCAAATGGAATGCATGATGGCCTAATAAAACACTTTTTTCCCGTAGAATTTAAAATAGCTAAAGAGAGTATTTATTATAAATAATAATAATAAGTGAAATAATAAAATAGAAAATAGAAATCAAATTTATGTAGATTGAATGAAACGTAGAGGTTAATAAACATAAAAAAAACATAAAACCATCAAAATATTACCTAATCTATAGACAGGAAAAACTTGAAATAAAAATTTTAATAAAAAAAAGTAGATAAAAGCAAAAACAATTAAAAAAGAAAAACATCGCTAAAATTATAGGTAAAAAAAAGTCCGTAATAAAAATTTTGTCCTAAACCTTAAAATAAAAAGAAAGTAAAATCTACAAAAGGCTTATGACTATTCTTATTTGGTTTTTTACATAAAAATCCTAAAAGTCAACAAATAATAAATTTGCAGTAAATAAAATACATTTTAGTTGAAATATCGAATTGATGCTTCCGACAAAAATCATCCATTGGAAATATTATAAACAGTATTTTTTTTTATATACAAGTTGCTAATCGCCTCTTTTTCTTAAAAATTAAGATGGATCAAAAATAAACGATCAATTGAATATCACAAATAAAATGATTTTGAAAAATTAAAACTAATTTGAAAAGATTGAATTGAAAAGAAAATAACTTAATAACTTAATATAATAAGTCTTTGACTGTAAACATTTTTGAAGAAACCAAAGAAGAAGAAAAAAGTTAAATATTTGAAAATACAAAACATGAAGATTACAGACAATCTATTGAAAAGTTGTTTTTTATTTGCGTGTACCCCCTCCTCCTTTTACACTCCCTTTGAGCTCTTAAAGAGAAGAACGGTTGACACTGTGAGAATACGGGAAAAGTAGATCCCCCGGAAGTTAGCACCCCAAGTTTGGAAAAGCTTTTTTAAGAGTTCTCTGCTTTTTAGCAGTATTTCTAGAATTCTCGAGGGGGTGCGGCGATAGTTCTAGGGTTTTAATAGTTTTTTAATAATTAAATTTCGGGGTGCCAACCTCACGCAAAAATTTTTATCGTGCTTAAAATCGAAGCATAATAAAGAGTCATAGGCGCCAACTATGGGGGGTAGGCACTTTTTGCCCCCTCAATCCAAATATTGGGGGGGGGGGGGGGCGACGCCCCTCCAAATTTCAGGCACAAATATTGTTTCGCAAGATCCTCACTCGACTTCTTCGTTCAAACAATCAAACACGTACATATTTAGCAATGACAAATAGGGAAGGAAGGAGCTTCTACGGATATATATATGGCCCACGAAAATTGTAACACTGAATACTGTGCTTTAAGTTGCGTTTTGCTAGGCACCACTATGCGTCAATCGCAGGCGACAATCAAAAAGATTCGTACAAATAGTGTTCCGTGCTCTATAGTTGATCGCTAATCGCGAATAATGTGCGTCGATCGTGTGCCTAACAGTAAGGTACCTTTAAAAATGCTTGACAGTCGTCAATCCCCCGGGCCCCGGATCATGAGAACCCGTTTGATAATAGCCTGAACCATATGAGATATTAAAACTCGTCGTTCAATTTTGTTATGATTCCTCAAGATGCTGTCAAAACTTAATGGATCTGGATCAAAAAAGCATTATGGTTCCATTTACAAATGCTTGAAGAATTGCCTTTATTCTTAAAAGCAAACAACAAACGTCATTTCCATGCACGGTCGGGACCGTACAACTCGAGACTTGACGAAAAAATCGGTTTTAAATTGGTTCCCCTCAATCGTGACACCATTTTGATTGACCGTATGAGACTATACATTCGTATCGATATCAAATATTTACCCGCTTTAAGACGTCCACATTCTTAACTAGGGCTATTACGCCGTTCTGTTCGTGGACCCATCATTTTTTTTTAAGTGCAAGGGCTATGCCAATTGTTTATTTTAAGAATGAGTTTGTTTATTGTGAGGATACCATCACAAAAAGTTCACACAACAAGCCAATCTAACAGTCAATTTAAAATGCACGGAAAGTTGTGGTGCCCCCCCCCCCCCCATATTTTCTAACAGTCGGGCCTCTGTAGAAAGCTCTAGAGTTCCTAAATAATTTTAGAGAAAATTCTGCAAAAACAAAAATTTTATAAAAAAAAGGATTTAGGTGTTGCAACCTGACATGTACTTTAACCAATGCAGATTAGTTCCCATTCATCAAATCAAGTTTCAATCTATTTTTTAAAGGAAGAAAACCTCATGCAAGTCAAGAATTCTCAGGTTACGATAACCTACACACCCCACTCACCCCTTCAGTGACTTCATAGGGATGAAAATCTCCAAAAGTAACATGTACCAGTTTGCCGAACTCATCGGAAATTTTAAAATCTTGATATATTTCTACTGCACACTTTAAAGTACCCAAAGACAAGCTCATAAATCAGGGGTGTTGGTATCCTGCATCCCCCATTCATTCCTAAAGTGACGTCAAAATGGTAAAAATTTGAAAAAAGGACTCCTCTCTGGTTTGAAACCGCCAAACTCATCGGAATTTTCAACATCTTCATAAATTTCTGCCGCACTCTCTAAAGGACCAAAGGACAAGCTCAGAACTCTGGAGTCCTGTGTTCTCCATCTCCACTCACCCTTAAAGTGACGCCACAATTTTGAAAATTTGAAAAAAGTACTCCACACTCGTTTTGAAAGCGCCAAATTCACTAGAATTTCCAAAATCTTCAAAAATCTCTACAGCACTCGCTAAAGGACCTAAAGACGAGCTCAGAACTCTGGGGTGCTGGCGTCCTCCTTCTCCTGCTCACCCCTAAAAAGACGTTAGAAAATGAAAATTTGAAAAAAGTACTCCACACTCGTTTTGAAAGCGCCAAATTGACCGGAATTTCCAAAATCTTAATAAATCTCTACAGCACTCACTAAAGGACCTAAAGAAAAGCTCAGAACTCTGGCGTGCTGGTGCCATCCACCCCCCACTCATCCCTAAAGAGATGTCAAAAAAATAAAAATTTGAAAAAAGTACTCCACACTCGCTTTTAAACCGCCAAACTAGGCGGAATTTCCAAAATTTTCATTAATTTCTACGGCACTCTTTAGAGAACCTAAAGACAAACTCGGAACTCCTGTTTCTGGTGTTCGTCATCCCCCCACGCACCCCTAAAGTGACGTCAAAATTATGAAAATTTAAAAAAAGTGCTCCGCACTTACTTTGAATTTCCAAAATCCTCATATCCTCAATAATATGTAGTCCGGATGGCGCAACGGCTAGTACGTTCGCCTTCTATGCACTGGGCCCCGGTTCGATTCCTACTGAATGCGGTAGTTTTCGATAAAAAAGGGGACTTACGTGTCGGACTATGAGCCCACTCTTCTGTTAAATGAGTACCCATTTATGGGGTAAATAACTCGGTTGAGCGTGTTACTGATCACAAACCTCTGCACAAGACCGTCACGATCTAGAAAATGAGATGATGCTAACTCATCTCGAGGCCATGGTTCAAATTCGACTGTTGCGCCAGTTATCTATTTATTTAGTTTTTATTATTCTCATAAATAAAAGATCTCGGCGAAATTTTGCACAACAATTCGTTCTCGGGGTTTCTTTCACGAAATATACGACAGAAAAGTCGGTGAACGTTACATAGAAATCTGTACTCCGCATTATATCTACGTTTTTTTTTTATTTAAGGAACAAAATGTCCCAGTTGGTGCAACAGATTTACAACCACTGTAAGACAACACATCCACTATCTACCCCTATTTTGAACAAGTCTCTGATAATCAACTTTTCATTATTATTTTACTGTCATTCACTTTATTTTCTACACATGCTCTCAAAACGGAATACCGGTCACATAGCCTTACATCCACATGTGGACACAAGTACTGATATCCTGTCATGACAGTAGAAAACTTATTATCCTTCAACTCGATGGTCTATTCTCCACTGCGGTAGACAATGTGGACAATGAAATAAATAAAGGATTTCGCCCCATTACGTTATCCTTTTTCAATAGTGATTATCGCAGGAGAAAGCGTATCAAGGATTAGTATTCAGTCGATGCCAGTTTAAAGTCAGTTGTGTGAAGTTAGTTGACCGTTATTGTTGTTGTCTGCAAAGCTAATATAATTTGAACAATTTACTAGAAACTAGTGTTGAATAATTAATATCGTCATCCAAAAAGGAGCCGGATTGCTATTGTAGTAAAATAGAATCAATAAATCCATGCTTTCGAACAAAAGCATTAATTTTTTCATTTTAAAATATTTGTTCAAAATTAGTGGCAGGCAGCTCCGTATTAAAGATCCTTGAATAAGTGAAATCGAATGAAAAAACAACTCACAGGATATGTGTCAGTGCTCAGTGAATTTGTGATGATTTTAATGTCAGAAAGAGACTAAATTAGAACATCGTGAAAAGGATATAGTGATTGATAGGTTGTGATAGATGAATTTATATTTAGAGGACTTGGAAAGTAACAGCGACGACAGGTTCTAATTGTTCACTTATTGTAATGCGTATGTACACATAAAGCATTGATGCCAGTCAAATGGAGGGCAATTTAAGAAAATAGCAAGTAGGTCGAAGTCAGAAGCATCTTTTGAATAAAAATAAATAAATAGCTTTCGCGCCAGTCCAATATTTAACAAAAGCCTCAAGATGAGCTGGCATCGTCTCAATTACAAGATCGTGACGGTGTATCTTGTGCACAGGTTTGTGATCAGCAACAGCAACACACTCAACCGTGTACACTAGTACAGTACTTAAGGCCGATAAAAATTTGGAACCTACACGTCATTCCCAGAAATTCTGCAGGATTAGCTTAACTGTATAAAGCTGATCGGTTGTGGAGCAACCAGGTCTGAAACCGCTTTGATACTCGCCGATGATTCGTTCAGCGTACGGTTTTATTCGATTTTCCAGAATTTTTCCTCCATCCATCCTTGTTAGATGCCTCTGTAATTCTTATACCACAATTTATCTTCCTTTTGTAGATGGGACAGATGATGTTCCTGCACCAGTCATCTGGGATCACCTCGTCCTCCCAAATTCGAAGAAGTAGTTGGTGTATTTCATTTATTAGACCCGTTCCATTGGATTTTAGCAAATCACCTGGAATCTCGTCAGCACCCGGCGCTTTATTTGCTTTGAGTGACCGCAAGGCGAGATCAACTCTCGGAGGTTGTATATTAGGGCCATTATCAATAAAAACGCCATCGATTTGGGTTTCTTGTATGGGGACATTAAATGTTGAACTCAGAAGCTCTTCGAAATAGGATGCCCATCGTTTATTGATGCTATCGTTGTCGCTGATGATGTTTTCTTCCTTGTCCTTACAGAGGCTAATCCTGGGTTGATTGCCGTTCTAAATTGTAAAATACTTACTAGTCTATTAGCTTATTTGGTGATTCTACTAGTTGGGTTTTCATTAATATTCAGCAACTGCTTTTCAAAACGTCTCTTCTGGCTCTGGTTCCTCGTTGAATCCATGGTCTGTAGGCCTCGTTTTTCGTGTCAAGGGAATTTTTGCATTCTTCGTCAAACCAGCCAATTCGCACTCGACGGGCTTTGTATCGCACGACCTTCTCTACTTCCTTGAAGGTACCTTTAAGTTCTTCCTAGAACCCGTGTACACCTGTGTTTGTGTTGCTGATGTTGTGTTGTATAGGTGATAGTTTATGTATATGCCTGCGCTGTAGTCAACCGCAAAGATTTTCGGAGGGCAGATTCTCGATTAGTGCACTGAAGAAATTCTACACCAATGGATTGTCTTCACCAAGTGATGGTCTGAATCGCAGTTTGCTCCTCGATAAGATCGGGCATCCAATGCACTAGACGCCCACCTTTTGCAAATAAGGACGTGGTCAATTTGGTTGACGGTACGTGCATCTGGAGATTTCCAAGTCTGTTTGTCAATGTGTCGATGCGGAAAACATGTAGAGCTTGCAATAAGATTCCTACTGCAGGCGAAGTCGATTAATAATCGACAGTTAAGTTATCATTGCATTCCTCGTGAAGCTAGGTCCTTCAGTAGTTCCCCGACTTCGTTTCCAACTTTCGCATTAAAATCTCCCAGCAGTATTTTGATATTGTTTGTTGGAAGCGAGTCGAATAGTGTCTCCAGGCGGGCATAAAATTCGTCTTTCACTGCATCTTCCTTCACTTCGGTTGGGGCGTGCACGTTTAATGAGCCAGAAGTTGAAAAAACGAGTCAATGCAAATCGCACACATAAATGGCAATATTGCTATTAAATCTATCACTTAACGAAATATTACAATATAACTATTCTTCTTTAGAAAAAATAAAATCAGGCACGTTGCGTGCATTTTTGTCTCTTTCGTGCTACCTACATTCACCCACGCTGAGCATATTACAATATAATTAATATTTAACTTTGGAGACCCATTTAGTTTTCAAGGACTATATCATTTGAATAGCGTGTGTATGAACAAACTTTTCGGTAGACTTTTATTATCATTTCCGATAATCATCATCATTCGACTAAAGGCAAACAATGCACAACCTACGAGTAACCATTTTCCTTTTATAAATTTTCAATTTCTTCAATGGTCATTTTTTCACCAATTGTTCTGTCATGCTACTTTTTAGTAGTATGACGTTTGCCCTCATTCGATTCCGTCACGATATCTTGACCAAACTGCGGCGCGAATACTCTATGCCTAAAAATAGTAACAATTCATCGCATGTTCTGATTTTCTTGATTAATATGTGAGTATCGATGACGTCGATTACAATGGTCCCAGATACTATTCTGAAGTAATGTCTAATGTGTTTTAGTCGATCCTTTCAATAGGCAATAGGTGGAGGATAATCTGTAAGTTGGTTTACTGGACGCAGTGGACAACATATACGGCAATCGACAGGGTGGTATGTGTTTGAATAACCAACTGAAGGCAATTTGTTATGTTTCATTGATGAAAATTGTCCAGTGTTGAGACGTGGACAAACATTTATGCACGTTCGTTTCACCCGATGTCAGATCGCCTCCATTTTAGTCGGCTATCTAGATGTGAGATATTTGGTCCGCTCGTTGCGGATCCGTAGCTGGCGTTCGATTTACTCTGGATCTGAGACCGGGTGAAACGAACATGGCTATTATGATCTAATGAGTTTATAGACGTACTTGTTGTATAGGTATACTTGTATGTAGATTGGGAGAAATTGGTCAAATATGTATGGCTTGTATAGCTGATGACGTTTTTAGAGTAATTTATGACGTAAAGATCGGTAAAAATTATTTACGACCTTTCTAGTGAAATGTATAATTGATTTGTCAGAAACATGCACACTAGCTTTTAGCTATAAAAGATTTTATAAATTGAATTCTATACCAAAAAGTTGATTTATTGCAGAATGTACCTAGGAACTAATATTGAATAGCGAGTTTTATGTTATAAAATGAAACCGGAATATAGAGGGCTACGCCCGCAATCCGAGGGTTTTGTACCACACGCTTATTTTGGTATCTAAATATTGGCTCCCTGCTCTTCTTGGTACCACTCAGCTGAATAAAAACAGCTTAATTAAATATCTCTTGTAGTCTGGATGGCGCAACGGTTAGCACGTTCGCCTACAACGCACTGGGCCCCGGTTCGATTCCGGGGATTTACGTGTCGGACTATGAGCCCACTCAGCTGTTAAATGAGTACCCATTATGGGGTAAATAACTCGGTTGAGCGTGTTGCTGATCACATACCTCTGCACAAAAAAACCGTCACGATCTAGAAAATGAGATGATGCTAACTCATCTCGAGGCCGTGGTTCAAAATTGGACTGTTGCGCCAGTTATTTATTTTTTATTAAATATCTTACCCATGATATAGTATCTAACATACCAATTCATAAAAAGACTCCATCTGTCACCTCTCAAAGTAATAGTTTTTATACAAGAAGCTGTACCATAGAGGAAAAATAGACAGAGTTGGGACTCAGTATAAATTAAGCAAAGGTTGCCCATAGTATCTCACTTGCGTATGTGTTGTGTTCACTAATCGGTACACAATGGATGTGCAAAAAGTGAAAACTAAAGCCCCCCATATACCTTGCGATCAGTCGACATCAATCTGACGATATTGTTGATCGTCACATTGATTGTACAGCGTATGTACTTATCGTTGACGATTTCTTTTACAGTTCCATACCATCGTCAGATTGATCCGAAGACGAATATCATTGTCGTCTAACGATGAATTGCATTGTCTATGGGGGTTTTATATCCACGTTCATTGTGCTTGGCGGGGCCCCTAAAATCTAAGTGAACGTCGCATGTCAACAGATGGCAATTTATAATACTATCCCCTAATCCAGTACGAAATTGGTTGATGCTACCACGAAAATTTGTAAAATTCCATTGACGAAGTTTCGTATATAATAGCTGGTTAACGAAATACGTATGGGTATGGGTTAGGACAAGATGCATATTAAATGAATAGCTAATGTGGCTTATGATTAGATACATAATAAACATTGAGAAAGTATCTGAAATCCCATAACAAAGAATTCGTGTTATGATCAACCCATTTCGTATTGGAAGCATTATCAATGAGATCGCATGCTGTTTGCATTGCTCTCTGGCAAATTAACATGATTGCTGATAAAGTGAGAAATGGCGGCGACCGTGCGCTCGTCAGGTAAAAGGAACCATGCGAAATTGAGGGATGATCACCAAGAGTTAATCTTTGTGGGCGTGGCTTGTGGCAAGTGCATGAATAAAAAGTGGGTGATGAAAAATCGAAAACTTAATCTTTATGGTCGCATTTTAGGATGTCCGGGAAGAAAAAAACATGCTATGTGTTCTATGATTTAGTATGATATATGATTTATGGCATATGAATTACAGTCAAACCTCTTTAAGTCGAAACCTCTTTAAGTAGAATTTTTCCTTATCTCGAACAATTTTTATGTTTCGCTGGCGCTCCCGTGAGTTTCGTATATAAAATTCAACCTCTAAGTCGAATTTCTGTAACTCGAACACCTCCCTAACTCCAACAATATTTTGTATTTATTCCATCATCATCATCATCGTGGCGCGACAGCCCGACGTCGGGCCTTGGCCGCCTGGATCATTGTCCTCCAATTATCTCGGTCACGTGACCGCGTCCTCCAATTTTGGGAGCCCAGCAGCTGCGCGGCGTCCACACCTACTGAGCTCTCCCAACGAGATCTCGGTCGTCCTCGCAGTCTCGCTCCGTCGACTCGTTCTGCATTCATTACTCTCTTAGGCATGCGATCATCGTCCATTCTTTGTACATGCCCTGCCCATTGAAGTCGTTGTAGTTTGACGATTTTCGAGACTTGGAGCTCATCGTACATTTCATACAACTCATGGTTGTACCGGATGCGCCATCCATCTCGATCGCAAACAGCCCCGAAAATTCGCCGTAGAACCTTACGTTCGAAAGTGTCTAGCATGTTTTCGGAGGCTTGAGCTAGGGTCCATGCTTCGCAGCCATAGCATAGCACTGGTCGTATAATGGTTTTGTACACGCGGAGCTTCGTGTTTCTGTGCACATGTTTCGATTTCATTATGGGGAGAACCGAGAAAAAAGTCTTATTAGCTAACTGTATCCGTCGCTTGATTTCGTCAGTTTCGTTGGCGTCCCTTGACAGGTTGCAACCCAGGTAAATGAAGTTGTTCACGAACTCGATGTTGAGGTCCCCCACATTGATGCTTGGTTGTGCAGGTGTCCTTGTCACCGATTGCATCATTATTTTAGTTTTACCCTCGTTAATACGTAATCCAACTTCCTTTGCAGCGGTATCAAGCGTATGCAGAAGTTCTTCTGCGTCAGCCAATCTTCGGGACATGATGTTGATGTCGTCGGCGTACGCTGCTAATTGTGTCGACTTGATGAGTAGCGTCTTGCTGTTGTCCAAATTCATGGCCCGAATAACGTATTCCAGTGCTAGGTTGAAGAGCGTCGGTGCCAGTCCATCGCCCTGTTTCAAACCAGTGCGTGTTTCAAATAGATCAGTAAGTCTATTCTGGATCCTGACTTGTGAGACGGAGTTGGTCATCGTCATCTTTGTCAGTCGCACTAATTTTGCTGGTATACCAAATTGCAGCATGATGTTGTACAGTACTCCACGATCGATACTGTCGTATGCCTGCTTGAAGTCGACAAAGATTTGGTATACGTTTACGTTGTATTCCCAGCACCTCTGGAGTATCAGTTTGACTGAGAAGAGCTGATCGGTTGTGGAGCGACCAGGTCTGAAACCGCTTTGATATTCGCCAATGACTCGTTCTGCGTACGGTTTTATTCTATTTTCCAGAATTTTCGTCAAAATTTTATAGGACGTACAAGCTAGTGAGATGCCCCTGTAATTCTCACACCGCAGTTTATCTCCCTTTTTAAGAATTGGACAGATGATGCTTCTGCGCCAATCGTCTGGGATCTCCTCGTTCTCCCATACTCGCAGGAGTAATTGATGTATGGCATCAACTAGACTCGTTCTACTGAATCTTAGCAGTTCAGCTGGAATCTCGTCAGCGCCGGGCGCTTTATTTCGTTTTAGTGACCGCAACGCGAGATTAACTTCCTCTACTGTCGCGGGTTGAATGGGTGGGCCTAGATCAACAATATCGTCGAGAGCTTCCTGTGTGGGGATGTTAGATGGTCGGTTTAGAAGCTCTTCAAAATAAGAGGCCCATCGTTTGTTAATACCATCGGTGTCGCTGATGATGTTTCCATCCTTGTCCTTACAAAGGCTAGTCCTGGGTTGGTAGCCGTTCTTAATTGTATTTACTAGTTTGTACGCTTGTCTGGTGTTCCTATTAGCTAAGTTTTCGTTTATGTTCAGCAACTGCTCGTCAGAGTATTTACGTTTCTTACGTCTAATTATTCTATTCGATATTCGCCGTAGCTCGTCATATTTTTCTCTTCTGACTCTGGTTCCTCGTTGAATCCATTGTCTGTAGGCCTCGTTTTTCGCGTCAAGTGAATTTTTGCATTCTTCGTCGAACCAGTCATTTCGCGCTCGGCGGGCTTTATATCCCACGACCTTCTCTGCGACATCCTTGATGGTACCCTTGAGTTCTTCCCAGAACCCATGGACGCCTGTGTTGCTGATGTTGTGTAGCATAGGTGATAGTTTTTCCTCAAGGGCGGTAGTATACGCCACCGCTGTAGCATCACTCAAGAGCTTATCAACCGCAAAGATTTTGGGAGGGCTGATTCTTGACTGGTGCACTGAGGAAATTCTACATCTGTAGGTCGTCTTCACCAAGTGATGATCTGAGTCGCAGTTTGCTCCTCGATAGGAGCGGACATCCATGACACTAGACGCCCATCTCCTGCAAATGAGGACGTGGTCAATTTGGTTGACGGTATGTGCGTCTGGAGACTTCCAGGTCTGCTTGTGAATGCGTCGATGCGGGAAACACGTAGAGCTTACGACTAGATTCCTGCTGCAGGCGAAGTCTATAAGTCGCTGGCCGTTATCGTTACATTCTTCATGGAGGCTGTGGCCTCCAGTGGTCCCCCGATGCCAACTTTCATTCCCGACTTTCGCGTTAAAGTCTCCCAGCAGCAATTTGACGTCGTTTGTTGGAAGTGAGTCGAAGAGAGTTTCAAGGCGGGCGTAGAACTCGTCTTTTACTGCGTCTTCTTTAACTTCAGTGGGGGCATGCACATTGATGAGCCAGAGATTGAAGAATCGAGTCTTGATGCGAATCGCACACAGCCGTTCATTTATGGGTTTGAAGTCAGTAATATGCGGTTTGAGGTGATTGTTCACTATAAATGCTACTCCAAACTCCTTGCGGCCCGATGGTTTGCCACTTGTAAAAATTGTGTGCGATTTCTTGTCATTAATCTCGCTGCCAAGCCAATTTGTTTCCTGGACTGCAGTAATGCTCAGTTTGTACTTTTCGACCTGTTGAAGGAGGGCCTTCTCGGCCCCCGGTTTGTTCAGGGAGCGTACATTCCAGGATCCGAAAGAATAATCCTTTATTCGTTTGCGTGGTCGTCGTTGTTGATCCGTCCAATCCGAGGCTTTTGTTCCAGGTTTCTTGACATGGAGTGGTTTTTACAAGGACGAGTTGTCAGCACGTCGCTTAACCCCATTCAGGTATTTATTCCATGCTATCCCATATAATTTCACTTTCTCTAAGTCTAATCGAGTCGCATTTCACCTGGCAATGACAATCTTTCCAAGGGTTTTCACATCTTGATGAAAATGTATTCCTATTAACGTATGGTTGTCTCAAGTGGCTTTACAACTCACAGCAAGTATGCACATTCCAGGGAAGTCGAATGTTCTACATTTGTTTCTGGAAGTGAGAAGATGACGACCAGCTCCGCTCACTTTCCAGCGAAACCCTAATTAGACAAACCTTAGCACGCATCATTTCTCCCTACCCGTAATTCCGTATAATTTCCAGAAAAGTGTTGAATAGTTTGTGTGTGTATCGTGTATCTAAAGAGTGTCGCTTTAAATTTGAATTTCATTTTTAAAGGATTAATATTATCTTCGAGATAAAAGCTTTTTTTAAGTACGTACCCTTTTCAAAAGCTATCGGAAAGTGAAATTACACGTTGCGATTTACATTATCGTGAAAGAGAATTTTTACATTGCGATTTTCTATTGAATACCTTCCGGAGAAAACAAAGCTTGTGCCGTGAGAATTTCGATAATGTAGTAAAACAGTAGTGGGTAGAAGTTGGTAAGTGGACACAATCTCAACCATAATGAAAGGAAACAGATAAAAGTCTGTGGACTCGTTTCCGTTTACTTCATCAACTTTTTGACTGGGTGTGTTTTTTTTTCAGTATGTCGTTGAATCGAAAATGGGATGTAAAATGCGTTTTAAACACCGCAGTGTGCTTTTATTTTATTTATTTTTTTTTTCTGCATAACCAAGTTGTTTGAGTTTTTGCGACAATCATCATCATCATCGTGGCGCGACAGCCCGACGTCGGGCCTTGGCCGCCTGGATCATTGTCCTCCAATTATCTCGGTCACGTGACCGCGTCCTCCAATTTTGGGAGCCCAGCAGCTGCGCGGCGTCCACACCTACTGAGCTCTCCCAACGAGATCTCGGTCGTCCTCGCAGTCTCGCTCCGTCGACTCGTTCTGCATTCATTACTCTCTTAGGCATGCGATCATCGTCCATTCTTTGTACATGCCCTGCCCATTGAAGTCGTTGTAGTTTGACGATTTTCGAGACTTGCAGCTCATCGTACATTTCATACAACTCATGGTTGTACCGGATGCGCCATCCATCTCGATCGCAAACAGCCCCGAAAATTCGCCGTAGAACCTTACGTTCAAAAGTGTCTAGCATGTTTTCGGAGGCTTGAGTTAGGGTCCATGCTTCGCAGCCATAGCATAGCACTGGTCGTATAATGGTTTTGTACACGCGGAGCTTCGTGTTTCTGTGCACATGCTTCGATTTCATTATGGGGAGAACCGAGAAAAAAGTCTTATTAGCTAACTGTATCCGTCGCTTGATTTCGTCAGTTTCGTTGGCGTCCCTTGACAGGTTGCAACCCAGGTAGATGAAGTTGTTCACGAACTCGATGTTGAGGTCCCCCACATTGATGCTCGGTTGTGCAGGTGTCCTTGTCACCGATTGCATCATTATTTTAGTTTTACCCTCGTTAATACGTAATCCAACTTCCTTTGCAGCGGTATCGAGCGTATGCAGAAGTTCTTCTGCGTCAGCCAATCTTCGGGACATGATGTTGATGTCGTCGGCGTACGCTGCTAATTGTGTCGACTTGATGAGTAGCGTCTTGCTGTTGTCCATATTCATGGCCCGAATAACGTATTCCAGTGCTAGGTTGAAGAGCGTCGGTGCCAGTCCATCGCCCTGTTTCAAACCAGTGCGTGTTTCAAATAGATCAGTAAGTCTATTCTGGATCCTGACTTGTGAGACGGAGTTGGTCATCGTCATCTTTGTCAGTCGCACTAATTTTGCCGGTATACCAAATTGCAGCATGATGTTGTACAGTACTCCACGATCGATACTGTCGTATGCCTGCTTGAAGTCGACAAAGATTTGGTATACGTTTACGTTGTATTCCCAGCACCTCTGGAGTATCAGTTTGACTGAGAAGAGCTGATCGGTTGTGGAGCGACCAGGTCTGAAACCGCTTTGATATTCGCCAATGACTCGTTCTGCGTACGGTTTTATTCTATTTTCCAGAATTTTCGTCAAAATTTTATAGGACGTACAAACTAGTGATATGCCCCTGTAATTCTCACACCGCAGTTTATCTCCCTTTTTATGAATTGGACAGATGATGCTTCTGCGCCAATCGTCTGGGATCTCCTCGTTCTCCCATATTCGCAGGAGTAATTGATGTATGGCATCAACTAGACTCGTTCCACCGAATCTTAGCAGTTCAGCTGGAATCTCGTCAGCGCCCGGCGCTTTATTTCGTTTTAGTGACCGCAACGCGAGATCAACTTCCTCTACTGTCGGGGGTTGAATGGGTGGGCCTAGATCAACAATATCGTCGAGAGCTTCCTGTGTGGGGATGTTAGATGGTCGGTTTAGAAGCTCTTCAAAATAAGAGGCCCATCGTTTGTTAATACCATCGGTGTCGCTGATGATGTTTCCATCCTTGTCCTTACAAAGGCTAGTCCTGGGTTGGTAGCCGTTCTTAATTGTATTTACTAGTTTGTACGCTTGTCTGGTGTTCCTATTAGCTAAGTTTTCGTTTATGTTCAGCAACTGCTCGTCAAAGTATTTACGTTTCTTACGTCTAATTATTCTATTCGATATTCGCCGTAGCTCGTCATATTTTTCTCTTCTGGCTCTGGTTCCTCGTTGAATCCATTGTCTGTAGGCCTCGTTTTTCGCGTCAAGTGAATTTTTGCATTCTTCGTCGAACCAGTCATTTCGCGCTCGCCGGGCTTTATATCCCACGACCTTCTCTGCGACATCCTTGATGGTACCCTTGAGTTCTTCCCAGAACCCATGGACGCCTGTGTTGCTGATGTTGTGTAGCATAGGTGATAGTTTTTCCTCAAGGGCGGTAGTATACGCCACCGCTGTAGCATCACTCAAGAGCTTATCAACCGCAAAGATTTTGGGAGGGCTGATTCTTGACTGGTGCACTGAGGAAATTCTACATCTGTAGGTCGTCTTCACCAAGTGATGATCTGAGTCGCAGTTTGCTCCTCGATAGGAGCGGACATCCATGACACTAGACGCCCATCTCCTGCAAATGAGGACGTGGTCAATTTGGTTGACGGTATGTGCGTCTGGAGACTTCCAGGTCTGCTTGTGAATGCGTCGATGCGGGAAACACGTAGAGCTTACGACTAGATTCCTGCTGCAGGCGAAGTCGATAAGTCGCTGGCCGTTATCGTTACATTCTTCATGGAGGCTGTGGCCTCCAGAGGTCCCCCGATGCCAACTTTCATTCCCGACTTTCGCGTTAAAGTCTCCCAGCAGCAATTTGACGTCGTTTGTTGGAAGTGAGTCGAAGAGAGTTTCAAGGCGGGCGTAGAACTCGTCTTTTACTGCGTCTTCTTTAACTTCAGTGGGGGCATGCACATTGATGAGCCAGAGATTGAAGAATCGAGTCTTGATGCGAATCGCACACAGCCGTTCATTTATGGGTTTGAAGTCAGTAATATGCGGTTTGAGGTGATTGTTCACTATAAATGCTACTCCAAACTCCTTGCGGCCCGATGGTTTGCCACTTGTAAAAATTGTGTGCGATTTCTTGTCATTAATCTCGCTGCCAAGCCAATTTGTTTCCTGGACTGCAGTAATGCTCAGTTTGTACTTTTCGACCTGTTGAAGGAGGGCCTTCTCGGCCCCCGGTTTGTTCAGGGAGCGTACATTCCAGGATCCGAAAGAATAATCCTTTATTCGTTTGCGTGGTCGTCGTTGTTGATCCGTCCAATCCGAGGCTTTTGTTCCAGGTTTCTTGACATGGAGTGGTTTTTACAAGGACGAGTTGTCAGCACGTCGCTTAACCCCATTCAGGGGATGGCCTCGGAGATAGCTGCTTCAGATGGTTTAATAAACGTGCTGGGGCCCACACAACTATGTAGCAGGTCCAACTACGCAAGTCATTCCATCCTACTAGACCTGAGACGCTTAGGTGTTCGTCAGCCATTCAGGCTACAGCTATCTGCCTTTTCCAAACTGTCTTATCGCTAAGACATTGGCCGTCAGCGAATTGATACACTGCCGTTACCAGGGGGCGCCCACGCGGAGGACTATGGAAAAGGTCTTTGCGACAATGCGGTTTTCAATTTCGGCATAAAGGCGTATCGCATAAATAAATCTCCGTGTTCATCTTTTTCTTCCGCGAATCGCAATGTGTATTTTTTCTTGATTGATTGGTAATTGCGGTGCCGGCATTACAATGAATATCTTTTTAATAGATATGGCGAAAAGAAATTTAAAAACGTTGGATCTGGATACGAAAATGCGACTCATCGATGATATTGAAAAGGGCAGTAAGAAGAGTGAAATTGCTGCGAAATTCAAAATTACCCGGAGTACCCTATCTACTATTTGGGCAGATAGAGAAAATTTAAGAAGAAAATATAGAAATGCCGGTGTTAATGGGAAGACCAAAAGATCTAGAACATGTAAATATGAAGAAGTCGACAAAGCTGTTTTCAGATGACTTAACTTGGCAAGAGCTAATAACCTTCCAATAAGCGGCCCATTACTTAAGGAAAAAGCTCTTGAATTTGCAAGGAATTTGAACTTACCGGATTTCAAAGCTAGTGAGGGTTGGCTACAGAAATTTAAAAATAGACATCACATTTGTGGTAAAGTCCTATCTGGAGAAAGTGCGTCGATAAACCAAGAAGCTGTAAATAACTGGATAAACCAACTTCCTGCAATACTATCGAGTTATAGTGCCGAAGATATTTTCAACGTCGACGAAACAGCTCTTTTTTATGAGTGTTTACCGAATCGTACGTTGGCTCTTAAAGGAGATAAGTGTTTTGGTGGCAAACACAGTAAAGAAAGAGTCACCTTATTAATCGGAGCCAACATGACGGGATCATACCAGTTGAAACCTCTTATAATAGGAAGAAGCGAAAGGCCTCGGTGTTTTCGGCAAATAAATTACCTTCCCGTTGAATATGTGGCAAACAAGCGATCTTGGATGCCGAGAGACATTTTTACAAGCTGGATGATTAATCTAGACAAAAAATTTACTGAAGCTATGCGCAAAGTTGTCTTTTTCATAGACAATTGCCCGGCTCATCTTAAAGATATTCAACCAAAGCTTCAATCAATTAGAGTCGAATTTTTTCCTCCAAATATGACCGGTAAAGTTCAACCTATGGATCTTGGAGTTATACAAAGCTTCAAGATTCACTATCGCCGACGCATTTTAAAAAAACTGGCTTTGAAAAATCTGAGGGGGATATCGACGATAATTTATCACACCAAGAAATTCCACAAGACGAAAGTAGCGACATAAATGACGCAGAAGAAACGTGGCAAAGGCTTATAGATAAGGGATACAACATCAATAATTCTAGTCTGTTAGAATATATTCAGATTGATGACGATGCTTCAGTCACTGATATCCCAAATGACCAACAAATATTGGAAGAACTGCGTGAACCTAATAGAGACGACAACGATATGGAAGATGATGATGAAGACGACGACTTTACTATTCCAGGAAAACAAGAAATTAACCAAGCAATCTCTACTTTGCAAACAGCTTTTTTATCAACTGCAAATGCTCCAGATGAGTTACAATATTATTTGTACAAAATCGTAACTTTTTTTTTTTGTAAAAAAAACTAATCAATACGATTAGAAAAAGATGACAGATTATTTCAAAGTTTGAAGTATTGAGTTAAGTTCTAGTTTAAGTTATGTAAGAATGCATTTTAGTTCTCATGAATTCATGTACCCATTTTTATATTATTATTTTGTTTCATATTAAATACGTAATAAATGTACATATGTAGATATGAACTTGAAAGCTTTAATTCTTTTAGTCGAACTCTCCCTAACTCGAACATTTTGTCTTGGCAAGTGGTAATTCGATTTAGAGAGGTTCGTCTGTATGTTGTAAAATGATTTTTTCTAAAGTGGGGGAGGTGCTATTAGGGTGTTTTTAAAATTTGTGGAATTTTTGAAATAAATCGTTTTTTCATCACAGACGTTTCATTCATGCACTTGCCAGAAGCCACGCCCACAAAGAATGCAATGGCCTAAAATGGTAACTCACACATATGAATTTGAGGAACTATGTCATGCATACAATAGCAGCTGAAAAACCTTTGGCTTTTTAATCAACAGACACAGTGGATTTGATGTGTTGCTGTCCTTATCACTCTAAAAGTCGGTTTACTTTAAATTGTAGCCGTTTCTTCTAGAGTGTTGAGGCTTATTTGTGTGCGTGGGATTATTTGCATCCTGACAAGCGTGATCCCATTATTGAGATGGCAGGAGTTTACTTTGTTGACAGAATATGTTATTACGACAAATAAAATGATAAACCAAGCTTTAACAAATATGACAACGAAGAGTGTCGCCGCTCATTTTGCAATCTAATAATTTAATCTTAAGAAACAAATACTCAATTGCCCTAACCCCTTGTGAGGCATAGTGCATCAACTGTTCCATGGGGCCCAGTTGACGTTGGCATAAACTAGTTTCAGAGATTGCAGTTGCCAGCATTCACCTCCTGCTCCCCCATTTAGCCGCCTACATGCGACAAGTCGGGAGATGCTGTGGCTTATTATTACGCCCCGCACCACAGGGGGAAGGCAACACAAACATCCATGGCCATGAACGTCGTCGTGGACGAGATTCGAGCCCGAAACGCCAGTAGTCAGACATAAGACTGATGCCTCTATGCACTGAGCTACGGGTCACCCCGAAACGAAACGAATGGTTTCAATTGATTTCGGAAAAGGAAACTGAATAATCAGTCACCAAAAACAATTTACTCGTATAATCCCACATATAGGTATAGTACATTCCATGTTACAATAAAAAATAATGAACACCACCAATTAATCGAATTTTTCCAGAAACGCCTCGGAAATTTCCATCGACTCTGGTGCCTGTAATTAACTCTAACGCATAATATATAGATCAAATAAAACGTCTTTTAAATTAGTCCTATCGTCTTTACAATTTCTTCCAAGGAAAGCAAAACAAATCGATAATACGAGTATTACAATCGAAAAAAAGGCACCTTTCAACAGACTCCCACATGTGAGCTTGACTTACTTCCAAGCGGGTTCATATATGCATGTATAAATAAATACATGAATCTATGTAGTTCAATTGAACGTATAAAGTAAATTCAAATACAAATTCAATCAATAAATCGACAAGTTGCCTTGTTATCCTTACTCGACACCTGCATATACTCGTACATATGTTATGTGTGACCTTCACGTTGCAGTACCATGAGACTTAACTCTTGTTAACTTAAGTAGGGAATGGTGGATACACTAGATTTACTGTCTATTAGATGTCTGCACACATACTAAACCGTCAATGGTCGCAAATAATCGGATTGAGTTGATACTGTATCCTTCTAGGACTAACATAAGGCATGAAATAATATTAGGGAAGCATTGACAGACCAGTGGCGGATCCAGAGGGGGGCCGTGGGGGCGCGGGCCATCTCCAAAATCTTTTATATGTGTAAAGCTTATGGTCTTGGAATATTTGCGAATATACTCAAAAACGATTTTTATGATACAACTGACAACGGTGGGTTTTTTTAGCCACGCGCCTGGTGCTGTTGCTGGTCTTGCCACACTTGTCTGGGATCATCGTCTAAACGATGAACCGTGAGCAGCAAGGTGGAGTACCATTTTCCTTTCTCTGGAACTTACTTGTCAATAGACTGCTTTAAAACCTGAAAAGGTCGCGATGCAAGGAATGTGCTTAAGCCATACCAGATCAATTTCCTGGTGTTCTTAGTAATACATTGCAGACTACCCTCTCACAACAAACCATCTGGGCTGACAACTTCAGTCGAGCCCCGAGTGTTGCATGGGACGAACCTAATTTTTTGCTTATAAGGCAAAATTTCCGTCTGTCCGCTTCTTTCGCCTAATTCAATAGAAATCTGTGCAGATCGCTCCAAGATAAGGATAAGGGTTCCAAACTCTTTCCGATGGGATTAACCTAAATCTCTCTTTAAGTATTCCCGAGTGCTGCAATCTTTTCATGGTTAAAGTTCCAGCGATTACAAAAGCTATGACCTGGCTGGGGTGTCTCCTGATATGAGCAAGAGATATTATAATTTTCACCCGCAGCCAATCTATAATCAAATCCCTCGAACAGGGTCTGTCTATGTCAATTACCATGGCGGAGTGTCCCTCAATGCATAGTAATGAATACGTTCTTTTAGCATGTTTTGTGTTGGATTTTGGGTCACTGTGGTTTCGCTAGTAACTGTAGGGTAGACGAGCTCGCCAGACATGGTTCAAGAAGCGGTGCTGCACAAAATTGTCGAAATATTTATACACCTATTGCTATTTTCAAACGATCTCTAAAGTTTAGCAGAACCAACTCTAGATCAACGAATGGTAAAACATACCTTTCAACAAAGCCGTTCTGGCCCAGATTGGATTCTAGTTGCTCTGCTAACAGTTGTGGCTGAAAAGATAACATTTCATAACTGATATGGGAGTCACCACTGGGCATAGTTGGAGAGCATACCATGAGGCTTCGCCAGCCCTCAATTGACTGCTGTATAGACTGTGGTGACGAGGGCAAGAAGAAGAGTATTGCTTGTCTTCTCGGCACTTGTCCAACTTTGGCACGAAGAAGGCAGACATTTCTTGGATCCCATTTCTTCACTGAACTGGATATGACTTAGCTAATGTTGACAGTGGCAAACTTCGTTGGAATTTATATGAGGTTCAATGATTCTCGGATGATGAGTCCTTGATGGTAACAGAAAGAAATTCACTTTAGTACATGTGTGCTGTGGTAAGTACCCAACCAAACCGTAGTTCATGGTAATGTACGTTCGTCTTTGCATGCTTTCCTTCAAAAAGAAATGCGTCAACAGTTTAACAGACGCAGGTGCATTTTGGCAACGTGAATTGTACTAAACTTGTATATGCCAACGAAACGTCAGCTAAGCCACATGAAATTGTTGACGCGCTGTGCCCAACTATGTAGGGGTAGGGAAAATGAATATGCCTCCTAATAACTGAAATTTGAAATGCAGACATATCCCTAGGTAACAAAGTCGGGCCCCCTCCGACCTCGATTCCTGAATCCGTCACTGAAGGACAGCATAGCTTCTGGTGGCATCAAACCGAATGTACGTCATGGCGGCAAGTATCAACCTCCTGCATAAAAACCAATTTACTAATATCACCTACTCAATGGCAATTACCAGTTTTAATATTGGCATAATAGACTACTGGAAACGACTTACTTTACTCCGCTTCCATAAGGATCTGCTTCATTCGGCACCTACGACAAAGAACTTTCTTCATTTCCAATTTCGTAACACATTGACCCAGAAAACATAATTTTTTAAATTATTTAAAGCAGCAACGGGAGGGAAAAAATTTAAGTATTGTACATACATACTTCCAGTAACAACAAAAGATACAGTGTGAGTGTATGCATGCATGTCCTGTCGTCCACTAACGAATGTACTCAGTGTTGACATTGCGCCCCCGCAGCTCTCAAAGAATATAATTGCCCCGGCACATTTGAAAGTGGTACGCGTGATGTACGAGTATGTGCGTGCATATATCGAACATTTTATCAATAATAGTAAGCATTTTGTCTATATACGAGTATGCTAATGATGGTGGCGGGACTATGACGAATATAGGCACAGGATAATGGTAGAATTGGAACTTTTGAAAGGAGCTGCCTTGCTGGCAGAACAACACGCTGAAGATTGTAATAGACTATAGAGACATCCGAAGGTGTCCATTGGGACGAAGCATGATTAATCGTATGGCGGCTTTCACACGGAACGCACCATACACCAGATTCTAGCAGAAAGTGCCAGTAACGAGCGATCTTTCTATACGACTGCAATTTTAAATTAATAGTCGCACATACAAAGCTCGCTCGCCACTTGTGCTTTCTGCAAGAATCTCGTGTATCGTGCGTTCCGTGTGAAAGCCGCACAAGGGTCCAATGGTGACAGCTGTCAATATTGTCAAACAAGTGGCACCTCAGCGAACTAAGCGGCAGATCGAGGTCAGACTTGCGCGGGGTTTTTACCGCTCGCTGCTCCTGTCCATCCATATTTAAGAATGGATCCTCGTGCCTGGGTGAACGTCAGAACAACGAGGTGAAATTGGACACAAAATCTGGAAGCATGGCATTAGCCAGCTCAGATGCCAATTATGAGCTCCGCGGTCCTGAGGTCCCCATGACCAAAAAGATGAAAACATATGGAGGGGTCTCCCTTAGCGAAACAACGTTAAAAAAAATCAACCCATCATTGACAGCGATCTGAGACCTCAAGGTATGCCTGTGCAGGCAGCGAGACAACACACACCATGATAGACTTTCGCAGGTATGCCTCAAGTACCTATAAAGGCATACTTCAAGGCATACCTTAAGGTAAACCTGAACGTATATGACCGCCCTTAGAAGTAAGGGAGATAAGATGGTTGAGCGGAGAGTTTATCTCTCCAATGCGTAACACTGTAATGATGTACTCCAATAAAGCCACCAGCAGTGGTTTTGAGTCAGGTGTAGGTCTATTCTTAACCAGAGCCTCACGAAACTGTCCCTTATTTCAGTCTCCGACAGAATCTTCAGTGCTATGCTCCATTTGAGCATGACAATTTCGTGGCGAGAGACCCTTTCTACGAGCAACTAAACGATGTCCAGAACAATATACATAAAGGTGAAACTGTAGTGGTTATTGGAGGACTGAATGCAAAAGTGGGTGCTGATAAAAATGGCCTCAAACATGTGCTGGGAAGACACGGTCTTGATGATCGTAATGATAACGGTGAAGGGTTTGTAGAGCTCTGCAACTTTCTCGGTTTCTTCAGTGGTGGTACCATATTTGAGCATAAAGACCTCCACAAAGTCACATGGTCCTCTGTTGATCGAAACAGAGCTCAAAATCAGATCGACCACTTTGCCATTTGTAAAAGGAGGGGGCAAAAAACCTTTTCCATAGTCCTCCACGTGGGCGCCCTCTAGTAACGGCAGTGTTTCAAACCGTTGACGGCTAAGTCTTAGCGATAAGACAGTTTGGAAATAGGCAAATAGCTGTAGCCTGAATGGCTGACCAACATCTAAGCGTTTCAGGTTTAGTAGGATGGAATGACTTGCGTAGTTGGACTTGAACTCCAGCACGTTTATTAAACCATCTGAAGCAACTATCTTCCGAGGCCATCCCCTGAATGGGGTTAAGCGATGTGCTGACAACTCATACTTGGAAAAATCACTCCACGTCAAGAAACCTGTAACAAAAGCCTCGGACAGGTGGCCAAGGCCCGACGTCGGGTTGTCGCGCCACGATGATTATGATGAAAAGATCCAAAAGTTGCGTTTTGGAAGTGTGAAATAAGATGGGTGCCGAAATTGGGAGGGGAAGAGGTAATTATCTTATGATCGCTAATGTACGATGACGTATTGCAGCCGAGCGCCATCCAAGTGACAAAAAATCCAGGCGCCACAAATTCAACACCGCCCGACTGAAAAATCCAGCTGTCATCTTCCGCAAAAAGCAGCTGAGATAATTAGTCATCCAGATGGTAACGCAAAGGAACACAGGGATGCCATAAAAAATGCGCAACCAGGCTATACGCGCATTTGGCATGCTGTCCAAAATCTTGCAGAGCAGTTATCTCAGCAGCCTGTTTCGCTCCCTGGTAGTGTCTGTGCTCTTGTATGGAAGCCGCAGCTGGAAAGTTTCCATAAGAGTTACCATAAAGCTGCTACTTTTCGTCAACTCGTGTCTTCATCGAATATTCTGACTTGAAACAATGGGCGCATTCGGGAGTCACGGTTGCTAGCTAGCTTTAAGTGCTGCCTCGTGATTTGTATTCCGAATGGTGCGCTAAACCACTGCTAAACTTAGCGCAAATAGCTAGGCGCTAACACTTTTAGGCAGCACAAAATTTGTTCGCTGTCTTGGCTTAGCGGTGATTTGACAGTTCGAACGAACTGCCTGCATTCACAAATCATACCGCTACCCGAGCGCTCCCATTTTTGTTGTTGTAATTCAGTGCAAAATTGGGACAAAGACAGGAGCGCTCAAGTAGCGCTACCGATTTGTGAATGCAGGCATGTCAATTTACAACAGGTGAACCAGCATACCATTCGGGCGACACAAGAAAAAATGGTTTGTGCTGCTTAGGAATTCGCTATTTCTATGCAGCGCATTACGCTATTTTCCGTGACACCCGAATGCGTCCAATATCAAATGAAGAGCTAAGTCGGCATACGGGTCAGATGCCAATCGACGAATTGATACGCAGGCGAAAATAACACTGTGGATAGGTCACACATTGCGGAAAGATGACTACTGCATTGCATTATAAATATACCATGAATAGGAAGCCCATTTCCAATCAAGGTCTACGAAGAGGGTGTCCTAAAATTTCATGGCGCAGTTCAGGGGCGAAAGAGTGTAAATCTCTGGGTAAGGCGTGGGGGAGTTACATCTGATTGCCCAGAACAGCGTACGATGGTGCGCAGGAAAGTTGATACACTATGGCCCATTAACGTTTAAGGCAAAGTACAATAGTATACTACCACATCAGGGGCTCACACTTCTTAGGAAGTGTATGATCATAAGAAGTTCTACTGTTTCAGTGGTGGATTCAGTCTAACTTCCATCCAGTCTCTGAATAAAAGACGGGCAACAGTGACATTTGGATAAAACCTTGTACAATCCTTATGAGGCACTCAGTAATCGCCTCAAGAGTGTTTCTCGGTTGCTTAAATGGCTTTCTGGTGGGTTTAAAGACAGTTTTTGCATGGTTGTCAGATATTGAAGGCCTCTCTTGTCAACTTTCTTAGCTAGACAAGTTTTCAGGCCACCATAAGGGCTGGGTTTTCTGGCTGTGTTCAGCAGGGTACTTGATATTGTACCATGATATGAAATATAAAAACATACATACATGCAATACACCCTTTATGTATGTCCTTTACAAAGCACAAATAGAAGTAGAGCGTAGGGGTTTCGTCCCTCAAATATATAAAAATTTATATTATTTATAAAGAGCAAATAGACGCAGCCGTGACTAATATCCTCCATTAAAACTGTACCTTGGGACATCCTACGACTCAATAATGCGTGCCTCAATCGTTTTTTCATTTTCGTCCTAAACCGTTTTAAAAAGCGGAAAAATTGATGGTAACCCACGCGCACACCTACACACATGTCTTTATTTCGAATCCTACTATCTACTCGTCCGTATGCTTCACTTCCGCGCCCACCTACAAACTTAACTGGGGAACTTTAATGACTCTCATCGAATATTTATAATGAAACCAGCAGCAAGTGTCCATCGGATAGTGGAGGGAAAAAATTGATGGTAGATATTACTAACTTTTCGTATAAGAAGCTTCGGGCCCGTTCCGTGTCATATATTCAGTCACCACTCCACGCTCCGAACGGAAGTACTAGAAACCTATCTGTTCCGGGCTTATCTTATCCAGATTATTACTAAAGATCCTTTGTTTTCGACAATCTGATCAATAGCGTCCTTCTCTTCCATCCATCCGACGACTAATCCTAGGCAAAGTGCACAGCCCCAAATGAATATGACCAACCAGTAATTACAGAACTAGGACCTGGTATCTGTGACTGACCTTGCATAAATGAAATATTAATAACAGACATTGTGTCCATTTCGCTGGACTATTAGTTTTTTTTCTCGGCTCACTTCCCCCCGGACTAAGGTGCGTAGTGTCGTCCGGTCGTGTATTGTCGTGTCGGTGTATCCAGAGAGATCTGTTCGAGCGTATGTAAACTATGAGCAGTGATTCGGAAGCATATGAACGTAATAAATGCTCACCGCGACGCCATTATTCGCAGGACTTTCTATCCGATGTTGAGTGCGGCGGTTACGGCTCCCGCCGTGGTAGTGTCAGTTTAGGCGGTGCTGATGATAACGATAGTGGTCATCGACGTGGCAGTGTCGATATTAGTGACTCGAATAATGTGAATGTGTCGAATGAGACCGGTATCGGTAGTAGTTATGAGAGTTTTACGAGAATCCGTCAAAAAACCCATCGTCCGTTAACGCGACGTTTTCATCGTAATTCAATTGCAACGGCGTATTTGTCGCCACCATTTTTCCAATATGGCGAACATTCCAGTGATGAAAGTGACGCCGGTCATGGTGGTTCGGATCGTTTAGTGGCCTCCAGTCCGGCGAAACATTCGTCGTCAGCGATAGTGAACGCAACGTCATCGTCGAAATTTCGAAATATGAGCGGATTCAATCAGCGACAGAGACGCTTCAGTCAGGATTCCGGTATAGTGACGTCGAAATATTCAAGAATGGTGAGTGAATTTTGTTAATATATAGGATCAACCTACTCCCTCCCTCTAGGCCAATCGAGATTTACAGATGCTAGTTGGGAGACCGAAATTGTTTTTTTTTTTATCAGCCTATGTGTCTTCCGCGGGATGCGGATTCCGCCAGTCGTGGTCAAGTTCCTGAATCCGAGGAGCTTGTTGCTGTCGATGCACCCATCGCATCTTCGGTCTACTGGATGGGCTTCTAGTTTTACCTACTCTCATAAACGTCTTTTTGAGTATTCATTATTCACCCATTCGTACCATGCGTCCAGCCCATTGTTACCTTCGTATTGTAATGAATTTGGAGACCTCAGGTTCTTCGTAGATTCCGTACAACCCGCTAATGTACCTTCTTCGCCATCATGAATAGGTCCAATGATTCGCCGCATAAACCTCCTTTCAAAGGTGCTTATCAGCTTCTCCGTGGTTTGGGTGAGAGTCCATGTCTCATATCTCTCTATGTTACTCCGATGCCTGTGGCAAAGGCGTGTGTCTGACTGTTGTTAATTCGAACCTGTGCTGTTGAATCGGGCATTGCCATCTTAGCGAACCAGACTATATTTGCCGGGATTCCAAAGTGTTGGATGACCTTATACAGCATACTCCGGTTGATGCTGCCGTATGCCTACTTGAAATCAACGAATGTTTGGTGTAAATCGGTGTTGAATTCGTAACATTTTTCAAGCACTTTGCTTACCGTGAAAAGATATTTAATGGTTGACCTTCCTGAGCCAAAGCCTAGTTAATGTTTTCCAATTATATGTTCAGAGTACGGTTTGATCCATATCTACAAGATCTTTTTGAAGATCTTATAGGACGTGCAGAGAAATGATATGATATTTGACCCGTACCATATAAAAATATAATGGGCGGGCATATAGGATAGACACCTCCATTAAAAGGCGAAAGTGGCAATGGATGGGTCACATACTTCGAAATATTATGGTCTGGTAGTGCTGCTCCCACCGGCAGATCGAAGCAGCACCTGATGAGTAGTGATCTGTTGGTGGTACGAAACCAGAGGCCTAGGCTACACAGGCCCTCGGTTGGAACCCACAGGGAACCGATGCAAGTCGCCGCAGGTCGAGGATAAGTCAATAGGCAAATCGTGGAGCCAGTTGAAGGCGATGGCGGCAAACAGGACGAGGTGGAATGTCGGCGTGGTTAATGCCCTATGCCCCACTAGAGGTTAAGAGGATCCAGAGAGAGAGAGATATAATCCGATGCACGTTTGTTCGTTTGTTGTGTTTGTTTATCCACTTGTCCGAGCACCTCCCGTGTTCTGATCTTAACCAAATTTGGTATGTAGGTTCCATGTGTCATCCTCAGTGCCAATTGGAGACCGCAATTTTAATCAATGACTGGACTAACGGCATATTCTGATTTGTTTTAACCAGAGTTAATCACCTTTTAAACATTGCTTCTCCAGGCATTTCCTATTGTCAGATTTCAGCCAAATATACGGTGATATTTTGGTTCCCCTGAATGTGTGGGTCCGAAAAAAGGTCTCTTTTATCAATGAAACCGAAACCAAACCTTGTAGATATGGGCGTCTCTTGATTCGAGGTGATGAGACCAAGACACTTGAGAATTGTTGAAGGCATTTTGAATTTTTCGGTCAGAGCAGGTACCATTTTGAGTCCTTTGGTATGGAAAAGCACATTTTTGGCAATAAAGCTATAACAAGGCAATACGGGTGACTGAGGGTGTTGAGACGAAGGCACTAGACTACTGAAGAAGGCGAGTACTTTGGTGTTAAAGAAGGACATTCCTGGCAATGCAGTGATATCTAGGCAAGGTGGATGTCATATGAACAGTGGCGGATCCACAGAGGGGCTATCGGGGCCCGGGCCTTCTCCAAAATGTTTGGTATGTATAGCTTGATCTTGGAAAATTCGAGGAAATACTCGAATCTGATTTGTACAAATTACAGCGAATATAACAGAGACTCAACCCAAATATGCGCTTGACGAGCATTTTGACAGCCTAATAATCACACAGTCAGTTGGATGAGAAGGTGTTTATGTTGCCTTATTCAAAAGAAATCTATTCAGATGGCTCCAAGCCCCATTAAGGATTATGGGTCCGAGTTTTCTCTCATTACAGCAACTACGAAGCTCTGACCTGTCTCGTGTGTGTCAAACAATCTCTCCAACACCTTCAGAGAAAACGATAATGGGCTGATGAGTCTAAGGAACAAGTTGATGAATACAACCTTTCTGAAAGTATATAACGGTTACAATTCACCAAAAGGCCATGTCATGTCTTCCCTACAGAGAAAAAAAAACTATCTTGAGAATTGATTTTTTTTTTATTTTTTTTTTCACAGAACATTAACAACAGCGATCCATCGCTAGTTATTCGTCAAAGCAACGACAGCATACGAAATCTGCAAATCTATCAAAATTCTGAAACACAAAAATTAACCATCACAACGTCCGTCAACGAAGAGGACGATCTGGCCGAAAGTCCAGCCGTCGTCAATGAAGAGGCACCCGTCGAAAAATGGATTACAAATTACAGAACGTCTCTAATGCCAAAAAAGTCGGAATACGACAAGGATACTAAGAGGTAACCAATATTAGCAATATTCGATTCAACCCGGCAAAGATCCATTTCCATACAAAATGACTTTTTTTTTTGATCTAACTCTGATATTGGATCACAGATGTGTATGAATCTTTGGTAAATGTTGACGAGTTCAACTCTATTTGCCCTCACGACCTAGAACCAAAAAATTCGCCCCCATTTTCGTTTGAATTCGCTCATCAAAGAACAGTGATCTCTGGATCTATGTCGGCTTGAATCGAGCATGGCCAAAAATTATCGAAAAATATTTTTATAGTTTCTTTTTTTATCAGTCCAAAATTTAGTCACGCCTTTGGTCCGAAAATTGGCACTGAAAATATTCCCGGCACGCCAATGGTCGGTCTCAGTCTCATTGAGGATTCAGTGATACGCGATTGTAAGGATACGAATAGTTCGATGTTTCCCGAGGATTCGGGCTGGCGACGATTATCGGAGAAAAGTGTTTCGTTTCTGGATGATGATAGTTCGAATGGTGGTAGTTTTCCAAGTCGCAATGAAAAGCGACTGAGTGACGCCTCGGAGCGGAGAGTTAGTAAGCAGGACAAGGAGGTAGGTTGAATCTATTTCTTTTTTATTTATTTCTAAGGATGACAGTATGGGCAAAGAGGATTGATAATTCTACAAGAGTTATCACTCCATATAACTTTCCCCTCTGCCAGGAGATTTGTATGTATTGACAAATTGTATAGACTTCACAAGAAAGCTGACTCCGCCTCCGGCGGTAGATTTGTATGTATTGATTCTCTTGTGCATCTATACTGTGTAGTTTATACTATGTTTATACAATTTGTCAATACATACAAATCTCCCGGCAGAGGCGAAACTTCTATGGTGTGATAACTCTTGTGGAATCTATACTATTTGGTATGGGCAAGTGTTGATTCAATATGCTCATCTCGGCAGATCAACTGAGTTTAATCATCGATGCTATGCCCTCGACTGGTATATTCAGAAAGGATTTGGGCCAATGTAGGGGGCTTCAGATATCCGTCTGGCAAGCCTGATTTGTCAGTATCTGCAATGTTGGAGTGCCCAGGCATCCAGTAGATTGTGAGATCTTTTAGGCCCCAACGATGTTAAGGATATTTTGACAAGACTATGGTCTGGGCTGACAACACCCGTAGCCGATCCCCAGGATGATTTAGAACCTGGGTCGGCTAGCAATCCTGCTATAAAGAAGAGTAGCATTACTTACTGAAGGTCCTTTGATGATACCATTATGTTGACAAGGTTCCTGTATGAGGGTCATTTCCAAAGTCTCCCGCGACAACGTGGCATCTAGACAATCCGAGGCGGCTTTGACGTGGTATAGGTTGGCTTGTACCACGCCAATACCCATACTATTACTATTAATCTGAGTCATAGTCCGAGTTTAAGCACACCATCAACAATACTTCCATAGAGTAGTTAGATAACCCTTCAATATCCATGATTGACTCTTGCATTTGGAACAACATTGTTTATGGCGCCCGTGATGTTGAGGCGCCAGAGACGTGTTCTCAACGTCGTCGGTAGCGCATTAACGGGAGCATAGGTAGAAACAACGGTGTTGGATGTTTCTCCAGTGGAAGTGCCCCATGGATGCTCATAGCCGCGTGGATGTCTGGATTGAGCTGTCCTCTGAAGGTACTGGGTCTGGGTTTAATATTGCTGCTCAGAGACGACTTCTTCTCACCGCTTTTAAAGTTTTTGTGGTAAACGGGTGTCCTCTCAATGCGATAAAACAGCTGGAAATTGTTGCTTTCTATCAGCAGCATCGACTGCGGATCAGTGGAGACGATAGGAAAGAGTTCCTCCAGAGGGGGCGTCAACGTCGTGTATTCGCATTGCTCGCAGCTGGGCCGAGTGTATCGCTAGAGTTGCAGACTCGCGGGATTTGACCGAAGCATTTTTGTCAGATAGAATCAGCGATGTGCGGAGAGTGGTTCTTTGTTGGTCGCGCATTAGATGGTTGCGGACCAGCTGATTCGTTCTCTTCGGATCTTTAACATTCCGGAAATTGTGGAGGAGGTGAGTGTTTCACCGCAAGCACTCTCAATTTAGCAGGAGCGTGTCCATGGAATAGATACCGTACATAACGCTTACAGGCTACACCATAGAGTCCACGGCGAAGAGCATCACGAAGTCCACCTGGAGAGTCTGGATGAGGTAGTCTCGGGTGGTTATATCTAGACCGGCCAGTGGGGGGTGCTGGTTGCTCCACAGTATATTTTCAGTCGTAATTGGACTGCCCGTACTGTCACTTTGTGGCCAGGTGTGTCAATATCTGACAAAATACCTCGCCTGGGTAAGCAGTGGGAGATGAGGCTGGTTCCTCTGGACGTCCGTCACAAGAGCTCAAAGGCGAGGATTTAGGATATATCTAACATCCGAACATCCGTGTTCGAAGCCATATATGAAAATGTAAAGTAGCTGTTCCAAAATCGCGATTCGCCGGTTTGTCCCCTAAAACATGACCAGCAGCAACGATCCTTGTCGACTTACGATTTTTCAATAGTCAACCAAACATAGTTCAGTCTTCTATCGGAATCGAAGCTACTAGCGGTCACCACATTAAGGTACTGCGAGGATTTGGTTACAAAGCAGCATTTAATCCTACCACCTCGTAACTGTATCGACCCGAAACTTAGAGTTTATACATATTTAAACCGGTCGACCGGTAAATGTGTCAAGTTTCTTTCGATTAGACGCAATAATGTAATATTATTATACTATATAATGTCGGAAAATGATGAAATCCTAACGTTAATGAATGAAAATCAGTTTTTTAAAGATGAATTTTTACAATCGCTTGAGGCAAAGAAGCAGTAATTAAAATTAAAATGTAAAACAGAAGACCGCTTCGTGGCTTATGTTGGTAGTTGATTAATTCTAACATGAATATTGTTCTTTGGGAAATTGGACCCAATTCGAGCTATCGCTAACCCTAAAGTCTATAGCTAAAATTCTCTAAACAATTTTTAGCTTAAAATACATCGCTAATTTGATTAGTGTATGCAGTTCAATTTATTCAATGCTATAATTTGGCATCTTAATACATCAAAGTCAGTTTGTTTCAAGCTAAAAAGCGTTTAAATAATTTTAGCGATAGAATTTTAGCTTAAGCGATATCTCGAGTAGCCCCCAGCTTTTCATGCAAACTAGTAATCGGTGGCAGACATTTGGATGTCTGGCTGACCCTGATGGTCACAATCTTGCACGAACCCAATTGTTATAAATGTACATATATCTAAGCTATCCAGCTGTGGGTGTCTGTTGGAGAAACGACCGATGCACTGCGAATCTATATTTATAATAACAGCGAGCAATTTCGGTACTGTCTAAATCGCTCCTGCCACCGTCCACCGAACGGCTCATCCGATATGAATAATGTTGGTGTCAATTTACACGAGTTCCTAGAAAGTGGTGGCTTAGGAGTCTATTTCAATTTGCCGGTCTCGCGAGTCTCAATACCCCTCAAATCAAAATAAAACCGCAAAATGCACTTCCCTTGCATCATTTAACTGTAAAACTTGTTTCCATTTGGTATCTTCCTGTCACCATCAATTATGTTAGCGCCGTGTTATATAATTGATTACAACAATTTGCTCAAATTGCCGCCAAAATTTTCTGGTAATTTTGCGAGATTACTTCAGAGGTTGTTGTTGTGTTCTGAATTAAGAGGTGCTGTGTTGTGTTGCGGAAGTGATGGCGCTTTGATAAAACTTGAACTGCATCGTTACCAAGCTTATCAGCAAGAAGGTTGCAATTTTTTATAAGCTATTGTATAGAAAATTTTCATGACTATAAAATTCGCGGCGAAATTCGCAATCAACAGTTTGGCAGATCCACTTCACCAGAGTGGAAAGCGAGAAATTTTCAGTCATCAGTGAAGTTAGTTGGTGAATACCATAAAACTATATTCAAAAATGGAAGGTTATAAAATTCAAATATCTAGATACTTGAGATGGCATCTGACTCCTTTTAAAACATTTCAGTCGTTCGTGGTGTGGTCGTGTGGGTCACACTTGTTGCGCTTATAACGACCGCTTACAGTCAAGAAGGCTGTGTTGAACCTTGCTTCTATGATTTCAAGCCGAGCAACGAAAGCTGCTGCAAATATTGGATGTGTGTAAATGGTGTTGAAAAGGAGCTCACATGTCCCGGAGGGTTGCACTGGAATAGTGTGTCGAATTCATGCGACTGGCCATCAAGCGCAGGATGCGACTTAACATCAACGCCAAAACCCCCTCCAACACCCACTCCTACACCCACTCCTACACCCACTCCAACACCCACTCCTACACCCACTCCAACACCCAACCCAGAACCTGAAGAATGCGAATGCACAACAGGTGAATTTCAAGCAATTGAAGGTGAAACATGCAAGTACAAGGTTTGCGATAATGGCAAATGGGTCACATTGAACTGTGCACCCGGAACGATTTGGGATAATGACCGTAGATCATGTGTGTTTGTTCAATGCGAAAATTGCCCAAGCTTAAGCTTCATAGACAATTTTAATTTTATGGACAATTTTCGATATTGGTGGTGAAGTATTTCAGGTAAAACCTTGCATGCTACAATTTGGATAACGATTTGAAAGTGACAAATTTTTCTAATTTTATAATCTCAATTATACGTGTCTGAGAATTAATACCAAAATATACACACACTGTTGAAGAACTGTTGTTTTTTTCATGTTAATATTAGTTTGACGCGCTTGGTGGGCGTGTTTGTTGACGCGCTTGGTGGGTGTGCACTTTGACGCGCTTGGTGGTCGTATTGATTCAGTCACGCCTCTACTAATTTAGAGAAGAGAGGTTCGATCCTCGACGCGAACAAAAACTGCCTGTGGGTACCAATAGAACTCTTACTGCGCTCCAAGCTTGTCAGTATAAGGACGGCGCGGATAGGAGATGCATGTTGGCAACTGCATGTCCGGAAAGTGGATATGCTATCAACACAAGAACAAGGCATAGATGTTGACACGCCCATGCCCATGAAAGGGTAGAGGTAATTAACAACAAAAAGTTAAATTGTTTACTAAAACTCCGCCCCCTAAAATTTGATACGACTTAGGCCAGAGGAGTGGATGGTTGATGTTGATGGTTGAGTTCGACGAAAACACAAACGGCGTAACTATGGTTTAGCATTTGTTAATTATGCGGTGACGGAACTTATATTACGTTTACACTATCCCCAGCTTACTTCATCTGCAGCGTAATCTGGGTGTGGTGAGTTTAAAATTGTATGTATTTGACAGTTGCAGATTAAATCAGCCGGCGCAGATGAAGTAATCTGCGGATAGTGTAAACGTAATATTAGATACAACTTACAAATTACAAGTGAAACTGATTGTAAAATTTGAATTTGAATCGCGACTAGCTGAAGAGCGATTGTGACGACAACGTCAAAGGCTAGAACGAGAATTGTAATGGACCGGTCGGTGGGCATCCGAAAATGCCCATGGGGGCGGAGCTTAAGGTAGCATAGTGACCGTAAAGGTGGGGCCGTGCTATCTGGCGAAGAAAAAGGCCCCTCAACGAGCTTAGCAGCGGCCTATGCTTGCTGTAGCTCAGTTCGGGAGATGTGGGCGGGCTTTTCGCCGCTCGTTGCCCCTGTCCTTTACGTAACAAAAACTCATAGGCCTGGGGAAGACAACACAAACATGTTAGACAAAAATGGGGGATAAAAAAAATGAGGCGATAAGGATGGAATGGTTGGCGGAGGGCTCAGATGCCCTCTCGCTCACATCGGGTCCGGGTGTATTAGGACCCTCGGCCTCTGGTTTCATCCCACCGACAGATCACAACTCATTAAGTGCTGCCTTCGATCTGTCGGTAGAAACAGGACTACCAGACCAGAATATGGTTCATTACAGTGCAGCTTCTACTACGATGTCTGCCAAGAACTAGAAGCTGCACACAAAGTGTGCTGCAAAAAAATGAAAAAAAAACGAACTGGGCTCCTGATTCAGCCGGTAGCCATTGTAGAGGGGAAAAATTAGCAAAAAGACAGAAAAAAATGGTTGGTATAAGTGGTGGTTGAAGCACAACTTGCCAGAGTGCAATTAGCGCGAATGCACCGTTTTGTAACCACAAACCTCGGCAAAATCCTCTATAAGTAGATGGTTGGACTAACAGAGGATGGAAGGATGCCTAGATCTAACCGGAGGAGCTCAGGAAGTATAGCAGCTCCCCGATCTTCACCCCCGATACATCCCCAAGGTTAACAGGAAAGGCCTCACCCATTGCTCGATGTCTGGCCCTGGTAAGGGCCGGGCATTTGCAGAGGAAGTGAGTGAGGGTTTCTTTCTCGTCCTCATTTCCGCAGCTGCGGCAGTGCGGATTGTAAGGGATGCCAAGCCTTATTGCATGCTCTCCGATAGGCCAATGTCCTGTAATGACCGCCGTGAGACTGGTGACATCCCTACGGGACTTGGTTAATAGCTCAGATGTTTTCCTACTGTCATAGGAGGGCCAATTCTTCCTGGATACAGCGCAGGTGGGCAGATTGCGCCATTTGGAGTAGGCAACATTGAGGTAGTAAGAGGAGGAGAGATAAAATACTCTGGACATCTCTTTTGAGGTCCCTCAAATCACGCGTAACATGTCTCGGTGGCGGCGTGCTCTTCATGAGGTTAGTGTTGGGGTTTCCAGTCCGATAACAACCCACCTGATATTGTTTGACAATAAGCTTGTTGTGGTCTCTTTGAGGCATCATCTTGGTTTCGTGATGCAGATGATCCTGGGATGACATCAGGAGATAGCCAGTTACGGAAAGCCTGAATATTTTTCATTGTGTCTCACAGAGATTCTGTGTCCACACAGAAGCCGCATGCTTTATCTGTGACCAGTAGAGTTTCTTTGTCTTTGCCCCAGGTGCTACTGGCCAAGGGTCTATGGATTTTGTTCCAATCGCGCATCCTGTCGCACACAGTTGAAGCATGGGGGGGATAACGTGGCCATGCTGCCCAGAGTTACTTCAACAATTCTAGGATTTACTGTAGGAATAGGTCGACTGCCAATTGAGATCTCAAGTTGCATCTTGACTTTCTTCGTCCAGTTGGTAAATAAGGTTGCCGAGGATTTAGGCGCTGATACGGTTAAATTCTTGCCCGTGAATAAGGAGTTAAGTTCAGGTAATCATTTATTCGTTCGCACATTTCTGTGATGTTGTTCCCTGCTGCCAGAATGGCAGTTCTCGGTATAGGATATAATTTCGATTCCTCCAGGTGGTGTTGGGAGTCCAGATAAATAAAGGTTGAACAAGGAGGGAGACAGAACTCCTCCTTGTGGCGCACCTTGTTTGATCTTCCTTAGCTTCGATTTCTTGCTTCTAAATTCATTGTTGGACTGTCTGTTCGCAAGATAATTGGCAGCCCATTTGGTTGTTAGCGTTGGAGGCGATGCACAATTTAACTGAGACTATGTCGAAGGCTTTCGACAGGTCAAGCGCCACCAGGATTGTTCTGTGACATGGACGAGGTTGATTGAGGCCATTGTGGATACGAGTTGTAATGACATCCAGGGCCGTCGTCGTACTGTGAATCCTTCGGGAGCCGTGCTGTTAGTTCGCAAGATGGTCGTGGGCCGCAAGAACAGGGTGGATTAGCTCTTCGAGCGTTTTGGCATTTTGGTGACAGAAGTATGATGGAACGATAGGACTCACCGAATGTCCCTTTTTTCCCAGGTTTCAAGATTGGGATGACTTTCCCTTTCTTCCCGAATTCCGGAATAATCAGTAATATGATTGATAGGTTGAATATAGCCATGAGATATTCTGTTGCTGGTAAGTCGAAGTGTTTATGCATTACCATTGAGATTTCATCAGGTCCCAAGGCTTCCGAGTCCTAATAGCTGCAACCACTTTGTCCGTGGTGAAAACGGGTATGTTATCTACAGTTCGGTTATGGATCTTCCTGCGGATTATGCGCTTAAATCTGTCTGATGGAGGATGCTCAATAAATTGTTTACTGGAACGACTTGCGCAGTGAGTAGGGTTGCAAATTAAATTGTCTCTTAACTGACATTCCCATTCTATTTGGATGGATTAGAGAGGGCACGGACTGTCGACCATAGTTTGCTTATACCTGTGGTCAGGTTGCATTCATTCAAACCTCTTGTTTTCGTCTACTAGTTTATGAATTTCACAATTCATTTCGTGAATTCTGGGATAGTGCTTCTGATGAGGTAGGAAAGTTGGGCCGAAATTTCGGAATGCGTCCTGCAGGAATAAATTTCGCAGCCGCTTTATTAAGAACTTTCCTGATATTGGACTCGGCCCTATGTACGTCGGTGGGAGTTGCCAGGGCGTGAACTTTAGCATTAGTATATTGGGTGAAGCTAGCAGTGGTCGTTGGGGTTGACTGGAAGCTCGTATGGCTACTCACTGAAAAATGAGGTATGTTAGAGGAGATCGCTGCTTGTAGTCCTCTTTTTCTGCTCTGACTGGCAGTAAATAAAGTATTCCAGTGCCTGTGATAGTTTAATCCGGAGAAGTTCCTCAGGGGACACCACTCGTCGCAGAAGTTGCATCTCATTGACGTCGCATTGAAGTGAAGTTTTTTGTTGAATACGCAACAAATCCATGGACCTGGGTTGCTTTCAATGCCGGCGCCAAAGAGGATTGATAATTCTAAAATACAAGAGTTATCACTCCATATAACTTTCCCCTCTGCCAGGAGATTTGTATGTATTGACAAATTGTATAGACTTCACAACAAAGCTGACTCCGCCTCCGGCGGTAGATTTGTATGTATTGATTCTCTTGTGTATCTATACTGTGTAGTTTATACTAAAATATGTTTACACAATTTGTCAATACATACAAATCTCCTGGCAGAGGCGAAACTTCTATGGAGTGATAACTCTTGTGGAATCTATACTATTTGTCATGGCCGTTGTAAAACGAGTCGATCCGGTGCGGCTACTGCAGGAGCGATGTATGAATTGAAAGAGAGATGAGATGAATGAGATGAGAATCGGAACTTTCCAAAGGAAATGAAACCAATAGTGAGTATTTATCGGGGTGTGTGTTGGGCGTTTTGGCCTTCTGTATCAGGCATTCTGGTTGCGGAATCTGCTTATTGGTGTAGGTTGTATCATTCACAAAATAACTCAACCAGTCTTCCTGCTGGGCTTGTGGACGCAGAGTACTTAAGCCATTCAGTATTTTGTACATTGAAATCACCTTGTGTCATGGGATGTGGCTATTGCTAAAGAGGATGCTGTTCGGGCTCGAGTGTCGCAACTGAGGCCGATTGCGTCGTGGAGTTGAAGGTCCTCATGAGTTGGCCGAAGCATTTTTGTCAGATGGAATTGGCAATGTCCGGGCAGTGGTTCTTTGCTGGTCACTACAATGAATGGCGGCGGGCCAGCTGATTCGTGCCCTTCAGATTTTTGTCGTTACGGAGAAGGCGGTGGAGGTGGGCGTTTCAGCATAAACTCTACTTTAGCAGGCGCGTGTCAATGAATTGAATTTTTTCAGTCGTAATTAGATAGCAACAGGTGCTGCCGTTTTTATAATGAAGTGTGTCAATGGATCTGAGAATTATTTTGATCCGTAGGGAAACATTTTCATGACTGTTCTTCCTTATAAATTTTACTGGAGGGGAAAGCATATGGATACCAACGAAACGTCAACTGGGCCACAAGGGGTTAGGGCAATTGAGTAAAGCATATGGAGGAGAATTCGTGAAATGTCAAAACGTGATTCGTTCGCAGGAACGCAGCGAATATCTGACAAAAAAGCTCGCCTGGGACCGCGGCGGGAAATGAGGCTGGTGCCTACGAACGTCCGTCACGAGAGCTCGAAGCCGGGGATTCAAGATATATCTCACATCCAAATATCCATGTACGAAGCCTTGTATGAAAATGTGAAGCAGCTGCTCCGAAATTGCAATCCGAAGGATCATACCCTAAAACATGACCAGTAGCAACAATCCTTGTCGACTTACGATTTTCCAACAGGCGACCCAACACAGCTCAACCTTCTATCGGAATCGAAGCTACTAGCGGTCACCACGTTGAGATACTGCGGGGATTCAGTGGCAAAGCAACATTTAACCCTAGCACCTCGTAACTCAACCGACCCGAATCTTAGAGTTCGTACATATTTCAACCTGCCGACCGGTATATACTATATGTCAAATTTCTTTCGATTAGATGCAATGATGCAATGTAATGATATAATGTCGGAAAAAGAAAATAATTAAAGTAATTAAAATTAAAGTGTAGTCCGGATGGCGCAACGGTTAGCACGTTCGCCTTCAACGCACTGGGCCCCGGTTCGATTCCGAGGATTTACGTGTCGGACTATGAGCCCACTCAGCTGTTAAATGAGTACCCATTATGGGGTAAATAACTCGGTTGAGCGTGTTGCTGATCACATACCTCTGCACAAAAACCGTCACGATCTAGAAAATGAGATGAGGCTAACTCATCTCGAGGCCGTGGTTCAAATTGGACTGTTGCGCCAGTTATTTATTATTTTTAAAATTAAAGTGTAAAACAGAAGACCGCTTAGAGGTTTGGGTTGGTAGCTGGTTAATTTTATATGAATATGTTTTATGGGGACCATTTCGAGCTATCGCTAAAAGTCTATCGTTAATATTTTAACAATTTTTAGCTTAAAATAAATCGCTAATTTGATTAGTTTATGCGGTTCAATTTATTCAACACTTTTATTTGGCATCTTAGTACATCAAAGTCAGTTTGTTTCAAGCCAAAAAGTGTTTTGAGAATTTTAGCATTAGCGATAGCTCGAACAGACCCCGCAATGATAGAGTTCAGCCATAGGTGGAATACCGTCACTGAGCCAATATGCAAATATGCCTTCATGCAAACTGCTAATCGGTGGCAGGCATTTAGGTGTCTGGCAGGTTTTCATGGTCGCAATGACGCTCGAACCCAATAATTTAAAATGTATATCTAGGCTATGCAGCTGTGGGTATGCACAGGAAAAGCGATCGACGCGCTACGAATCTACATTTACAACAACAGCGAGCTATTTCGGAACTGTTTGGATCGCTCTAGGCACCGAAGGGCTCATCCGATATGAATAATGTTGGTGTCAATTTACGCGAGTTCCTAAAAAGTGGGTGTAGCGGCTTGGGAGTATATTTCACTTTGTTGGTCTCACGAGTTACAATACCCCTTAAATCAAAATAAACCGGCAAAATGCACTTCCCTTGCATCATTTAACTGCAAAACTTGTTTCCGTTCGGTGTCTTCTTGTCACCATCAATTCTGTTGGCGCCGTGTTAAATAACTAATTACACCTCGATATAAGGAACAAATTTTGTGGTAATTTAACGAGATTACTTCAGGGGTTTGTGATTACGTTGTGTTCTGAATTAGGGGGTGTTGTGCTGGGTTGGGAAAGTGATGGCGGTACGATAAGACTTGAACTGCATCGTTAATAGCTTATCAGTAAGGTTGTTGCAATTGTTTATTAGTTAGTGTAAGACAAAAATTTTTATGACTATAAAATTCGCGACGAAATGCCCAATCAACAGTTTGGCAACTGAACTTCGCCAAAGTGGAAAGCGAGAAATTTTCAGTTAAGTTATCAGTGAAATCAGTTGGTGAATACTATAAAACTATATTCAAAAATGGAAGGTTATAAATTTAAATATCTGGATATGTGATATGGCATCTGACTCCTTTTAAAACATTTCAGTCGTTCGTGTTGTGGTGGTGTGGGCCACACTTGTAGCGCTTATAACGACCGCTTATAGTCAAGAAGGCTGTGTTGAACCTTGCTGCTATGATTTCAAGCCGAGCAACGAAAGCTGCTGCAAATATTGGATGTGTGTAAATGGTGTTGAAAAGGAGCTCACATGTCCCGGAGGGTTGCACTGGAATAGTGTGTCGAATGCATGCGACTGGCCATCAAGCGCAAAATGTGGCTTAACAACGCCAACACCCACTCCAACACCCACTCCAACACCCACTCAAACACCCACTCATACACCCACTCAAACACCCACTCAAACACCCACTCAAACACCTACTCAAACAGCCACTCAAACACCCTCTCCAACACCCACTGTAACACCTTCTCCTATACCCACTCCAACACCCAACCCCGGACCTGAAGAATGCGAATGCGAATGCACAACAGGTGAATTTCAAGCAATTGCAGGTGAAACATGCAAGTACAAGGTTTGCGATAATGGCAAATGGGTCACATTGAACTGTGCACCCGGAACGATTTGGGATAATGACCGTAGATCATGTGTGTTTGTTCAATGCGAAAATTGCCCAAGCTTAAGCTTCATAGACAATTTTAATTTTCGACATTGGTGGTGAAGTATTTCAGGTAAAACCTTGCATGGCTGCAATTCGGATAACGATTTGAAAGTGACAAATTTTTCTAATTTTATAATCACAATTGTACGAGTCTGAGAATCAATACAAAAATACACACACACTATTGAAGAACTGTTTTTTTCTCATGTTTATGTTAGTTTGATGGGCATGGTGGGCGTGTCTGTTGACGCGCTTGGTGGCCGTCTTCATTCGGTCACCCTCTACTAATCTAGGTAGTGATACCATAAGTTCTGTCCTTTCTTCAAATGGGTTCAATTAAACTAAAACGTTTAAGTAAACAAAATCCTTTATTGTAATTTTTTCTCCATTCACAAAGGAACCAAAAAAACTACATGTTACTCGAAATTACCATCCTTGGCTTTTATACACTTCTTCAATCGTTCAGACCACTCGTCAATTGCAGCACGCATCACTTCTTGGGGAATAGAAGCTGATGTTTTTATCAAATCGGACTTAAACGACTCGATATTTCTATGAGGTTTGATGTAAGTAGTTCCACATGCAGTAGTCCAGCGGATTCAGATCGGGGCTTCCAGAAGGCCAACTCTTAGCGGCTATGAAGTCGGGAAGATTGTCGGCACACCACCTCTGGTTTGTTTTAGCTTTGTGTGCTGGGGCTAAGTTTTGCTGAAACGACCAGTCTTGCCCATTAAACAGAGTGTCATTTAATAATTTCACTACCTTTACCAAATTATCGCTCTGATAGATCGCTGCTTTAGTTTTCACCTCTAGTTCACAAAAATTTAGCTGGGTGACACCGTCGTACGTAACGCCCCACCAAACTATGACTAAAGTAAGATGGTGGCCTCTTTGGACCCTTTGAATTTTTTCGGCACCTTCCCAATAACTGTGAGCGTAAAGTCTGTCATTTTGTCGGTTGAGTTTTTCTACTACCGTAAAAATTTTCTCATTACTGAAATGGATTCGCCTGTGTCCCGCGTTCGCGAACCGCTGAAATAACGACTTCGCTCCTGTGGCTCACATCTTTTTGAAAGCTTGTGTCAGCAGGTGTTTTGTGGTTTTTCTGTAAGTCCTAAGTTTCAGGTCCTGTTTGATAATGCAGGTGCAGGATATCGTCTTTTTTGAGAGGCCATGATTTTCTGTTTGGGAAATATTTTGCAATACAGAGTGGGTCCACTCTATGTTTTGTAAACAAAGCCGCTCGCGGGCGTCACTCCTATAACACTTGCGTATTCACAAAACTTAGGGACAGAACTTATGGCACGACTACATATAGAAGGCGGGTTCGATTCTCAGCGCGAACAAAAGCTGGCTGTGGGCATGATATAAGGAAGACAAGATATGGCCTTCCCGCGTTTCATTTTGGTATTTTTCTGCGAATCACGTCAATGGATCGTATACACTTGAGAGAGTGGTGGTTCATAACACTCAGCATTGCAATCCTCACGACAGTATCGCTTCGCTTGTTGAGGAAGCAGCACGCGTACGGTGAAGGGCGCGATGATGAAATGGAGGCATGTCTAAAAAGTTCACATCTATGGCGCATTGTCATACCCAAGCATTTGTCAACCAATATGCCGGCGCGAATTGGGTGTAATCGAAATGCCCAAGAGTTTTCAGATTTGTTACTGAAAATTGGTGACGGTACGTATCCGGAAGAAGAAGAGAAGGTTATTCTCCAAAATAATTGATGTTGTGTATTTCAAAAACGACCAGGCATCTGCGACAAACGCAGAAATATTAAAATGCGGTCCTGGGGAATGTGTTGAATAGAGCTCAATCAACCAAATAATGGATCAAGAAGATGCTACCCATTATCCGGTTGAAATTTTAAATTTCCTAAGCACACTTGCGCTTCCGTCTCACAAATTAACATTAAAAGTCGGCGTCCCTGTACAATTCGGCTTAGAAATTTGAGCCGCCGAAACAATGTAAAGGTACCCGACGGCAAGTGAAATTACTTTTAATTTAGCTTAAGTTTAGCCTTATTGTCGTGGTGTTGACTAAGCGGAGAACAAATAAATTAGGAATGAAAAAAATAGCCAAGGTTAGTGTTAAGTTGTGAGCGAAGCAAGCAACGCGAGCGTAGCGAGCACTAGATGAGAGAGCGAGCTAAGCGAGCTCTCGCAGCTAGTTACACTATAAAAGATTCCTGCCAAATATCTTTTATAAAAGATCTTTGTAAATAGCTTTGACACCTTCCGTTTTTTGGTTTACCGATATACCAGAAACGCATGCACCCAGTGACGAAATTAATGCAGTTCATGCATGGAGGACTGGTTGCAATTGTATCGAGCCCTCCCCCCTTCTAACTACTATTTTGCCCCAAAAATAAAACCATCAATATCCTCACTGGGATATATTGTGAACGTTTTATTTTTTTCACAAGCTTTTCTCGCAGAAAATTTATCGCGAAATTTGCGATGTTTACTACAGCAAAGGTTGTTCCCGGCTGTGTTATCCGGTCGCCATCAATTCTATTGACGCCATATCATACGACTTAGTCAGAGCTCCATACAAGAACAAACATGATTTCGTATTGCTGCCAAATTTTTTTTTTTTTTTTGCAAAATTATTTCAGAGATTTGTGATTAGAGTTTGTTCTGAATAATGTTTTACGAGTAATCAATAGCTGTTGTGTTGCGGAAGAGATTGTCAGTAAGGTTGATGCAATCACCTATCAACTAGTAAATAAGAAAATTTTCAGAACTATAAAACTCAAACAACCAATCGACAGTTTGGCAGATGGACTTCGCTAGAGTACAAAGCGGGAAATTTTAAGTCGAATCATCAGTGAAGTCTGTAGCTGAATACGACAAAACTATACCCAGAAATGAAAGGTTATTACAAACGAGGTATTTAGATACGTGAGGATTTTTCTAACGCCTGTGAAACATTTCAGCTGTATGTGTTGTCGTGGTGTGGATTACACTTGTAGCCCTTATTCCAGCTGCTTACAGTCAAGAGGGCTGTGTTGAGCCTTGCTGCTATGATTTCAAGCCGAGCAACGAAAGCTGCTGCAAATACTGGATGTGTGTAAATGGGGTTGAAAAGGAAATGACATGTCCCGGTGGATTGCACTGGAATAATGCATCGAATGCATGCGACTGGCCATCAAGCGCAGGATGCGGAGAAATTGGTAGTACTGCTAATCCATCACCCGATAGCACAACGATAACAACACCCATGACTGAGCCACCGACAACAACAACCACGACTGAGACACCGACAACAACAACCACGACTGAAACACCCAACCCAGGATGCTGCGAATGCGTTACAGGCCTATTCGAAGCAATTGAGGGTGAAACATGCAAGTACAAGGTTTGCGATAATGGCAAATGGGTCACAATGGACTGTGCACCCGGAACGATTTGGGATAAGGACCGTAGATCTTGTGTGTATGTTGAATGCGAAAATTGCCCAAGCTTAAGCTCCATAGACAATTTTAATTTTTTCGACAATTTTAAATTTTTATACAATTGGCGGTGAAATGTTTAATGCGAAACTACAAATGTATAGCTGTAAATGTACGGCGTTTGAATCTCACAAAATTTGTCTAATTATGTAATCTCAATTTTTATCCAAAATTCAATTATACGAGTCAGAGAACTAAAATCAAAATCAAACAGAAATGAATTGAAATGAGTTTCTATGCCTTGTTGGCAAGCTCGGAGCGCAGTGGAAGTTCTAGTAGTACCCACAAGCATTTTTGTTTTTTTTTTTTTGTCGCAGCGAGGATTGAACCTCCATTCCGTAGAACTGTGACCGAACGATCAAGGCCACCGAGCGCGTCACGGCGTTCGTCGTCATGGATGTTTGTGTTGTCTTCTCCCTATTGTGGGGGGGGCGTAATAATAAGCCACAACATCGCCCGAATTGTCGCAGGCAGGCGGCTAAATTGGAGCAGGAGGTGCACGCTGGTAACGTGCATCGTCCGAAACTATGCCAACGAAACGTCAGCTAAGCCACATGGAATAGTTGACGCGCTATGCCCCACTAGGGGTTAGGGCAAATTAGTATGTCGTAGTCAGCATAGTCGGATAATTAAAATAATATCTTTCGTCAGTAGTCCATTCCATAACCAGTGCCCACTCACACCAATACCCGTTCCAACACCCACTCCAACCCCAACACCCACCTCAACGACTACATCGACGCCCAAACCTCGACACGAAGGATTCATCAAGGGTGTCTTGACCGACCCCCCCCCCCCCCCTCGTCCCAAATTTTTACTGGCCGGTTGCAGTACCCGCAGGCGCAACTGCACCCGGCTACTCCTCATTCGCACCGGCATACTACCTACTTCCCTTTTTGGGAACGCTCTTCTCTGCTCCCACTTCGTGTTTAGCTCATAGTAATCTCTCATTTCCCTTGCACGTGCCCCGACCCTTCTCGCCCATAAAATCATTTTTCACCTTTTCGGTGATGGGCAGAGACAGAAAAAATTATCTCTCTTTCAATCTAGCAACAAGGTCCTCTTTTTGTTTTTTTTTTCACCTTTTAAAATTTAAATTTAACATATAATAGCTTTTTCGTCAATCAGACTGATTCTATCAATAATATTTATACCCTAGACTTTTAGTATAGGGTATATTGTTTTTGTCACGACGAAAATATGTAACACCTTAAAGGAGGCTCCGGAGGTATAACAAAGTATATATATAAATTATCAAGGTCACCTTCTGATTCGATTTAGCCATGTCTGTCTGTTTGTCTGTCTGTCTATTCGTCTGTCTGTCTGTCTGACCGTTCGCACGATAACTTTCGATAGAATGAAGCTAGAGCTTTGAAATTTTAGTCAAATATTGGCAGTATGATCTAGTTGGCTGGTATTGAAAATGGGCATGATCAGGCCGAGAGAACGCCTACCTCCCCTACATATGTAAAATACATAAATGTATCTATAACTCCCGATCAAATAAACATAAAAAGCTCTTGCTTTGGTAGATTGCTCGTGAGGGTGATCCTATACTCTGCTGGAAAAATAAAATTGATCAGTTGATAACTAACGGTAACTTTCTTACAAAGAGCCCCGTACTACCCTACTTTTCACGTTTTTTTGTCTATAACTCTTGATCCAATTGACGTAGACACCTAATTTTTGGCATGTAACTCTGAGGTGAAAAGCTGCTTGAGATTTAGTAAGTTGGGCATTATCAGATCAAAGGAACGTCTACTTCCCCTACAAATTTCAAAACATTAAATATTCCTTTAATTACGGTAACTTTCGATAGAATGACGCTAGCAAGTTGAAAGTAGAATATTGTTAGTCAGATCTTCTTGGTTGGTATTGAAAATGGGCCAGATCGGCCAGATCCGACCTAAGGAGCCCCTACCTCCCCTACAAATGGAACTTCAAATAAGCGATAACTTTCGATAAAATGAAGCTAATGAATTTTGGTCAAATTTTTACTGGGATCTAGTTGGTTGTTATTAAAAAATGCGCAAGATTCGACAAGACAAACCTACCCCTACAAGTGAAACTTCAAATAAGCAATAACTTTAAATAGAATGAAGCTAGCGACTTGAAAATTTCGACAAATATTTGTAGAATGGGTTAGTTAATTGATTTTTAGAATGATCCTCCTGAATGTGTGCCAACTTTGTCTATAAACTGGCCATATAGGAAACTCACTTTTAATGCAAATGGTCGCTGCCAATTGGTAGTTTTGGTATCACCACTAGGTTTGTACAAGTCTAGCGTATATTCTCTTCGGTCTGTTTATACCCTAGACTTATAGTATAGGGTATATTGTTTTTGTCACGACGGAAATATGTAACACCTTAAAGGAGGCTCCGGAGGTATAGCAATGTATATATATAAATGATCAGGGTCACCTCCTGATTCGATTTAGCCATGTCTGTCTGTCTGTCTGTCCGTCTGTCAGTCCGTTCGCACGATAACTTTCGATAAAATGAAGCTAGAGCCTTGAAATTTTGGTCAAATGTTGGAAGTGTGATCTAGTTGGATGGTATTGAAAATGGACATGATCAGGCCAAGAGAACGCCTACCTCCCCTACATATGTAAAATACATAAATGTATCTATAACTCCCGATTAAAGAAACATGAAAAGCTCTAGCTTTGGTAGATTACTCATGAGGGTAATCTCATACTCTCCTGGGAAAATAAAACTGATAAGTTGAAAACTAACGGTAATTTTCTTACAAAGAACCCCGTACTACCCTACTTTTCAGGTTTTTTGTCTATAACTCCTGAACCAATTGACGTAGACACCTGATTTTTGGCGTGTAACCTTGAAGTGAGAAGCTGCTTAAGATTATGTAAGTTGGGCATAATCAGATCAAAGGAACGCCTACCTCCCCTACAAATTTCCAAAAATTAAATATTCCTTTAATTACGATAACTTTCGAAAAAATGATACTAGCAAGTTGAAAATTTGAAAGAATGTTGCTAATAAGACCTACTTTGTTGGTATTGAAAATGGGCAAGATCTGACTCAAGGAACCCCCACCTCCCCTACAAATGAAACTTCAAATAAGCGATAACTTTTGATAGAATGAAGCCAGCAACTTGAAATTTTGGTAAAATGTTGAAAGTGAGATTGAGTTAGTTGGCATTAAAGATGGGTAAGATCCGACCTAAGGAACCCCTACTTCCCCTACAAATGAAACTTCAAATAAGCGATAACTTACGAAAAAATAAAGCTAGCGACTTGAAATTTTGGTCAAATGTTTGTAGTATGATCCAGTCGACTAATATTGAAAATACGTAAAATCCAACCATCGAAACCCCTACTTCCCCTACAAAAGAAACTTCAAATAAGCGATAACTTTCGATAGAATGAAGCTAGAGACTTGAAATTTTGTTTAAATGTTTGTAGGGGATCTAATTGGTTGATGGAAATGCTGGGCAAGATCCGAATCAAGGAACCCCCACCTCCCCTACAAGTGAAACTTCAAATAAGCGTTAATTTTCGATAGAATGAAGCTAGCGACTTGAAAAATTGGATAAATATTTGTAAAATGGGTTAGTTAATTGATTTTGAGAATGGTCAAGATCCCACTGAATGAGTGCCAACCTCCCCTTTGAACTGGCCATATAAGAGACCCACTTTTAATGCATATGGTCGTTGCCAATTGGGACTTTTGGTATCACCACTAGGTCTGTACAAGTCTAGGGTATATACGCTTTGCAAAACTATTTCAGAGATTTGTGATTAGAGTTAGTTCTGAATTATGTTTTACGAGTAATTAATAGTTGTTGTGTTGCGGAAGAGCTTGTCACTAAGATTGATGCAATCACTTATCAACTAGCGATAAGAAAATTCTCAGAACTATAAAACTCACTATTGGGTAACACCCAATCAGCAGTTTGGCAGATGGACTTCGCTAGAGTTGAAAGCGGGAAATTTTAAATTGAGTCATCAGTGAAGTCAGTAGGTGAATACGACAAAACTATACCCAGAAATGAAAGGTTATTACAACCGAGGTATTTAGATACGTGAGGATTCTTCTAACGCCTATTGAAACATTTCAGTTGTACGTGTTGTGGTAGTGTGGGTCACACTTGTAGCCCTTATTCCAGCTGCTTACAGTCAGGAGGGCTGTGTTGAGCCTTGCTGCTATGATTTCAAGCCGAGCAACGAAAGCTGCTGTAAATATTGGATGTGTGTAAATGGGGTTGAAATGGAAATGACATGTCCCGGTGGATTGCACTGGAATAATGCATCGGATGCATGCGACTGGCCATCAAGCGCAGGATGCGGAGAAATTGGTAGTACTGCTAACCCACCACCCGAAAGCACAACGACAACAACAACCACGACTGAGACACCGACGACAACAACAACGACAATACCCAACCCAGGATGCTGCGAATGCGATACAGGCCTATTCGAAGCAATTGATGGTGAAACATGCAAGTACAAGGTTTGCGATAATGGCAAATGGGTCACAATGGACTGTGCACCCGGAACGATTTGGGATAAGGACCGTAGATCTTGTGTGTATGTTGAATGCGAAAATTGCCCAAGCTTAAGCTCCATTGACAATTTTAATTTTTTCGACAATTTTAAATTTTTATACAACTGGTGGTGAAATATTTAATGCGAAACTACAAATGTAGCCACAAATGTACGGCGTTTGAATGTCACGAAATTTGTCTAATTCTGTAATGTAAATTTATTTATACGAGTCAGAAAATTAAAATCAAAATGAAACAGAAACGAAAAACTGTCGTTATCTTCATGTCGATATTCGGGGCGACCGGTAGCTCAGTATGTAGAAGCGTCTGTCTCATTTCTTTCTGACTACGGTCGTTACGCGTTCAAGTCCCGTCCACGGCATTCTTATGTTAATGTTAATTGGATTGACTCCCCCAGGGACATGGGCGTGTCAACATCCCTTGCATTTCTATGCCTTGTTGACAAGCTCGGAGCGCAGTGGAAGTTCTAGTAGTACCCAGAAGCATTTTTTGGTTTTTTTTCCCGCCCAGGATTGTACCCCCATTTTCTAGGAGCGGTGACCGAACGAACAAGGCCACTGATCGCATCACGGCGTTCGTGGTCATGGATGTTTGTGTTGTCTTCTCTCTGTGGTGTGGGGTGTAGAAATTAGCCACAACATTGCCCGAATTGTCGCAAGCAGGCGGCTAAATGGGAGGAGGAGTGTAGTGTGTACACACCATTATGCATGTAAATTCTATGTTTGAAGATAGGATAAGTTTAGGTTTAAGTATTAGCTAACATCCACACATTTATACAGTCCACAATCATGTAAAGTAGCGTTTACACTTGCCAGTAGACCGTGCAAGTACGTACATTTTACAGGCATTGCAAGTGCCCTGCAAGTAACTACAGGCATACCGGTGCACTGGTAAATGTAAACGAGCCATAAGAGCTTGTGTTTATGCATTTGCTCTGCAAGCCTAGCAAATGTCCGAACCCTGCCACAAGTCTCCATAATGCCCGGTTCACATTATTCCAGTAACCAATCCAGTCCAGTAATCCAGTCCAGCGCTGGATTGCTACTGGAATAATGTGAACCGGCACTGGACAGCTATCCAATCCAGCAATCCAGTCCAGTAATCCAGTCCAGTGACTGGATTGTCGGTCTACTTTTTCATTCCAGCTCGCCTAGAAATCATTGTCACTATAGTTACCGAATCAACAACACACTCGCCGGACTACTGAACTGGAATCATGTAGACGATATGATCCAGTCCAGCACTGGACTGGATTGCTGGACTGGATTACTGGACTGGAATAATGTGAACCGGGCATTAAGGATATTCAGACATATAACTATGTACATTTGAATTCAGTAATTCGTATTCTTAAGGATACAGTTATGTACTATAGTATAAAAGACGAATTGAAGATGAAATAAAGTCAGTTCCTACAGTACGCTTGACTGCGTTGGACTCTTGTCGCTTAGTTGCGACTATACCCAGGAACCCTTCCGGGAAAAGGCAATTAAGTTTACCGGTCCAAACTTCTAAATTTCAGGACCGGTCTTAGGACCAGTACAGGAGACACACGCTGGTAACGTGCATCGTCCGAAACTATGCCAACGAACCGTCAGCTAAGCCACATGGAATAGTTGACGCGCTATGCCCCACTAGGAGTTAGGGCAATTAGTATGTCGATGTCAGCATAGTCAGTAATAAAAAAAAATGAGGCAATAAGGATGGAATGGTTGGCGGACGGCCCAGATACACTCGCATTCGCATCGGGATCCAAGTGTAATGGGACCTTCGGCCTTTGGTTTCGTGCCACCGAAAGATCGATAGCTTTCGATCTACAGTTGGAAGCAGTACTACCAGGATGTGGTTAATTACAATATATACGGACTTATTTCTGGAGGCAAGTTACCGTTGAAAAAGTATTTCAATCTTCAGTGATAGTCAGACTGCCGCGTCGACAGAGGCAAGTTCTCCTTTTCATCAAAACCGGTGCTGAACTGTTCTGAAGCTTTGCAGAGAATAAGCATCTTGAATAAAGTTACCATCTACCTTGTGGGTCGCTGGACATGTCGGCATTTTGGGTAACGAAATTTCCGTAGTCCGGATGGCGCAACGGTTAGCACGTTCGCCTTCAACGCACTGGGCCCCGGTTCGATTCCGGGGATTTACGTGTCGGACTATGAGCCCACTCAGCTGTTAAATGAGTACCCATTATGGGGTAAATAACTCGGTTGAGCGTGTTGCTGATCACATACCTCTGCACAAAAAACCGTCACGATCTAGAAAATGAGATGATGCTAACTCATCTCGAGGCCGTGGTTCAAATTGGACTGTTGCGCCAGTTATTTATTTGTTTATTAAATTTCCGATGAGCTAGCTAAAAAAGCTGCTGCAAGCCCGTTTACCGGACCCGAACCCGTCTGTGAACTCTCTATGTAAGGTATACTACACATAAAGGAGCAGGAACACTCAGAAACCTCTGCACTCCCCAGCCTGAGACAATTGATATTCTTTATTTCAAGTCATTCTCGCGAGCGCTCCCAGGAATTGCTGGGCTTCACTCCTGTCACGTCACTCGACCCTGAGGCGTCACTTGTCAATTTTCTGCCTCTATCAGTGAACGGTATTTTGTTGGCGGCCAATTGGATGTTTCACAGACCGTGCTTCCATACTTGGTGTAAAGCTTCCGGTATGGTCCGAAGTTCTGGTTGAAGGTATGTCCACCGTATAAACACCGGTCATAGCCGCCGGGCAATAGTTCGGCCCACGGATGACAAGGATACGGCACTATCCATGCTAGCACGGGGACCAACCTCAGACGCCAAGGTGACTGAAGGCGGAGTCCATCTTGTCGAGAACACTGAAAGCAACTTCTGGTTGTGGGTGACTGTAGTGAGGTGATGCTAACCACTCCATTCCACCCCCTATGCCGTAGAGTAATGTTCTCTGGGCACAACAATATGAAGGTAATGGTTTTTTTTTCTGCTAAAGCTTTGAGGCAAATCGAAATAGCATATGGACCTAATATGTCCTGCCTGCAGTTGCATCTAGGTACACAAAATTGAAAAAGCATCCTGTAACCCTGTGGTTTTCGATGCTTGGGAAAACAATCTCAGCAATGCCCCTAAGCAGCGAAGTTCTGTTCTGCTGTTAGGGAGTCCCTACCGACGTCCGTAAGGAGGAGGAGGCTTTCCCTGATTCCATATGAGCCTGTTTAAACTGAGACAATGCAAATGCAAGGAAGATCAGAATTCCGGCAGTAGTCTTCACACGACAATTATCAACTGGACTGCCGATATGTAGTACAGATAAAATCTTTCGTAGATTAAAATAAAGGTCAGTATTTGACCCCAGTTGAAGGGTGACCGTCTAAAGGATAATAACCCGTGACTATTTACAGACCACTGCACAATATGAACGTAAGCTCACAAGGAGTACCTAACCTTAATTTTAATGTATCGTACCGACTTTTTTTAATAATTATTAAAAACTCCCGATCAATACTTCACTCCATCCAATTACTTAATTCATCTAAATTACGTGAATGACCATAGGTAAATGCCTTCCAATCCATTACCGATTACCTCACTGACATTTTTCTATTTGTTTTTTGTCTCTTTCTCTATCTCTCCATCTCTCTCTTTTTTCCAGGGCCTTGATCCTGAGTCCTTGATGTTTCGTGACGGTCGTCGACGCATCGATATGGTTCTGGCCTACGAAGAGGAAAATGAGGGTGTTATGACTGAAGCGGAGTCTCGACGTCGTGAATATCGCCATATTTTCCAGGAGAATCTTGTCAAGGAGGGCCTTGAACTGGAGCTCGAAGATAAATCGCAGGCATTCGATGAGAAGACATTCTTTCTGAAAATCCATATACCGTGGCGTGTTGAGACACGATTAGCCGAAGTGATGAATTTGAAATTACCAATCAGGAGATTTATAACAATCAGTGTAAAAGCATGGGTAGGTGTAGTCAATCATGGAGCAGGAGAGAAAAGGTTAAGGTCGTGGTTGACATCGACTAATGGCCTCTTTTATTTGCCTTGTCCAATAACTAGATTCGTAGTGAGATATTGTTTGTTTGTTCATTTCAGGACGAGGAAAAACAAGTAATTACACGATTTCCATTTTGGCAAAAAATGCTGGAGAATTTTCGTAATATGATAACATTGGATGCGACCTTTCTCGAAGAGGAGGCGTCGTTTAAGAAAGCAACGGCTGGCGGAAATCCTGAAGAGCAGTAAGTATTTGTTTCGGATGAAGTGTCAAACTCTAACCACTTGCATATCGGACAGGTAGCGGAGTGCGTAGAGGCGTAAGTCTCATGTCTGACTACGGTCGTTACAGGTTCAAGTCCCGTCCACGGCATTCGCGGCCATGGATGTTTGTATTGTCTTTCCCCTGTGGTGCGGGGTGTAGGTAGATAGATAGATCGGGGGGAGGGCCGTGAATCATGTAGAAACCACAAGTACTGCGACCATGGGTCTATTGTGCTGAAGCCCATTATATCGAGAAGATCATATGATTTAGTCGACTTTTCTCAATAAATTGACTGATCTGGCCAGGTTTAATAGAAGAGATGTCCTCGGTCAAAGGAAATGTTATGCCGAAGCAGTCCGTGCGTCGTTCCGCAAGTCCTTGGCACTCACTAAGGATGTACTCTAAAGTCTCATCATCAGACGCGAGTGCCCCGTCAAAATTCTACAAATCATTGTGACTCTGTTTTTGCTCAGCCGCAGCAATTCCAACGTACGAGTTCGCGAGTACCCCGAAATGAACAGCCTGGCCTATCTCAGATCTGAAAGGGCTTCCCATTGGGATGTGGCAAGAGCACTTTCCCCGTCTTTTATTTGGTTTCTGCAGTAGCAGAGTGGAATTCCACAAAAAGGTTCTGGACCGTGGAAGGGGGCTTTGGAGGCTCTGTTTGCTAGCCAATCTGCTCCCGAGTGACCAGGAACCCAGAAAAGAGTGAGTTTGTTTGTTGAACCCACAGCATGGAGGACTTCCTGACAGGATAGCACCAACTTAGAATTTAAAGTGAAGCTGGTGAGTGCTTTGATGGCAGCTTGATTGTCGGTAAATATTGCTATGTTCCTGTTTAAATAGCCAGCGTCTTGGCACAGCCTAGCGCAGACCTCGATAGCATGTATGTCTGCATGTAACTCGGACGGCATTTTACCCATCGGAATGAAGAATCGGTGTTCAGGACCAACAACGCCTGCACCGGAACATTCTTCTGTTTTGGAGCCGTTGGAAGACCTAAGGGACTTGAGCCCGTTGCGGCTCTTTCGGTTTATTGCCAGCTCTAGCTGGTTGTTGTAAGCTTTCATCCTTGAGATTTAAAGCGATTAACAGATATTGTTGGGTTTGATCCACTTCGGCGTTGTCCAGACCTTTGTCATTTTGGCAACACTCAACTCCACCTCCAAGATATGCACCCTACTGCAAGTATCCAGACTTTCTCCAGTAAAAGACTAATGTTTTATTTATTAGTTTTTATTTTCAAAAGCTGTCTCGATTTTTTGTCCCTCTTCGATGCATCTCCTCATCCAGCTTTCTGCCACAATGGGCCACGCGTGTCGTTGTGCGGTGTCAGTTAGAATTTAATTTTTATTTAAAAAATTACTAGAAGATATTTCTTTATTTTTCCATCTCTCTCCCTCTCTCTCTCTCTCTTTCTCTCCAGATTCATCGTCAAAGATCGCTGTACAGCCTACACCAGTGCTCAACGCTCCCTCATGGTCATGCAAATTCTACTGCGCACGAAATTCGATGAAACCGAACGTTCCGGCATACGTCGCCTTCTCAACGACGGCACCTATTCAGCTTGCTTCCCGCTCCACGAGGGGCGCTACGACAAGGCTCACTCAAGCGGAGCCATCTTTGATAGACGCATTCTCTACTTGAATTGGGCCCGCCCCTCACAGTGGTACAAAAAGCAACCGCTCTGTTTAGTACGGAAATATTTCGGCGACAAAATCGCTCTGTACTTTTGCTGGCTGGGATTCTACACGGAAATGTTGGTCTATCCGGCAATCGTGGGCACGCTATGTTTTCTCTACGGACTGGCATCTATCGACTCGCAGGATAACACACCAAGCAAGGAGATTTGCTCGGAGGGCGGAGTGGGCAATATCACGTTGTGTCCGCTCTGCGATAAGGCTTGTAGCTATCAAAGACTGTATGATTCTTGCCTTTTTGCAAGACTTACGTACCTGTTTGACAATCCGTCCACTGTATTTTTTGCTATTTTTATGTCATTTTGGGGTAAGCGTGAGGATTTAGCAAGTTTATTGGGTGTGAGGTTTTTATCTGAGGTTCGTTTCAGCGACAACTTTCCTGGAACTATGGAAACGGAAGCAGTCTGTCGTGCAGTGGGAATGGGATCTGCAGAATATTGAGGGCGACGAGGAAAATCGACCTGAGTTCGATACGGCGGTAAAGTCCTATCGAATGAATCCGGTTACGCGAGAGAAGGAGCCGTATATGTCGACGATTAGTCGAGTGGTGCGGTTTGTTATAACAGGAAGTGCAGTTCTTTTTATGGTAAGATCGGAAATAGAAAAAAATCGAGGAACGTATCTGATCCGTATCCTTACAGATCGCCATTGTCCTTTCGGCTGTACTGGGAACTATCATTTATCGAATATCGCTGGTCTCGGTCATCTACGGAGGTGGCGGTTTCTTTGTGAAAAAACACGCCAAACTTTTCACAACCATCACCGCTGCCCTTATCAACTTGGTGGTCATCATGATACTAACCAGGGTAAGTATTTTCAAGACGCGTATTCCTATCTAAAAAATACACGTTATTGTTACTCTGGCAACTACTTGGGTAAACCTAAAATGTTTACCATTGTAGCACTACAACCCAACATCGGGCCTTGACCGTCTGAACCTAAAATGTCGCAACAGTCTGTTTTTCCGTTTGGCATTTATGTATGAACTTTATTTCTTTGTTGTAACACCGTTCGGCTTCACCTAAGATTAAGATCAAGGAAGGGGCAAGGGGCAACAAGCACTGCGACCGCATTGCCAATTGTGCTATAGTCCTGGAAATTGAGGGTTGACGATCGAATTCGATCGAGCCCACAATTCTGCTCAGCTGCGTACGTCTGAATGAGGCAATCGCATCCGCTTCAGGAAAGGCCTTATCGATGAAGAGCAAGGGAAAAACTACCTCTGAAAATATTCAAAAGATAGGGGATAAATATATCCTTCCCTTTCTGTAACAGAGCGGGGAAGATTCCATCCGTGCTAGCTGATTTGAATAGGTTAAAGAGTCAATGGCCCATTTAACCTTATTGTTGGCGGAGATATCTTTGGCAGTACTCAAGTCTAGGCGGTTCGCTTTGTACCACACACCCGTCTCAACTGAATATCCAGTGCCGTTCCCTACAACCTTGCATCCAAGAAAATGAGTATCCAGAAGATTAGATTGTAAGGTGGTCGTTCAACCCGTAGGGTTCAGAGCACAGAGGCCGGACGGCCCATGAGTCCATTAGCCGGTCTAAACCTGTCGATCTAGTTTCATCGAGCCAATGAATTTGCTCACAAGGTACAGCGAAGCTGAGGTGATGTCATCTGCCTCTGGATAAGCGACTCCGAAGCATTCTCTACGTCGTCGAGCTAAGGCATTGCACTCGCCTAAAATATGGATCGATGTCTCATCGTCTTCAACGTTACTTACATTAAGGCCTTTAATTTATCCACTGATCTGCCATGGTTCTTGAATGAGGGCCACCCACAAGTCTCTTTAACAAATTTTGAGGTTAAAATATCCGAGCCATTTTTAGCGTGTTGGAGGTTGATTTGCACCACGCCAGTATTCGGATTAGAAAACTGCCTCATCGTCGGGATTCAAGGCTGGATTCAATTTCCCTGTCGAAGCTAAGATGGTTCCGTCTACATGGGGACTTCTACGGATAATGAGGCTGAAGTTCTCAGCGCGGCATTATTTAGCCTACACTCCCTGCTCTGCTCTGCAGTACAGTACAGTAACAGAACAAACAACCTACTGCCTTGAATTTGACAGTGTCCGCGTTTCTCCTGTCTGACAACTGCGGTACATCTCTTTCGTCGGGAATAATCAAGTGGATCGCCAATTACCTTACCGGAAAACAGTCCGACACAGAGTTTAGAAATGGGAAATCTAAACTTAGGAAAATTAAAGAGGGAGTCCCCCATGAAGGAACCTTATCTCCCACCCTGTATAATCTGTCCACTTGACGGACTTGAAATCGTCAGTTACGCTGATGACTGTTCGATTTTGGAACCGGCAATACACATCACCCAAATATGGGAGCAGATAAATGATTATCTTGAAGAGCTCAACAATTTCTTCATTAGCAAGAATCTTACCCTGTCAGTGCCGAAGTCTTTGGCTACTCTTTTTACCACCTGGACCAAGGAAGTGAAGCTACAACTCGATATTACGGAAGATGGTCAAACTATTCCCACAATTAACCACCAAAAAATTATCGGTGTATCTTTTGATAGCATGACCACCTCTTCGGCTAATGCGTCAACCATTTGTGACAGGATGAGAAACAGGGAGAAAGTCCTGAAAACTTCAACTGGCACTTCCCGCCCAACAAGTGACCTCGCTCCACACGATGTTGAGGACATTTTTAAATGTCCATCAGGCCCCATGAGCTTAACTGCTATTGCGTTACGGGAGAACCCCATTGAGGCAGCTGCTTTTTTCCGCCGAGGATACAAACACGGATAGTCAGAATTTTGGACACGCACGTTTATCAGAGCTCAAACGCCGCTACAACAACAACCAACTGCCTTGACGGCTCTTAACAGAATGGCAAATGAATCTATTTTGACTGATAATTTAGCTGGTGGATCTATCTATCTATACAAGCTATGGTAGCATCCTTCGTCGACAACTTGTAACGGACGGGTTGATGGGCATTCGAAGATGCCCGTGAGGATGGAGCCTAGGTAGCACAATGAACCTTAAAAGGTCGGGCTGTGCCATCTGGTGAAGAAAAAGTCCCCTCAACGAGCTAAGCAGCAGCCTATGCTTGCTGTGGCGCAGTTCGAGAGACGTGGGCGGGGTTTTCGCCGCTCGTTGCGCCTGTCCTTTACGTGTTAATAAACATTCTGATTCCCGGGGAAGACAACACAAACATGGGAGGCAAAAATTGGCAATAATAAAAAAAATGGGGCGATAAGGATGGAATGGTTGGTTGGCGGACGGTTTAAATGCCCTCGCGCTCGCATCAGGGTCCGGATGTAATGGGACCCTCGGTCTCTGGTTTCGTACCACCGACAGACCACTACTCATCAGGTGCTGCCTTATCTCAGCCTACCAGAATGTGGTTCATTACTGACTATTGTAAGTTGGCTGTTCACGACTGCTCGGCACTGCGGTTCAAGTACATGGGAATGAGAGTCGTCCGATCATGGTGACAACTAGAGAGCAAGAGTGTTATATGTTGTTGTGTCGAACTGAACTTTTTCTAATATATCCCATCCGTTTTTTTCGTCCTAGATCTACCACAAACTCGCCATACATCTTACCAACATGGAAATTCCACGCACTCAAACTGAATATGAAGACTCCTATACCTTTAAGATATTCTTCTTCGAATTTATGAACTTTTACAGTTCTCTGATTTACATAGCCTTCTTCAAGGGTCGCTTCTTCGACTACCCGGGCGACGATATCGCCCGCAACAATGAATTCTTTCGACTGAAAAATGACATATGCGATCCGGCCGGATGTCTGAGCGAATTGTGTATACAGCTGTCGATTATTATGATTGGCAAGCAGGTTTGGAACAATTTCATGGAATATCTGTTTCCGAAGTTCTGGAATTGGTGGCGACAGAGAAAGCATAAGCAAGCGACCAAAGATGAGACACATCTACATATGACCTGGGAGCAGGACTATCACATGCAGGATCCGGGAAGATTGGCGCTGTTCGATGAGTACTTGGAGATGAGTAGGTTTTTGAAAGTACTGCAAGCCAGAGATGGTTCTAATTAATACCACTTTTTTCGGATCCACTAGTTCTGCAGTACGGATTTGTCACACTCTTCGTGGCAGCCTTTCCTTTGGCGCCGCTTTTTGCATTATTGAATAATGTTGCGGAAATTCGGTTGGATGCCTACAAAATGGTGACGCAGGCTCGTCGTCCATTGGCCGAACGAGTGGAGGATATAGGCGCTTGGTATGGAATTCTGCGGATTATAACGTATGCAGCGGTGGTATCCAATGCCTTCGTGATTGCATATACAAGTGACTTTATTCCACGAATGGTTTACAAGTACGTCTACTCAAGGACCAATACACTGAGCGGATATATCGAGCACTCATTATCAGGTGAGATCTCGGCCAAAGTTTTTGGGGCTCAAAATTTAAATCAAAAATGTCGTTACAGTCTTCAACACATCGGACTATAAGGAGGAATGGGGCGCAACTAGCTCTGAACACGACCCTGATACCTGCATGTATCGTGGTTACAGGTACTCTCACTAAAGTTCTTCTCTAATTCTTTCCCTCTCTAATTTCGTGCAATTCCTTCCAGAAACGGTCCCAGCAACGATGATCCCTACGGCCTTAGCCCACACTATTGGCATGTCTTCGCTGCCCGACTGGCTTTCGTAGTGGTTTTTGAGGTAAGAACTCTCTTGTATCCCTTAGGTACGCTTTTAAATATTCAAATTACCCTCACCTCCCCTCCACAGCACATCGTCTTCGTAATCACCGGCATCATGCAATTCGTCATTCCCGACATTCCGGCCGAGGTAAAGACTCAGATTCAGCGCGAACAGCTTCTTGCCAAGGAGGCGAAATACCAGCATGGCATGAAAAAATCGCATCAGGAAGAGTACCAAGATCTTTTGCAGGTTCTAAACGATCAGACAAACTCACAAAACGCCCAAGTTGGTACAGCAAACCGGGGGAACTGGGCACGACGGTTGAGCCGTCTTAGTGATGGCGGCGATGCTGCCGTGGAAGTTTCCAATCGACCCAGAAGATCCATTGAGTCTACGGTTTGGGAGGTTACCTAGCAATTAAGGCGAACGTCGGAGAATGAGACGATCGACGACGATGACGTGAAGAACAAACACCAAAGACAAGACTAAACTAAGTTTACTTTTATGCTACAAATTATCTCTATGTACCTTTATGATATTATTACAATAAAAACTCTGTTCATCTTTTTTAAGAAAATTCTGTTTTATTTTCGGGTCGTTTAAGATGTGCTTTGAAAATTTGTGGATCATTTTGTACGTTGCTGTTGTTTGGTGCACTTGGGCTTGACACGAAAAACGTTAGGATCCAAGACGGTGTATTGCTGCTCGGCTACTGGTTGGATCACGCGACTTCGTCTCTGGTCTGTCTCTTCTAGGAGATGGGGCGCCAGCAGAAGGAAGAGTTGCTGAAAAACATGGTTTTATAGTGAGCAGTTGGATTTTTTATGGTTTAGTCTGTAGCGTGAATGTGATACCATTCAGTCGTCTAAACGCATCGAGTTAGACGAGTATTTTTTTCTCCTCTTTTCCTCTCTATCCCCACTAAACCTCTCTACTTTTTCTCTTACCCCACCTAATCTTACTACTCCCCACTTTCACCTCCTTATAAATATTTCCAAACAAATGTCGCATGTCTTTTATCCAGTCTCGTCGAGTTGGATTAGTATGCGCCGACCCGACCAATAAACCCTACTCAGATGTATGACATCATTTACATCATCGTCATCTACCCGAACTTCAGCTGTTTCAGACTACCATTAAAACGCGTTCCACTTCCCACAGTACACAGTTTTTTTTTAGTTTTTCTTCCATTTACCTTTTTTTCGTTCTCCCCTCTCTCTCCACTCCTACTCTCCCCACCACAAAACGCTTTTGATTTTTTGGTCAGTGGTATCAGGCTCACTATATTTTGCTGCCACAAAAACCTTCCATAACACGTTTCCATGGTAAAATGAGGGAATCTTTGTAAAGAATTCAGCTTTTTGTATCCTAAAAATATAGTGACGCAGTCTTGATATCCGTGCAGTGACCTTTCCACCAGATAAGGTTGTAAATTTATTTTGTTGTGTGAACGACTAGCTCGTAAAAGCCCTCAAGCAGGATCGATTTGATGTCAAACCTTCCAACCCAAGTTGGTCATCTGATGCGGTACTAGCAAGCCAGCTTACTGATGGGACTTTTACGATCAACTCAGGTCCTACCTATTATCACCCTTGATTCAAACGTCTGCCCGGTACAAACACAAACACTTTTATCCTTGCAGAATATACTAAAAAGAAAATTTAAACCTGAACTAAGTGTCACAGCAGAAAATTTATCAAAATAAAATAAAAATACCAAAAGAGATGTCTCTCATCACCTCTGGAACTATGGTTAAAACGCAAGGAACCAAGATGAAAAATCTCTGGCACTCGCATCCAGCCCGACTATGACTAGAGTGTACGCCACGTACTCTTACTGCGCAAGACTAAAGAGGGGCAGCGGAGAGAGTGACCCTGAGGAGCATAGGGAAAACGTGGGTATTAATTACTCATCATAGGCTCAAAACAAAGAGGAAAAAATCAAACCCAAACCTACAAATATCATAACTCACCTCTCGCGCTGTTGCAGTAGTAGTTGCTAGATCGAGCCGTCATGTTATGGATCAGAATCCCCTTCCCGCCGCAAGCATACACCCCCTCTCACACATGCCTTTCATTCAACCCCCTCCCCTTTTTCTTTACCCGGTTTCTCTAACATTTCAGGAGCCCCCAGGCGACGACAAAAAAAATTATTAAAATTTAAGGTTTCCGTTAATTCGTACCTCTGTCCAACTGGGCAATCCAAAACTTGAGAAGCACAATTCCCAATATGGCAGTCCCAAATGAGCGATGGCCATTCTCAAGTATTCGCTAAATGTTTCAGCCAAAAATTGCCATTTGAATGAATTCAACTCCAATAGATAAATTTTGGGATTGCTTATTCCTGATGACTCGTAAACTAAACAGACCTAAAGGAAGAGAAGAGAACAAAAAGGCAATTTAATATCTGAGTTTTAGGCTGCGCGCAAGTTGGCACACGTTCGCGTGTCGCGTTCACGTGTTTTATGTCAAACGGTTTGAGTCTATGGTTTGCAACCAAAGATGCGAATCTGTCAATTTAATAGATGCTCGGCTGTTGTCGTTTCACCAAATTGGATTCATTATTGTGTATTAACGCCAATAATATAGTATGAAATGTGTGTTTATGTGCATCCTACTACTCCCCAGTCGTTTGTTTTGCCACTCAATTCTTACCTAATTATCCATTTTAAAGCACAATAATGAACTCAATTTCTTGATACGACAATAGCCGAGCATTTGTCTTATTGACAGATTCGCATCTTTGGTTGAAAACCATAGACTCAAACCGTTTGACATAAAACACGTGAACGCGACACGCGAACGTGAGCCAACATGCGCGCAGCCTTAAGCTTGTGAATCACTTCGTTTATATGGAACAACTGATTACGCGAAGGACTTCTGTCGAAATCCTTAGAAAAATTAAATCCAAGCTAGTTTTTCTGAACTCTAGTTCTATGTGTAAACATCCCACCGCAAAATGGAGCGATTGGCGTGGATCAATGGGTAGAGAGCAAGTCTTACCGATCGAGGGGTCGTTGGTTCCACGACGACAGAGCTTCCTGTCACAGAGTGGCTCTTTTCGTTGTATGGTGTCATTTAAGCTCACCACAGACAATCGAATCATATCAGTTTCATAGAACGGTTGAACATTGAACAATAGGAAATAGGCACAGAGTGGGGGTAAAACTTTGAATATCAAGTTATTGTTGACATATTCAAGTCTGCGCAGAGAAACATTCACAACACGCATTAACATATGGCCAAGGAGCGCGAGGGGCCAAATGCTTCGTACCTACTTTACCGAACATATAGCGACCGCATGCAAATGGGTAGCAGTGCGCAGTCGCGAATTTGTATGAAAATAACCAGAAGTACAGAGTGGGGATAGTACTATTACCAATCTGTTCATATCTATGGTAGAAATGAAGACATTTTTTTCCCTACGTTCTCTATGAAGTTGACGTTCTATCATTTGTGGTGCCCTTTATGATTTTCAAAGTTCTATTAGTTACAAATATAATTTTTATTGTCCGTTTTTCTTGAAAATTAAACTTTACCTTGGCCACTTCATTCACCATGTTTAATTCGAAAATTTTGGTTTTTGGTGTTATTACCGGACCCGCATTTTGTATGGAGCTGATGTTTGAAGTCGATGGATTTTGAGATACATCTGTAGATCCTGTTACGCCTTCGACATTCTCCCGAAGTAAGCAGATTTGTATTAGATGAGGAAAGTGAATGCATCCAACACGGCGAATATCATTAGCTAGAAAGATAAATGAAGAATGAGACAAAAAATAAATTTAAAACATTTAATTCATTTATTGGCGCATTTTATAAGTTGTAAACGAACAAAATTCAAATAAACGAAAAATTTAGTGGCCGTCCGTTATTCATTCATTTTTACTGTCACTCACTGTATGTGTCCTGTTATAGTCGCCATACATTATCCGATCCGTCGTCCGGTCGATCGGCCGATGGATCGCCACAAAATATCTGCCGATCTCCACTGCACACACACTGTACGATTTTCGTGCGATGCGGTAACGAATGACAATTCAAAAAATAGGTTATGATTCACTCCCAATCCTAAATTAATTTTTGTTATCTATTTGGATTTGTGGGGGGGGGGGGGGGGCTCCTCAATAGCTCGACGTGCAAAATAACGTCCAATGCTAATCCTTTTACCCGGAATTGCCACATATTAGAAATATTTTCGTGCGATAGGATAATGCCCATGAGATGCATCTCAGGTAAAGCCGCCCGCACAACATAAACATCACTACGAACACACACACACGTTTTAGACTGATGACACTTCTTCGAAACTATATTGAAAACACCGTGCGACGCGGCGCCACAAAAATTCAATGAAAAAACACTTACAACACAGATCACTTCAGATAAAAACAGTCGCGACACAATTTTCAGATACTTTATTGCATTAACTTTTGTTGACAGATCACGGAACATGGGCGCCGCCATATGCAAAGTGAAAACGAACGACCGAACACCACACGGAAGCACACGACCTACCAGTCGAGAGACAAATTATTGACCGGGACAACACCAACGAACATGGAGACATAGAAGGGGCACTCAGTACATTAATTTTTGTGAAGTGGGATGCAAATAGCCAGCCACATCACACATGTATACCCATTTTTAACAGGAATCTAAACGGGAAAATGCATTGCGTAGATAAGGACAGCATCACTTCATAATCAGCTGTTCGAATGACAAGTTTCCCACGTTTTTAAATGGATTGGTAGCCTGACAATCCTCTCGAAAGCGATTGTGTACGGACAATGAAATTTGGGCATCTTGTACTGAGTGCCCCTTCTATGTCTCCATGTTCGTTGGAAGGGGCACCCAGTACAAGACTGTCACAAGCTGACTGTCGACCTTAGAACATACAGTACACGGAATGAGCATATCCCGTTTATCACCGGCTCCAATATCTGGTGAATAATATTACGTTTACACTATACCGTGATTACTTCATCTGCGCCGGCTGATTTAATCTGCAACTGTCAGATACATACAATTTTAAACTCACCACACCCAGATTACGCAGCAGATGAAGTAATCTGGGGATAGTGTAAACGTAATATAAGTCGACAGTCGGCCTACTCAGTTGGCGTTTAACTGCTGACAAATGTTGACTGTTCTGTAGTGTGCTTAAACAAATGTCAATTTTTGTCAAATTATCGACAATCAGCCTACTCAGTTGGCGTTTCGATATTGACATAATGTTGACCACAATGTCGAACTGTGCATAAAAGCCGGTTGACACGTTCAAAGTGCACTTTGGCAAAGTAGGTTGACAACCTACTTTGAGGTTACTTTGAACGTGTTATATTACGTTTACACTATCCTCAGATTACTTCATCTGCTGCTTGATCTGGGTGTGGTGAGTTTAAAATTGTATGTATTTGACAGTTCCAGATTAAATCAGCCGGCGCAGATGAAGTAATCTGCGGATAGTGTAAACGTAATATTAACACCCTTTCAAAGTGCTTTGAAGTCTCTAGCGTCCCATCAAAGTGAAGTAGGATGGTGCTCAACTTTCCATCAAAGAATTCATTGCAAATCGATAAGTTCACAGAAAAAAGTTGTTGGAGCGGGGAATTGTGAGGTGTTGGTGGTTTTTATACAATTTATGGTGGTCTGAATAATGTGTTATAGTGTGAATTCCCTAGAAATGTTAAAACCAACATTGTTTGTTATATTACGTTTACACTATCCCCAGATTACTTCATCTGCGCCAGCTGAGATAATCTGCGACTGTCAAATACATACAATTTTAAACTCACCACACCCAGATTAAGCAGCAGATGAAGTAATCTGGGGATAGTGTAAACGTAATTTAAGTAGCAAAGTGGTAATTCACAATGGTGGATCTTCTTTTCAAGTCATATTTTGCCACAGTGTACTTTGAAAGTGTCAACCGGCCTAACAAACGTCAATTATTGTCAATATTTCGTAAGTCTACTGAGTTAGCTGACTGTCGACTAATATTACGTTTACACTATACGCAGATTACTTCATCTGCTGCGTAATCTGGGTGTGGTGAGTTTAAAATTGTATGTATTTGACAGTTGCAGATTAAATCAGCCGGCGCAGATGAAGTAATCACGGTATAGTGTAAACGTAATATTAGTAGCCAGATTTTGGAGCCACTGTTTCTATGGAGACATACAGGACAAGCTCATTCCATGCCTCTATGTTCTAAGCTTTGCTTCTGCCGACAATGAAATTCCCGTATAACACCTATCACACACGAGCAAAGTTTTCTACAAATTTCGAACAAAACTTTTTCTCATGTAGGGCAGGTGTAAGAAAGTACATTACCCAAAACACAGACGATGCGGCTGCTGTTGCCGTTGCTACAGCCGCTGATATGTATGTTGTTTTAAAGCCGCTGTACTTACGAGCATACTGATAACTCCAATGCAACAAAAAACCATCGGTTGATAAGTAAAACTTCTTCATATCCTCCGGCAAATACACGCAATGCCTCTGTTCCCAGTTGCTCACTTGAGCCTTTTCACAAGGCTGTCGTTTCTCGCAAATTACATTCGTAATTCGCGGCACACCACCTGCAGACGAACACGCATTTTATCAAAACAATACTTAACCAATCTTCCAAAATATCACCCACTCAATGTTTTCATCAAACCCAGCGTTAAATTCTCGTAAAATGCATCATCGGGATTTTGTTTGCTGGTTGTCGCCATTTTTTCAAGTTCCAATTGCAAGTCGCAAGACTTTTGTTTATTACGTTTCGATAGCAACGAAATTTGTTGAAAAGCATTCCGGCCGAATAAAAAATTCGTTTAGTTGCTTGAAAACTATATAAAGACAATTGCTGAGATTGAGGTGAGCGTGAATTTCAATAATTAACAAATTTCATTTCATTTATTTGAATCTTTTCTTTTTTAATGTAGGTTTACATGAAACAAGGTAGCTGGTTTTATGACAGTCGAATTGTTAAAGTATCACATATATGGAAAAGAAGGAATTCGGTTTTATCCTACCGATTCAATTGTTTATATACTAGTTAACGATTGAAATTTTTGCCTTTGCTCATAGGCTTATATACATGAACGAATAATTAACAAAAAAAAATCAAATTTGCAACAACTTTTACCTCATTTTCCCGCGTCATTCAAAAGGAAAAGACGTTTTTTGTCCGAAAATCCGAAAACTTTCTACTTGTTCTCTCTGGCATTGCCGTTGGCCGAAAACATTCCGATTCCGTCGAGAGAGACATTCGACCGACCCGACAGTCCCAGCGTATCGGGCAACACCAAATTGGAATTTGTTTTGCGCGAGATTCAGGCGGCCATCAGCGAAACCTCCGAAAGTCGTCTTGTGTCGGTGATTTCGCCAGCGGGTCGAGTGTGCGAGTTTTCAAGGTGTTTTTCGTGTGTTTCGAACGATCTCGTTGTCAGCATTCGCCTCGTTTCAATCAGGTATGGAATTGCACGTTTGCTTCAGTGTAGAATTGCGAGGGAAAAGCTGTGGCCGTTGACAGGATTAAGCACTGTTGCGAGCCTTTTGTCAGTTGACCCGCGACATCCAGCCGTGGGCAAAATTACAAATTGACCGTTTTCCATGGTCGGCGAGTCGCTGCGTTTTGCTCGTTTGGTGGGTCAAAGATCCGCTCGTCCATGTCTAAACGCAACTCATGCCGCAGCAGGCGAGAGAGTTGACGTCCTTGTGCCAATTTCGTTCGATGGCAACGGAGGGACTTGGTCCGGTCCACGACTTTTGCGACTTGGCCACCTTTTTGATCCGCTCGGGCAAGTGTGCGGTGCCGATTTACCCTCAAGTCAGGTGGAAAACCGTGTCCCCCGACCGGCCAGTTCCAAAAAACGGCCTCGCGCGATCGTCTTCTTCCCCCCCGTCGTCCCGACACGGTTGGTAGTCCAATCCGCTGCCGTATCGGAGTCCCACGGTGCGTGATTAGCGAGTGGCTCGTATAAAAATCGAAAATTGTGTGTACGTAACGTTTATTTTCTGTGTAAACAAATCGCGCGAGGCGTGATAAGATGTGCTGCCGTACGCCCGATAAGTCTTGCGGATTTGCTTCGAGCGCTGATTGGAGCCCTCGCATGCGTCACGAACGGTGCGGCACTTGAGCCCAAAAATGCACCCCTCGCGGGTGACTTGCACGGCGCGCAAAACAACCCTCGTTTCGGGGCTCTCTGCCAGCACTTTCACTTAGCACCTTGTCGCGGACGGAGCGCGGCCCATTGTCGCTCGCCCGCTCGCAGCAGATAAGAGTCCATTCACTAATAAATTGTCCAAACAAATTCCAAAAATAAAAACACAAATCAGCGGTGTACTTGTCGGTTGCTTGCAATTCATTGTTGTGGACGACCTCCCGCCACTTTGTTGGGACTGGCCGGGCGGGCCCCGGGGCGGCATGACTCTAGTCGAGGAGATTATACTGGTTGGGAGTTGGTGGCAGTAACACGGAAGCGAGAGGTCAGTAGTCGTAGGCTGCCGGCTCGCCCGCAGCCGACCATGCATGAATTGGCACAGGTGAGACCAGAACAAGTTGCAGCAATTACTGTCGAGATTCTGTTTTGGGCTTTCTTTGTCTAGGCCGCGTCTCACGCGCATTGTTCATTCAGTGACTCACTGCCGGCATGCATGCGTCCCATCGATAGACTGGGGCTGTGGGTTGAGGACAGTCCTCGTCATGAAAACGAACGAGCAGGTGAAAGTAATTAAATTGTCACGTTTTAGGGTTCATGCGAAGGACTCGTCTCGATTAAAGTTTAAAGTGCGTGGCCGAATCGTAGGAACGAACGTGGCATTTTAACTGAAGAAGGTCAAGCAGTGTTTAAGGGAATATCTCCAGGTGTAGGTTTATTTAGTCTCTAAATGCGTAAAAATACAATTATAGGCCTTAAGCTTCGCCACAGACGATCAAACCGAATTGTTCGTGACCACTATTGAAATTGGTTATCTAGCCCAACTGTAGCTAAAAATAATATTTAGAGACAAAGTGCAACACGTCCGTTTTCGATAAGATGCAAGATATGTAAAAAATATTTATCAAGCTCCGAAGTCGCTCGAAATTCTCTCACGTAGCAGCGCTTTAGTGGACACGTCCGTCAACTGTTTTTCAGTTGCGACATATTCCAAATCGAATGCGCCGCCGCCTTCATATTTCTCCCTGATGAAGTGGTACCGCACGTTGATGTACAATATTTAGTACGCTTCTTCACTGATGGCGCTCTGGTTGTCCATGTAGAATTTCACTTTCCTGGTCTTCCCAAGCAAGTCGTTCAGCACTTTTCTTAGCCAGACCAGCTCCTTCACAGAATCCGATGCTGCCATGTATTCGGATTCTATGATGGTGGTAGCGATGCTTCGAAAACTGCACTTCTTCTTGCATCGAGGGGGTTTGGCAGCTCTTGGCCGTTGAAAAACGGGTCGTTCCAATACGAAGAACCGACTCAAGAACGTTCGGATTCTGTCGTTGATAGTGCCGCCAAGCGTTGTGTCTCGGAGAACCAGTTCACTGGTGCATTGTTGAATAGAAAAATGCTTTTCGATGTCGATCTTCTAGTTGACAGATTCCCAGCGCAATCCGCATCGCTGTATACGACAAATCCGTTCGGCCGGTTCTACGCACCGGAGCGACCCGTTTCACAACGGCCAAGAGCTGCCAAAACCCTTCAATGCAAGAAGGAAAGTGTGTTTGTGTGTTACATGCCCGTATCGTCTTTTTTTATGTTCACTGGGAGCAAAATATCTCGGCGCAACTGCTCTCAGTGTTACTTCTCCGCGCCGCCATTGAAAGTAATCCAGACGTAAACCATATCTTCCACTGCCCAGCTGCACCCACTCACCTGACCCCAAGATCGTTGTGGGAGAACCCAATAGAGGCAGCTAATTTTCTTTCCCTCAACACCGGGGATGAAGACGATACTATAGACATGTAACAGACAAACACATCGAATTCTGACCATTGCTACAACAACAACAACAAATCCGCACTTCTTTATTCCTTCAAAGAAAATTCCAACGTTCATCGTTCCTCGCAAATATCGCATGATTCGTTTTACGATGTTGGCGTGTGCGTTCTTTGGTTTCTCCATAAAACGACTTGCCATTCTGTAACGTAACTTAATTGGACTTCGATTTGATTGTTAATTAGAAGAAGACTTCTAGGCTTGACCGTGTAGGTCGGCCGTGACATCGGTATGCCAAATGTCTTCGCATCAAGTACCCCGACGACGCATGCTGGCTGGGCTAGCTCTTAGCCGGGAGATGTGGGGTGGGCCAAATGGGCACTTGACGATCCAGTTCTTTAACAATAAATATTCATGCGTTTTGCCACTTTAACGAGTCACACAAAAAAAATGTTCCCACAACACAAGCTATAGTTACAAAAGTTGCCGGTATACAACAATACAATCCTCAAGATGCCATGCATCACTCCCGAAAATATGAAACAAAATCAAAAGTAGAACAACACACGAAACCGCTAATCACAAAGAAACACAAAAACAACCATCTTCCAGTGATCAACCACACCCGTTCGGAGAAGGAATCCAATCACAAATATTTACGCGATACCAACGTTGTCATTATGGTTAACGCGATAGTGCTCTCAGGAATCAGATGTTTTGATTCCTCGACCACAGGAAAAGATGTTAATCTTCCCGTGGTTTCCACCCAACCAATGGATCCACATTCAAATTATTGGGATCCCCTTATATAAAAACGTTGTCCACCAACTCCTTTGCCTACATGGCCCACTGAAAAGGGATGGGGTTGCCAACTAAATACGCTTTAGTTAAGCATTATGTAAACATATACGTTTATTTTTAAAAAAATATCTTTTCCGCGAATAACAAAATCTTGTTTGCACCCAAACAATCAAAACTATCAAAACTAACACCAGAACGTTAAAATACAAAATAAATCATTATAAAATTGTTGATTGAAACCAAAATCTCAATTTTCAAATTCTCAAAATTTCTCTCGAATTTCTCTTCAATTTCTTGTTGTTGGGATCTCATAACACAGCAATCAACTTATTACATTTTTTTTCTTTTTTTTTTATCTAGTTTTCTCGCAATTTTAATTATTATATATTATAACCGGTTTTGTATAAAATAACCCTACAGGTACCTTTACATTAATGATTAATCTAATAATATAATAATAGTAATCAATTGGATACATACGTTAGGATGCAAACAGAACCTTGTAACATTACCGGTTCTTCTTCGATGCGTTAATTTAATATGGTGATATAGTTTGACAGGAACTAATGTGTTGACGCAATAATGCTAGACCGTATGGACACTTTACGGATTTACACCAGTGAATTCTATAAATTTGTACTTCATTCAATGAGCACATAATTTGTAGTACGAGCATTTACTAATATGTTTGATACAGTAGCGCAAGGCAACACTAACATGTGTAATAAAATCGCGCGCCACAATACCCCAAAACTACTCGCGGAACCATCAATATACAATCTCGTACACAAAACGCTCGTAATTAATTCCGGTCAGTTATCGTCCATTTTTAGGAAGTAGAAAGTAGGCCGACCCCAAGTTTCCCTTCTTTTCATAATAAACTGCATGCTAAAAGCACAGTCCTTTAATACCATCAACTTAGTGCTCACAAATCCTAAGATTCCGCTGTGTGTCCAGATCTTGATTGATGGACATGTTTCATAACAAAAACATTCCACAAACAAGTCCTCGGAACACTCGGGCTAAATTAGCCTCACTCTTCTCCTTTACGCTAATCATCACAACTAGCGCAATGAGCAGATGCGGTTAAATCGGTAACATACACAAAAACAGAATATTCACAATGCTCGCGAAAAATATACATAAAAGCGAATTATAATTTCGCCTTGCCACCGCAAGGACAATCTGTATGTGTGATAACGACAAGGAAAGACTCGAGTCACATAAGTGACGACACTGACATTTACAAAGTGATGTTTTGCACAAACAGTAATGAACCCAATTGACGGACAATTCGCTCCGCATTCGGAGACAGAACAAAAATTCAACACAAAACACAAAGATGATAACACAAAAAGAATATCTTAAAGGACGTGACAACAAGACGAACTGATGTCACACTGCGTACGGCAGGGGCGGAACAGATCTACACTGTAAATCAAGATGACGGGATGCACTATAAGATAACTCGTGGACATTACTCCCACGCAAGATCATCAGGACAACCGAGCGACGGCGCTATGCAGCGATGATGCACCGCAATGACGTACGACGACGTGCAGATGTTTACGTATCGTCGTCCGCTTGCACACGTGTATACGTTCAACCGTCAAGGATGATGATAGTGCGTTTTGTCAATACATGACCAACTCCAATTGGAAAACAAAGGACACGAAACTTCTCGTTGAACACAAAACAAAACACCGAAAATTGATATCTGTCGGAACGGACATTCAATTCCACAAATTCACAAAATGACAGCCAGGCCACAGGTCGAGGCAAAATTCCGCAAAACGATCAAATACACAAATGACGGTTCGGTAACGAAACCAAAAACAGTAAAACCAGGCCGAAGCGTATATACCCTAGACTTGTACAGACCTAGTGGTGACACCAAAAGTAATAATTGGCAACGACCATGCATTAAAAGTGAGTTTCCTATATAGCCAGTTTATAGGGGAGGTTGGCACTCCTTCAGGGAGATCTTGACCATTCTCAAAATGAATTAACTAACCCATTCTACAAATATTTGTTGAATTTTTCAAGTCGCTAGCTTCATTCCATCGAAAGTTATTGCTTATTTGAAGTCTCACTTGTAGGGGAGGTAAGGGTTCCTTGGGTCGGATCTTGCCCATCATTGCCACCAACCAATTAGATCACCCTACAAACATACAAACAAAATTTTAAGTCTCTAGCTTCACTCTATCGACAGATATCGCTTATTTGAAGTTTCGTTTGTAGGGGAAGTAGGGGTTTCGTTGGTCGGATCTTACGCATTTTCAATATTAGCCGACTGAATCCTAATACAAACATTTGGGCAAAATTTCAAGTCGCTAGCTTTATTTTGTCGTAAGCTATCGCTTGTTTTAAGTGTCATCTCTAGGGAAGGTAGGGGTCCCTTAGGTCGGATCTAACCCGTCTTTCAACTAACTCAATCTCATTTCAAACATTTGACAAAAATTTCAAGCTGCTATTTTCATTGTATCAAAATTAATCGCTTATTCAAAGTTTCATTTGAAGGGGAGGTAGGGGTTCCTTGGGTCGGATCTTGCCCATTTTCAGTGCTAACTAATAAGACCTTACTACCAACATTCTACCAAATTTTCAAATTGCTAGTGTCATTCTATCGAAAGTTATCGTAATTAAAATAATATTTAATTTTTTGAATTTTGTAGGGGACGTAGGCGTTCCCTTGATCTGATTATGCCCAACTTCCCAAAACCTAAGCAGCTTCTCACCCCAGGGTTACATGCCAAAAATCAGATGTCTACGTCAATTGGTTCAAGAGTTATGGACAAAAAACCTGAAAAGTAGGGTAGTACGGGGCTCTTTGTAAGAAAATTACCGTTAGTTTTCAACTGATCGATTTTATTTTTCCAGGGGAGTATAAGATTACCATCACGAGCAATCTACCAAAGCTAGAGGTTTTCATCTTTATTTAATCGGGAGTTATAAATACATTTAATTATTTTACATATGTAGGGGAGGTAGGCGTTCTCTTGGCCTGATCATGCCCATTTTCAATACCAACCAACTAGATCATACTTCCAACATCTAGTCAAAATTTCAAGGCTCTAGCTTCATTCTTTCGAATGTTATCGTGCGAACGGACAGACAGACGGACAGACAGACAGACATGGCTTAATCGAATCAGGAGGTGACCCTGATCATTTATATATATACATTGCTATGCCTCCGGAGCCTCCTTTAAGGTGTTACATATTTCCGTCGTGACAAAAACAATATACCCTATACTAAAAGTCTAGGGTATAAAAAAACTACATCACAAACATGAACACCGAATTTTCAACGCGACTGAGCGTTTTCGTTATGTACGTGTATTTCTCACTCCCGACGCCTTGAAATCTCCTTCGAATCCGGGGGGATGACGTGATGACACATAAATCGGGACAAGGACGTTTACACCAAACGGACAGTTCGATGATAACATTCACAAACCAGAATATTCACAATGTTCGCGAAAATTATGCATAAAAGCGAATTATAATTTCGCCTTGCGACCGGGAAGACAATATGTCGGTGTGATAACGATAAGGAAAGACTCGAGTCACATAAGTGACGACACACTTCACAGGATCACGCGAGATCGATCCGATATCCGAGGATTTCCCGCGCGACGGAGCGTTTTTTTTTTCTGACCTCCTAACCGTTTGGAATCCCCAAACCAACTCCTCGAGCACCAGCATTTTCACCCTATCCGTCCTAACATCATGACATCATCAACCCATCATCTCAACACCAGAGATGTGTGGCCAAGATCACGTAGACCTTGGTTCCCACAATCTCTGTACCAAATCGTACATAAACTACATATCATGAACCTTTAAGAATTTAGTCATTAAATCAATACTATAAACATCCTGTGTTTATGTTTAGCGAAATATTTCTTTCAAGCGAATTTGTCGCTTGATTGATTTGGTTAAAATTGACAAACATCACGTTCGTCGGATGATTAAGATGGCAATAGAGGAAATAGAATTTTTTTTTTCCAATTCAATTTGGGTGGTTATTACGCACCAGGTTCTATTTAAAAGGGTTGCCAATTCGTTTAGGCCATTACAATTCCGACCGCAAATCTGATTTCCAGTCGAAATTCAATGGACACAGCTTCCTTCATTGTCTCCTGAATCCCTAAAAGCCGCCGTCATTTGATTGTTATCCAACAGTGTCGTAACCGTTTTACAATCCATTATGCCTAATCTGTTCAGATGTTGTAACGTAACCAACATACCTTCGTCCTGTCTGTTCAGTTCGATGCCCAGGAACACGTCAGCAGCCAGGAACACGTCACCTCCACATCGAATTTCTCTCACAGGCGTTTGATGACGAGCTTCCTTGCGATCTGCTGCCGGCAATCCGTCATCCACGTAGATGGCCAGGATGACCTTTCCTCCAGTCTCTCTTTTCACAAATAAGCGTGTGTCTACTTCCCAAATTCTCGAATGAATGCGGTGAACACCTGATTCTAGCCTTGATACCTGTTTCAGCCCCTATAGACTCTTGTTCAGCATGCAGATTCTGCCCGTGTTGTCGTTGACTTCCTCGTTAAAAAGCCCGTTGAGAAACGCCGTCTTCACCTCAAACTGCCGAAGTTGCATTCGCTCAGTCACCACCGCTGACAGCATCATGCGAATCGATGTGTATTTCACTTCACCACCGCGCTGAACGTCTCCTGGTAGAGTATCCCGTACTCCTGTGTGAAGCCTCTGGCGACAAGTCGAGCCTTGAATCGTTCCACGCTTCCATCTGACACATACTTAACCTTGTACACGAACTTATTGTCCACAAGCTTCGGTCTTCGCGCTCACCAACGACCAAGTGTTGTTCTTGCCCATCTTAGGTCGGGCTGGTGTTCGCGTCTTAACTCCTACCTATCCCGCATTGACCGGAATGTCACAAACACATGCGCCGCCTGCAATGGTACACCTCACGATGTGGACCACATTTTCAATTGTCCAGCTGCACTCACACACCTGACCCCCAGCTCGCTGTGGGACAACCCCGTAGAGGAAGCTCTTCCTGTCCCTTAACACCGAGGAAGACGAAGAGCCGTAACAGCATGTGTATGTGGGCGATCTCTAGTTTTGAATCTTTTAAATCTGCTGGACCCGACGGCATCATTCCAGCGGACTTGCAGCAATGTTCGGATATTTTATATCCTTGGATAGAGGGTATCCTAAAGGCCTGCCTCGAGTTGGTCTATATCCCTCGAATCTGGATGGAAGTTCGGGTAGTTTTTATCCCGAAAGCGGGTAGAAGTTCGCATCCGCGCTCGAATGACCTCAGACCTATAAGTTTTTCTTCAACACTGCTGAAACTTCTGGAAAGACTGATTGATGTCTATCTGCGGAGCACCATTCCGATGCGCTCTTTATCTGCGTCACAGCGTGCGTATTGGAAGGGTAGATCGGTAGATACGGCTCTGCACTCTCTGGTTCGTTTTATTGAGAAATCCCTTGATCAACAAGATTACGCCATGGTTGTTTTCTTGGATATCGAGGGCGCTTTCAATAACATTAAATCTAGCGAGATCATTGGAGCACTTCTGAGCCTGCAGGTTGATGAGTCGCTCTGTATGCTGATTAACACACTGCTAAGATCAAGGTTGATTCATACTACCCTGGGCACATCTTCTATGTGCAGACGTGTCTGCAGGGGAACCCCCCAAGGAGGCGTACTGGCTCCCCTTCTCTGGAATCTAGCGGTCAATGGACTGCTGTTGAATCTGGAGAAAATTGGGTGTAAAGTCAATGCGTATGCAGATGATATCGCGATTGCAATCACGGGTAAGTTTCCTGATACCCTCAGCGGGGTGCTGCAAAATGCCCTATCCATTCTAACCGAGTGGGCTAATCGGTGCGGTGTTAGAGCTAACCCGGACAAAACGGAACTTGTGCTATTCACTAGAAGGCACACAATCCCTCCAATCGAACCCCCCACCCTGGAGGGCACAAAACTCACCTTCACAGATAAAGCAAAACTTCTAGGTCTCATCTTTGACAGGAAATCAATCATAATGTTGAAGAGCGGGTGAAAAAATGCTACTACTGCACTCTACTCGTGCAGGAAGGCCATAGGCAAGAACTGGGGCCTGCAGCCGAAAGCTGTATATTGGTTATATACAGCTGTGGTACGCCCTATATTATTGTATGGTATTAGTGTGTGGTGGACTGCACTCAGAATAGCGGCCTACTGTAACAGGCTAGGAAAGGCACAAAGGCTGGCTGCGCTGGCCACGACGGGGGCTTTTAGAATCACTCCATCAGCCGGATTAGATATGATACCCGGCTTACTCCCGTTGAATATCATTGGCAAACAACTGACGGCAAACACGGCTCTACCTTCGTGAGGCGGGCCAGTGGCGCGCGCTGCGTGTGGGACACTCCACTGTACTTGACATTCTGAATCTCCCAAGGGAGCCGGACTACATTTCTCCAAGATACCAATTTGGCAAAGACTATACTAGTCTCATTTCGTCGACGAGTCTATGGTTGGGAGACGTTGCCTCCACCACCGAACCCATGGCCATCTATACAGATGGCTCTAAGGCCGACGACGGGGTCGGGATAGGCATATACTCGGAGGGACTGGGGCTTAACCTATCACTCGGTCTCCCGGACTTTTGCAGTATCTTATAAGCGAAGGTTTCGGCCATCTCGGAATCTCTGTCCTGGCTAGGCCGTCACGTCATTACTGTGAGGGACATTACTATTTATACAGATAGTCAGGCGGCGATTCGTTCACTTGAATCCGTCTTGACGACATCTAAAACTATCGAGAACTGTCGCTTAGGGGTCGTAGAGACGGCTGGCTTCTTCAATATTACCCTCTTGTTGGATTCCGAGCCACAGTGGCTTTGCGGATAACTGCAAGGCAGATGAGCTGGCCCGAAAGGGGACAACTGGTGCGGTTGATGAAAGCCGCAAAGACATAAGGGTGCTATTTACCCTGTGCAAATTGGCGATTAAGACCGCTGCCGTGGATAGGGCTAATGTTAGATGGCTCTGCGGCAATACATGCCCAACAACAAGGATGATTTGGCCGAAAATTGTTCCCCGCCGTTCTGTCACATTGCTGTCGTTGAACGGGAAGCACTTTGGCAGGGTAGTAGGAGTTATCATAGGGCACTGCCCAATAGGGGAGCATACCAGGAGACTACATCTTCCTCACCACGACTTCTGTAGGAGTTGTGGCGATGTGGAGGAGGAGGAGAGCGTTCTACATCTTCTCTGTCTCTCTTCTCTAATTTTAAACTAATTTACTTTGGTATTGAGACGAAATTTTCTCTGTAGCGTTACGTGCACATTCTCGTGATGGGCGAGTATCTTCAGGAAGCGTCAAATTCTCATCTGAGCCTGTTGCGTTCTCCTTAACATCGATTTCCCCATCCGGCTGAGAATTCGTATGTAAATTATCGGAATGAATAGACCTTATATTCGAGGAATATCCATTACCGTACTCCGTCTTATACGAATTTGACATTATTTCTCGGTCATTCCCGTTAGGATTGGCTTGACGGATTTGATCTAAATGCCTTTTGATTGTTCTTCCGTTGTGAGAAATTACACAATTATAATTACGTGGGCCAAGTTTGTTTTTTATTTTTGCTGGTGTCCAGCTCGGTTTGTTTGGATCGGTATAGTCACGAATATAGACCTTACTACCAATTTCAAATTCAGCGTTTCGATTCCCGAGATTATTTTTAATATTTTTTCCTGGCTACTAATAATTGTATCTTTCACAAGAGGAGGTTTTAACAGACTAAATCTAGTTTTGAGCTGCCTGCCAAACATAATTTCTGCAGGCGAATTACCAGTCGACATATGTTTTGTATTGCGATAATCGATCAAAAATCTCGCTAAAATGATATCAAAACTGTCCTTATGTGAATCGCTCAAATTCGCATGAATGGATTTTTTTACCATTTTCACGAAATTCTCTGCTTGACCGTTCGTTGCTGGGTGTCCCGGTGCTGTGAGTACATGCCTAATGTGGTTCGATTTCATTCGATGTGAATTGAGTCCCATTGTCACTGACCAGAGTGTCGACTAGTCCATACCTACTAAAGGTTTCTCTTAATTTTTCGATTGTGAACAGGGATGTAATTGTTTTTGTTTTGAAAACTTCGATCCATTTTGAGTATGAATCAACAATCACTAGCAAATGGAATCCTTTGATAGGATCAGCATAGTCTATATGAATACGAGACCATGCATAATCGGTAGGCTGCCATGGAATGTGAGTACTGGATCTAGGGCTTGGCTGTGTCATTTGACACGGGTGACATCCTTTGATAAGCTTTTCAATGTCATCGTCGATTTTTGGCCACCAAACATAAGACCTGGCCAATGCCTTTGTTTTGACAATCTCCAAATGTGATCTATGTAAATCCATCAAAACTTGTTTTCGGAGTTTGGTCGGAACGATTGTTCGAAATCCCCATAACAGACAACCTGATTCCACCGACATTTCGTCTCGCTTGTTGTGAAACGTCTTAAAATCTTGATCTTTCAGTTCCTCTACGTTACCTTTTTGGACTGCGTCTATCAATTTGGATAAAATTTTATCTCGACGCGTTTCATTTGCAATATTCTGAAAATTCAGCTGCAAAATGTTATTCGACTCAATAAGGTTCACGTATGTAGGATCCTTATTTTTGAATTCATTGTCTTCCAACTGAGGCATGCGCGATAATGAATCAACATGGTTCAACGAACCTTTAATATGACGAATTGTGAAATCGTATGCGGACAACAAAAATGCCCAACGTTGCATACGAGCTGCGGCCATTAAAGGAATACCTTTATTTTGACCGAAAATGGCAATTAATGGTTTGTGGTCTGTTTGCAGTTCAAATTTAATACCAATTAAATACTGATATAGCTTTGTTACACTAAACACGATAGCTAGCGCTTCCTTTTGAATAGTGCTGTAGTTTCTTTCAGCTGAAGTAAGAGAACGAGACACGAATGCCACTGGCCGTAACGAGCCATTCGGAAATTCGTGTGACAAAATTCCCGCAACTGCTGTTTCACATGCATCCGTCGTTAAAACTATCGGCTTCCTGGGGTCGAAATGGACTAAAACTTGATCGGAGGTTATTTCTTTTTTTAATAACTCAAATGCTTTATTCGCCTCAGAATTCCAATTCAATTTGACTCCCTTTCGAAGTAAATGATAAAGAGGTTCCATTTTTTGGCCAAAATTTGGGATAAATTTCGAATAATGGTTTACCATCCCCACGAATCCTCGGACTTCAGAAAGATTTATAGGGACCGGTGCGTTTAGAATGCTCTCGTTATTACTATCGTTCTTGCTAAGACCATCTTTGTCAATGCAATGACCTAAATATGAGATCTTGCTTTGGAAAAATTTACATTTCTCCAGATTTAAACGTAATCCGACAGTTTGTAACTTTGTCAGAACTGCCTTCAGCGTGTTTAAGTGACTTTGGAAATCAGGCCCAGTGATGACAATATCATCCATAAAATTTATGCAATTGGGAATTCCACGCAATAACTCTTCAACTGTTTTTTGAAAAATTGCTCCTGCCACCTTCACACCGAAAGGTAAACGTTTGACTTCGAATAAACCAATGTGTGTACTAAGAGTACATAAATTCTGCGATTCTTCATCGAGTTCCAATTGGTTGTACGCGTTTGATAAATCTAATTTGGAGAAAAGCTGGCCCCCTTGTAGCGAAGCGAAAATCTCTTCTATGCGTGGCATCGGATACTTTATATCAACCAAAAACGGATTAATTGTTACCCTGAAATCACCACAAATTCTTAAATCTTCAGTTGGTTTGATAATTGGAACAATTGGTGTTCCCCAATCTGAGTTACCTACTGGTGCCAACATGTCTGAGGCTACTAGTTCGTTATATTTTTCTTCAATTTTGGGTTTCCATGCTAAAGGTACAGTGCGTGGCTTATGAAAAATTGGTCTAGTTCCCGACTTAACCTCCAAATTCACCTTTTTCAAAGTAAATTTACCTAGCCCGTTTTTGAAGGCTTCGGAAAATTCCGTTTTTAGTTCTTCGACTATTAAATTTGTCTCACTAACTGAAATAGCGTTAACTTGGACTAGTTTGAAATTAAATTGATTCAAAAAATCTTCGCCTAATAATATTTGGCCTCGGTCGACACGTGTTACTATGATCGGAATTTTACGCGTCTGGCCGTTGTACATTATAATCGGTAAAAACTCACCTAAAATATTTAATGGATGACCCCCATAATCGGAATAATCTTCAAAACCTGTCCTCAACGTTTCACCACCGAAAAATTTGTCAAATGTTTTCCATGTCATGATCGAACGCGGAGAACCGGTATCACATTTCACGTCGAATTTAAAACCGTTAATGCTCACTTTCACCCAAAATGTACGGGATTTTGTTCCGCTTCCACTATCTTCAATATCAAAAATTGAAAAATTGTCATCGCCATCTGAAGACATCCGCCCCCTGAGAATTGTTTGCACCAGTATAAACGAAATTCGAATTGTCTGTATTAGAAAAATTCTCACAATTAATGGCATTAACAAAATTAATAGAATTAACAATCTCATTTTTCTTATCTTTTGATCGGCAAACTGGTGATAAATGTCCTTTTTTTCCACAGGTCCGGCAAATTGCATCCTTGAATTTACATAAATTTGATTTATGCGACTTCCATCCGCAATGTTTGCATGGCTGTCTTTTAGGTGTACTGCTACTGCTGCTACGGTTGTTGTTCCGGTTTGTGCAATTGTCGTTTGATGCTGACTTTCCGTTGTCTCTTCTGATGAAATTCACCTCGGTTGACTTGCTTTTTATTTTCGTTTCTTGAATCATGGCTTTCCTTAATGCCTCGAGCGGCGTCAACTTTTCGTCTTCCTCGCACAATTTATCGAAGATTTTACTTTCATTTGTCATTCCTAAGATGAATTTGTCCCGCACTGCTTCGTCCAAGCACGCAAATTTGCACTTCAAGGCTAATGACTTTACACGTGCGTACCATGCGGAGACTGATTCTTCGACCTTTTTTGTGGCGGTGTAAAATTGCAACCTTTAATGATAAATAATCACTGGCGACATATAGTGCTGTTCTAGTATGCCATATAGTTGCTCGTAAGTCATGGCGTTCGGCAATTTAGGGTCGCAAAGTGCTTTGAGCAAGGAATATGCATCTGCGCCGACGGCTTTCAGCAATGTCGATCTTTTCCCCTTTTCATCGATCACGTCCAAGTCCGCAAAATGGATTTCCAAGCGCTCCCTCCATTCGCTCCACAAATGGTTGTCGGGTGAAAATTCTGGAACTAGCGGTTGTTGAAAGAACGTAACTTTGTTCATCTCTGATGAATTCGTTGATGTGCCCTCGCTCGCGGTATTTACTGAGTCGTTTTTAGACATTTGTGAAAATTCACTAACACTTGGTTCACTATACTTTTCCTCGTCGCCAATTGGGATGTATTCACGACCAAGTCTGATAAACGAATCATCTTTATTGTTACGGTTAAGCATTACATGAATGTTACAATCAATAGAGTGAAGTTAGTCGCCTTACAATTATACAATTCGGAACAAACGTAATGCAAATATACTACAGTTACAGACGCAGCAGATCCAAGGGCCCGGATTTAAACCTGGGTTGAACTCGATTCCGGCGCGTTGAAGAAATATTGAGAGCAATAGCGCTGACATGTGTTGCTCCCAATTTGTAGGAAAAATGGACAGTCAAATTGTGTGACACACGCATATCTTCCTTCTAGGTTGTGTCAGCTCTTGGCCGCGTGACACGGTTGTTCCAAGTAATACGGGTCACTCCGGTGCGTAGAACCGGTTGCCGCAGGAACGACCCATAGTTATTCGATAGTGTTAATTGCCTTCATCCCCCCATGTGTATGGATGTGTATGGACGCATCTACATACATCTTTTGCATTTCTATGCCTTGTTAACGTTTCGATAGTACGAGGGCGGTTCAAATATGATCGATACAAACGCTGTAGATGGCGGGCCTGTATGTTTTGAAGGTCGCGGCTTGAATGTGAAGCTGGCCCTTACGAATAGTGTGGCATAGTTTTCGTCGCGAACGCACGTTTCACGCGCGTGCTAGGACCATGAGTGAACATCAAGTGCCGACCTCCATTGCGCAACAACACCAGCCACATCCAGACAACCTGTCTCCCTCACTCGTGCACAGCGCTATGGCTCCTCCTTCACAGCAATCTTTTTGTTTTCATCAATTAGTCACTAACCTGACTCAGTAAGAAAATCGTTGGGGTAGGTTGGGAAATAGCTTCAACTTCACACACACACACATACACACACACTCGTATGCAGGCAATGGAGAGACGGTTGAGTCGAAGAAGTTCAATGGATGGGCGTTGCTTCGTCATCGGCGACAGTGCGAAAGAGATGCTTGATCCACGAACCTTGGACTACACTTCCGCGGCGGATCCACCCCTTTCTTGTGATGGCCAATCCCATCCAGCCGACTGAAATCAGTGTCACCAAGGTCACCAACGTGTTTTTCCCGTGAGATGTAAGGAACTTACGACCGTACTTTTATCGCGCATACCGCGTACTATCACGATCGATGATATATCAACTAACAGTGCACAATTCTGATTTAGTGAGGAGAATAGTGCAGATGATGCAGTTTGTGCAGCGCGGATAACGTAAACGTTAATGCAATAAAATTGTGTTGTCGCGCTTACCGTCTTTAGACTTAGACGAGTACTATCTAAGTATCTAATAGTAAGTGTGTTTAGCTAGACCGCGGCTTGACGCGATCGATCGCGGATTGTCGTACTAACGAAGCACAGGCGCATATAAATATGTAGAGTGTATGATCGCTTGATCCACACACGGGGCAACGGTTGGGTTAATTTGTATTCTCCTGTACACTATGCGGGACGGTATGTCTTGAAAATGATACAAAGTATCTACACTGCATGCAGATACATCAGTACATCTTATGCCTACCGAAAGCGTGGGACGTGTTTTGTCGAATGAATTCATCCAGTATAACTATACTGGGATCTTTATAAAACTTACGTCGATATCTTCAACACAACAGGTTCCACGCAGTCGGTAGCCAAAGACATATCCATGTTCCGATGTATCTGCATGCAGTGTAGATACTTTGTATCATTTAGTTCGTGGAACGGTGACCGAATGAACACGGCCACCGAGCGCATCCAATTATTCCATAGTGCCCATCACTAATTCACGTTGTTCAAAAGAGTGGGTCTTGTTTCTTGAATCAACACAAATATTTGACAAAAGTCGTTTAAAACAATGTTCTATCGTGTCTTTTCAGTTAACAAAGCAAAAAACATGAGTACGCCAGAGGAGAGTTCTTCGCAAGAAGCCGAGGTATGACCCGATCCATCATGCATCTACGAGCTGTAGAACCAATTGAAAAATTGAATAATTAAAACATTTTCTCTTGAATTATTTTACAGCAAACTAATCCTAGAGATTTAGAAAAGCTCGAGGAGGAAAAACTGAAAGCCAAATATCCTACAAGTGGACTACGCGGTCCCGGCGGTCATTCAGCATTCCTGCAAAAACGATTGCAAAAAGGAGTAAGTTTCGTTCTTACAATAAAAACATTTCAACAGCAGATTCACAGTAGAACTGTTGCTCAACATTTCTTTTCTGTTTTGTTTCCTTTTCTCCCCGGCTAAACAGCAAAAATATTTCGACTCGGGCGACTATCAGATGGCCAAGCAGAAAGGCGGCGGCGTTAAACAAGTATTTGCCAATAAAGTGCCCACCGGTGAAGCGATACCAACACCGGAAACTGTGCCTGCACGAAAAACTTCAATTATACAGCCATGCAATAAATTCACAACAACAAGCTAATTCGTAGCAACATCAGCGACCTCACACGGTGTTTTTGCTATCTTAGTTTTTTTCTTTTTATACTTGAGTTTCGTATTTTTTGTTTCTCTTGTTCCTGTTTTTTTTTTTTCATTATCGATATATAATTAGAATTCTGCTACTTTTTTTCCGGTTAGCGCACGGCGCTCTTGCGCGCGTGAAGTTTAAACATTGAACGTTTTTATAGGTGATTCGATTTTTTTCGTTTCATTTCTTCTTGCGTAAATATTCTCCTTTCTTTCGTATGGTATAATTAATATAAATAATGTTTATCTTTAAAAAATGTAATAACTATAAAGAACAGTTGAGAATCATTAAAAATTAACATAAGAACAGAAAATGCAAAAAAAAAGATACAACTAAACAAAACAAACAAACCGGGAGACTAAGAAGAATAGGAAAAAATTAATCTCATAAGTTTTAGAAAACGTTAAAATTAAATAGAATGTGTAACACGTTCGAATAAGGCATTAAAACTAAATCACAAGTAAATATGAAAACTGAGCAATTCTCGTTGGAGACAATTGTTCGGTCAGAAATGGAAAACATTCGTTAATGCCAAGATATTTGTAAAATAGCCCCCTCAAATCCCAAGGGAAGTGATCGAAAATGTTACAGTAGATATGTGCTAGCAATAGAAATAGTTTTGTTTTGAAAAAGGGAAAAAATACAACCATTAAAAAAGCGACTGAAATTTGTTTTAGTAGCTACACGTACGCAACGCATGTACTTTTTTTGGCGAGCGGTAAAAAACGGTTGTGTTCATTTCAATTATCCTAAACGTATGATGGCTGTGGTTGGCGGTTAATTTTCAATAGTTCGACTCGCATACTTAAAACCAAAAAAAAAAATCAAAGAATCTAATTTTGCGTATATGGAAATTTGTTTATCGATGCTTGTCTTTGTATTTTAGCTAATGAAGCGTAGCGTCTATGATAAAATTACTCTCCACTGTTGCTTTGTAACGAAACAAAACAAAAATTGAACCGAAGTAACTCTTTTCACAAAATACATGCATGCATTTACATGGATTTACTGTACACATTGAGGAGGAAGTTACACTTCATAAGTTCCAATATTGCATGTTTCGTGCGTCGAATTTCTTATCTATCAAGCACTCAACGCTTATCTTCCACCTCCTTCGCGAATTGGAACAATTCAGAACGCATTCAACTAATTGAATATGACAACGGGGGTCACTTGAACGGTCCATTTATTAATCAAATACGTTTCATTGTTCTACAAATTTTCGATAAACAAAATATAAAAACAAAAGTGCCGAATGATATTGGTATTGTGCGCCGCGGCGAATGATAAGCAAAATATGTTCCGATTTTTGTCTAATAAATTGCAATCAATAAGTCAACTAATTTGGTGACAATTGAATTTCATTTTGTTCTCTGTCGTGATTTAAGAGTACAAATCTTGTTTTTCTTTTCGAGTGGTGGAAACTGGTGGTTTATCTTTGGGTCGTCTAAAGGTGCGTTTTGTTAGGCACACGATCGTCGCACATTATTCGCGATTAGCGGTCAACCCATAGAGCACAATTTGTGTGTATCTTTTTGATTGTCGCCCGCGATCGACGCAGAGTGGTGTCTAGCAAAACGCACCTTAACAGAGAGAGAGGGTGGCAGATAGTGGCTGCAATGTGGCAATTAGTTCGAAAAGACACGAGTGCTTAGCATTCTAAGAGGAGAAAGGTGCGAATGTTTGCGTTTTTTGTAGCTGTATTATCGTTCGATTATGTGAAATAATTATTTTATCTATAATTTTCTGTAATTGATTAATTCACTAAACACGAAGAGATGAACATTGTAGAATAATAATTGTAACAATACTATACAGTTATAATAATAAAAAAAACAACGGAAACGTGATTGTAGCTGTTTGTTTCATTTTAGTTTTATGACAAAATGGAACGTATATTACGACTCTCATCTGAATGAGAGAAATTTTTCCTATTTGTCGTTCATTCGACCCCCACAAACAAAATCAACACATTTTATTTGTAACACACGAGCATACGTACTTCTTGCATTGAAGGGGTTTGGCAGCTCTTGGCCGTTGTAAAAACGGGTCGCTCCGGTTCGTAGAACCGGCTGTCCTATCGTCTCATCACACTTTCTATCACCAGTTGCCAAAACGCTCGAAGCATTGATTCACCCTGTTCTTGCGGCCCGCATCAGGCTTGCAAACCACCAGCACGGCTTCAGAAGGATGCATAGTACGACGACGGCCCTGGATGCCATTACAACTCGGATCCACAATGGCCTCAACCAACCTCGTCCGTGTCACGGAACAATTCTGGTGGCACTTGACCTGTCGAAAGGCTTCGACACAGTCAGCCACTCAGCACTTCTGTTCGACCTTTACAATACATCTCTTCCAACGCATATCACAAAATGGATTGCCAACTACCTCGCGGACAGGCAGTCCTATACCGAATTCAGGAGCAAAAAATCGAAGCTAAGGAAGATCAAAAAAGGTGTGCCACAAGGAGGAGTTTTGTCTCCCTCCTTGTTCAACTTTTACCTATCTGGAATTTCAACCCCACCTCAAGGAATCGAAATTATCTCCTATGCAGACGACTGCTCCATCCAGGCAACAGGGAGCGACATCACGGAAATGTGCGAGCGAATAAATGCTTACCTGGAACCGCTTAACTCCTTCACGGGCAAGAATTTAATCGTATCCGCGCCCAAATCCTCGGCAACATTATTCACCACCTGGACGAAGGAAGTCAAGATGCAACTTGAGATCTCGATTGGCAACCAACTCATTCCGACCGTGAACCATCCTAAAATTCTAGGAGTAACCCTGGACAGTATGGCCACGTCATCCCCCCATGCTTCAACAGTGTGTAACAGGATGCGCGGAAGGAACAAGATCCTTGAAGCCTTGGCCGGTAGCACCTGGGGTAAGGATAAAGAGACCCTACTGGTCACATACAAAGCAGTCGGAAGGTCTGTAGCCAACTATGCGGCTCCAGTGTGGTCACAGAATCTCTGTGACACACAATGGAATAACATCCAGGCCTGCCAAAATGCCGCCCTCCGTACTGTAACTGGCTGTCTCCTGATGTCTTCCCAGGACCATCTACATCAGGAAACGAGGACGATGCCTCTAAGGGACCACAACAAACTTCTTGCAAAACGGTACCTGGTGGGTTGCTATCGTGAGGAGCTCCCCAATTCTGACCTCATGGACAAGACGCCGCCACCAAGGCATGTCAGGCGTGATTTGAGGGACCTCGAAAGAGACGTCCAGAGGTACAAAAGGGACCCCTTCGACAACAACGCATACAGAACAGCCATCGCAGCAATACACCACGAGGAAGTACAAGCATCAATTGCGAGACTAGGTCCAAACAAAGTCCTCTCGACACAACCACCAGCCATCTCTCCAGACAAGAGAACGCTTCCGAGAGCAACGAGGACGACACTTGCCCAAATTAGGTCGGGTTGGTGTTCGCGTCTAAACTCCTACCTGTCTCGCATTGATCGGGATGTTACGAACACATGCCCCGCCTGCAATGGTACACCTCATGATGTAGACCACATTTTCAGATGCCCAGCTGCACCCACACACCCGACCCCCAGATCGCTGTGGGAGAACCCCGTAGAGGCAGCTACCTTCCTATCACTCAACACCGAGGAAGACGAAGAACAACACAACATGTAACACAGCGAACTTCTGACCATTGCTACAACAACAACACATTTTATTTAATATCGCGACAAAGAACTAAAGATCACTAGTCGACGACGAGCGGCGGAACAAACTGGTATTTGTCTCTGAACAAAATCATCGTCATCGTGGTGCAACAGCCCGACGTCGGGCCTTGGCCGTCTGGATCGTTGTCCTCCAATTGCCTACATATCTCGGTCACTTGACCACGTCCTCCAATTTTGGAAGCCCAGTAGCTGCTCGTTTGCACTGCAAAACATTTGGTAGAGGCATATTGCGATGATCATCCTGAATGGCCAATAACACTAGTGCGTCTCAGGAAGTAGACGAACGGTGGAGCTGCAACATAGTTGTGAGAACACCAACACGTCACATCAAAAGAACGCACGATTGGAGAGCTACCTCTGCGCTCTGAATGGGTAAGTGGCACACACTGTCCAGACCCTAGATGTATTAAGTGGTTCACCGATGGGTCTAAAACAGAACAGGGTGTTAGTGCAGATGTCTTTGGACCCAACACCAGGATTTCGATCGCAATGGGAGTCTCGCCGCAGGTTATATGGGGCAGGATATCCAGTTGATGCATGATAATGCGCGGCCTCATGTTCCTCATGTGGTGACCCAGTATCTACACGACGTCGGCATTCGTACGATGGACTGGCCACCTCGAAACCCCGACTTGAATCCGATAGAACACTTATGGGAGCTGAAAAGTCGGATTCGAGCCCGGGTACCTGCTCTAACAAGGCTTCCAGAGCTGCGAATCGTAATTGAAGAGGAGTGGAATGCAATTCCCCAAGATTTCATCGTCAGCCTCGTGAGGTCTATGAATACGTGGATGGTAGAAGTTATTCGAGCAAGGGCAGGGAACACTGAATACTAACCTTTTTTTTTTTCTTTGTTTTCAGCTTAAATTTAATTTTTTTTTCACTTGGTGATAACACGCCTGGAAAACGACTCTTTGTAAAATCCTCAATAAACGCTTAATAAATTGATAAATCCCAATGAGTTTCCACTCATTTTAATCGTCATGAAACGTACTTTCTGTCGATAAAACTTTGATAGTTGTAAGTTTTATACTTTTTGATAAAATTGGATTAGAGTTCCAAGGTGGTGGGTGGCCCGGTTTATTTGCTGTCCAGTGTATTTTTATCTTATCTTACCTCTGCGCTATATAAAAAAATAGCTCCCGGCGACTCTTAGGACACCTACAGAAGAAATCCTTTCCATAAGATTGGGTATGTGGGCTTAGGTACCTGAAATCAATTTAAACTCGAAACATTAAACGAGCCTCAGATACCACGGACTGATTCACCGGCAACGACTTTTGGCTACAAACAACGGACCACGATCGGTTTTTCGAACGTCCGAATGATGTGGGGCGAATGCAGTACTGCGAGGCTCACTGAAGTCGAATAGGAAATGACCGCATATAACATCGATATACTAGGACTGAGTGAAACTAGATGGCCTGGATCCGGAACGACTTTATCACCAAGCTCCCAAACAGTACCTACTGCTCTACTCAGGAAATGAAGAAGATACGTCACTTCGAATGGCAGGCGTCGGAATCCTGTTGAATAGAGAGGAACCGTATCACATAATTCAGTGCTACGCCCCGATTTAACCAGCGGATCAGCTAAGGACGCCTTTTACCAACGGCTTGGCGACACCTTCGACAAGGCTTCCAAAGGTGACATAAAAATTATCACGGGGGATCTCAACGCCAAAGTTGGGTCTGACAAATGAAGGCTTAGAACACCTAATGGACACCAGGAACAAAAATGGCGAGATGTTCGTGGAGTTTTGCAACTCATTATTGGCGGTACCCTGTTCATGTACAAACGCTGCCACATAACAACCTTGACCTCTCCGGATGGCACAACAGAAAACCAGATTGACTTTAAAGCCGTCTCCAAGACATGGAGGAATTGTCTCTTGGACGTCAGGTCGAAGCGAGGTGCTGATGTTGGCAGCGACCACCAATGGCAGCTATCCAGCGCCCTCAAAATGCCCGAATCTTGCCACGTTTTAATGTGCAAAGGCTTAAAGATACATCAATAAGACGTGCATATTCCACCGCCTTGCACGGGAGAGCTATTGCACTACCACCTTGTGAGAATCCTACGTCGCTAAGGACTCATTTTTTTCGTGTGGCGTAACATTTGCAGGTTGATTGGAGCACGGCAGGAGACCATTCATTAGCGACTCTACATGGTCTCTAGTCTCAGCACGCAAGAGAGTTAAGGAACAGATTAACTCAGCTGCTAACGGCTTAGCTAAAAACCAATTCAGAGCTAAATACCGTTCACTACAGAAAGGTATGCAAAGAAGCGTAATAGCCGCCATACATTATCCGATCCGTCGTCCGATGGATCGCCACAAAATATCTGCCGATCTTCACTGCACACACACTGCGATTTTCGTGCGATGCGATAACGAATGACAATTCAAAAAGTAGGTTATGATTCACTCCCAATGCAACCTAGATTAATTTTTGTTAACTACTCGTATTTGGATTTGTATGGTATTTTCGTTTACCACATATATGATATTTCAATTGCAGTGCCATTTAAATCATTAGAATCCTTCAAATTTCATCATTTAATAATTTGGTAATTTGACATTTACTTGCGATAATCACATACACTATCCAATCGATCATCACCGACGGATCGCATGAAAATCGCACTAAAATATCGTCAGATGAAAATTGGTCGGCCGATCGGTGCGATTTCCACATACACAAGCCGATCCGTCGGGGGCGACGGATCGGCCGATCGATCGGTGTGTGTATGGCACGTTTAAGATAGGACAAGCAAAATTACATCAACGCAATAGCGGAAAAAGCAGAGGAAGCGGCTTACCGCGGTGACAGTGGAACCCTTTTTAAGCTTATCAAGCCATTAACTGGCAAATCTTTTGCAACAGAACATCCTGTGAAAGATAAAGATGGGTCTCTGCTGGTGACCGAAGAACACCAACTGCGAACTGCGGAGATGGAGAGAACACTTCGTAGAGGTCGTTAACGACACCTTTGGACCTTCGAATGCATCTTCATTAGTACCAGAAGATATTCCGCAAATAGCCAGAGTTGATACCAGCCCACCATCTAAGCTGGAAGTAACTGCGCCTATTAAATCGATGGAAGCGGGGATAGATGGAATTCCGGCGGAACTTTTTAAAGCGGATGACAATGCTACTGCTTATATTCTTTTCCACCTTATCCAAGAGTGTTAGGAAACCGAAACTCTCCCTAAAGAGAGAGAGTCAATATTAACATCCCGAAAAAAGGCGACCTGAAGGATTGTAATAATTGGCGTGGGATCTGTCTTCTCCCAGCAATCTCCAAACTGATGTCAGAAATAATCTTGAACCGGATCAAACAAACAGTTGACCGCACTTTGAATGATGAACAAGTCAGCTTTCGCAAGGGCTTCTCATGTAGCGACCACATCAACGCCCTCCGAATTATTATTGAACAATCCGTAGAGTTGAGATCCCCATTACACCTCATGTTCATCGATTTCGAGAAGGCGTTTTACAGCGCTGGTCGGGAATTCAGGAGTGCGTTACATAGGAGAGGAGTGCGTTACATAGGAGAGGCATACCAGATAAAATAATTTCCATCATCAAGGAATCCTACCAGGGAGCCCAATGTCACGTCTTACACAAGGGTAAGCTATCAGATCCTTTCGAGATGAATAGCGAAGTGAGACAAGGCTGCATTTGATCACCTTTATTGTTTTTAATTGCCATTAATACTGTACTAAGCGGCGCGCTTCGAAAACAGCAGAACAAAGATATATAAGATGGAAGTTGTTCAAATATCTTCAACTCCTAGACTATGCTGACGATAAATAAATCGATCAAGTATCTCAAATGTCTAATGCTCTGCATTGCGAAAGCCGCAATGCGGGGCTGAAAATCAGTGCTGCCAAGACTAAGTACTTGAGCTTGGATCCAGGAAGGCAAAGCGGAATTTGAGTTTCGGGGCAGGCAGTCGAGAGAGTTGACAATTTTTGCTACCTCGGTAGCGAGTTACAGCAGATGGTGGAGCGGATGCTGATGTACAGCCTTGCATCAAAAGGCTCGAGCAGCTTTTTTCAGTTTGACTCCTTTCTGGCAAAACAACATTTCCAGAAGCACCAAACTCCGGATCTTCGAAACCAACGTCAAATCGGTGCTTCTATATGGCTGTTTAACTTGGAAGGTGACCAATAAGATAACAACTAGTTTGCAAACTTTTGTGAACCAGTGTCTACGGCGCATACTACACATACGCTGGCCGGAGGTAATTTCTAACGACGACCTTACTATTACTGGTCAGGACAGGATAGACGCTTCCATTTAAAGGCGAGAGTGCCAATGGATATGTTACACTCTTCGAAAAGGGTCGAACAACATTTGGTCCGTTTGTCTTTGTCAAAAATGGATAGTTTTCCAATGATTTGCTTTGAAAAATGTTGTACTTATCGCCCCGATTCAGGATATATCCATATTTACCAGCCGAATGCAAGAATGACCAGGGGCCCTATCATGTAATTCGATTCGAATCGAATTGCTTTCGAATGGACGAAAATGGCACCTTGTAGCTTGGAAATCAATTTCCCGATCTCAAAAATCATCGAGGATTTGCTTCGAATGAATAATTTCGTATCGTTTGTCCGGAAAGGATGAAAATGATACCATGTAACTCGAATCGATGATTTTTGAAATTGGGAAATTCGTTTTCGAGTTTGTAATGAATGACTTTTCTGATGGTCTATTCGCATTGTTGATTGTCAAATATTTTTCTAAAATATTTGCCACCTAACAATTCGAATTCTCCATCAGGAATTTTCCAAGAACGACAACTCTGTCATTCTATCACACTGTGGGTCGTTGACACTTGCAAACGCTATATTCTGATGGACTCTTATGTGTCCTGTAAGAATATACTGTTTGATCTGGTGTCATCGACCTCATATTGGGATAGAACAGACAAGCGGGTAGCGATGATCCACATCGAGTTTTATGTAAATGGAGAATTCCGTTGCATGGAACTCGATTGACGAGATTTTTCGGTTGATGCCTGTGTTGAATCGGGGGTTGCGACCTGCTGGGAGAGCGATCGCTCGGGAGTCCACTATCACCCGTCATAGCCGTCACATCGGCACACCACCGCCGAGACGTGCTATATTTTTGTTTGAGGGGGTCGAATTTTACCCGCCGCCCGAGTCACATCGACCCAGTTCCGGATAAATTTTATATTTTTTTTTTTCTATCGAAAGCTGGACTGTCACCCGATAGCCGTGAGATCGGAACGCGATCACCGATGATAGCGAGATCATCCGCAAACGTACTTGTTACGTGTTTTTATTTTTGCGTCCACGGACGGGTGATTTTTTTTTTTGTGGTAGTGCAATTACACCCGCCGGAATCACATCGGCGCAGCGCGCGATCGATTGTTGGATAAAGATCCTGGGATTTCAAGGATTTTCGCCCGTAGTTGTCGAATCCCACTAGCGACGATTTGCTGATATTGTGTGTGACGTGAAAACCGCGACGTGATTTGCCGTCTGCCACCTCACCACTGTAACTATCGTGCTCCTTTTTCATATCTAGTGATACTAAAGAAAAAAAAAAAGAAAAGAAATATCCTATTGAATAATTGTGATCTCTGGCACAAATCTGTAATTGTGAAAAACGTGCTCTTAGTTCGAGTGTGCCATACTCAACACGACCCAACAACAAGAAGGAAGAACCGCTTTGTATGCGTGATTGTGGCAACTGGCATCACAACAACAACAACAATTACTGTTTCGCTGAGTTCAATTCTGGAAAGCCTTGATATTCAAGAGTGTTACCGCCTTTCTTTTTGTACCATATTTTAACCGTCTTTTTTTTTTTTTTTGTTATTTTTAAATTTAAAAGTTTTTTTTCCAGTAATATTGATTTCGGCTTCTTCGGAGTTTGCGGTGGCCATCGGAAGTTTCGGAGGTGAGTCCTTAGTAGCATTAATTTATTGATTTCATGATATTATACTTTTGTTTAATTTTTTTTATTCTCATTCATTATCTTTAGTTCTTTTTTTTTGAATTTCTTTGTTATTCTCTTGTTATTTTGACGGTTGAGTGTGTTCACTTCTGTTAGCAGAAATAAACCTATGGATTTATAATGTTTTAAATCCCGGCTTTCCTTTCTGGAACATCCCAAACCCCCTTCTCAGGTCAGCGATGTTAGGATGAGGTAGCACCCTCATCGCTTTTCTTGTTTGGTTTGGGAGGTACCATCAATTGGGCCAAGGTACCTCATTGGTAGGGTGGGTATAGAGGCCAGGGTCCGCTCCATCTGGACCCAGGAGTCGTGTCGAGGTACATGAGCCGGTCGACGGTCATTGCCTTTATGTAGTTTCTTTTTTTTTTCTTTGCTATTTTTTTTAAGGTCGTGGGACCTTTGGTACCCGTGTGTGCTGTCGTTGTACCTTAAGGCACGAGATTTTTTAGGATGATAATGGTACGGGGCAGCGAGAGGGCAAAAACCCCGCCCACATCTCCCGTCACTGAGCTACAGCAAGCTCGTGCCGCCGCCTATCCCGCTGAGGAGTTCTCGCCTGATGGCGTCGCCGGACCTTCACGGTCAGTTCGGCATACTTTGACTCCGTCCCCATGGACACTTAGGTGTCCGCAACACCTGTCCATTACAAGTTACATGGTATCATTTTCATCCTTTTCGGACAAACGAACGAACAAACGTACAGCATGCATCGGATTATGTGCCCGTCCATTATGTTTGTATATGGGACAGGCCAATTACTGAAAATTGTTGTCAGATCAATTGATCCCAAAAGAAAACAGACGAAAAGTTCCACAACTTGAATGAGGAGCTGCGCAACAATCGGTCAACTATGCTGCAAATGGGGAAAACTGTTGTACAATTGTTGAAAATTTGATCCGGTGACAATTGGTGGAACGCAGAAACTTAAGTCATGCAGCGTACAATTGCTCTTCAACCTTTACATTCGCCAGGTAATGAGCCCTTCCAAAAATAAAACAAAACTCAAATTAAAAACAAAATATATTTTTTAGACAAAATTTAAAAAATAATTTCTTTACTTTTATACAAATTCCGGTTGTACATTTAAAACAGAACACAAAATAAATAAACCTATTCGAACAGTGCCAACATCAATAGTCGTCACTCTTCAAATCGCTGAACATCTTATCGCGAATTTGCGGTCGTGGATCCTCCTTCAACTCTGTCGGAATGGCACCGCACGTTCCCAACAGATATTCAAATTCGGCCGCCGTCAATTTCTCGCCTCTCAATTCCAACGGTCCTAAAAATTGCTTGCGTATTTTCCCCTCGTAGTAGACAAAAATGCTGGGGCAATTCTTCTCGGGAAAGTTGGCAATGCATGTGGTGGCGACTGATCGCAAAAATTTCGTATGCGGGAATCGAATGGCGAGCTCTTTCATGTAGTGATGTATCATGTTGCACAGTGGCACTCCGTTGGCATACAAGTGCAGAACGACCCAAATTTCTTTGCCCGCGTTGTTCACTTCGTCGACATAGTCCTGTCCGGAAATTTCCGCTACGCCACCGAAGCGTGGCTTTTCGGACAAGAGACGCATTTCGGCGATTCGTTTGCGACGATACTCCTCGAGAATGGCTTCATCTTCCGAGTCCTCGAGCTCGTCCAATTCATCCAGGGTCATGGTTTCCATTTGTTTTTCGCGTGGCGCCCCATTTGTACGTTGCTCGATTGTTGATTCGAGCATTTGAACGATTTGTTCTTCGGAAATTTCGGCTTCCTTCTTTTTCGGCGGAATGATGCCTTTGGCACGAAGAACGTCATTCCATTCGGTGTCTTCATTGTAGTTGGGATCCTGGAATGCAGAAATAGGGTTAATTGGTTTAGTGTTTATTATAGACACGGTCGTCTTATCAACTATTCGCGTACGCTATTTTGCTGCCCTGTGATAACCAATGATTTCAGTAATTTTTAAAGATCGCCATTCACAGTGCAACCGAACTGTTCATTGGTTCGGCCGAACCACGTCAGTATCATAGGAAATCGCTTAAAAATTCCGCTAACTCCGCACGTTCATATGAGACGGAAAGACTTTAAGGAAAAAGAAGGGGGAAGAGAAGGAAAAAGAAGTGGGAAGGAAAGAAAAGGCAGTAAAAGGAGGCAAAAGGTAGGAAAAGAGAGAAAGTAGGAAAAAAGGAGGAATTAAGAAAAACCGAGGGGAAAAAGGGAGAGGATGAAAATTAGAAGAAGTTTGGAAAAAAGAGGAATCAAGGAAAAGAAAGAGAAATGAAAAAAAGGAAAATAAAGAAAAAAAAAAGGAAAAAAAAAGGAAAAAAAAAGGAAAAAAAAGGAAAAAAAAAAGGAAAAAAAAAGGAAAAAAAAAGGAAA